>CAWUFW010009310.1:0-600000 GCA_963921515.1 Calotriton arnoldi
GACGGACCGCCAATATACCATTTGGCACAGGGGCATGTTATAACATAGACTACAAAATCGGTCTTACATGTGATCCATTTGTGGATTTTCCAGTTCTTATTTACTCTCTCGAGTTTGACATCAGATACATTGCTGCTGAATCTGCACGCTTTGCAGTTCCCACCGCACTAGGAAGCCTTAATCCCTTCCAGCCAATTGGTATTTTTGGGTCTCAAGTGGCTTTGGACTAACATATCTCTGAAAGATACATTTCTTTGATATGTACTATCGGTGTTGTCCCTATTTTACTTTTTAACACTGGGTCCTGAGACAAAATCCCCCATCTGGCGACGATTTGGAGATAAACTCATGCTGTACAGCTGGTCTTAATGAAGATAAGTGATGACTTGTTAAAGAAGTCTTGAAAGCTTAAGAAACCTACAGAAATGACAGTTCTTGACAGCACATATCCAGGAAGAAGATGCCATAAAAGAGTTGTCTGCGCAAGTACATTTCCAAGAGGAATTGGTCCAAAAGAGACAAGACAGACAGCGCAAAGGTATTTTTGTAAAAATGGTGGCATGTCTAAATTGTTTCCAATGTGAAAAGAACCTACCACAGACAGCGCAAGTACATTTCCAGGAGGAAGTGTTGACACAGAAGGCACAAGAGCCACAAGAATCAAATGAAATGGAGCATCTCAAGAAACAAGAGAACCTGGAGCAACACGCCTCGCAGCCCCAAAAGGGTACCTCACACCGGACAGCCCCAGCCCAAGTGTGCTCTGCTCACAAACATCATATCTGTTGGACTATGAGTTACTTGTATTGCTTGTGTCACCAGGCTTGTTTTTACATAGCTTGTGCCTCTCATATACTTGGGAACACACTGTGCTTTATGAAAGGAGTCCCTTTCACAACTTTATTTTTTCAAGCTGGAGTTGAGGTACATTTTCTCTGTGCCTTTTTACATGTTCAACTCTGCAGGAGGTTAGCTGTGGTATGTACTTTTGTTTTGTGTGTGTAACTGACTATGGGAGCGGCGATTTTCATCTTCTGCATGTTATCATAAGTATTTGGTCGTTGCAACGCTATGTCAGAGCATTGCAATGTCTGTGATCGTTGAGGAAGTTGGCGGTTGGTGTTTTTCAAGAGTAAAATGCTCCTTTAAAGCAGCGCGTGACAAGTGCGAGTCTCACCTGTCTGTATGCCGCGTGAGGATGTCAGTTGCTGTGGAGTCGTCACGCGCTTTCATATTGCGGAGTCCTCGTCTTGGAAAGAAGTGTACATGTACAGTGACGTGTAGCGTGCTGTGCAACAACGTTTTGGAGCACGTACGCTCCTAGAGCCACCCGGCAAACGTCGAATCAGCTTGCCGCTATTATGGATTTTAGGCACAATGCAAATCCCGGATTTGTGTGTGGACACTAGGTGCCTGTCGGCCAAGAAGTGAGCAACAATGTTTGGTTTACAAAGGCGGCTGCAGCGTCATGTGGTTCAATATCTCCGTGAGTGGTCATCATGGAGATCTTTGCCGCTGACAGAGCCAGCTTCATGGGTAATGTAGTGTGCTCCGGTGTTGCTCACTCAGTCATAGTGACGCCTCTAATGAAAAATAGTCTTACGTCATGTACATCGAGCCTTTCGGAAGCTGTTTACTTGTGAAGAGTTCCCAACAATATTCTTCTTGTGAGTCTCAATTGCTGTTCACCGGGGTTTGAGACTTTATTTCAGCTTCTAGTGGCATTCCACATAACGTTTTGGACTGTGCTGCGTCTCACGGGATCATTAAGACTATGCATGATCTGCGGTATACAACTGTATGTGCCAAGAGGTGCATTTTCCGGGTGAGGAGTCGCTCACTGGTGTGTTGCATAGTGTCATCCAAGTTTATTTGGTTATTTATATATAATTGCTGGGATTGATTTTGTGTTTTGAATGCCCATTTCCTTACTTTGGGTGGGTGTTGACCCTTACAGGTGGGCGGTCATATTGTTTTTTTAATGAGTTTTTGGCTTGTTCCTTTGTAAAGCCTGTATCCCTTTCTTAAGGGATGGGAAAGGGTCTTAGTCCCACTTCCACGCTGTACCCACTATTCCCTTACATGAGGGGTGTTTTAAGGGTTGCCTCTCCCTTTTTCGTAGTTTGTAGTGGGTGTTAGCCCCATCTACGCAGTTTGTAATGGGTGTCAGTCCCATCTACGCAGTTTGTAGTGGGTGTTAGTCCCATATACGCAGTTTGTAGTGGGTGTCAGTCCCATCTACGCAGTTTATAGTGGGTGTTAGTCCCATCTACGCAGTTTGTAGTGGGTGTTAGTCCCATCTACGCAGTTTGTAGTGAGTGTTAGTCCCATCTACGCAGTTTGTAGTGAGTTGAGTCCCATTGACATTTTACTTGGTTTTGTTCCTTACATAAGGAGTACGTACATGGGTGCGGTCCACCCATTGTGTTTGAGTAAATTTTATACAGTACGTACATGGGTGCGGTCCACCCATAGTGTTTGAGTCAATTTTATAGAGTACGTACATGGGTGTGGTCCATCCATTGTGTTTGAGTTTTGGGGGTGTGTTACTCCCATATATCTCTTCACAGTGTTAGAGTTCTCGGAGTGTGTTTCTACCGTGTTTCTCTTCACTGTGTTTCTTGTGTCTAGTCATGTGGTGTTATCTCACTTTGTTTCTGTGAACTTAACGTTCTTTGAACTTTCCCTTTGTTTTAAAATTTAAGGAGGAGGATGGTGATAGTTTGTTTGTATCTCTTCATTCTTCTTCCCTTCTTTGTTTAGTCTGGGTTCCCTCTCGTGGTGTGGCATTTTACCATTCATCCCTGGGTTATTGACTATTGACTTCATTTGTACTTAGTTGTGTATAGTTGTTTTCATTTTTATTATGGTTTTATTATTTTTCAATTTTATGGGGAGAAGATAATGTAGTATCTTCTTGTTATGTTTATAATGTTCCCCTTTACCTAGCTCCTAACTGCTCAGCCAGTGTGAGTGTTCTCTATGGAATGTTGGTGTGATGGACATGAGTGGAATGCTTGGGTGCCTGGTGTGAGTGTTGACAGTTGGAAGATGGGCTGAGCAGCAGGCAGGCTGCTCCTGGTGGGGCTGCTACCACTGATGTTATGGATTTAATAAATAACTTAAAAGACACTACTCGACTACGTCCACTACTTCACCTCTACGCATGGAATTTCACTATTACAGATACCTCTGTTTGCCTGCCTGATTAGTAAATTGTATAATGAAATGTACTACATCACTCTTTCCTGAATCTTCATCAGTTGTAGTGTGAAATAAACTTCTAGAGGTCTCCTCAAGTTAGATTGGGGAGGCATAATGGGTGAGTGGGTGATTGTGTTTGTTTTGTATTTCTACTGGTGAACCTTATACAGTTTGAGTTTGCGTGCAAACTTATATAGGTCAATTCTTACTTGAGCATAATCAATCCCCATTGTAGGACAAAAAGACAGACCTAAGGGCTCATTACGATGTTGGGTGGGAAGCCTCTGCCCGTCACCGACTAAGAATTGGGACCGACCGACTTGCGGTTGGCGGTTCTGACCGCCAGATTACAATTTGACCGAACACTGTTCAGTCGAATTCCCATTTTTTCCTATGGGAGCTCGTGTTACGCCTGACAACCGGCCGTAACAGAGGCTCCTATGGGGAAAATGGGTGTGTGCGGAAAACCCTGTACCCTGTCACAGGCACCCCACGGTGTCTACCACACAGTGCTGGATTTTACAGGGGTACCCCCTCAGCCATCAACCGTAGGCCGTGGGGGTTAGAGGGCCCTGCCAGGACCCCCCAAAGGTACTTTCCAACAGCCTTCACATGCCGGACAGGCCGACGCGGAAAGGCTGATGTAAATCGACATCGTAATCCCAGCGGTGGAAACACTGTCCATAGGGGTGTACAATGCGGTTCCGACTGACACAAAAAATCTGTGAGTCGCTCGGAACTGATTCGGAATGACCACATGGGATACGTTCCGACCGCGAACATCGTAATCGGGCTGTCGGAATGTAAACCGACCGAGTCGGTCGGAAGGGCTCCGATACAGTCAAGGAGATTCCCTCTGTCAGGTGGAGGCTTTGCACCCGACATAGTAATCGGCACAGTAGTTGTAAAGTTTGGATCTCATTATCTGATAATTTACGTTTTGATAAATTAATTACCGTAAGTTCTGTAGTTTGCCCTCCCATTATCTTTTCTCTGTCCCTGGCCTCTTGTTCCCACACCAGTATTTTGCTCTATTCCTTCGCACTCGTTGTTTATTGCTTTTGATTTTCCGCCTCTGCCCCAGCCTCTCTGTTTACCTTCGTAGGCCTGTTCGTGTTCTCGTTGAATCATCCAATATTCCTCGGAAAAAGAAACCCTACGTGCTGGATTGATTGAAAGGTCGTCAGTTGATCCCAGATCCGAGCATAGGTCGGTACTTGACTCTCCTCTGTCTCTGTCCATCGCTCCCTTGGTTTTCTCTTTTGTCAGTTCACGTCTGACTTTATAAAATTTTTGGGTAAAGGTTAGGATCCTGCCACTCGCATAGTCATGTTCATCACATTGAAATTTATGCTGATTCCTCTGGATAATGTCCTTTTCAAATATTTTAATTCTCTCTCCTACATTCTTTAATGTGACGTACTGCCCCTTGATCATCTTCAGTTTTGAATTCATCCAATATGGTTTGACTCTGCTTCAACAATTCCTTGTGTTCTTCTCATGCATGGCGATTTAGAATCCCCAGCATGACTTTAGAACAGGCTGTTGTGTTTTTCAACCATTCTCTCAGTAATTGTGGCTTGGAGTTGGTCAGTGTTGGGATAATAAATATTCGCAAGCCTCTAGGGATGCATCCAACTTCCAGATATTTTTGAAGTGAAGTTGCATCCCAACACCGACTTATCTCTTGTTTCCGTAGTTTTTCCAGCAGATAGCCTTTCTGCTTAATGGTTGTTGCCATTCCCTTTTTTATGATGGATTGGAAGTCAATGTTCCTGTGCCTCAGCCCAATTTAAAGCTAATTTGAGTCGATGCCTCTTGTCCCTTCAGAAATTCATCTGCCATTTTACTCATTGTTTTGCTAAGTAGCAACTCCGTACGGAGACAGTGCTCCAGTGTGCCCACGTTTACGGAATGTTACGTTAATTTTTGTCTACACCTTCCCAGATTTCCGGCAGAGAAGGAGTTTGCCGGTGCGGCCGACACAAAGTCCCAGGCCTTCAATTCCGGTCTGGGGTGTGATTTTCCCTCTCTGGTAACCAGCGAGCTTCCTTCCTGGTTTTCCAAAAGCAGTTCAACAAAACAATGTTTGTTTTATTCCTTTTTATTGTGCTCCTGAGTGAAAGATTTTCAGGTTATTTGTGGCACCACACTTATGTCTATTTGATGGTGTGTGTGTGAATATGTGTGTGTGTGAGTGCGTCTGTGTGCATGCAACAGTGTGTGTAAATTTGTGTGTGACAATATAAAAAGACTATTATACCCTTTAAGGGAGCAAAACTGTTTGGCACTCCCAAACCATTTTCCCAAAAATGATGAAAGGCTGCTGCATGATAATTAGTTTTTGAGCCACGCTGTAATATTTTCGCCAATGAAAAGCATTTCGACAGGTGAGAAACTTTCCTGGTCCTTTTAAAATTCTCTCTGCTGTCGCTGCAAGTTAAAATGCATTTCAACACAACAAGAGGCTGAAGAAGGGTTTCCACTCTCATGATTGATCTTTTCAGGGTGAATGACTTTTTAAATGATGAGGGGTGGGGTGAAGGTAGGGTGCAGAGAGATAGGTTTTCATCATGATTTTTCGGGTGAGGGAGACCATGAATGAATGCAAAGACATTATCAGCTGATGACAATAGTAGCATGTTCCCCATGGTGTTTGCATTATTAAATGATGCAAGCACCATTGATAAAACGTTACTATTGTCATCAGCCTCAATGCAGTCTTTCTCTTTCCCTGGTGTTCCTGGAACTTTGGTGCCTGAGATCCCTGGGAATAGTGCAGAGTAGTGCAGGGCTGGGTAGTGCCCCTGTTCTCTGAAGGTGCACACGTGCTGTCACTCTGCTAGGAGGAGACTGTCTCCTCTCTAGAAGTATGCCGTCTCCACAGTTTCTCTTTCACTTTTGCAGTGCTGCTTTCATTTCATGTTTTCCAGCATCACGTGTGCTGAGAGTGGTGGAACCAATAGAAGGTGACAAGCTGAGGCATTCGTGGCAGTGGATTTACAGGGCTGATGTTAAACAAGCCCAAGGTGCTTCAATATATGACACAAGTATTGTAGGCCAGGGTTGAAGTCGTCTGCTTAAAAATCACACTGAGAATAACATTTCTGGCAAATGCACAGCAGTGCATGTGACTTAAGAAAACTGCCTGACGTCCATGGTAGTGAGCTACAAGCGTCACATCAGGCAGACAGGTGCTCTAAAACAAATGTGGATGCTTAATGTCCGCATGGCTTTCCAATTTAGAAATTGCAGCCCCTCCACCCAAAACCAGAAGCTGCCCCTGCTATATTGAATTAAACAGAGACCGGTTTGAGGTCATTAAGTGCGCTTAGAAGGAGTGGTCAAACAGCGGCTCTACTCACTGGCCAGAAAAGTAAGCACCGATGTCCACGGTTAGCTAGTCTCGACTGTCTGCTCTGAATGCCAGCTCTGAGCACTGGTCAGTGCAGGGCTGTGCATGCTCTGCCATAGGCCAGTGTGGGGCTGTGCGTGCACCGCCATTGGCCAGTGCACGTCATCATGAGGGATGCCTTTTCCTGAGGTATATTCAAGGCATTTTAGCGCATTGTTTTGCCTGGTGGTAATGCGTACACCAAAGTGTAAATCATCAGCTGTGCATTCATGTGAATCATGACAGCATGAAATGAAAACAAGCACGCTAGATTATGTAAACACGCAAGTGCTGTTCAGGCAAAACATCAAAACAAAAGTTACACAGAAACGGAGGTAAACGGTACCTAGTCGATGGGAAACTGATAAGAGAAGAACACAAGAGGAACAATATGAAGAAATAGGAAACAGTGTGCTCCAGCCAATTGAAACAGAGGAAAAGTAAGTGGCAAACACAGGAACCAATAAAAAGCAATGAAAGCAAGGGGGGACATAAGCCCTTTTTAAGATATATTTAATACAAAAGATTTCACATGCACAGCGCAAGCGCAAGGTTTCGCCTGCACAGCACAAGCGCTGTGCAGGCGAAACCAAAAAACGTGAGCACTTACCTCATGCACAGCAGTCAACATTCCTGCAGTGGTGGAATTAAATAAGCAAAAACGGTGGATTATCTTTTTCTAAAAAGTCTGCCAGAGTTTTCTGATCCATCTCTCGGCCTTATTCACTGGAAGTGTGTTCCATTCCATTTTGCTTCATTGACACTGCGGGGGAGATTAAATTACAAATTTAAAGGAAAGGTAAAATTCAAGCGTTTTGTGTAAGTTTGAGCAGATTTATGAATTGAGTGGTAGATCACGGAGGGTTCACGACCTGGCCACTGCCAACCGCACGTCCTTGAAAGTGTGGGCCTGCAAGGGCAGCAGGCTATTGTTCCCTAACCATTGAAACTAATCCAGACTTTGCTCTCATGTAGCTTTATACTTAAAGCTGCATAAAAGCAAACCAGCGATTGGTTGGAGCAAGTGAACACAAGACTCCAAAAGAGGCCAGAGAGGCTATGCTGTGTTCCCACAGCTCCCAAACAGTGCCCTGGGAACTAGGCCTGAAGTGCACAGTCCGAGACGTGTCCAGCCCAACATGCGCACTGGACCTCTACTGAATTGATGTCTTTTACTGCCATTCTCCCATTGGCCATCCCCTGCCTTATGCCCTCCCCCTATGGAGCAACCTGGGAGCCCAGAAGTCCTTGGGAACGGAAAGGACTTAATTGATCACACTGGCACCTGGTGCGGCAACGCTCTTCTGCCCACAAGAAGAAACTGCCACTGAGTCTCACTCTTGGCAATAAATAAAACACTTTGCAATTGGTTTTTATAAATCCCCATTCAGAAGCCCCGCTCTTAGTATCTGTGAGAAATTGGTTGTTGGATGAATGGGGAGTTAAACTTGCTCAAGCAACAGCCACAATCCCAATTGTGGTGCACTACGAAAGTAAAAGTCACTAAATTAACCTGTACTTAACCCGCTGTTAGCTTGGCACAAGAGCAGTCAGGCTTAAATTTGAAGCAATGGGTAAAGTATGTATGCAGCACACAAACAGCAATAAAGTGAAAACTTAACATTAGAAAAATTACCACACCAATTTAGAAAAATAGAGTAAAATGTAATAACTTATTTGTCAATAACAGGTGAGTAGTGCGCTCTACAAAATTCTGATTGATTGATTGAACAAAACAACAAAATCCAATCAGTAGAACCAGAGTTATAAATTTTTTAAGTTTAAGGTAAAAACTAGCTCGTAAAAGACCAAAGCGCCAACCGTGGACATCTAGTCATGCAAGACCGGGTCAAAGTTGAAAAGTATGGCCGACCGCGATGGAGCGTGAGTCATATACAAGAAGTGGATTGGGCCCTGTCAACGCTTACCTGCGAACTTAGAAGAAATTTCAAAGAAAAATGGTCTGAGAAGGAGGGAGAGCTGTCTCATGGGAGCCGCTAGATGAAGTTGCAGTGAAGATTTCTACATGCGGATGTAGGGCCTGATTTAGATCTTGGCGGACGGGTTATTCCGTCATAACGGTGAGAAATATCCTGCCCACCAAAATATAAATCCCATTATATCCTATGGGATTTATATTTCAGCGGGCAGGATATCCGTCACTGTTGTGATGGAGTAACCCATCCTCCAATATTTAAGTCAGGCCCTTAGTCTCTTATTTGGAAGTCGAAAATCTCCAGAGGCTGAAGGCTATAGCCGACGAGACTCCCCCGAGGCCAGATACCCCTTCGCGAGGGACTGGTGAACAGGATTTGCTGCTGCAGTGAAGAATGTAGCAGGAGCTGCCATGAAGTCAAGCAGACTGGCGATGGGCCTTGGGTTAACAGAGGAGCAGCCTGATTCCAGTCTTCTCTTGGTGCTCAAACCAGTTTTCAGCCAAAAATTCCAAGCCATAAGTTTAGGATTTTGGATATCTGAGCACCTTTAGCACCTTACTATGGGTACAGGACTAGAGGAGCACCACTTGGGTGGTTAGGACTCATTCAGGCTGGGTCAAGGTGAGGCTTCAAAATAGTTGGAGCCTTTTATGTCCCGGGGCTCTGATCAGGAGGCCAAAAAGCTAGCCCTTGGAGGCAGTCTGGTAGTCCTGGGTTCAAGTGATAAAGCAGGACTCAAGCAGCAGAGCAGACCTCTGAGGGTTCACGGCAGGATCCAGGCATCAAAGCAGTCCTTCCAGGTGCAGCAAAGCAGTCTTGTGAAGTACACAGCAGGCCAAAGTCCTCTGAGAGTCCTTCCCAGGGTCTAGAAAATGAACTGAAGAGTTGGTCTAAGGATCTCCTTTTTATACATGGCGCCTTCTTTAAACTAGGAGAAGTTTCTAGAGAATTCACTTTGAAGTGCTTCAAGTTTACTGCCTCCCCTACCATGGCTCCAAGCTGACTGCATGAACAATGCAGGGGTGACAAGCCCTTTGTGTGAAGTCAGAGCACAGCCTATTCAATTGCAAGAGGGCCAGGCCCAGTTCAGACCCACGTCCTACTAGTTGATGGCCAATCCAGACAAACCTAATCCCTCAATTGTTTGGCTGTCTCAGAGGAATAAACTAAAGTCCAGCTACCAACTACACACAGCCATGTGACCTAGGACAAGCTGCTGGCACCAAATAGTTAGGGCAGGAAAATGACAACTTTCTAAAAGTGGAATTTTCAAAATTGTAACTTAAAATCCGACATTACCATTAAAGAGAAGTATTCATTTCAATTTCTCAGAGACCAAGCATGAAATGTTTACCTGTTCTGAATCAAAGGTTAGCACTTATTAAATCTAATAAGGCAGTCCATTGTTATCCTATGGGAGAGGTAGGCCTCACCATAGCGAAAAAATGAATTTAGGAGTTTTTCACTACCAGGACATGTAAAACCTAAAAGTACATGTTCACCCATTTATTCAATACATTGGGTAGCCCTATGGGCTACCCAGGGCCTACATTAGGGCTGACATATATAAATAAAAGAGCAACTTACATTTTGGAATGGGAGTTATATTGCCAAGTCGAATTGGCAGTTAAGAACTGTATTCAGATGCAGTGGCAGGCCAGGGACATGTTTTAAAGGGCTACTTAAGTGGGTGGCACAATAAGTTCTGTAGGCCCACTAGTCGCATTTAATGTACAGGCCATAGGTATATGGTATACCACTCTACAAGAGACTTATTAGTAAATTTATTATGCCAATCAGGGGTAAGCCAATTTTACCAGGGTTAAGGGAGTGAACACCATTACTTTGGCACTGGTAAGCAGTGGTAAAGTGCAAAGAGTCCTAAGGCCAACAAAACTTAATTTCAGCATAAAGTGGAGGGCAAAGGTAAAAGATTTGGGGGAAGACAACAATAAGGCTGGCAGGTCTAACAGTAGCCATGTCCCGTTCTGATCCTCATTTCATCGGTCGAACAGAGACTTTTCTTTTGCATTGATGACCTGTGTCACAAGTCCCCTGGTTTATAGGCCGTTTTTATCCTGCAACCCTGTTTGGGTTGATTGCCTGTCCTTATCTGGTAAAATATAATACAGAGTGTCATAATTTGGCAGCTCATTCACCCTGAGTGGGAAAGATTTATGTGAAGAGTGGTTGACTCACAGTGTGATGGGATGCAGCAGTAAGGTAGTTCCCTTGCAGGTATGGAGCCCCAGTTAGGGAGGTCACTCTATAAAGACACTGGCAGCCACAACATAATTGCCCACCCATGCCTGCATGCCCCTCGTCTCTTGTATTTCTCCTGTGTGCATCAACTATTTTAAGCTATTTACTGTGTTTTTGGTTCTAAAATTCCATACCTCAAAGGAACAGGAATTTCAGTTTGTGTTCATGTTCACTGAATTAATAAAATTCCAAAAGAGAGCAGTTCAGACTGTGTGCTCTGAGGCCAAACTCATGAATATGACTGGATGCTAGGATGCCGGTCCATCCTTGCCATCTGTCTTCATCTCTACAAGGAGAGTGCAGGCTATCAACTGTCAGTGTTTGGCTGTATAAATGTGTTAGATATACAAATCCAGTACACGTGATGGGATACCTGCCATCTTCAAGGCATTTAGAGTCATTATGCATATCATTAAATACTTTAACTATAAGAAAACTACTAAGACTCTTAGCGGTATACTGATGGGAAATGACAGTATATGAACGGAGGGGACATAGAGCATGAAAAAGGGGCTCAGAAATCTGGGCCCCCATAAGGCAGTGGATCAATGAGTTCAAGGGATCTCGCGAACCCGTTCCGGGATAAGGATGGTGGGGGCTCTTTCCCTTATTCTTGTTATCAATTAAGGGTGAAAATTACGATACTGGACTTTATGTATGCTTTTACTCTAGCCTATATTTTGTCTTTCTTTTTCTTCTTTTCTCTGCTAGGTTTTGCTTAAAAATTGTATTTAAATTCTGATTTGGATCACAGGGGGAGGGGGGTGGGAGAAGACAGGAAGGGCGAGAGGTCCTGTCTCTTTGTATTGCGAAATGTATGTAAGAAAATGTGAAATAAAGAATATTTAAAAAAAAGAAAGTTTTCCCTCAAAAAAGGCTCATCAAATCCCATTAGAAAATCAAGATTTTTTACACTTCAAATAACCTTATAACTCAGCACAATTCCTAGAATTAATATGGTAGCACCACTAAATGATTTATACGTGGCTACACTCTATCACCCTTTCTTTGTGCTTCTTTTTGTGACCTTCAGTTCACAAGGACAAAAATGGTACAGCCAGATTACAAGAATATCAACCAGGTGTGCTTCTTGTAAATTTCCACTTAGATAGTACAGTGAAAACACACCACATTTAGAGAGTACAGTGAAAACACACCATCTAACAATGTTGCCAATTTTGCCCTACATTTTAATGGTCTGATATACAATATCAAGGCCAAGAGTGGAGCCAGAAACTTAAAGTACCCCCCACTTTGAAGTGAAAGCTCTGATGGCACAAAGCAAGGGAAGCAAGTGAGCCTAATGTTCCCTAGAAGAACTCTCCAGTCTCTTCCTTCCAGACATCTATCTAGTCATCCTTTCACCCTTCCATCCACCAGCTGATATCCACTATTTCACCTTTACATTCTAACATCCATTCATTTTTTCATACATCATTCAATCTTTTCCCATTCCTTCAATCTATTTACTCTGTCATCCACAGATCCATCCATTTGCACTGCTATCCATCCATGCATCCATCCATTCATTCACTCTGCCATCCATCAATCCATCCATTCACCCAGCCATCCATTCACCATCCTTCCATCCACTCTGACATCCATCCTTTCACTCATTCGTCCACTCTACCACCCATTTGCTCATCCTTTCACCTCACTCCTTTTACCATCCTTTCACATGTCCATCCACGTATCTATTCATTCATGCATCCATCTACTGGACCACTCTTTCACCTGTCTATTCATCTATCCATTCACTCATCTTTCTTTCACCCATTCATGCATCTACGCACGCATTAATCCACTCACCCATTCATCCACCTACTTGTCCCTCATTCCTTTCACCCTTCCTTTTATTCAATATTTCTTCCTTCCCTTTTCTATTTACCCATGTGTTGTGCTTCTTTGCTCCCGCTTGCTCTTCTATTGATAGCTGTATTCCTTCATAGTGTTATTTATGAGATTTGTTCAGCAGAGTTGTAGACAGAGGAGGCCCATAAAGAGCCCACCCCCACTATAGCTGCCAAAGCAGGGGGTTAACTATGCCCCTGATCAAGGCAATCCCAAGTAGTTATTAAGCAGGGTGGATTGCCCTCCCCATTGGATAATATCGCTTAAGTAATGCCCCCATAGTTGTACCATTAATATGATTATATTTACCTTTCCTTGTACAAGAGCACACTTCCACTATACCCGGGCGTTATCCAAAAGAATTTACTGTGCTGTAGAGTACCAATAATAAAAGATAAGATATTTGAGATCAGCTGAAGTTAATGGGTAATTATCTAAAAACATAAATATTCAGACGCAATTTGTAATAGTTTGCTTTTGTTCTTTACAAAATATGCAATAAAGCCATGTCAACAGAAAAAAAAAAGAAAACCAATTGTCCTTGATTGTATTCCTCCTAAATTTCACATTCAATGCTAATGGGATTGGACAGTTGTTGGGTCACCAACGTTAATTTTCTATCAGCATGTGGGGTTGCATTGTGAGCAAGGTGTTCAAGTTGCTCTTGTTACTTCTTGGACCTCTATTCACTATAATAGAGAAAAGCAGTACATCAGTGCAAGAAGCCTGCTTGTCTTTTCTGAAGGAGTAGGGACTATACACCAAGGCTGAAGAAAATACTTCTTGTTGCTGCAATCTGAAGAATAAGGAGGCTTACTGTCATGTGTACTTAGAGTCTGTTTTTATCAGTTCTTGAACTACAGGACCAGCTATGTGAGAGCAGCAGGGTGGACCTTTAAAATACAATTCTGGGGGGGCGTGGCTTGAACCGCCACAAGATGGCCGCGTCGGGTTGAGGCTCCGCGAGTGAACGGAACCTCGGAGCTTCGTTGGAGCTGTTTTCCCCGGCGGCGGCGGTCACGCTGTGAAGATATCAATGGAGCGAGCGCGGGGGCACAGGTAGCGTTTTTTTTTTTCACTTATAAACCAATTTTTCGACCTGTTTCCCCCACGCCGCTCTTTCCTCTCAGGCGCCTGAGGTGGCGCCTGCCATTTTCTCACCGCAAGACGCCGTTTCTCTTCACCAGTTTGTTGGGGCTGCCTGTCAAGCGGCTTCTGAGACGCCGCTAAAGCTTAACTGCAGTGCTACATCCCCAGCATATAACAGTGCCTGAATTACCTGCTCCAATGGGTATGGCAACAGAATATCAGCAAAATTTACACTTTATATGACATTATGTTCAATTGGATGATCTTTGAACTACTCTTCCCTGTCATTTTATTGGAAGTTACCATATGACTATTCAAGCCCATGTCGGGTGACAATAATGTTGACTTTGTCTACTCTTTTTGACTAAATCCACTTAGTTTGGAACACAACTGTGTGCTTTGATCGTCATACCGTCATCTATGACCGTATTTCTTTGCCCACTTTGGAAATATTTATGTGAACTGGCTTCTGAATGCTTTGTAGCTAATGCTATGGCTTGAGTCTTTTTTTAATTTTTTTTATCCAGTAATTGGGCTGCCTCCTCAGATTGGATTGCACTGGCTGCTGTGTTTATGATGCTGTCTCTATAATCCGCAGATCCTATATTTGTAAGGTGACCGCTACCAAGTCAAACACCATACATTAAATAAGTTCCAAGTGCAGTCACCTGTTGAATTAGACTCATAAATCTAAAGGTCGTTCGCAGAGGAATAGAGGTGCTTTTTCATTAATGTTCTTAGCAGCCTTCCATAAGTACCTTGCCACTCTTCTGTGAGCTGCTCATCTTCTGAGAGTCTTAAATTACCAAGCGTTTACCTATATGGAGGTTTCTTCTTCACCTGGTCAGAAAGCCGTTTCTGCAAATATGTCTTCTCTTCGCAAGGATTCCAACCCTGCTGCCCCTCCAAAGCGTCACAAGAAGGAACCTAACTCGCCTACCAAGTCTCCACTACCCATAACAATGAAGGACCTCATGGAAGAGATAAGGATGCTTAAACCTTTCATGGTAGAAACCAATGCTACTCTACAGAAGCTGGATGAGAAGTGGTCCAATTTAGATTCTAGAGTGTCGGCGGTGGAACAACGGATTAGCGACGCCCAAGATCTGCTTACTTTCTTGAAAACGCACATTCCTAAAATTGTTGGACTTAAGGACGGTACTACTCTTAATCTGCAGCGTGCCCATCGCATTGGTCCTAAAACTGGTGTTTCGTCTTCGTCTTCGACAGTCACTCGTCCTAGAGGGATAATTGTTTTATTTTTGGAATACACCGATTTGCTAATGGTCCTCTCAGCGGCAAAATTGAGAAAACAAATGTTATGGTCCGGTCAAAAAGTTTTTTTCTCTCAAGATGTGGCCCGCGCCACTGCTGCTCGCCGCAAAGAGTTTCTCTCTCTTCGCCCAGCTCTTCGTTCCATGAACGCTAGATACGGCCTAGTTCATCCCTGCTTTTTTAAAGTTACGTACAAAGAGAGGTCCTACTCTTTTGATCGTCCGGAAGATCTAAGACAGTTTATTTCTCGTCATAAGGGAGATGTAATGGAATTTGGTGGGCCATGAATAACAGTGCTGTTTCTGTTTTGCATTGTGCTCTCTAAGTTTACATGTTTTCTTCCATCTTTTTGAAGAGTTTTGTCTTTTTTTTTTTTCTTTTTTTGGGTTGTAAGTCATAGTTTGTTGTTGATGAGTTCTTTTAGTTTATTGGTGTTCCCTTTTCCTCCTTCTGAGGTCATTTCATATTCATATCATTGTTTCCCTTTTGTCTTTTTCTACAGATGTTCTATCCTCATGTATGATCCAATCCCTCTGACGTTTTCCCCTTCCTGCCTTTCACCTCATCCCTAATGTTCCCTGTTCATCCTCATGTTTGGTAAGTGGTTGAGAATTTTTTACTGCATCCTTTGTTGTAGATGTTTTGTCTGCCCTATGTCTATCAACTTACGTCTAAGTATATTATTGTTCTCCCCTGTGGTGGTGTGTTATTTTATAGTAGGCTCCCTGTTTTTATAAATATATCTCTTTTTTAGTATTGGTTTCGTTTGTTCCCGGTTTCTCTTCCTGGCTCTGCCGTCTGTTTTCCTCCGCGGTTTCCCGCTTCCCATGTTAATATTTTTTTTTGTCTGGATACATATCTCATCCCTCTTGACTGAAGTCTCTTGACTTCTTGTCAACTCTTCTTGGTCTATCTTCTGCTTCCCTCCCTATCCTTTCTGTCATTTCTTTCTTCTCTTTGTTTTCTTTTCCTCTTTTTCTATTTCCTCCCCTCTGACCTTTGTCCATATACTTTTTTCTGCTTTTGCATTTTTTCTGTTCCCCTTTCTTTTTCGTCTCCATGCAACCCTCACTTATCATCCTTTTTATATCTTTCTTTATTACTATTTTTTCTATGTTCAAATTTACAACCTTGTCATTTTTGATTGCTGTTACATTGTTTGTAAAACCCTTTTGCATTTGGTATTGCTTATGTTATTGGTAATCCTTACAGTACTTATATTATTTATTATTGTTCTTTTCCCATTGAGATGACAGATAATGTCCGAATTATTTCATGGAATGTAAAAGGTTTACGTAATCCTGTTAAGAAGCAACGTGTACTTACGCATCTTTCAAAACTACAATGTAAAATTGCAATGTTACAAGAAACGCACCTTAATGACAATGATATTAATTCCCTTAAAAAGCAGTGGGTTGGTGATGTTTACTGTTCCCCATCTAGAGATAGGAAGAATGGAGTGGTGATACTGTTTCACAAGTCCCTTTCCCTTACTGTGGAGAGTGAGGAGAGGGATAATGACGGTCGATGGCTCCTTCTTCACACTCTTATTAATGGTTCTCGTGTTTCTCTCCTTAATATTTACGGCCCCAGAGGCATTGACTCCCAATTCTGGCAATCCATGTCACACACTCTTCATGCATGCTCTGACTCCAATCTTGTTGTAGGAGGTGACTGTAATCAGGTTCTTGATCCATTTATTGACAGGAAATCCTCTTCTAGGTATGTTCCTAATAAAATGCAGAAAACCTTTGCTAACACTATACACTCTAGAGGGTTGGTAGATGCCTGGAGAATATTCAATCCTGACTCTTTAGAATGTACTTTCTTTTCCCTGACCCACAACTCTACATCTAGAATTGACTATATTTTTCTGAGCCCACTTCTTCTTCCCAACCTATCACATGCTGAAATTGGTTCCATTTTGATTTCCGATCACGCTCCCGTCCTTATCAATTTAGATCTTCCTTCCCTGCCCTCTAAGTCTCGCCGATGGCGATTTAACAATTATCTCCTTAAGGACCCCCTGTTTGTCAGTCGCTTTAAAGATCTCATAGTAGAATTTTTTCTCCTTAACGCTAGTCCAGATATGCCTTTTCATACCACATGGGATGCTTTTAAGGCTACTGCTAGGGGTTTTATTATTGATTACGTGGCTAGCAAAAAGAAACAATGTCGTAAGGAGTCTGCCTCTTTGTTATTATCTATTAAGAAATTGGAACATGCTTACTTTTCATCTAACAATGCTGACACTCTTAAGAATTTGGTCCAGGCAAAACTTGCTTTTAATAAGAAATCCACTGAGGACGCTTCTGGGACTTTATTAAAAATCAATTCAAAATTTTATGGTGTCCGTAACAGAGCCGGTAAATTGCTAGCGAATTATCTGAAGGTTAGGTCTCAAAGGTCCAGAATTGTCAAGATTACTGATGACTGTGGTATTCATCGCCTCAAGGATGAGGAAATTTTACAATGTTTTACAGATTTCTATAAGACATTATACAACCCTGAATCTTCTCCTTCCCATGCCGCATTGGACTCTTATTTCGATTCATTACCCCCTCGCTCTTCCCCACTCCCAGACTTTTCCATTTTGGAAGCTGACATATCCATTTCTGAGATCAAATTCGCTTTATCCAAGCTTCCCAAGGATAAGGCTCCAGGTCCGGATGGTCTTACTGCCGAATTTAACTCCTGCTTCTCTCATATCCTTTTGCCTCACCTTTTATCTCTATTTCAACACTTTGTTTCTCGCAATGAAGCTCGTGGTTCTTTTTTGGAAGCTATGATTTGTTTAATTCCCAAAAAGGATAAGGACCCTTCCCTCTGTGCTAATTATCGTCCAATTTCATTGATTAATCTAGATTGCAAAATGTTTGCCAAGGTGCTAGCCCTGCGTATTAACCAAGTTCTCCCAGAGCTGATTAGTCCTGAGCAGACGGGATTTGTCAAAGGGAGGACAATAGCTGACAATTCTAGAACTTTTCTTAATATTATTCATTCAGCGTCTAAGAGCTCTTCCCCTATCGCTGCCATAACCCTTGACGCAGAGAAAGCTTTTGACCGCGCTCATTGGCTTTTTATGATGCGTGCTCTCAAGTGGCATGGTTTTGGACCTTTTATCTTATCTCTGATCAGTTTGCTATATTCTTCGCCTACTACCTCAGTATTTGCTAATGGTTCTCAATCGTCTTATTTTCCTTTAAAACGAGGTACTCGTCAAGGATGTCCTCTCTCTCCTCTGCTTTATATCCTTTCCCTCGAACCCTTTCTACATTCTTTGCAACATTCACCTTCCTTTCGAGGCTTTAAGCACAAGGCAATTGAGATAAAATATACGGCTTATGCAGATGATATTATGTTATATATTTCAGATCCATCTATTTCTTTGCCTGCATTCTCTGACCTTCTTTCTTCTTATGCCTCTTTATCTGGGTACAAACTAAATTTCTCCAAATCTGAAGTTCTTCCTCTAAATAAATACTGTTTAAGGAGCATGTTTGAGGGGTTTGATCTTGGGTGGAATAACAGTAGTGTTACCTGCTTGGGGATTAGATATTCCTCCTCCGTTGTTAAAACGATCCAGCTTAATTTAGATGAGGTTCTCTTAAAAGTTAATAATATGACAAACAAATGGTCTCCCCTTTTCCTGTCATGGTGGGGTAGATTAGACACAATCAAAATGATGCTGCTTCCCGTCATTAATTTTTATTTATCCATGCTACCAGTTAGACTTCCTTTAAAGTTTTTCAAAACCCTTAATGGACTGCTGAGTAAATTTCTTTGGAATGGACGGAAAGCTCGAATTTCTTTAGCCCTCTTATCTGCCCCTAAAGATCGGGGTGGTGTTCACTTCCCCAACTTTTGACAATATCATTCCTCCTTTTTAATTCGCCAAGTGCTACCGTATTTATCTTCCTCTGAAGGGATTTCCAGTTCTGTCTGGCATAGATTGGAGGAATCGCTAATTCACCCTTTTCCTTTTTCCTCCCTGGCCAATTTTACTAATCCTCCTCGGTCTTTTAATTACCCGACGATTTCACACTTTATCTCTACTTTTCCAACCAGTTAAGTGCAAATCCCATTCTCCTCTACAATTATTTCTGGACTCTCCTTTGTGGCATAACAAACTCATTAAATTATCAAATCGTACCATTTTTTGGAAACAATGGGCCGCTAAAGGGATTTTCCTTGTTAAACATTTAATTAAAGATTCTCTTTTTCTTGCCTCTCAAGAGGTACAGCTTAAGTTTGATGTTCCGGTTTCCTCACTACTTAGATATGAGTCTTTGAGAATGCTCTTACTTGATCGGTTTTCTCTCCTTTCTAGATCTCCTTCACCTTCTTCGAACCCCTTGTTTGATCCCCTATCTATCTCTTCCTCTATTCGGGCCTCTCACATTTATAAATATCTCCATTTCTCCTCTCTTGATCGTCCCAAGACTAAAGTTGAACTTCTATGGGAATCTGATTTGCCGCATACCTTCTCTGTTCACACTTGGAACTCAATATGGGGCTGCATACACCATACCTCCTGCAATGCCCGCACCACTCAGACCCTTTATTATTTTTACCAAAGATTGTTTCTTACTCCCTTATCCCTTTCCAAATATAGCGCAAATTTATCCCCGAATTGTTGGTCATGTCAACACAACCCTGGCTCGTTAATACACTCCTTTTTTCAGTGTCCCAACATTTCCCGCTTTTGGACTAAAGTATGTGAATCTATATCTTCCATCTGTTCTATTCATTTTCCTTTTGATATTTATTCTATATTCCTTGGAAGTAACTCTGTAATATGGATTGGTTCCCGCAGGGTTGATACCTTTGTGGATCTGTTAATTCCTATTGCTTTTCAGGTAATAACCTCCAATTGGAAAGATGCCTCTAAGGTCTGTCACTCTGCTTGGTGGAATCTTCTCTGTTACCATCACAGACTGGATAGAGCTTCTGTCAGCACATCACAGCAAATGATTCGAAAGGAAGCCTTTTGGTCTCCACTCACCAATTATTTATCCTCGTCTGCACTCCGTAATAAGGATTCCTCTTTTGTTTATCAACCACCCTGAATATTTTCTTTTCTTTTTTCCTTTGCTTCTGTAGTTTTATTTGTCAAGGTTAGGTATTTCTTACACAAATGACATAATAATCTATTTTGGTAATCTCCATGTGGTATTCGATAAGGTCATCTCTTAGTTCCTTTTTCTCCTTTCTTTCTTCTTTTCTCTCTCCCCCTCTCTCTTTTTTCTTTCTTTCTTTCTTTCTTTCTTTCTCTTTTCCTTTCTTTTCTTTCTTTCTCTCTCCTGTTTTCCCCTCTTTTGAAAAATTTAAAAGGCTATTGTGTTTCAAGGTGCAACTTTTCACTATTGCCTTCATATTGCGAGATATTGTATCATTGATAGTTATCTTGTAATGTTTTATTCCTTCATCATTTATACTCTGTTTTGCTATTTTTTCACTTTTTTGTCATGTTAATTTTTACATAATGTTGTACCTATGGTTTTTTACTTGCTTTAATAAAGCTCTTTAAACTAAAAAAAAATACAATTCTCTATCATGTTTCCCAGGTAAACAAGTAAATGTTTTGTTCACCTTTCAGTGAGTTAAACAGTGATATGTTTGCACGCAGGGAAAGACTTTCACCAGTGCATTAGTAAAGGAAGTGACACAGATTGTGTCAGACCCTGTTCGGGTGGGCCACATGACAGAAAGTGTATTCTTGGTCACAGCCGTGGTGACTGGGGCTGTTTGCCACTGGTTTCTAGTGGTCCATCCTACTATGTCTCTGCAAACGTGGCCAAGTACACCCTTTCCACCCTTGACTCTCAGGGTAGTGCAGACAATCAATCAAAGGCTTCTCACGGAGATATAGTAGGGTGGCAGAGACTGAGAACTAAATAGTCAAGCAACAGACATTATAAATCACTGTCCAGCTAAGTGCTTGTTTAATTAGTAAAAGATAGTACTTTAATATCACAGCAGTACAGACATGATACAATTCCATAGGGGTACTAATACAAGGTTAAAGGATATCAAACAAGGGCTTTTATCGAAGTACCACATTCTCTACGGTGCCCACTTTCTTGCTCTGCAGTGGCCCTAATGTCAATAATGATGTCCCTGCATGTTGAGTTTAACAAGATTTGGCACAGGTGAACGGCACAGGTGAAAGGCTTACTAAGCTGTTGCCATATCAGCAGCTTCAGGGTCAGTTTAAAAAAGTTCTTAGCTGAATAATTCCCACCTATAAGCATGATTTCCCATTGTGGCTTACCCTCGTTTATGTTACAGACTCTCAGTATGGATGCCAGATCTTGGATTACCTGCTCGAGGTGATGCTCCCACTTTTCAGTTAGCTTCATCTAGGTGTTATACACACTGAGAACATGGCTGGGCTTCTCCTGCTCCACAGTCTCCTGTCCTTCATGGACAGGCACTCTCCATCCTAGGCAAGCAGGCTTCTATGTGCTAGGTAGAACCACAGACTCAAGCAAGTTTTGCATACTCTGGGTAATGTCCAGTCACCTCTGGGAGGCTGGCTCTCATGTAGACATCAGTCATGGTCTCAAACAGCATTTTAAACATTCTGCGTAGCACTTCCAGGAACAAAGTAGGGCAGTTTGGGTCCTATTTTTGTGCTTGTGTTCCAGACAGGGGATGCTGATCCATGGTGTGAAGTCCTGGAACCGATTTGGGGTGGCTCTCTTTCCAGTTTAATTTTGTGACTGTAGTACAGTCATAGCCTTTGTGCAAGAAAATGGCTCTCACAGCAGATAGTAATGATGCTGGCTCCAACCATGAGCATTCAGACATGGGTACAATGAATCATGAGGACTCTGAACCTGGCTCTCACCAATCTTCCTGAAGTGGCAATCAGGGAAACATAAAATGGCAGGTGCCTGAGAAAATCTAATCAGCAGTCCCTTGCTTATTCCTCATAGAATTTCTAAGTGTAGCAGTGTCTCTTTCCTCCCTCACATCAGTGACTGGCTCTACATCCTCTAGCCTCAGGAATGTAAAGAATACAGTTCCAATCTATGCATCCACCCTACATTTTGTGCCATGCTAAACCAGTGGCAATCCACAATGGATCCCATGGATCCCATTAAACACACTCACATTGCACACAGTCTCACTGTCATATATGAGCCACACATGCACAATGTACACATAATTGAAAGGCACACTGAATGAGAGCACAAGGGCCTGGGTGCGACATAGAAGTGAAACTTTTACCTAAGTGGCACCAATAGGCCCCACAGCTTTCTGACACAGAAAAAGGTCTGGTCAGGACTATTAATGAGTGAAAATACTTTTGCTGTGACCACAACTTCTTGCTAACAGCACAGGATATGAAGATTAGTCCTATATCACTAAAAGAGTAAAGAGAACCAATTTCACAAATCAAATTCACAGTTTGCACACAGATCTTAATCAGCAGTAGCTCTAAAATAGACACACACACTGTTTGCATCCATTTTATACAAAAGGCTGCAGATTAAAGGCCTTGGTCTGCTTTTTATACCTTCTTCCAATGGTCATCCTTCCAATGAAGTTCCTGTTTGCAATAGCTTTAATAATATCACTAATATTTAATCTTGTGTCATTTGGCCTCAATTTTGTATATTGAAAATGCATGTCTGCAGCACAGTGAATCGAAATGTAGATTTGTTATATTGCTTTTCTGTCATTTGTATAAATCATTTCTTGGCCAATATTACAGAGAAAAACTCAGTGATGCTCTGGAGAGCTGCAAGATGCTCAGCACTGGTGTTGTTCGAATGTGAATTTACCTTGCAAAAATGAAAGACAAGAGGCTTTTAGCAAAACAGGAACAGTTGGTTTAAGTAAACACAGCGGCCGGGAGAACAGGCAACAGAGTCGGGGTCTGAAGACTGTCTCAAAGCACATTGGTTTCAGTCATCAATTTATACATTACATGAAGCATTATAAAACGATTTATACATTCCTCTGTTGACAGAAATCTGGGACAAATCACAGTGCTATAAATCTGGTCGCTTGATAAGAAGCGAAGGTGGGCCTCGACCTTGCCTGGGCACAATTCAGGACCAGTGGATATGTGTCCAAATGTCTGGCATGGGGAGGACGGGATCACTGCGTGTAGTGTGCATGCTGTATTCTGATTGGCTGTGTGTTCCTGACTTATTGTGGCATCTGACTTTATGGTGTTTATGGGAACATGAGCCCCTCCAACCAAATGTGTTTTATTGTGGCCAATCTCCTGAGACCATTGTGGTGTAGCTGCTTAACTGTGGGATCGATCAGGGTTTTCCTGTTTGCGCGCTTGTCTAAGGGTTACGTGTCCCCCACCTTCAGGCCTAGGTCACACGGCTTGGCTGAACGCATATTTCTGACTTGAGGATGAGGGGGAGGTCACATCGGGTGAATTCAACAACAGAGATGCGAGTTCGTTATTATATATACATGTAGATCATGGTGTACATTGACATTGAATTTATCAATATTAACAATGGAATGGCTCCCAATCATCATAAAGGAGAAGTAATAATGAAGAATGAAATTAAAAGAAAACAGTAGTCATTGGAAGATAGGGAAAGGAAGCTTATCTTAACATGAGGAAGTATGAAATACCTAGAACAGAGGCAATAAATAACATGAAGAGCAGAGGGCTTCATCCCTTGGCCTCTGCTGGACCAGCAGTTCAAATCTGAACCAAAACTGTAATTACTAAAACACAGCCCCTTCCGGTAGACCCCTTGTGTTGAGATTATTGTCTCAAAGAGGTTTTCACTGAGCAGATGTCCATGCTATTAAAACCCACTGATATAATTCCAGTTCAGTAGCACTCATTTTGTCAATCTTAGCTGAAAGAGCAAGATTTGAATAGGCATGAATTACTAAATACAGTTTCTAGCATGCTTAAGAATTGTTTATTGTGAGCTTAATGCCAATTGAAATAATTGTTAAAGTTTACTGTTCGTTTTTCAAAAACTTTTGTTGTATTTCATCAAAGCAATCTTCATTTTCCCACACATCCATCCACTTTATGCTGTCCCTACATCATGTGCATGATGTGTACTTTTAGAGCTGCCTGAGAGAATTGCCCTGTCCCTGACAGTGTCTGTGTCCCTGAGATAGTCAGTTTTTCTACATCATCGGTGTCCTTCATGATCTGTGCCCATATGCGCTGCTAGGAGAAAGGTACATTTTCTTCTGAGTATTGCTTAACCAAACCCACAATTAACTGTACAGATTCAGCAATTCACTCCATTATAAATATCAAGGGCATTAGACATTGGCATGTTTAAAAGAAATAGTGCAGTTTGTTTGTGCAAAGAGTTGTGAACAAAACACGTCCTTACAATTTCATTATGAATCCTTCAGCTTCCGTCATGAATAAATTTGCAATAGAAAAAAAAGTAGCACAGAAAACTGGATTGTACCTCAATAGTCAAATGATTACACTTCTGTGTAAAAACGTTGCTCAACCCACACCATTGAAATACCTCTTCTTTTGTATAAGTTATGACAACGCAGAAGTGTATCAAGTCAATATAATCTCCTTAGTCACTATGGGGCAGATGTATCAAGGATTGCATTTGCGATTCCTTAATAGCGAATTTTAGCGAATTGCTATTAAGGAATCGCAAAATGCTATGTATGTAGGAATCGCAATAATAATTGCGATTCCTTAATATTCCTTAATTGCAAATTGCAAATTGCGCTTCACAATTAAGGAATACCTTCCCATTCATTCCTATGGGCGTAGAGGCCCATAGGAATGAATGGGAAGACATTCTCAATTTGCGAATCGCAATTAGAGAATCGCAAATTGAGAATGCAATTTCAAGGGTGCCAGGGTGTCCTTTTGACACCCTGTTGCACCCCTGAAATATGTATGTGTGCACATGTGGTGCACATACATGCCCTAAGGGCATGTATGTGCGCCACATGGCACTTTGAAAAATGCTAAAAGTGCATTTTTCAAAGAAATCGCATATTACCACCAATTGGTGGTAATTTGCGATTCCTTAAGGCCAAATTGCACTTTTTTGGTGCTTCTTACATTGGATTTAAGGAATCGCAACTTGCGATTCCTTAAATGCAATTGCAAAATAAGGAATCGCAAATTTTCCGATTCCTTATTTTGCGAGGCAGTTTTGCCTTAATACATACCACAAGGCAAAATTGCGTTCGCAAGTGCCGAAATTCTGTGAATTTCGGCGTTTGCGAACGCAAATTTGCTTGATACATCTGGCCCTATGACCCAGATTCACTATGACTCACACAGTGATACGTTGTGTAGCATTACATGGAAATCATTGCGTTGTGCTGCTTTCTTCCTCATGTAAGTGCTGCCTTCACTAAAGGATGCGCCATGACGCAAGGGCGAAGCAACCATGACGCAGCATGATGTAAAGTTGTTGTTGTAGCGCAACGGGCTGCGACACAGCTCCTTTTTGTGAGACACAAATCTAAATTGCATGCAGCAAGTCAGAATTACGTGAAGCCAGTCGGATTTGTGTCAAGCAGTCCCCAATTGCGCCACGCTTCACTTCAAAGTGTGACGTATATTTCAGCAGCGTTTTTCCCTCTAACAACATGACAAATATGACTGAAGCTGCTAGCTAAGTGTGTCCAGGAGGCCATGGAGGTGCTCCCCTGGAGCAGACATGGAACAGGAAGCTCAACTTTACAGAAGAGGAAAAACAGATTTTGATTTCAGAGGTGACAAATCAAGAAAAATTTCTCTGTCACCTCCAAATTACCCATATGTAAGAAGGATGCTTCATGGGAAGCAATAGTGGACAAAGTGAATGCTGTAGCACCAACACGAAGGTCTGTAGTGGAATGCAAGAAAAGGTGACATGATCATAAGCACAGGACTAAGGAAAAACTTGCCAGGATACTAAAGGCTGCCCTGACCACAGAAGGAGGCTCAAAACTCCAGGAGGGCTTTACTGTAATAGAGGGGCAGGTGGCATCACTCATCTCAACAGAGTTGGTTGCCTGAGTGGAGGGTAAGGACACCACTGAGCTGGAGACCTTACCTTCTGCTCAGAATAAGTGTCAATCAAAGTCATTGCCCACAAGTAGTCAGTTTTCATAGCAACAGGGACTTTGTTTTGACTCTCACCATAATGGTAACATTTGTAACAATACAATGTGTAAAATAAACAAATATATTTTGTGTATATGTTTTTAGTACACAATGTTGCAGATTGCCACACAATGCAGCACGCAAAAAAGTGTAGCATTGCATCAAAGGAAGAGAGCTGAACAGGGCCTTCAATGCAAAGAAACGGTGCAATTCTTTTTTCTTCTAACCAATGTGCATTTGTTGTTTCCTAGTGCCAGTGCAGACACCCTAGAGCCGTGGCCCAAGGGTGCTACTGTTGTATTCAGGCTAGTTTATGTACCTGAAGGTGCATTTAAACTATCCTTTGAGGCAATGTCTTCTTACTGTGTGTGCTGAATAATGTATCACACATCGAAAGAAATAATGATGTTGAGCCAAAGAAATGTATTGTTCGTCTTACCCCAGCCTCAGTGTAGTCTTTTTTCTATGAAATCCTTTTTCACAAGTCTGTGATGATGTGGCTGTGGGTCTACATTACTGAGTCTTTGCATATGAATGTACCAGACCCACCTATGGTATTGTGTCCACATGCACAGTAAGGCTATGCAGCACCAAAGTATTGTTTTTTGTCAACAAGGTTTCAAGCCATATAGTTGAATGATAGTGTGAATGATAGTTTACACAAGATGAAACCTAACTTTGACATGTGCTAGTGATATTATGGAGATGTTACATTGTCAGAGGTCTGTTTTAAATCTTTTGCATCATTATTTTTGAGTGCATCTCAATACTTATGTAATCTCAGAGCCATTATTTCAAAGATAATATGCAATTAAAGTTGTTGTGCTGTGGTGTCTGAAGATGGGAGTGAACAATTGTGCTATATCTGCTAATATACTATGGGCTTGTTGTGCTGTGAGATTGTAGCGGTGCACCTTATGCTGCCATGCACCAACACAGACACATTAGATTCATAGTGCAAGTGTGTCTGCCTTTTACTTATCAAAAGTTGCCTGAACATTTAGAAAACAGAGAAATGAAAAACCAACTTGTTACAGATGCCTCAAGCAGGTGCATTTATTTCTTATTATATTTATTATAATTGCTATATGTCAATAGTTGAACATAGTTATTCTAACAAAACCCATGTGTGGTATGCATGTCAATACCAATGCACTATCAATGGAACTTACCAGTGATGCAAAATCAAGCATGGGAGTGGATTGTTCAGCTTTGACTTTAATTTGATAATTATCAAATGTAAATACTAATTACTGCATGATTTTAAAATTCTACACAACGCAGTGCATTGTCAGAGAGTATGTAGCTTAGAGCAGATCTAATAATGGATATTACGATACTTAATAACATCTCATCTTAAGACTCAATCATGAATATAAATTTAAGTAGACTCTAATAATAAGCAAGTCTGTAAATGTTATTACTGCTTTTTATGTCTAAATTAATGTTAACAACGGATATTTCTGTGTATCTCAAACCAGGTATAGGGGCATGTCTATTTGCTGGTTCTTTTCACCTCAACACAATGCTCTCCCAGTCTATGCTACAGGCTGGGGCCTGTTTTGTTGGCAGGAGACCTATGCTGGAAAATGTTGGCTCGTGCTCCCCAACTGATCAGCGCCCATTTCCATGACAACTCCGGCCACCGATATGACATCCGAACACATGGAGGCATGCCATCACTCAGCAACTGTTTCATAGGTGACCAAATTCAGGATTGCAGGAGAAGAGAAGTGATCATGGTGTTATTGTTATTAGATGCTCTTTATCAACTGAAACCATGCATTGCAGAATTGGCTTTCTTGTGTCAAACTTAATCAGTTGCTAGTGGGTGTTATAGTCTTTGTTCACTGACTTCACTTAGGCTACCACAATCCTAGAACTGCTGTTTATAGTCCCTGGTGACATTGAGCATCTGATAGTGCACAATGAAGATGGAGTGTCATGTGATCCTGTCAGAAACAAGTGCCCTGTTTTATTTCCAAAAGCCCACCGTGTTTCGAGTTTACATTGTCGTCCCCATATATCACAAACACATGAAGTTAAAACAATTATTCCTACAGAATACTCAGATATATATTATTCAGATATATATATTATTCAGATAATCATTTTAATTCTGTATTTAAAATATATTTAACAACTTTAAAGATGTCAGAAAATCCATTTGGGTCATTGGCCCTACCTTCATATGAATACATTTGAAAGCCAAATTTGAGGTCATTACTGTTTTCTTTATTAAGGAATTGTGTTGGGTGCAAGGCAGTCAAATTGGCATGAACTACAGTATGAAGTATCTAGCTTAATAAGTATTGGTGTCTGGTACTCACAGGTTTTCCACCAGAAGCCCTGCTGGTGTCACAGTAGTAGGCTTGCTTCCAAGATGCTGAAGGTGAGCAGGCAGGGGTGCACCAAGACAGGGAGGTCTGAATCAGGGCAAATTACTGCACTGCCTGTAGCAATGCCTTCTTTCTGGATGCAGATGACCTGGAGAATGAAGGGTGGAGGGGTGTCTCTATAGCACGTTATTTCAAAGAAGGTGCTTAAGGTTATTTACTTATCAAGGCCTATTCACCCAATAATGGACATTGAGTACAAGTGAAGGGTGTGATGCCAAGCATCTTGTTGCCTCTCCATGGCCTAGTCTCCTGTATCTCATAGTTTTTACATTTCATCCAACTCTTTCAGATGAACCTTCAAAGCGATTTTTGGCCATACAACATACACAAAAAATGTAGGGAAAGTTACCTTACAAACCCTAAGCAAATCATTGACTGTCAATACTCCTAGACTGGATTTGTTACATTATCAATATTGGCACTATTTCCAGAGAGATAGACAACCAACCAGTTCACCCTCACCAGCACAGGATTGGAATTGATTTATTTTCCTAAATATGATGACTACTCTGGTGTTACTGCCTTATACTCTGTCCCTAACTAGAACGCAAAGTAATCAGTACCTAAAATGTATAAGTAGTCTGCCAACAATCAATTTTACAAAAGGGAATTTATTGATGATACACCATAAATAACAGTGTTAAAGTACCAGTCATTCCTCCACCACCCTGGTCAACATGTTTCAGACTAATTCATCAGTCAGGCACTTTCTTCAAGATGAAAGTAAGGTATTATTCTAATATCAAAATGACCCTCATTACTGATCACAGGACTTTGTTTCACAGGGCAATACATTGAGGAACATGTGTCATGCCATTCTACACCACCTGAGGTTGGAGAGGACAGAAAACACAGCCTATCATAGCACTTGCAGCAGTAATAGTGCCTTTAGGAATGAACCGCTCCAAATGCAACTTAGCAAGTTACAGAAGTGTCCTATTAGCACCTAGGACTTTCACATTGGTTAGGCCATTAAGAAGTGATAGGGCAGTTTGCCCCATTAGCTGTACGACAAGTTCTTCAATTGTATTAAATGTCTCTGTAGCACACCTACCTCCCGAATGCCCTCTCTGGTTTGAGGCTGACTAAGACATTAGGTGATAGTTGAAGGTTTTAGGTGCAACTTGCTCTTCTGTCTTTTTACCATAAAGTAGTAAATCAATGTTTGGGAACTGGTGCTGATACATTTACAAATGTATGATCAAGCTTCATTAGATGATTTTCAAACAATGTACTTTCAGCAGTTTCCGAAAAGTGAATAATGTGGGAGCATATCCAATATGAATAGGAAGCTCATCCAGAACCTGGGAGCCAGAAGATCCCCTCAGGCTAAATGTGAATAGGTACTAATTGGTTAGGGGACAGCCAGATAAAGCATAGAAGCAGAACAATTAGACAAAGCCGTTATAAAGAGATGCAAATGAGCATGGATAAAAGAAAATAGCATGACGAAAAGATGGCAGCTACGAAAAAGCAATATGTTCAAGAATTTTAGATAGATAAGGAAGCAAAGAAATAAGACAGGCATTAGAGACATCATTAGGATCAAGTCAAGGTTTATTAAAAGGGAAGTATGAGAGCAGTGGTATTGGAAATATGAAAGATTCCATGAGAAAAAGAAACATTAAAGAGAGAAACCAGATAAGACAACAAACAAAGATAGATTTAACCAACATATATGGTAATGGATCTGTAGGAGAAGTGCTGAGCTTAGCTCTTGTGATAGAGGACAGCAGAGATAGGCTGAAAGGCAGGTAGGCAAGGGTTTGGAGAAGATGACAGAAAACAGATAAGAAACAGCAATTGAAGATGGCATAGTAAGCAAAGATGCAGATGACAGAGGAAAACAAGCACAACTATCAAACATTCTGGAAGTGAAATACATGACAAGATCATCCAACAAATGCACCAAAGCACACCAAACAATTAGTTACTTTTATCCCAGATCAGTGATATTGCACCAAAACAACACACAATTCTTAATGTAATAGTTCCGTTAACAAGAGTTCAGGCAATGATCCATAGAAGTTGATGTGTCAGATTACACCATTTTATTCCATTCATAGAAAAAGAAGACGGCAGCCGAAGCGCGTTTCATCCTCCTGGACTTTCTCAAGGCTGCAAAATTATATACATACAATTTGTATCATAAAATGGTTTTTTACATATAAATTTTGCAATAAATATTAAAAACTTTGCCTCACTCACAAAGAGAAAGAATGTGCACAGAACTCACCAAAAGTTGCCACATTACAAGAAAAGGAGGTGAAAAGAACACCTCCAGTGAAATAGGGTACCCTACATAACACCCATGCACACCAAAAAACCGTTTGTGAAATGAACAGATATCCTTCACATGTGCGTTCCATGCAGTTTGTCATCATATTCGTGAAGGAGGGGGCATGTAACTGTAAGTATGGGCTGTGTTGCCATCACCATACCCTTAGTTGTAATCAAGGTTATTAGTGAAGGTTATTCACACACATTGATGTGTCTCACCTTCTTCCAAAAGTTGAAGGATATACCTTCCAAAAATGTTTGGAAGGAGTTTCACGATAAAAGGTTCCCACAACGAAGTCCAATATCTGCCTCATTTGGTTCTACATATGGAAAGGAAGAAAACACAAAGGGGAGCGGAAGAAAGTAAATATCACTTTTTATTTTTATACACCTTACTACTAAGATAAAACCTACTCGGGGAGGCCGCTCGTTACAGCGATTACCCCTATAGTCACAATTCAAGCTTACCAATGCATTAAAAGCACATCTCTTCAAGCCATGTTAAATTTCATATTCTTCATTGCATCCAAGTCCGTCACTTCTGTGCCACAATTCAACCGTTTAAGAGGCGCAATGACTGTGATAAGTCCGCTAAGCCAAACAGAAAGAAGAAACAACAAATGGAAAAACGTTTATTGCTACGCTATCAATAGGCTCCTGACTGTCATTTACCGTTGTTGCTCCCCTCCTATCAGGGCTGGAGCATGCTTAGCAACGTGCTATAAAATCAGAATGGGTCTTACCGCAGGAATAGTCGACTCTGGACCTTCACCCGGATTTCCAAAATGCAGTATTTCCATGTGTATAGTTGGCGGTCCTCGTCATTCTGTTTTGTAACGTCTAATCATTATGCAGAGATTGGAAATGGGCCAATGTGCAAGAATCCCCGCTACGTGGGGATTAACTTGGCGGCCATGATGTCCTGATTCTAAATTGTTCAAATGTTTACAGTGTAGTGCTGATTACTGCAATCTACATTCATTTATAACACAGCTACCATGCTTATGCTTGTGTTATAAAACTCACATAGCCCTGTGTTACATTTCCAAGATTTGAGAGCATCACCCTCACCATGTTACGGCATGGCGACCGAGCACCGGAACAACCGTTCACCACAGAAGTGTAGAGAAAGGACCAAGCAATACAAAGGAGCCCTTTACTCCGTGTCGATTTCAGCGGCAGCCATGATGTCCCAATTACAAGCACCCCACTGTGCGTGCTCATGAACAAAGTCGCTGCAGTCCTCACACAGCAACGATGCCTGCTGCAATGCAAATGTCTACACCTGAATATTCCAAATTAGACATGTCTGACTACTTTGGGCCAGATGTAGGTGGCTAAATACCGGTCAGTAACGCCGAAATTCACAGAATTTCAGCGTTACCGACCGGTATTTAGCCATGTGCAATGTAGGAAACACCGAACGCCATCGCAAATAAGGAATCGGTAAAAATAAGGGAAACCAGTTACCGATTCCTTAATTAGCGATTAGCAGACACCGAAACCCCTAAATACCGAATCGGTAAATAAGGAATCCTTAAATAATCGCAAATCCGATGTACCAAAAATCGGTAATACCGAATTTTCGAATATTCGGTATTTAGGAGTCGCTAATTACCACTGACTCAAAGCAGGTGGTAATCAGGTGCACTGCATTTAAACAGCCCCAAAATGCAACAGTGTGAACACAATGGCGGCCCTCTACGTAATTGCAAGGCGGCTACGTTTGCAAGCAGCAGGCCTGAGGATCTGGAGACGGGAGGAGCGCGTGTATAGACTGCGTGTTACACTCTTCCAACTAACTGAGGCTGAAATCCATGAGAGGTATAGGCTACACCCCCAAACCATCCTAGATCTGATACAGGACCTGCACCCACTCCTGGAGCATCAGACACCAAGGGCGCACGCAATACCAACACATGTTCAGGTGCTCTGTAGCCTGCACCTACTTGCATCAGGAAGTTACCAGGGGGTGATAGTTGTGGCAGGTGGTGTGTCACAGAGTTGCCTGTCCCGTTTCTTCAACTCTTTCTTGGATGCCATGATGCAAAGAATGCATCACTACATACGCTTCCCCAGCACATAGGTGGAACTGCACAAGACAAAGCTGGATTTTTACCAAAAGGCACAGTTCCCACATGTAATAGGGTGCATTGATGGGGGACACATACCAATCTGCCCACCTGCAGCTACAGAGTATATATACTGCAACCGCAAATCTACGCATTCCATCAACGTGCAGGTGATATGCGATGCGGACCACATCATCACTGACATTGTGGCCAAATTTCCAGGGAGTACCCATGACTCCTACATATTCCGGAACAGTGGGATCTACACACGTCTGGCTGGGGGTGAATTTGGAGAAGGATACCTGCTAGGTAAATCAATGTGACACACCCTGATGTATACCTTGGATGAATGTGTGGGTGACTCATATTAATGGCACTTCCTTTCTCACTTAGGTGACAGCGCATATGCCGTGCGGGCATTTATCCTGACGCCATTCTTCAACCCATCCACACCAAGTGAGAGAAGATACAATGTGGCACATAAAAGCACGCGCAACGTTGTGGAGCGCACCTTCGGACTACTAAAAAGCAGGTTCCGCTGCCTCCACAAAAGTGGAGGTGCATGTCAGTACCGCCCCATCATCTGCTGTAGAATAATAGCAACATGTGCCATGCTGCATAACCTTGCCACAAAGAAAGGAACAGCAGTGGAACTAACAGACTCTGAGGACGAGGATGAGGACTGTCCACAGCCAGAGCACAGTGCAGCAGGTGTGGCAGCAGCACCAGATGGGAGACACAGACGGGCAGAGATAACATGCAACTATTTCTGAGTAAGTAAGGAGACACAGCCAGTTACTGTAAGTGAGTGACGGTGTTTAATTAGCATAGCACACCACCACAACATGAAGGGCGTCACATGCCAGGCCCAATTTAAATGCAGTTTCCAAAACCAAAATGGGTTACACCACCCATTTCGGTAAACCATGTGATGGCTGGCATTACTACCTGCGCCCACGCGCTGCACTGCTGCGTCCCTTGGGAACACTGTCCTCACTGCCAGTCTGTCCTGTGGCAGCGCTGTGCCGTTCGCTGCGCCTCCTGGTGGCGTGATGCTACTGCGGCTAGTTGCCTCTTCACTATCCCCCCCATCACCTGTAGTGGCTACCTGGTTGGTCTGTAGCACTTCTAGTGCACTGGTCACTGTGACCATCCCCCTTGCCACATCACGGCTGCAGTGGGCCATCTCCTCCTGCATGGCCACCGAGCGCCTGCAGAGCAGAGAGGTGGCAGCGGAGAGGCGGTTCACCGCCTTGGTGTAGTTGTCCAGTTTCTGCCTCTCCCTGCGCCTTGCCAGACGGTCCTCATCAAATTTGCGGCACAGCAGCCTCACTGCCTCGGTAATGTCCATCATGCCCTCAGCCACAGTATTGTTCATGGAACAGATGCCCTTCTCTATGCGCAGCATGTGCCCATTCATCTGTACCATCTGCCGCTGGACTGACCTTATGGCTTTGCCTTGCAGGCGTTGCACCTTGAGCATGTTCCCCTCAAGACTGGCGAACACACTCTCATCCTCGCCCTGTGAAGCAGGACTGGCTGCCCTTGCCCTGCGCCGTCTGGCACGTGTGTGGGCGCGCTCTGTGGGGGACTGTGAGCCTGCACCGTTGGCATCCCCAGCCACCGTGGACTGTTGGCCTCCTATGCTGTCCTCCTCGGACAACTCCATCTGCTGGAGGCTGGCCACTGCATTCCTCCTGGCTCTTGGTGGTGGTGGCATTGATGGTGGCGCTGGTGATGCTGGTGATGGTGGTGATGGTGGTGGTGGTGGTGATGGTGGTGGTGGTGGTGGGGTGGTGTGCCCTGCAGGCGACAGGACCTCCTCCTCCTCTTGTGTCCTCTCTGTCCTGGGTGCCTTTTGTTTGCTCCCCTCTGCAGCCCTGCGCCTTGGCTCGCCTGTGAAGACAGAATGTATATTTGCTCACTTATCTGGCGGCATTTGCGTGATAATAAATTTCATGCCTGCCAATCAAACTTACTGTCCTCTGCTTGCTAATTGCTGATGTGTGTCACATCCCTTTGGGTTCAGTGGAGTGACTGTTCTGACATGTGTTACTTCTGACTACATCTCCCATAATGCATTGCTGGTTTTCAGTAAAACATGTACTGGAGTGGGATTCACAATGCCTCATTGGGGATTGGGGTTAGGGAGTGGGGGGCACAGCAAGCAGTGCATGCATCTTACCTTGTTTGTTGCCAGCTCTGGCTGAGCTGTCTGCATCCCCAATCCCACTCACACTCTCCGGCTGGAGGGTGGACTCGACCAGGAGATCCATGGCAGTTGGTGCAGGTGCTGTGTTTCTCCCTCCACCTGTAAGGTTGGCTTGCTGCTGTCTGTCTGCCAGCCTCTCCTTAGCACGCTTCCTCAGGTCATACCAGAGTTTTTTTAGGTCCTCAATGGAGCGCTGGGTTACTCCAATGGCATTTATTCTTTCTTGTATGACCAGCCACATCTGCCTTTTCTGGGATTCAGGCACATGCAGAGACTGTTTCCCAAACAGTTTGTCGTGGTCCTTTGTGACATCCTCAATAAGGACCTCCAGCTCCCTCTCACTGAATTTATGCTTCCTCTTTCTTTCAGCTGCATCCTTCTCCCTCTCCTGGTTGTCCATGTTTGCTCAGTATTGTCAGCAAAATGTTTGTATGGTTGCTCCGGGCTTGTTTGCTGTGCTCCCTGCCTCTCAAACAGCTTCAGGTTCAGTGCAGGTGCATGGGTGTGGCCACTTCCTGGTTGTGGGGTAATGAGGAAGCACAGGATTGGCTGATTCAACAATTACCGTTTTTTAAATTACTGATTCGCTAATTACCGAATCGGTAATAAGGAATCGGTAAATATGTTTACCGATTCATTCCGATTCGTTATTTTTTTAAAGATTATTACCGATTCGGTAAAATGTTACCGATTATTACCGATTCGGTAAAATTTTACCGAATATTACCGATTCGGTAATTTTTACCGATTTATTACGTACATCTGAAATGCCGAGTTCTTAATAGCGATTCGGTAAAATTCGCTGTTAAGGAATCGGTATTTCAGAATTACCTACATCTGGCCCTTTGTCATGTATATAAATCAATATCTGGCTCATTGTTCATAAAAACGAATATACCTTTTTCGGTTGGAAGAAATTTAAGGATAATGGATGCCAAGAATATATATAGCTGAAAAGCCACGTTCCTTGTCAGGACGATCTGAATATCATGGCACATATTCATCCATTCCTCATATATAATATCGATTTTTTAGGGGAAACCGAAATTAGTGATTCCATTTCCCTAAAGAAAGAAAAAGAAGGAAAAAGACAGGGAAGAGGGAACGACAAAAATTTGGTGATATCAAGAGTGTATGTTAGTAAAAAAGTTGCCTTGTGCAAAGACCTCACTCCGGGTAAAAGTGTGGTTTCAGAATTAGTGTGTTAAAACAGAGAAGACACTTATCAGACAACATATGACAGACTTTGTCCGAGATTGTTGTACAAGTTCCATACACATGATATTTTCAGAGGAACTCAAACATCTCTTTGTCAATATTAATGCCATGCACGACAGCCCTAAGTTTAATGATCCATTCGCTTTCAGTTTTATGAAGTTTGGCTGTTCTGTCCCCACCCCTCATTCCAGGGCGTATCACATCAATGCCATGAAAGCCTATCTTCAACAATTCAGTTGATTTATGTACTGTATTGAAATGCGTGGCCAAATGATATTGTTCATTGTTGTTCCGAATGGCTCTTATATGCTCATGGATTCTCTCTTTTAATGGTCTCACAGTACTTCCAATCTAGATCTTCCCACAGATACATTTAATACAGTAGATTACAAAGTTCGTATTGCAGTTTATAAAGCTGCGCACTGTATATACTTTTTCTGTGTTATATTTGAAAGTCATGGTTTTATGCATGGCAAAACAACAAACATTGCATGATCCACACTCATAAAATCCATTCGGAGGAGATGGTAGCCATGTTGTGTTGACCGTTGGGGGTATGAAACTAGGAGATAGGTGTTGTCTGAGTGATCTACCTCTCTCATGGGTGATTATTGGTTTGGACCCAACCACCTCTTGTAGACTCACATCATGTGTTAAAAGATGTCAATGTTTACTGAGAATTTTGAACACATCCGTGCTCACAGTTGTATAGGGAGTGATGAAAGCAAGTTTTCTCCTATTTTGTTCCTTTCTCTTTGTTTTAGTAACCAAAAGGTTTGTTCTTTTTACCTTATCGGCTTTATGTCGTGCCTCTCTTATGGTTTCTTTGGTGTATCCTCTGGCCTTGAATCTGTTTTCCACCAGATTCAGTTCATGTTCCAATTGTGTGTCATCACTGCAGTTTCTTTTGATTCTTAACATCTCCCCATAAGGGATGGTCCTGATCTGTGAGGGCGGATGGGAACTGCTAGCTTGTAATGTGGCATTACATGCAGTTGGTTTTCTGAATGGCACCGTTATTAATCTGTTATTATTCACTCTGATCGTAATGTCTAGAAAATTTATTTGAGTGGTACTCTGTTCTTTGGTGAAAGTAAGATTAAAGGGGTTGTCATTAATGTGTATGAAGAATTGTTCTAGTGCATCACTGGTCCCTGCCCAAAACATGATGATATCATCAATAAAGCGCCCCCAGTATAGTATGTTCTCCAATAGGTCACTCAGCCCCTTTAACCACAGGTGTGTGTGCTCGAACATCCCCATATAGAGGTTAGCAAATGACGGCGAAAATTTCACCCCCATTGCCACCCCTTGTACTTGGCGAAACCAGTCACCATTGTGTATGAAAACGTTGTTGTTTAATACCAGTTTGATCAGATGTAATAACATGTTGGTATGTTCCAACATGTTCACTGGTCGTGTGTCTTGGAAGTGTTGTACCGCATTCAGGCCCAATTCTCCAGGTATGCTAGTATACAATGAGCATATGTCAAGGGTCACCAACTGGTGTCCTTTCACCCACTCTACATCAACCAATTTACTCAAAAGGTCACAGGTATCCTTGATATAAGATGGTAAATTTATGACCAAAGGCTGTAAAAACAGGTCAATGTATTCTGAGATTCGCACTGTTGGGGATCCGATTCCTGAGATGATGGGTCTCCCCGGAGGAAAACCCACCCCCTTATGTATTTTTGGTAAAATATACATGCAAGGATTGGTTGGGTTCTCATTTAAGAGATATTTAAATTCAAGATCAGAGATGAGACATAAGTCTTTCCAATGCCTTAGCCTGTTCTCTACTGTTCCCGTTATTACTTTCATAGGGTTACTGCTGAGTTTCATATATGCAGTCGTATCTGTCAGCTGTCTACCTATTTCACCATGATAATCTAGTTTATCCATAAGCACTACATTTCCTCCCTTGTCTGCTTCTCTAATGACAAGGGAGTTCTCATTCTTAAGACTATTATGCGCTTTTTTTTCCTCAATGGTGATGTTATGTTGACAGTTTGTGTTCTTTGAGAGGATTCTGTCCTCCAATTTGTACAGATCTTGATATACCAATTCCTGAAACCTATCTATGGGGCTGGAACCTGGTAGGCAAGGCGTGAATCTTGATTTTTTTCTTAGTCCACTATCCACTTCCGAAAAGGTTTCAAGATTCAGGTCTTCTATGACACTCTGTATAGAAGGGGAATCCTCCTGATCCTCAAGCGATAATAATAGAAGCACATCTTTTATGTCCCTGATGGTAGAGGTTGAGTCTGAGCTCACAGGCTCTCTAATATGTGGAAAGGAGTGTTGTTTGTCCTGAAAAAATGTATGCAGTTCAGTTTTCTAGTAAATTTGAAACAGCTTACATGCAATGATGTAAAATTACACAAAGAACTCGGACAAAAACCCAATCCCTTACTTAATACATTTATTTCTCCCTTGGTCAGTTCATGGCTCGATAAATTCACAATGTTAATGTTATCAGATGCATCAGTAGTGTTTGTATTCGTTACATCTTTTGATTCCGAGTCCCTGACCTGGTCATGACACCCACTTTTTTCTTTGTGTTGGATCTGGGTCTTGATTTGCCCCTCCTTGTTTTTTTAATACCTGCTCTTTTTTGTAAGACTGTTTGTTCCCCTTTCTGAATCTTTGTAGCTCTAAATAAAACGGATCACATGTGCTCCCTGATGCTTGACCCTGTAAATTGGATGAGTCCCCACTAGTCATACTACTAACACTTGATGTGTCAGATATGCTGGTTGAATCAGTTGTATGTGGGATGCGTTCTACCATCTCTGATTGTATGCCTGTCTTCATATTCTCAAATTTTTTGGCAAACGTGTAGACTCTCCCATTGAGATAGTCTCTTTCATCCCGCCTAATCTTTTGTGACTTTTTTTCTTTCAGGTATAGTTGATGTTTGTGTATTTCTTCTTTCAGAATCACAAGATTCCGTTCAGTTGCTTCTGGGAGGTTTAGGTCACTAATTTCCTTCTCTAAAATAGCAATATCCAACAGAAGTTTGCTAAGTTTTAAATCAGCATCCCTGATTAGGATATCCATCATGCCAATCGATGAATTAAACAGTAATTTTTCCCACTCCTTCAAGTGAGCCTTATCCAGGTCCTCAAAGGACGGAAAAATTAGTATACGCAACCCCCTTGGGACTTGTTCCTTTTCAATATATTTGCGCAGGACTTTGCGTCCCACCACCTGGAAAGCTCTTGTTTTTTCATTCTCTCTAATCTTAGGAATTTTTGTTTTAACCCCTCCTTCACACTTTCCCTGGTGTTATTTATAGCCTGTGTGGGATTTGAATTAAATAAATCATCGATAAGGGCATCCCTATTGTCATCAAAGGTAGTCATGGTGTAAGTGTAGGCCTAGAGCTCCTGTCAAATTCAGTAGATTATTAGTAAAGAAGTTTGGTACACAAATAGTAACTACTACAGAATGCTAGATCAGCAAAATTTAAACAGAAACACACATACAGTGGATATGCTATCTGATCTGCACATATAGAAGTCAGTAATATATGTTTAAACACTTTTTTCTTGTGCTCATTTGTTTTAAATGGGTGCTCCCATGGTGCTGTAATACCCACCCACTTTGGGTATAAGTCCAGTAGATCTGCAAGCAAGCAGTCTATATCAGAATGTCCAACAAATGCACCAAAGCACACCAAACAATTCGTTACTTTTATCCCAGATCAGTGATATCACACCAAAACAACACACAATTCTTAATGTAATAGTTCCGTTAACAAGAGTTCAGGCAATGATCCAAAGAAGTTGATGTGTCAGATTACTCCATTTTATTCCATTTATAGAAAAAGAAGACAGCAGCCGACGCGCGTTTCGTCCTCCTGGACTTTCTCAAGGCTGCAAAATTATATACATACAATTTGTATCATAAAATGGTTTCTTACATATAAATTTTGCAATAAATATTAAAAACTGTGCCTCATTCACAAAGAGAAAGAATGTGCACAGAACTCACCAAAAGTTGCCACATTACAAGAAAAGGAGGTGAAAAGAACACCTCCAGTGAAATAGGGTACCCTACATAACACCCAGGCACACCAAAAAAAGTTTGTGAAATGAACAGATATCCTTCACATGTGCGTTCCATGCAGTTTGTCATCATATTCGTGAAGGAGGGGGGCATGTAACTGTAAGTATGGGCTGTGTTGCCATCACCATACCCTTAGTTGTAATCAAGGTTATTAGTGAAGGTTATTCACACACATTGATGTGTCTCACCTTCTTCCAAAATTTGAAGGATATACCTTCCAAAAATGTCACAGGAAGGAGTTTCACGATAAAATGTTCCCACAACGAAGTCCTATATCTGCCTCATTTGGTTCTACATATGGAAAGGAAGAAAACACAAAGGGGAGCGGAAGAAAGTAAATATCACTTTTTATTTTTTTACACCTTACTACTAAGATAAAACCTACTCGGGGAGGCCGCTCGTTACAGCGATTACCCCTATAGTCACAATTCAAGCTTACCAATGCCATTAAAAGCACATCTCTTCAAGCCATGTTAAATTTCATATTCTTCATTGCATCCAAGTCCGTCACTTCTGTACCACAATTCAACCGTTTAAGAGGCGCAATGACTGTGATAAGTCCGCTAAGCCAAACAGAAAGAAGAAACAACAAACGGAAAAACGTTTATTGCTACGCTATCAATAGGCTCCTGACTGTCATTTACCGTTGTTGCTCCCCTCCTATCAGGGCTGGAGCATGCTTAGCAATGAGCTATAAAATCAGAATGGGTCTTACCGCAGGAATAGTCGACTCTGGACCTTCACCCGGATTTCCAAAATGCCTTATTTCCACGTGTGTAGTTGGCGGTCCTCTCCATTCTGTTTTCTAAGCGTCTACACTACTGGTGGACAACTGGAAAGATCAGGCATGTAGGGGATAGTAGCCAATTAAATGTAGAAAAAATATTATGACTTTCTTTGGCAGCTCTCACCTGAAGGGCAAATATGCCTTGAGCTGCAAGAAATTGAAAAAGACAGAGGGAAACCACCGTATACTTCCTTCATGTTAATTTTGGAAAGTTCATTGAAATATGCAATGAAGATTGTTCAGGACTAAGCCCGGAAAAATAGATTTAACATTGGTTTTAAAGGATATAAGAGGTGCAAAAGAATTAGAGATAATAAATGAGGCATTTACAATATTAAGAGCTAAGAATTCGTACAAAGAATGTAAAAGTCTAAGGCCAAAAGTAGCCACATTACCTGGATAAATTAAAGGCAGATAATGGTGGAAACAGGTATGTAGGTAGAGAAATGGGAGCAGGTAATGGAGTAAGAATAGAGAATGAGGGAGTATGGAGGAAGTTGTCATATTGTAAGGATAGAGTAAATGAGGTGAAGGCACAGAAGAAATAGAAGACAAAAAGAAGATAAGACCAAGAGTTCTGTCCAGAGTATGAGAGGGAGGAGAAGGCAGTAGGGAAAGATCAAGTTAATTAGTCAACAAAGTGTTTAGTAATCATTAGTAAGATCTAAATTGAGACAGCTCAAGAGAAATATGATGGTAATGTCAGCAATATATGACTAAATACTATCTGGGTCTTCACTGAATTAAGAGAACAACTCTTATATTCAAGATATTGGGTCTTCACTCCTCCCCTTTCTTACCCCATCGCTCTTTCCTTTTGGTTTGACTTAGAATGTGCATTGGTGAAGATTCTACTGGAGAGATGGGATGCATGTGCTGCCATCTAAAAACAAAGGACGGGCTGCGGTACAAGCATGTGCACCCAGCAACACCCAGGTACATTGCGCTGTTTACTGAGCCTTGCCACGTATGTAATTTGCAGTGATCCTCCTGCTTGTTTCCTGACAAAAATGAAGGCAAAGTAGAAGCAGTGAGGTGCATCAGTATCATTCTGTCCTGTGCCTCTTCAATCAATAAATCAAAGATTTATAAAGCGCGCGGCTACTTAAGAGTGCCCAGGCGGTCTAACCATCTACGCTATCCTCACACAACTCAATTACTAAAAAGCTGTTTGAAACAGCCAGGTTTTGAGGGTGTGTCTGATGTGATTGTCGTTCCCCAGGGACCACAAGTCTGCAAGGAGAGCATTCCAGGCCTGCGCCACAAGACAGGCGAAGGACACACCATCCCATCTTTTCCTCCTAATTCTTGGTACTACAGCCAGGCCCGCACCAGAAGAGCAGAGACTTCTAGTTGGGTGATAATGGGAGATCCTTGCAGAGACCTCACTTTCTAAGGTACCACCCATGGGACCACGTGGCCACAGAGATGCTTATTACTTTGTGTGAAAAGGCTCAGAAAAGAGTGGAGTTGCCTTGTTCAGTAACAGTTGTCAGCATTTTAAATTTCTTGTTTCCCTATGGCATTCATGCTTTCCATTGTGAGCTCAGACATTTTGTGCCAAATTTGACAGACATTGCTTTGTGGTGTGAAGCCGGGTGTCATTGTCACACATAAGACACATAGAAGAGCTTACCTTCTCCAACCCTTTCACTGCTTTCCAAAAAGTGTCATTCAAACCCCATATGGGACAATTGCATATCTAGATCTTCAACATTTATGTGTCTCTGGACTGTGAGTGAAAAACACAGTTGTTAATATTGACAAAATCAATGCCACTGTGCATAATGATACACTCGCATATACGAACAAACTCGCCTGTCATGAACTCTCCGCCAAACCCATTTCAAAAATACGTGGTCTGGCAGGCTCTGTGGCATAGACCTGAGATTATTGATTGACACATCACAGATGGGGTGGCACTCAGCTGGCAGACATACGTGTGAACAGGAAACTCAGGTCCATCCCCCAGATAAACGCAGCGACACCACAATGGTCCAGGTATATTGGCCCCTATAAAGCACATGTGGACAGATGGGTACGCACATTCCCAAAACATCATAAAGTCAGATGCCACATGAAGTTTGGAACACATAGCCAATCAGGACACAGCACACACAGTACACACAGTGATGATACGCCCCACATGCTAGACATCTGGACATATGTCCCACTGGCCCACATTGTGTCCACGCAAGGTCGAGGTCCGCCTGTATTTGCTATCAGGGGCCTTATTTTCGACTACACAGACAAGGCCAACATTCTTTTACCAAACAAGATTCGCTGGAAGTATTTTTATGATACCCAAAATTTGTATAAAACCTCAATTAGATTAATTATACTTTGAGACAGTCCTCAGCCCAGCTTCTGTAACTGTGCTCCCAGTGTTTAATTAAATCAGCTGTTTTTTCAAGGTATATTCATATTCAAGCAACACATTCAACATTAAGCTTAGTGACTCTAATTTTAACACTGATTTCAAAAGAATATTTCCACTTCTCCTTCCCTTCCCACTAGTTTCTTTTATTTGGTGTGCCTCAGTATGCACTTGAACTACCACAAAAGTTTCCGATTGTGACTGATGTTGACAGGATGCCAGTGGAGAGGAGGAAATGTATTGTTAGAAACTGGTTTACTGGTTGACTGGGGTGGGAGCCCTGGCCAAGCAACAACCACAATCCTAGTCAGGGTAGGACACAAGCAAACCCCAAATTTACCTTTGCTCAACCCCATGGTAGAGTGGCACTGAGAAGTCAGGCTTAACTTATAGGCAATGTGTAAAGTATTTGTGCAACGCTTCAAACAGTAAAAAAGTGAAAATACCACACAAAAAGCACCCATACCAGGTTAGAAAAGTAGAGCTTAATTTATAAAATCAAAAGGACCAAAATGCAAAAATCCAATCAGTAGAACCAAAGTTGTGAATTTTTAAAGAATAAACTGCAATATAGAGACTAAAAGCATAAAGCGCCAACCGCAGCTATCCAGCTGCGCTAGATCGGGTCAAAGTCAAATGTTAAGGCCGACCAAGATGGAGCCAGGGTCGGATACAGTCCCAGCTTAGTCCTGCTGAAGTTTTACCTTCTCCAGTGTCCCATTCGCATTGGAGTGCATTTCTGGGAGCAAGGAGATCATCGCTGGAGGCGGTCTGCATGGTGTGAGGAGCAGGCCGGACGTTGCGATCGGCAGGCTGGAGCCTAATGGTGGTGGCCCTCTGCGGTGTCAGTGCTTGCTCTGCGAGGAAACTAACTTGAGGTGGCTCACTCTCATTTTCCATGCAAGCGGCGCAGTCCCGGGGTAAACAAAGCCTGTTCGTGGTCCTGAAGAGCCCAAAAGCTTGAATGTAAGAGCTCAAGAGCCACAACAAGGGTCCAGGGCCTGAAGGGCACCTCTTAGGGTGCAGAAACTCAGTGAAGAAAGGTCCAGGAGCTGTTGAGGAACCTGTTATGTCCCTGAGGCACAGATCAGGAGGTCAGCAGACTAGCCCTTTGAGTCACTCTGGGGTCATAGAGTTTCAGGTCCAGTTCTTCTTACCTACGCAAGAGAGCAACAGGCAGTAGATTAGCACAGCAGGTCAGCAGTTCCTGTAAAGCAGCAGTCCAGCACAGTGGCAGTCCTTTTAGCAGCACAGCACTTCCTGGCAGAGTATCCACAGGTCCAGAATTTTACTGAAGTTGTGGTGTCTGAGGTCCTTCTTTTATACACAGCTGTGCCGTTGAAGTGGAAAGAAGATTCTAGAGACATACCTTTGAAGTGCACAGATGCCCTGCCTTCCCTGCCTTGGCTCCAAGCAGGCTGAAGTGTCAATGCAGGGTTGTTAGGCCCTTTGTGGGGAGACGGGAAGCAGCCTATTCAGGCAGGGCCGGACTGGGAACCGAAACCGGCCCTGGCAAACTGCTCGGCCGGCCCCCCTGTGGGGCAGGGGGTGTGCGGCTGAGCTGTTTGCTAGGGCCGGTTTCAGACGATTTTGGTACAGGGGGCCGATATTGCCCGCCCCGGTAACAAAAACGGGTCCCCAGGGGCCCAACACTGGCCCCCACCCTGGCGGCCCACCGGGGAAACGCCCAGTGCCCGCTACGGCCAGTCCGGCCCTGTATTCAGGTGTAAGTGAGGCTGAGCCCAGCTCCTCCATCCCATCCAGCCAATGATGGCTAATCCAGTCATACCTAAGCTCCCACTGTGCATGGTAGTCTAGGAGGAATACACAAAGCCCAACTGGAAACAATACCCAGTCATGTGGCCAGAAACAGGCTTCAGGCATCAAATATCTAAGAAAATATTTTGCCAACTTTCTAAAAGTGCAATAAGAACAGTTGATGGACGGAATGCGGAACAATGTCAAACATTCACCCCAGTACATAGCTATGGGCCTAAATCCATAGTCTTTTTGCTCACCATGCCATTCCAGTTTAGACCCATCCACATGCAAATCAGTCTTGATCTTGCTCCCCATGTGGGTAACCCTGCTAAAAGGGTCAGGTCCAACAGGTATGCTTTTTCTATCTCTGGTGTGGGAAGGCCAAGACATCTTCAGAACGATAAGTAAAACCAAGTCAACTTAAGGCCAACCTAACTATGATAAATATGGGAAGCAATAAGGTTGGAGAACTGTTTCAGACATACTATAATGCTGGAGATATACCTTTGCACCAGAAGGCAAACACAGAATGAAAAATTTGATGAGTTTCACAAGGTATCAATATGTTTGTCTACTACTTGCAATTTTGGCCCATCTTCCAAAAGAATGATTGGGGATCAACTAATGGTTAACATAAACATTAAAAGAATTAATAAGCATCTGTGGGTAATAGGGTCCCTGCACTTTAACAAAATGTCAAGACTGCTAAGGCAATCACACATTATGAGACATGTTTAAAGGATGGGAATGAGGACAGACAAGATTAAGAAGGAGGGGAGTTTTATTATGTGAGGGGAAAACAAAACAAGAATAAGCCACAAAGAGTCATATAAGTGAGTCTAAAATTGTTTGCTAGAAATGTGGGAATCCTTGTCATCTGGCAGCGTAAAAAGGACGCCCTACAAATAACAAAGAGTGTAATGTTTGTGGGCGCCACTTTTCAAGGATTTGCCATGGAAGCACAGGAATATACAGGGCCAGTGTGGCACAATTGACTGAAGAGCATCCATTCAATATGGAAAGTCAGAAGAAGGATGATCTTGGGGAAGAGTGAATAATATATTTGTTGTACAGAACGTTAATAGAATTGGGGGACAGAATGATATAAAACCACCAATGTGTGAACAACTTGTACTGGGAATTTATGTGATTGTTATGGTGGACTCTAGTTCCCCATTTAAGATAATCATCATCGCCCATTTTGATTCCTTGCTTTTGGACAAGGTCAAGCACCTCATTGAACCAGATGTTTGGGGACTTCAATAATGTATCTCCTAATATTGCTAAAGGCATCCTATTGTTCCTGTTTCCACACAAATTCTTTCCCTTTAAGTAGAGGATTTTGGCAGTAGTACCAAAACAGTAGCAAAATTCTTAACAAAGTTCCCATAATATTTATATAGCCCAATAAAATACATCAGCTTCTCCGTTTTCTTTTATTGTGCTGGCGCACCTGTGATTGCATTTACCTATGTTTCTTTTGGAACTACACCTTCCTAAGAGATAGTATGGCCAAGGTGCTCTATTTGAGTTTAAAACAACTTGCATTTCTCTGCACTCAGAACAAGACTATTGTTTAAAAACCTTGTACACACTTAAAAAAAGCACATCATAATGCTCTTCAATGTCCTTAGTAAACACCAAGATATTGCCTTGAAAGCATCACATTGTGTACTCCATATCCTTAAGTGGCTGCGTGCTGCAAGATAAGGCCATACTGCATCCTCTTCTAATGGTTTATGAAGACACTAAGGGGCCGATTCCGATCTCGCTCGGAAGGGCACCGAACGGGATCCGTAGCGAGCGGGTCCGATTCGTAGCCCCAGTTTCCAGACGACTCGTACCGCTGTACGAGCGAGCAAGTACGATGCGAGGATAGCCTCGCGCCCCGACCGACTCGTACCTGTCAGCGACGCCCTCCGGACTACTCCGACTTCATCTCTTGGGTCTAGGACTCAATCTCCCAGAATGCACTTGCACAGTCCAGGAAAAATCCAGTTACCACTAGTCAGCTGTGGTAATCCTCTACTTGGGCTTGCACGTGACTTCTTTCCAGCACAGTTGTACCTGTTGCTGCTGAGGGAGGCCACTCCTTTTTCTTTAAGACAGGCACAGTTCTTCCTTAGGGGAGCCTTGAGAGTGAGTGCAGCAGGTGCAGTTCTTTTGAGTGCAAGACTTCTGTGGTGAAGTCCAAGGATCTAGCAGGACACTCCTTCTTCCTTTATTCCAGGCAGTGATCCAAGTAGCTCCTGCAGCTCTGCCATATTTATCCTCCAATTTGGGATGGCAAGAGGGGGACGCCCCAACCGATACGGGTAAATTTACCTCCCTCCGCTATGACCACTATCTGTGAAGTGTGGCATAATTCTGAACCATAATGCACTGTTCCCCCCCCGCCAAAATTGAGAAATTCTCTCCTTGGAGTCTGCGTTTGTGTAACCCAACCCAGAGGTATGGCTAACATCTGACTACACTCCCCTTCCAGCCCCTCTCCTGATCCAATTTGAAGGGCTCCCATCTGGCTGGGGATCAAGGAAGTGGGGGCTGGCCTGGGTCCCGTGACATCTGTTCTCCTGTCTTTGAAGTCCAACTTATCTTCCCAAACACCTTCCTCTCCCTGGCTTTTCCAGGAAGCAAATCTCTGCCACCCAAATGACTTTATTGTTTCAGCCGCAGGCCTATTCATACCTACTCCGGTAGCAACTTGGCTCAGTCTCTCAAAGGCTAGCCAATTAAAAGAGGCTGCTTCATGGCTGTTTTAGGTAACTTCAGGATTGTAAGTCCAAAAACTACTTTTTTGTACAAGTTTTAATAAATCCGACCATGGCAAGTTGTTGGGTTTATTGTAGCCACTATTTTGGTACCCCGAATTATATTGCTAGATAACTTCAATCAAACGTTAGACTTTGTTAAGATTAGTGAAGCCTTCCCATGTTAGCCTCTGGGGCTAGCAGCAATCCAATAGGTAAAAATTATTTTGGCTATTTTTCCTTACCAGGGCATATAAAACACCTTTTATATTGTCCCTGCTTTTCTATAACATTCACCCTACCCTACCTAGGGCAGACCTTAGGGTTGACATATGTAATAAAAGGTAGTTTTGGACATTGGAAGTACTTTTAATTCCAAAGTCGAATTTGGACATAGTTTTATTTTACAATCATAGTTCTTGGCAGGTCGGGCTTTAAAACAACACCAGACACCACTCCTAAATGCATGAAGTCCACTGGAGTCTCTAAACCTACATATCCTACCATATACTAGTGACTCACAGGTATGTTATCTTGGCCAATGACAATTATGTCAATTACCATATACCTTTTAAAGACAGAGCAATGGCCATGGGCCTGGGCCTGGTTAGCAAAGCCCAGGGCATTTTCAGAGTCAGTAATCACCAGTATCAGTCAAAAAATGGAAGCGATCAGGGCAAAAAGGATGACTTTTCTACACTTCTTCCCTCCAAACCCTCTTCTCTCTTGTTGGTTCCACATAGAATGTTCACTGCTGAAGACTACTGGAGTGGTTAACTACTACTGAGGTTGTTTCTAAGGTGCTGGCCTTCAAAGTAGATAGTTTGATTTACCTCTCAATAAACCCAGGGGCGGCTCCCCCACTATGGTGGAGAAGCATTGCCCACCTGCCAGCAGCTTAAAAATAAATAAAAATAAAATGAAAAACACCCCGGGTTTATTATTGTTTTATTTTGTTTCCCAGAGTCTTGGGGGCAGGGCCAGGGGGATGACAGGCACCGCAGGAAGTGGTATGCACTGTTATCAGTGTGCATCACGGTTTAGCAGGTAGTCTCAGGCTGGCCAAACCGTCATGCGCATTGAAGCTCTCTCCAACCCAGCTACGTTGCTGGGTTGGAGACAGCAAAACACAGGCTCCCAGTCTCCCTGGGAGTGCAAATCATCAGCGTTCAGGCACATCCTGAATCTGCTCTCATGTGTGAGAGCAGCTTCAGGATTGGCTGCAGGGGAGTCTGTGAGCCTCTGCCTGTAATGGAGCACCAAGAGGAGTAGAAGACAGCGATGTGGCGAGCTGCAGGTGGCAAGTAAGTTCTTTTTTTTCCCTCCTTTTTTTCGTTGTTTGTCGTCTCAGCCCCTCCTCCCCCACCCCGTTACCCTCTCCTTTGACACCGGCCGTCACTGAATAAACCTGGCATTTCCGACTTGGTGTGCTGTAGTTTGCAGCAATGTACTATGCAGTGGCAGTCCATGCAGGTAAGCACGGTGAGGCAGGGCAGGGGTGGCGGGTGTAAGTAACAAACGACGGTTTAGGGAAAGTAAATAAATCTACTTACCTTGCGCTCGCCGCATTGCCGGCCCGGCGATGCGGCGAGCGCAAGGTAAGTGGTTTTATTTATTTATTTTCCCTATTCTGTTGTTTGTCACTCCCCCCCCCGCCCCTCCCCACCGTGCTCACTTGCACGGGCTGCGACTGGTACCATGTAGATGGTAGATCACCAAAAATATATTAAAAGAGGTTTAATTAATGTAATGGAGTAAAGTAAAGCTCAGAAACAGAAGAAAAAAGAAGAAATGTGAATCAATTGTGTATGATAAAGCGGAGCTTGGGGCCCCCTCAGCGGGGGCTGCGGGGGCCTGTGTTACGCCCCTGAATGTCACTAGAAATACTATTACTCGTACATGCTACCTTTGACTTTCTTCACACTGTCCTTACTCCCACTCACTCACCTTATCCAAGTATGCATTCACCTATTCATCCGGACATTCATTATTGCACTCTCCAAGCCATGCATTCATCAATTTATGGACTAAAACACTTGTCAACAGCCAGAGTCACTATCCTTGACCTGACACCCATACATTACCCCCATACACCAACCTTATCCATCCTTGCCCTCACCCATTTGTTCATTTATCTATTAATTCACACGCACCAGGTCAGTAATCCATTCTTCCATGCACTTAATTATTAGTCCAAACCCTCAGTCACTTACTCATTCATCTACCAAATACACACTCCGTTAACGATTATTAAAAAATGACTCATCTTTGTGTTCTCACACTTACTCAACCACACCTGAAACAGATACAAAATCACCAACCTATGAAGAAGCATTTTAAATTAAAATATTATACCTATTGGCTTTCTGAAAGCGTGTTGCTTCTGATACTTAGGAGCGCTGCACCATTTCTTTTAAGTGAATCTGAAGTTTCCCATTCAGAAATTAGTTCCACATTTACCTGTTTGACAGTTTATTGCCATTTTCACCAGTGATCCCCATGTTGCAGAAGTTTAACTCCCATCCTCACAAGCTGCGTTGAAGGCAGTTATGTATTTAAGATGCTGTGGGGCAAGAAGAGCTGTGAGAGAGTATCAATGAATTATGTCTTTCCACTGATTTCTGAGACATATGGGGGTCATTACAATGCCGGTCAGACCGCAACTGACCATCCGTCGGTTGTGGTCCGACCGACATCTGTCCCTGCGGTCCGACCACCACTTTATGATGCAGCGGTTGGAGGCAGCAGGCAGAGGGACAGAGGGACCGATTGCTGCTGTTCCGATGGGCTCAAGGAGTACGGCCGCCCAGCGGTCGGAATGCATTCCCTACAATAAGGGTGGTGCCTGCTCAGGCACTGCCACAGGGATTGCAATGTCCCTTTCCATCTACCTGTCTATGGTTGTCCGACCGCCATAGAAAAGCAGACGGAAAGGGACTTTGGGGGCCCCTAGCATGACGTCCATGCCCCCTGGGCCTCCGCTGTGGTGCTACAGGTGCCCCTCGCAACATCCCTGCATCATGTGGCTGGCACCACATGGCGCCTGCCACATGGTGTAAGAAGGTTGAAAAGGTGCATATTTCCTATTGAGGCTTGTGCTTCAGCCCACAGCACTAGCCACAATAGGAAAGATACACTTTCAGACCACTGTGAAGGCAGTTTCAGAATTATTAGTGAAGCTTTACTCTGACTCCTTGTTGGGCGGTCCGTTTCCGAAACGAGTCCAACCTGCATCGTAATGATACCCATACTTCAGGGAAACCATCACTCTATAAAGCTGATCAGAAATTCTACATTTGTGCAGTGCCACTGCACTTTAATTGTAGTCCTACCATCAGTGGACTTCAGGGTTGTGTCCTACTGCCAGTGTGTTACTAGTGATGACACTGAATGGCTGTGTATGTGCTACTAACATATTGGCCAGTGTCCTAAGAGGTTAAAATGCCACTGGTATGATGAAGGGAGGAAATGGTAGCTCTTGTACGTCTGGATAATAAATGGTTAAAGCTAAAAGTAGCTACATATTTCTCAAAGTAATGGCCCTACAGTGCCGGCAGTGTTTTTAGAGCTAGAGGCTGGCACTGCCCAAGACATACTATTAATGAGTAGTAGGAACTAACTTGGCTGTGCTGATAGTGGGCACAGGTTGCAGTGTACTCATTGCAAAGACAGTGGATTGCAGTGGGATTGCAGTGGGAATTTGGTGCCTATTGCGGGAGGATAGTGGCAGCACTCTAGTTATTTTTTAAGGGAGGGACAGGTAATGCCTCAAGGGAGATACTGAAAGTAAGTGACTAGCAATGCAGGTGTCCCTTTAGGTGTTCTTTTAGTGGGGGGATTGCTAGCGTCTGACAGCAAGGGTCTGTGTTCGCCTGAAGTGTTCTGATACTGAAGATGTGCCAATACCCAGGTGTGTAGAGAGTGAGAGGCTGGCATTGCCTAGGGAAGACAGACAGGAAGAGGGAGTAAATGCTTGTGGGGTGCAAAAATATGCACCCAAACAGGCTGACCGAGAGTAGGCTTTACTAATAGTGAGTGTAATAAAGTGTGTTTGATTGTCCTCATTGTGAGGCGGCACACAGTCTCCACTCAGGTAATGGCAAATTGAGAGTGCTCTGCGCCTGCATGAGGGGTAGATGTACAGAAAGGATTTTTAACCTATTTGGTTTCCTTTGGTGCCGTTCATTTTTCAGCCGCTGACGTTTTGAACTATTGCTGTCCCACCTACTTCTGGCCTTACTGGACTATCTCATCTCTCATCTAGGACAAGACTTTCATGCTTATCCTTTTCTAGGTCACCCACCATCTCCTTAATGTGCTTCTCCTTTTCAGCCAATGGGCTTGCCTCCTGTAGTGGCTAGTCAATGGTGCTCTGTGCATTTGTAGAGGCTGGTAGCACATATTTTTAGAGCATCCTATGGCACCTTCACCCAGGTATCTTTGAGAAGGGAGTATTCATGTCTGCTTTTGTCAACTTCTGAAAGATCTTGACAACCCTATTTAACTTGCTCATAGATTATCTCACTGCATATATTTCAGAAACTTGAAACACATGCAGGGATACTATTTTGATCATGCTGAAAATTAACAGATTGGTAGCAACATGCATGTCCCTGTTCGTAACATACAATGTTGAACTTTTTTATTCTAATTTTCTCTCGCGGCTTTTAAAACGCATGATCCTTATCTAATCACAGTGCAACTTCTATTTTTATCTCTCAGTTTAGAATTCAATTTTCATTTGTAATGTATCACTGACATTTGGCTGCACTCAGACAGATTCAATTGCATCGGCTGCTTTAAATGCCTATGCATCAATCTTTTCTCATTTATCCTGTCCATTCCCCCAGCGCTGGTGCACAATTTGCAGCCTAGCACCAATATAGACATTCTTTCACCATGGTGCAAGGGTGCCTCCCATTGCAGGCAGGATTGTTTTGTGCAGAAAGGGGCACTTTTGTGCACAAAAGCGATCCTGAGATGCCTTTTCCTCTTTCTATGTGCGCTGTAGAATACAGAACATATGGAAAGAGGAGAAAAATGAGGAGAAATAAAAATAATTCTCATTGTTACGCTTGCTCTGGTGAGATGTAAGGTTTTGGCACTTCCCCAGGTTTACGTGATTGAGTAAATCAGGGGCAGCGCTAATATCCATGGGTGTTGCATATGAAAACCCACTGCAACGCCCATGGAATGCCTCCTTGGCGCAGAGTAAGGCAACGCAACAACTTGCGTGGCTTTGCCCTACTCCATATCTATGGGATCATGCAAAGTCACGCAGAGTGGCTTTGCGTCACCTCATAGATATGATTGAGAGGCTTATGCCACTGGAGCGTCAGAAAATGTGATGCTCCGGCAGCTCAAGTTTCTCATAAATAAGCCCCTGGTCCGGGCATCCCCCGCGCCCGCCACATCAACAGACGCCGATACGACGCCAGCACCCTCCACGCACTCAACCCCAGAAAAGATCACGCCTGCTACCAGGCCACCCCGAAGCGCACCCAAGGGCCCTTCACCTGCCGGAACTGCAGCTTCACCAGCACCCGCCCCGCCAAACCACCGCCCAGGAAAGAACCCAACTACCTCAGATGCATCCTCCTCAACACCCGCTCCGCCCGCAAACACGCCATCGAACTCTGGGACCTTCTCGACTCAACCTCCCCAGACGTCGCATTCCTGACGGAGACCTGGCTGAATCCCGCTTCAGCCCCCGACATCGCCATTGCCATCCCGGACGGATACAAGATCACCCGCAGGGACCGCACCAACGGAGTCGGAGGAGGCATCGCCATCGTCCACAGGAACACCCTCAGAGTCTCAACCAACACCGACGACACCCTCAGCACCGCCGAACACATGCACTTCCAGATCCACACCGATCCCAACACCACCCTCAGAGGAACCCTCATCTACAGACCCCCGGACCCCGACCACAGTTCAGCGATTCCATCGCTGACTTCGTCAGCACACACGCCATCGCCTCCACGGACTACATCCTCCTCGGGGACCTGAACTTCCACCTCGAGAACAACAAGGACACCAACTCCACCACCCTGATCGACAACCTCGCCACCCTCGGACTCAGACAGCTCGTGACTACACCCACCCATGCCGCCGGCCACACGCTAGACTCCATCTTTTCCGCAAGCCCACATGTCTCCTTCAACCACACCTCCGAACCCCACTGGACTGACCACCACTGCATCCACTTCACCTACAGGAAGCCCACCACGCACCACCGCACCGAACAAATGCCTCGCCGCTGCTGGAGCAGAGTCACGGAAGACCAGCTAACCACAACCCTCGCCCTGAGCCCACCCGCCGAACCCTCCGACCCCGACACCGCCGCCCGCAACCTCAGACAGTGGATCGACGACTGCGCCAACACCCTCGCCCCGCTCAAGAATCCGCCCAACAGCCACACCAGCAAGAAAGCCACCTGGTTCACCGAAGACCTCCAGGCCTCCAAACGAACATGCCGAAAACTGGAGAAGATCTGGCTCCACGAACGGACAGCGGACAGCTACGCCGCCCACAAGAGCGTCACCCGCAGTCACCATCACCTCATCAGATCCGCCAAAAGGGCCTCACTCAAAGACCGCCTAGACAACAACGCACACAACAGCAAAGAGCTCTTCAACATCGTGAAGGAACTCTCCAACCCCAGCTCCAACACCAACGACATCCAGCCGTCGCGAGACCTGTGCGACTCACTGGCCACCTTCTTCCACCGCAAAATCGCCGACATCCACGACAGCTTCAACACCACGACCGCCCCGGCAACCACCGAGACCACTGCCCCCACAACCACCAACCGCCTGCTCTCCTGGACCAACATCAACGACGAGGACACCAGCGAGATCATGAACACCATCCACTCCGGTTCACCGCTAGACCCGTGCCCTCACCACATCTTCAACAAAGCCAGTACAGCCATCGCGCCCCATCTCCGGAAAATAATCAACATCTCCTTCGAGACAGCAACCTTCCCGGAAAGCTGGAAGCACGCCGAGATCACCGCCTTACTCAAGAAACCCAAGGCAGACCCCAAGGACCTCAAGAACTTCCGACCCATCTCTCTGCTCCCGTTCCCCGCGAAGGTCACCGAGAAAATCGTCAACAAACAACTAACCCGCTACCTCGAGGAGAACAACATCCTGGACCCTTCCCAGTCCGGCTTCCGCAGCAACCACAGCACCGAAACCGCCCTCATTGCCGCCACCGATGACATCAGGACCCTGCTAGACAACAGAGAAACAGCAGCCCTCATCCTCCTGGACCTATCAGCCGCCTTCGACACGGTCTGCCACCACACACTACGAACACGCCTTCACGACGCCGGGATCCAAGAGAAGGCCCTGGACTGGACCACATCCTTCCTTTCCGGCAAAATACAAAGCGTCCGCCTCGCCCCCTTCCGATCCAAGGCCACCAAGATCATCTGCGGCGTACCCCAAGGCTCCTCCCTCAGCCCAACGCTGTTCAACATCTACATGGCACCCCTCGCCCACGTCGCCCGACAGCACAACCTCAACATCATCTCCTACGCCGACGACACCCAGCTGATCCTCTCCCTCACCAAAGACCCTCACACCGCCAAAGCCCACCTCCACGAAGGAATGAAGGCCGTCGCCGAATGAATGAGGACCAGCCGCCTGAAGCTGAACTCGGACAAGACGGAGGTCCTCATCCTTGGTTCCAACCCTTCAGCCTGGGACGACTCCTGGTGGCCAACATCACTGGGAACAGCCCCGCCACCCACCGACCACGTACGCAACCTAGGGGTCATCCTCGACCCCACCCTCTCCATGACTAAGCAGGTCAACGCTGTTTCCTCATCCTGCTTCAACATCCTCCGAATGCTCCGCAGGATCTTCAAGTGGATCCCCACCGAAACAAGAAAAACAGTCACCCAGGCCCTCGTCACCAGCAGGCTGGACTACAGAAACGCCCTCTATGCAGGAACGACGGCTAAGCTCCTGAGACGGCTGCAACGCATCCAGAACGCCTCTGCACGTCTTATCCTCGACATCCCCTGACGCAGCCACATCACACCCCACCTGAGAGACCTGCACTGGCTCCCTGTCAACAAGAGGATAACCTTCAAGCTCCTCACCCACGCACACAAAGCACTCCACAACTCCGGACCAGCCTACCTCAACAGACGACTCAGCTTCTACACCCCCACCCGCCAGCTCCGCTCGACCAGCCTCGCCCTCGCCACAGTCCCCCGCATCCGGAAAACGACCGCCGGCGGCAGATCCTTCTCCCACCTCGCCGCCAAGACCTGGAACACCCTCCCCACCAACCTCCGACAGACCCAAGACCTACTGGCCTTCAGAAGACTCCTCAAGACCTGGCTCTTCGATCAGTAGCAGCACCACCCCCCTCTTCCCCCAGCGCCTTGAGACCCTCGCGGGTATGTAGTGCGCTTTATAAGTGACATTATTGATTGATTGATTGATTGATTGATAGGGCAGCGCTGCAAGTCATCTTGCTGTGCAGCCCTATGCCAATGTGAAAGGGCAGGAATGCACCCTACCTATGAAATACAGTGCATTCCTGTTTTTTCCCTGGTGCACAATTTGCAGCCTAGTGCCAAGGTAGGCATCCTTGCACTATGGTGCAAGGGTGCCGTCATTGCAGGCATTATTGTTTTTGTGCAGGAACGGGCACCTTCCGCCACAAAAACAATGCAGAGTGTTTCCCTCTTTCTAAGCACACATGAAAAGAGGAAAAATAAGGAGAAAAAATAGTTCTCCTTGTTACGCCTGCTCTGGGGAGGAATAAGGTTTTGGGACTGCCCCAGGTTTACGTGATTAAGTGTTAAAATCCATGGGTGTTGTGTGAGAAAACCCACAACAATGCCCATGGAACACCTGCTTGAAGCAGAGTAAGGTAAGGCAGAGACTTACGCTGCTCTGTCTTACTCCATATCTATGAAGCTATGCAAAGCCACTCAGAGTGGCTTTGCGTCGCCTCATAGATATGAGTGTGAGGCTTAAGCCACCAGAGCATAAAAAAGTGACCACAAGCCTTTCATAAATAAGCCCCTTGTTCTTTGAAAAGCCATCACATAAAACATTTGTGTTTGTAATTATTACCTAATACAGCCTGGTACTGGCTTTATTGATCTTGGTACGTGGAATGGCGAATTTCATGATGCACATATTAAAACCTTTAAGATAAAAGTCACAGAGCTCTCAGAACCAATGATTAATCCCACTGAACTTAAATTAACGTGCATTCATGTGGTTCATTGCCAGGACGTAACAACCGAGAGGTATACATTAAAAAAACAAAATTAACTTTATTAACATATCCATACGTGAAAGCAATAAATATTAGTCTTTTGTAATTGGGAAAATAGGTTCATTCCAATGACAATAAGGTTACTATAGGGTGGTGACAGCACTTATTTGATGTCACTCTGAACCTGATTTAGAGCATGGCGGACGGGTACACCTTTACAAACATAATCGATATCCCTTCCACTTTATTATACATTGGATAAGGTTCCCCATGCCTTGCACTATAAGGATATAGAAAGTCACCAACGACTTCCATTACCATATAGATGAATGGGTCAGAAGGTCAAGTTCCTTTATAAGGTCATGGAACTCCAAGGTTACTTGCAATATCCTTATAATATACAGCAGGGATACTTTTTTGGAGGAGTATGCGTAATTTGCATAATTTACTTTTGTGGGATTATGCTAAATTTCAGAAAAATTACACATACCAACACAAAATGCAAATCTGTCATTTTGTACTATATTGTAGCAGAAAATGTGTCCTTGTATCAATTCCTGGAACAAAGATGCATTTGAACAAAACACTGTGAATAATGTTATTTGCATGCTTTTCGGGGAAAACTTTGACCTGAAATGGTACATTTCAATGTAAATGTTTACTGCGAATGTCACATAATTATGCAAAGTGGCCTCATGCCATAATTTTGGTAATTTCGTGTTATAAGCGTAACATGAAATCCTCAAAATTACACAAATTACATGGCATAAATAAAATTTTGCCCAAGCCTACCTTATTCCTCATAATACATGATCATACCAACACACTTACCACAAACCCCTTAAATCCTTAGGACCATATTTATCATGAGGCTGCGTCACTTTTGCACCATGCCATGTGGTTCAAACACGATGCAACCCCTAAAATGTGATTTATCAGGCCACGCAAGGTCCCCTTGCATGGCCCTGAGTCAATCAATCAAGCATTTATAAAGCGCTGCAAATCACCTGTGAGGGTCTCGAGGTGCTGGAGATATTGGCTACTACATGGAAGTTTGATCATTTAAACATCTAGGTCTTTAGTTCTTTCCTGAATTGATGGAGTCAGGATGTGGTCCTGAGGTGTAAGGGGAAGTTGTTCCAACCCTTGGGTGCCAGGTGTGAAAAGGAGTGACTCTGCTGTTGGCGATCTGTGGGGTGTCTGCAAGGGAGAGGGAAGCGGATCGAAGGTGTCTGTTCAGTTTGTGGAAGGTCAGGCGTTTGTTGATGTACGCTGGTTCTTTGTTGTGCAATGTCTTGTAAGTATGGGTCAGCATCTTGAACTGGCATCCCTTTCAAATCGGGAGCCAGTGTAGTTTCTTGAGATGGAGTGTGATGTGGGTCCTTCTGCAGAGTTTGAGTATGAGTCTTGCGGCTGAGTTTTGAATTGCCTGGAATCTCTTCAGGAGGCATGCAGTGATTCCTACATAGAGTGTGTTTCCGTAGTCTAGTCTGCTGGTGATGATGGCCTGTGTGATAGTTCTTCTGGTGTTTACTGGGAGTCACCTAAAGATCCTGCAGAGCATGCAAAGGGTGTGGAAGCAGGCAGATGAGACTGCATTGACTTGTTTCTTCAAGGATAGTTTGCTATCCAGAATGATTCCGAAGATGCGGGCATGGTCTGTTGGGGCGGGGGGTGGTCCGAACTTTGTGGGCCACCATGCATCGTTCCATGAAGAGGTGTTGTTCCCAAAGATGAGGACTTCCTTCTTGTCTGTGTTGAGTTTGAGACAGTTGTCCTTCATCCAGTCCGCGATGTTCATTATGCATCTGTGGAAGTTAGCTTTGGTGGTGGAGGGATCTTTTGACAGTGAGAAGATGAGCTGAATGGCTTGATAAACCCAGAATGCAAGGGTGTCTGTGCTGGCACTAGGCAGCACATTGTGTGCCAGCTCGAGGCAAAGTTAGGAATGCACCATATTGTGCTAAATACGGTGCATTTCTGCATTTTCTCTGCATTTTTTACAGCACAGCAAGGTGACTTGCTGTGCTGGACTGCTTTACAATTTGTTAAATATGGCCTTCGGTGTCTTGCTCTTTCATGTTCATTGTAGACAAGAAGTATAAAAACAGAATCTGTGCAGTGAAATAAGATACACTAAAAAACAGCAAGTTTTCCCAGGGCAGAGTAATGCAACACAGTGATTTGCGCTAGTCCAGATTTATGAAGCCACTCAGAGCCACACTAGGGGGCCTTGTGTGGTTACATAAATCGCATTTTGGACTTGCATTGCACTTGCGCCACGATGTGTGGTGCAAGAGCAATGCAACTCCACTTATGAATATGGCCCTAGATGTGCATCTCTGTTTATTTTTTCAGGTTTTCATTCTGTAAACCTTTGCTCTTAACAATGGTTATTTACCATCACAGTTTTTCATCTGTGTGTGCAATGTCTGATACTCCAGTCAAACCAGTATAACATTTAGTATATTGACAATGAACGAGTGGGATTTTATTGTCATCAATGTGATGTTAGTGTTGTGTGTTTCAAAATGTTAATATTAACCCCTTAACTGCTGCCCCCAGCCCCCAAGTGCTGTTCCCTTTTTTTGCTATTTGGGGTAGTTTGCACCTAGGGCTAAATAACGTTTTCCACATAAGCTATCCACGCCAAATTAGTGTCCTTTTTCCCAACATCCTTGGAATTCTAAAAATACCCAGGGCTTGAGGATTCCCCTGAAGGGGACCAAGAAAATAAGCACAATATAGCAAAACTTTGAGGTTTTTTTGGAAAAAATAGGAAAAAAGTATTGTGGATTAAAACATGCAGAGCTAAATAATAAAAAAGCTATTTTTTCCATGGGTTTGATATTTTTCAAAGAGGTAGTTAATTTTTACTATTTTTGAGCTCGCAACCTATCTCCAGTTTTTGATGGAAACCAGTGTAAAGCCCATCGGTGATCCAGAAAAGCTATAGATTTGTGAAAAATAGATGAAATTCCAAACTCAGCAAGGGATCATATGAGTAGGTCACTCAAGGTTTTCTCAAATAAACTAATTGTTAAAACAAAGAAATATTGAAAATGAATGGGGAAAAATGGCCATTTGTGACAGCATTTTCATCTGCAACTTTTTGTCACAATAGTTGATTTACAAAAGCAACATACTATTATGTCTGATAGGCTCTTCTAGTTGTGGGGATATACAGTATTTGTAAGTTCTCCAAGAACCCAGGTACCCAAAGCCAACAACTGAGTTGCACCGTACAATGGTTTTTCATTGTGTACCGAGTATAGAACAATTCATATGGTGAAATATGTAGAGTGAAAAATAGGTATCAAAGAAACCTATGTGTTTGTGAAATTGGCATAAGATATGGAGTTTAACAGCAGTGGTTCTTTGTACATCTCTGAATTTATGGGTACCCGTACTAACATATGAATTAGAGAGTATTTTTCAAAAATGTCTTCTTTCTTACACATTGGCTTACATTTGGAAAGCACAAATGTAGCAGAATCCAATCGGTAATAACAAATGTTCTACTATTCTATGCTCCCACATGTCTGTCAATAAAAATGGTACCTCACATGTGTGGGTCGGCCTAGTGCATGTGATAGGAGCCTGCCCAAAATGCAACATGGATACATCACATTTTTCTTCTCAAAACTGACCCTTTTTTTGCAAAGTTTGAATCTGAGGATTTTGGACCCTAGCTCAGCAGGCACCTAGAGAAACCTAGCAAACATGCACAGTTTTGAAAACTAGATGCTTGGGGAATCAAGAGTGGGGTGTCCTGCGTGGCTCTAAGCAGGTTGTTTTACCCAGAATCCCTTGCAAACTTTAAACTTTGACCAAAAAGCACATTTTGCTCACATTTTTGTGATGAAAAGTAAAGGAATCTGTGGGGAGCCACAAACTTCCTTCCACCCAACATTCCCCAAAGTCTCCCGATAAATATGGTACCTTACTTCTGTGGGTAGGCATAGGGCCCGTGACAGGAAACGGCCCAAAACACAGCATGAATACATCACATTTCTCCATTCAAAACTGACCATATTTTTTGCAAAGTGGGTAGCTGTGGATTTTGGGCCCTAGCTCTGCCACACCTAGGAAAACCCAGCAAGCTTGCACATTTTTTAAAAGTAGACACCTGGGGGAATCTAAGTTGGGTTGACTTGTGTGGTTCTCACTAGGTAATTGTACCCAGATGCCTTTGCAAATGTCAAACGTTGGTTAAAGAAAAAAAAAATCCTCACATTTCTGTGTTGGAAAGTGCTGAAATCTACAGGGTGCCACATACTTCCTAACACTCTGAGTTCCCACTTGTACCCCAATAAGAACGGAACCCCACTTGTGTGTGTGGGTCACGATACCACAACACAAAAAGTCCCTAAAGCGCTACATTGAGATATAAGCAATTGGGGTAGCTGCGGGATTTGCAGTTCTTCTCCCTCTGAGATGGGTGCCTGCCAGGCTAGTTAATCAAAAGAGAGCCCTGCCCAGATATGAGCTAACATTTGTCTGTGACAGGATAGCCAATTAAGTTCCTGGTCACAGCCCAGATGATCATCCTGTCTGACGAACAGAATACCTCCCCACACCTTAGGCCTTTGTCTCAACTCTACGAGCAAGTTCACACCTCATCAAGGGGGCTTTTCACCTCCTTTGTGAGAGTTGGAAGCTTGTGCAAATGGGCTTCTAGAGGCTTTCTAAAAGTACATTTTTCAAAATATTTATTAAACATCTGAATTTACTAGTGAATTGGGCTTGTCATATATGTTTTTAAAAGTCCAAGAATTAATTTTGTAGCTGTTGCTTTGCAGGGAATAACATTATTTAATTTAATATTGTATCCCAATGCTTTCCCATGAAACAGCTAACCCTGCTACAGTGTAAATAACATTTCAGGCCTTTTCATTGTAAGAACATGTTCAACATTAAACATTTACATGTCCTACCTTTAAGTACCACGCACCCTGCCATATGGCAATTAAGGACTACTTAGGGGTGACATTTATATTTAAAAGGAGGGCTTAAGTTTTTGAAAAGGGGTTACTTTGACAGGACAAATTTAAGTTTAAATCTACATAGAAAGGCTAAAGTTGTGACATGCAGTCATGTTTGCACTGTCACTGTAGTGAGTGGCACAACGGGTGCTGCAGTACAGTTGTGACATTTAACTTACAGGCCCTGGATGCACTTTGTACGTATACTAGGGGCTTGTCGGTAAGGGAAATATGGCAATTAGGACTATAGCCAATTTCAACATATTTTAGGGGTCAGAGTACATGCGCTGGGGTCTGGTTAACAGTAGGGATGGGCGGAATTTCTAATTTAGCCGGCAGAATTGGAGGAATTTAGTAATTCCAATTTACTCTTGTAATACAGAATTACTAATAAATTCTGCCACTCCGCCAGCAGAATGAATTATTCAGCACTGCAAATTGTTGTGCACTCCTGGTTTACTTACCCCTTATCATTCGTTTACTTGAAAAATAATTTTGCACCACAATTCAGGCTACAATGCTCTAAGTTTATTTATATGTGTGTCCTAACTGCCTCACAGAGAGGCGTTCTTACATGTTGGTGGCATAACTGTGTAGACTTGAAACAGTGAGCAATAAAAGATTGGTGCTAGATTCTTCAAGCGCCAACACAGAATGTCTCTGTTTAATGACGGCTCCAACAGGCTAATGTTGGGATTACAGACAGGGGAGTTAGGCGCCTAAAGCTGTGGGAAATACAAGACGCTCAAGCAGGTGCTTCCCTGTTGCAAAAGTTCAGACCAATGCGTACCTTATTTAACATGTCAGACGGATCGAAAGCATCATTAGCGCAATTGTGTGAAGAGAAAAACGATAAAACCCTGTATGTTTAGGGGTGGGGCAGCACAGTAGCACCAAACGAAAGGCTTGCTCTCCATGTCTGCAGCAATGCAAATATGCCTCTTTCCATTAATATGGTGTAGTCCAAATAAAAACAAACAGTGGCGCCTGGTATGAAATGATGGTAGGGGGTCGGGTCACAGGGCTGGGGGGGAAATTAAGGGAAAGAAACACTCACCTGTATGCTGTCTGCTGCCGCTGCCTCCTCTCCCTCTTCGCCCACTTCCAGGGCAGGAAGCAGGAAGCACCCAGCTCCCAGCCTCCAGATAGCCAATCACAACACTGCAATGCAGCGTTGTGATTGGCCTGAGTGCCGTGGATCGTCACTAAGACAGAGAATGGGAGGCTGGGCATGTTCTCCTTGCAGGCTGTATTGCAGCCTGCATGGAGAATATGCAAAGTGAGCATGATGGTTTGACCAGCCCAAGACGGACGGCCAAAGCGTCCTGTGCACTTGGAGTGAGACAACCACTGCTTCCCTGCTCTGTGAGCAGAGCAGCCCCACCCCTTCACAGCTGAGCAAGGGGAAAAATAAAATGATAATAACATTGAGCTATTATCATTTTATTTTTTCCTCTTTGACCTGCTCAGTGGGGCGACGCTCCTCCGCCCTAGCGGAGGAGCCGCCCCTGAACAAAGGCTGTCTGCAGCGGACTGCAATAATGGCCTCATTTTGCAGATATGTAATTCATTGCGGAGGTTGACTATGGTGGTGGTTTAAAAGTGTCACCGAGGTCAGAACGTGAGTCAGCCTGTCAGACACGAATCTGTGCTGATGTGTTCCAAAAAATGCTTTAGCGGAAGACATGTAGACAGGGATGGAGCTTCCATGGGTGCAGTCTGTGCAGTGGCACGGGGGACTTGAAGTGCACCCTGAGCCCTGATTGTTTCTGTATTTCACAGGTCAAACTGAGGTAGGGAGACCCATTTCCTTTCTGACGTGCTCTACAACATGGACAACGCCATTGCATGTAAAGGCTGTAAGTCAACATGGCCTGCAATAAACCCAGGATGGCGCCTTCCGTAGTTGGATAATTGAAATGGTCACCTTGCGAACTTTTGCGTTTCTGTTGTGGCCCCATCACAAGGTAACTCTGTGCCAAAATGATCCTGTTTTTAAGTTTTTAATAAGCCATTTTACTTTTGCGAGTAAACTTTCGATGTCAACCAGAGTTGGGAAAAGCAAAACTAAAGTATAACTTCATGAAGTCTACATAACAAGCTGTATTTATATATTTCATTGCTGTTAGGGTCATTGTCAAGAAACACACGCAAGAAAAGAGGATTTCTGCCTGGATTCTGGCGTTTCAGTTCGAACTTACTCTTATATTATTGATAAGCTGTTATATGTACACATTCTCCATAAATGTATCTCAGAAAGAGCTTGACAATCAAACACTCCTATTCAGGGAAAAAATCAGCAAAAGGAAGTTGGAAAGCATGAAGAGTGGATCTCTTCATGGTCCTGCAAGAGAATGATGAAAGAAATCTTGCACGATCAACTTGACAGGCTTCAATGATTGTTCAATCAATCAGGGATTTGTGATGCGCACTACTCACCCGTGAGGGTCTCAAAGCTCTGGAGGGGGAGGAGGGGTTCAGGCAGCTCCTTCTCATTTGAAGAGCCAGGTCTTGAGGCTCTTCCTGAATGCTTGCAGTGTGGGGGTTTGTCTGAAGCTGAGGGGGAGTTCGTTCCAGGTCTTGGCTGCGATGTGGGAGAAGGCTCTCCCTCCCGCTCTGGCTCTGCAGATGTGTGGGATTTCAGCAAGGGCAAGATCGGCAGAGCGGAGGCTTTTCTTGGGTGCATAGAAGGAGATTCTTTTGTTGAGGTATTGGGGTCCGGTGTTGTGGAGGGATTTGTAGGCATGAGTGAGGAGCTTGAAGGTCACTCTTCTTTCGACTGGGAGCCAGTGGAGTTCTCATAGGTGCTGGGTGATGTGGTCTTGTTGTGGGATGCTGAGGACAAGACTGGCTGCGGAGTTCTGGATGGTCTAGAGTTTGAGGAGTAGAGATTTGTTGATTCCATCGTAGCGGACGTTCCCGTAGTCCAGTCTGATGGTTATGAGTGCGTGGGTGACGGTCTTTCTGAATTCGGGGGGATCCATTTGAAGGTCTTGCGGAGGATGTGGAGGGTATTAAAGCACGTGGAAGATACGGCGTTGGTCTGTCGGTTCATGGTAAGGGAGGAGTCGAGTATGATGCCGAGGTTGTAGGCATGGTCCGTGGGTGTGAGGGGGTTGCCAAGGGCAGTGGGCCACCACGTGTTGTCCCATGCGGAGGGGGTGGATCTGAGGATGAGGACTTCCGTTTTTTCTGAGTTGAGCTACAGTCAGATGCTGCTCATCCAGGAGGTGACGTCTTTCATTCCTTCCTGGAAGCTGTGTCTGGTGATGTCGGGTTCATTGGTGAGGGAGAGGATGAGCTGGGTGTCATCGGCGTAGGATACTATGCTGAGTCTGTGTTTTCTTATGATGGTGACGAGAGGGGCCATGTAGATGCTGAAGAGCGTGGGGCTGAGTGAGGATCCTTGGGGTACTCTGCAGCTGATCTCTGTGGGTTCACAGAGGAAGGGCAAGAGTCTGATTCTGTGAGTTCGGCTGGTGAGGAAGGAGCGGATCCAGTCGATGGAAGTTCCCTGAATGCCGGCGTCGTGGAGTCTGGTGGTTAGTGTGCAGTGGGAGACCGTGTTGAAGGCTGCTGAGAGGTCTAGTAGGATGAGGGCAGCCGTGTGGCCTTGGTCGAGGAGGGAGTGGATGTCATCCGTGGCGGCTAGGAGGACGGTCTCAGTGCTGTGGTTGCTACGGTATCTGAAGTGTTGAGGATCGAGTTGGATTCTATGAAGTTCCCGAGCTGGTTGTTGACGATCTTCTCTGTGACTTTGGCTGCGAAGGGGAGGAGAGAGATGGGTCTGTAGTTCTTGAGGTCCATCGGGTCTGCGGAGTGCTTCTTGAGGAGGGGCTTGACTTCTGCGCATTTCCAGTCGTCGGGGAACCTGTCTGTTGTGAGGGTGCAGTTAATGGTATGTCGTAGTTAGGGTGCTATAGCAGAGGCGGTTCTGTGGAAGATGTATGGCGGGCAGGGATCATGGGGGCTACTGATTGTATGCTTCTCATGGTCTTAGCGGTATCTTCTGTGGTGACAGGGGTCCAGGCGGTGATGGTAGGCTGGGTGGGGTTGCTGGTTGTAGGTGTACTGTCAGTGCCTAGGTTCCACTCATCGAAGTTGTCGTAGAGAGTCCTGATCTTGTGATGGAAGTAGGAGCCGAGTTTGTTGCAGAGGTTCTGGGAGGGAGGGACGTCAGAGGATTCACTGGGGGGTTTGGTGAATTCTTGTATGATGCTGAAGAGCTCCTTAGAGTTGGGGGAGTTGGAGAGGATTCTGTCCTGGATGTAATTCTTCTTCGTGGATCCCATAATTTGTTGAGGTTCTGTCATGGCAGTCTTGTAGTCGGAGCGTGCTTCAGGGGTTTTGCTGTTCCTCCAGGCTTTCTCTAGTTGTCGGCACGTGTGCTTGGATTCTTGGAGGTCGGTGGTGAACCAGGTAGCTTTCGTGGTGTGTTGTCTGTTGGAGTTCTGGAGGGGGATGAGTGTGTTTGCTCAGTCGGTGATTTATCTGCAGAGTTCGTTGGCCGCAGAGTTGGCATTGGTTGTGGTGGGAGGAGGAGCATGGTTGAGGGTGGAGTTTAGGTGCACTTTGGTGATCTTCCTCCAATTCCTGCACGGGGCGTGGTGTAGGATTGTGTGCGGTGGGTTTTGAGAAGGAGAAGTGGATGCAGTGGTGGTCCGTCCAGAGGGGTTGCGTGGTGTGGCTGAAGCAAATGTTGTATCCTCCTGTGAAGATGGGGTCGAGGGTGTGTCCTACCTTGTGGGTGGGGGTGGTGACGAGCTGTCTCAGTCCGATGTTGGTGAGGTTGTCCAGGAGGGCAGTAGAGTTGGGGTCGCTGAGGTTGTTGAGGTGGAAATTCAGGTCTCCGAGCAGTACGTAGTCCGTGGATGCGAGGGCGTGGGGCACGGTGAGGTCTGGGATAGTAGTGGTGAACGTGGTGCACGATCCGGGAGGTATGTAGGCGAGGGTACCACGTAGAGTCATTCTGGGGTTGACCTGGATCTGGAAATGGAGGTGTTCCATGGGGGACGAGGAGTTGTTCGTGCTGGCTGTAGTGAGTCTGAGGGAGCTTTTGTGTACGATGGCGATTCCCCCTCCAGGGTGGTTGGGGCGGTCCTTCCTCTGGATCTTGTACCTGTCGGGGATGGCGGTCACAATGTCAGGTGCCAAGCTGGCATTGGTCCAGGTCTCTGTGAGGAAGGCAACATCTGGCAAGAGGGTGTTGAGGAGGTCCCAGATTTCTACTGCGTGTCTGTGCACAGAGCATACGTTGAGGAGAATGCAGCTCAGGGGTTTGGGTGCGCTGGCGTCCTGTGGGTTGGCGGTAGCAGTGAGGGTCCGGAGGTGGGTGAAGGTGCGGCAGCAGTGTCGGCAGGAGAACTGGCCTTGGGTGGTGTTCGGCATCGACAGCTGGCAGTTGTTGTTTCTTCTGGGGTTGAGTGAGTGGAGATTTGCGGGTTCGTAGCGGCGGGGGGTCGGAGGACAGGATCCCTGGTGCTGGTCGCGGTCAGGTCACGGACGGTTGCAGACAGGCTTGCCTTTGGTGCACCTTCGGTGTGCCAGCAGCGCGACTGCCATTAAGTAGGGGTCGGGGGAAGGAGAGCAGCTGGGAGGCGGGAGTGGGAAGACGTGGGGAAGGGACTGCGGGGGCAGCAATGGCAGGAAGGGAGCGAAGCGGAAAACCGGGCAGTGAAAAGGAGGCACAGAAAGGGAAGAAAGACACAAGAAAGGCACAAGGGGAAAGAGAGAAAACAAGGCACATAGAGAAAAAGAGAAAAGGAGGTACAAAAAAGGCACAGAAAGAAAAAAAGAGAAAAAAGGTACAGAGGGAAAAAAGGCAACAGAAAAGGCACAAAACAAGGCATACACAGACAGGCAAAAGCTACATCAGGCTGGCAGAGCGGACCCGCAGAAGAGCAAGGCTCTCCCACTGTACCACCAGAGATGAGGCACAGGCAGGAGCCTGCGGGTGGAGGACGGCCTCGAGTACCTTACCTGGAAGGCAGAAGGTGCTGGGGGCTGAGGCGCAATGATGAAGCTGGGTGAGGGGAAAGCAGTTCCCTGACCAGGAGGTTAAGTGACATAAAAAGGGGTGGAGACAAGGTGGGAGGGGGCATAGCCATTAACCTGAGGGATACGTGGGAGGTTTTGTCATCTAGGTTGGGGCAAATTGGTAACATTGAGTGCCTTATCTTTTGTATCAAACTTACTCCCTCTTTTTCTTTAGCCAATTTGCTGGTATATAAGCCCCTGGACTGCTCTAACAGCTGCCTTTCAGAATTATGTGACGCCATTTCCGAATTGACCTTACAGTACGCCAACTTCACAGTTGTAGGAGATTTTTACATGCATGTTGATGTCCCAAAATTCTCCCAGGTGTCGTACCTGACTCAGACTTTAGCTGGCCTGAGCCTGACCCAGTCTGACCCAGCTAGTCACCACCCCCACTCATAGAGCGGGCCATACTTTGGACTTCATTTTTTCAAACATCATCAGTTTTCAAATTAAGGGCCCCTTGGACATGATATGGACGGATCGTTTTCTTGTTCCATCCTACTGTTATGACGGGGCAACCAGCCAAAGAAAAGAGGAGGAACTGGCGAAATGTTACAAAGGAGTCCTTTGGGCCCGTCCTTCAATCGACCTTGCCTGCCCTTACTGGTAATCCCGACAGTGATTCGATCTGCTTTAATCTATGGATCTCTAATGCACTGGTCTTGCTTGCTCCTTTAGAAACAGTAACATCCAATAGAGCTAACCCATCAGCTCCCTTGTTCTCTGCTGAACTCAGAGCATAGAAAAGCCGAAGTTGGCAGGGTATGGCCAGACGTGGGCCCCTTGCTCACTTTGCCACTGGATTCAAGCTCGCCTGGCTGATGAAGGGTGTTACCCAGAAACCGGTCCCAGGATGCTTGTTTCTGGTTCGGGAAGACCTGGCTTGGCAGTTCAGGCTGAACTGTTCCTATGAGGCACAGGGTCAAGATTGATTTGCATGTAGCTGGGTCTGAACTGAGGTGGCGAAGTGAGCTAAAGAATGCTGATGGATTCAACCCAGATCTGTGACTGGGGGTGAGTGTCTGAAAAGTTTCAGCGCTCCGTCCATCATCTCCTTGTGTTTGCTTTGTTCACCCTAAGTTGGCAGGGAATGCCCAGACGTGGGTCCCTTGCTCACTTTGCCACTGGATTCAAGCTATCCTGGCTGATGAAGGGTGTTACCCAGAAACCGGTCCCAGGATGCTTGTTTCCAGTTCAGGGAAGACCTGGCTTGGTAGTTCGGGCTGAACTGTTCCCATGAGGCACAGGGTCAAGACTGATTTGCATATAGCTGGGTCTGAATTGAGGTGGCGAAGTGAGCTAAAGAATGATGATGGATTCAACCCAGATCTGTGACTGGGGGTAAGTGTCTGTAAGGTTTCAGCGCTCTGTCCATCAGCTCCTTGTGTTTGCTTTGTTCGCCCTAAGTTGGCAGGGTATGTCCAGACGTGGGTCCCTTGCTCACTTTGCCACTGGATTCAAGCTAGCCTGGCTGATGAAGGGTGTTACCCAGAAACCAGTCCCAGGATGCTTGTTTCTGGTTCAGGGAAGACCTGGCTTGGCAGTTCGGGATGAACTGTTCCCAAGGATGCACAGGGTCAAGACTGATTTGCATATAGCTGGGTCTGAACTGAGGTGGCGAAGTGAGCTAAAGAATGATGATGGATTCAACCCAGATCTGTTACTGGAGGTGAGTGTCTGAAAAGTTTCAGCGCTCCGTCCATCATCTCCTTGTGTTTGCTTTGTACGCCCTAAGTTGGCAGGGTATGCCCAGACGTGGGTCCCTTGTTCACTTTGCCACTGGATTCAAGCTAGCCTGGCTGATGAAGGGTGTTACCCAGAAACCGGTCCCAGGATGCTTGTTTCTGGTTCAGGGAAGACCTGGCTTGGCAGTTCGGGCTGAACTGGTCCCATGAGGTACTGGGTCAAGACTGATTTGCATGCAGCTGGGTCTGAACTGAGGTGGCGAAGTGAGCTAAAGAATGATGATGGATTCAACCCAGATCTGTGACTGGGGGTGAGTGTCTGAAAAGTTTCAGTGCTCTGTCCATCATCTCCTTGTGTTTGCTATGTAAGAGCTGGAGCATAGCTGGAGAAGGTCTTATGACCTTATAGCAAAACTCACCTACAAGGCAGCCCTTAAAAAATTTCACAAACTTACTCGACAAACGATGAGAGAGCACTTCTCGAGGTGTATCGAGAATGCTGGTAACTCTTCTAAAGACATTTTTAATATTGTAAAATCTTTTACCCCACAGGAAGTGACTAAAAGTGCTTTTCATCCTTCTCCTGTGCGAGAACCCTTTGGTTTTTTATCGGCATTCTGCCCAATCCCCGAAAAGGACTCACTGCAGGAGCTATTAAAATGTAACTCTGGTTCCCCAGATGATCCCTCCCCCCCTCAATTTCTTAAAATGGTTGCCCTGAATGTAAACCCTATTCTGAACCGGATTTGGAATGCCTCTTTGAAATTTGGCATGTTTCCTGCTGTATGGAAACAGGTGTGCCTACTGCCGCTGCTCAAGAAGCCCAATGTGGACAACAGGGTGCTTAGCAATTTTAGACACATCTCATTGCTATCTGCACCCACGAAAATCTTAGAAATGTTGGCTTATTGCCAACTGTCTTCCTCTGTAGAAACTAATGACTTGTTGCATGACACTCAATCTGGCTTCAGTGCAGGCTACAGCATGGAGACCGTTCGACTGGTAGGGTCTGAAACGGTTAGAGAGGCACTGGATGGCGGTGCCTCCACTATGGTAGTGATGCTTGATCTATCAGCACCATTCGACATGGTAGCTCATTCTACCTTGTTGAATAGACTAAGCCATTTTGGCTTCCAGGGCACGGTGCTATCATGGATACGATCTTTTTTAAAAGATCGATTCCAATGGGTCTTCCTTCATCCATTTTCATCTCCACACAAACCTTTGGTTTGTGGGGTACCACAGGGCTCTGCTCCCAGCCCGCTGCTTTTCAACCTATACTTGGCCCTTTTGGCCACCCTTATTGAATCCTGGGGAGTGAAGGTTGTCTTGTATGCGGATGATACACAGCTGGTGTTTTCATTTAGAGAACATTCAGAAGCAGCTTTTCTTAATTTCAAAGACTGTCTAAAAGATTTTTCAAAATGGATGAACAGCAATGTTTTGAAACTAAACGCAGACAAAACTGAATTGCTCTTTTTTAGTCAGATGGCGCCCCCTCCTTCCAGCCTTTGGTAGCCCACCGGATTGAATCCTCCACCGACACCGGCTTCTTCAGCTAGAAATCTAGGATTTATGTTTGATTCTGATCTCTCTTTTGCATCCTAAAAACAGCAGATTTCTTCATCCTGCTTTGTGAAGCTAATATCTGTCAGAACGCTATTGGGTTTCCTTCCAGAGGAGACCTGAAAGATCATAATCCATGCATTGGTGACTTCACATTTGGATTATGCCAATAGCTTATATCTGGGGCTTCCAGCTTTTCTGATCCATAGACTCCAAATAATACAGAATGCGGCAGCCAGGCTCATCTGACGGACCCCCTTTCATCATCACATCTCCCCGCATTTGAAGCAACTCCATTGGCCTCCGGTGGCATTCAGAGGTTTAAGGGGCAGAGGACCACAGTATCTCAGGAATAGGCTTAGCCTGTCCCACAAGGAGAGAGCCCTGAGATGTAACTACCTGTGACTCCTTCGCATCCTGAGGTTTGCCAAGGTTCGACAAGGTGGCAGGTCATTCTCAGTACGGACGGCCAAGCTGTGGGAGTCCCTGCCCATTCATGGTCGCATGGCTGAGTCTGAACACAGTTTCAGGAAAGATTTAAAAACTTAGCTCTTCAATCAAGCTTAGATAGTTTTGGCCGAGTCTATTCTTAAGTCTTGCTTTGAGCGCCGGGACACCTCAGATGAGGTAGCTGCATGCTGTACAAATGTCTTTGATTGATTGAAAAAGGGAATACTTGGTAGAACACCTGGACGCGTTGATAGAGAATTGATTGAACGATACTGGCGACCAGCCTGATCCACGGGAGAGAGGTAGGCTGCCTTTTATTTTTTTTTGTTTATTGCTACTGATTTTTTAATGCAATTTGCTTACTCAGCCAGCATGGCTGCGATCCTACCGCAACACCTTGCCAACGTGTGGGCCTGTATGCTCTCACCTCCGGTGACTCAAATTCACATGGCTAAGTACATAGGTAGGAAGCTGGTATAACTGTGGGCCATCAGTACACTTTTAATTGAATACAATCAAAAGGGCTATTACCATATTCATGTTTACATATTCACAGTTCTTAGTGCAATATCGTTGGAATGTGGCGATATTCTGAGTTACCTTGTACTAATGTATTATTTTCCCACACATGACATTGACAGCTTATCCCATTGTACATTGATGTTATATTAGATGCCAGAGATGTAAGAATGGACATGCCAAATGGCGTTCATGTGATTAGGCACTGCAAGGGCAATGCAAAAATTGACCCTTTGTTTATGTTTACATTAACTATTTCACTGAGATGATGTTGCACACTCCTGTTACTGATGATAAAGGCCCGGCTGGGCTGAAACAGGTCGGGATAGCCTACGTAAACAAACAAATCTATTGCAAAACCCAGGAGCGTCTAAGCATGTCTTTGTTTGGTGGACACGTTGTGTTGCATAATTACGGGTTGCCGGAGCCCGGCTCAGACCGCCGCACACACTGCCTCGGGACTACCGCTATTGGTATGCTTGAAGGATGGATATATATATATATACATGTGTTAAGGTGTTTTATAATGGCTACATTCGATGAAAGGTATCTCTTCTTGAAATACTTTGACATTGTTTCTTTTGTTTGTTAATGTATATATGCTTTTTTGATAAAACATCCTGTTTGCAATGTGTTTGTAATGTTTTAACGTATTATGCTAAGACTGAGCAAAGTTCTGTGTTCATATGTCTAAACATATAGAGCACAGAGTACAATGATCTAACTGCTCTTCACATATAAGAACTACTCTTTATAATCCATCTTGCCATAAACCCCATTCTACTTCTTCCAAGCATGTTTTCCTATGTTTGAAAAATGTTGTCAATTTATTCACACAAAATCACCCAAATGCACAAAATCTCACATAAAGTAGTGCAAACTTAGGACGTCAATGCGCAATTCAGATACACGCAACTGCAAATTCACCCTTTCACACAGAGTTCTTCTTATGGCCTTGGTGACACTGTAGGCCTCGAGTTAAAGGACATTGGTGGTTTCATATCTTTTGTGTTGTAGAGTAGGATTTAGGGGCCTATTTAAGAGAATGTCATGCAGCGCAGCACAGCATCACCTTGCTGTGCTGCACTGCGTCATAGGAAAAGGGCAGCAATGCACCATATTTAAGGCAATACATCACATTCCTTCCTTTACCTCTGTGCTGCGGCCCTTTTAATTCATGCTGGATTGTTTTTGTGCAGGAAGGGGCACCTTCCTGCCCAAAAACAACCCAGAGAGACATTTTCCTCTTTCTATATGTGCTGAAGAATGCAGCACACATGGAAAGTGGAAGAAATGAGGAGAAATAAAAATATTTCTCCTCGTTACGCCTGCTCTGGGGAGGCAGAAGGTTTTGGTGCTGCCCCAGGGTTTCGTGATTAAGTAAATCTGGGGCAGCGTCAAAATCCATGGGTTTTGGGTGGGAAAACCCACTTCAATGCCCCCTTGGCGCAGAGTAAGGCAACGCAGTGACTTGTGCTGCTTTATCTTACTCCATATCTATGAATCCATGCAAAGCCAAGCAGAGTGGTGCAAGGGTGCCTGCGTTGCATGCAGGATTGTTTTTGTGCAGGAAGGGGCACCTTCCTGCACAAAAACAATCCTGAGAGGCATATTCCTCTTTGTATGTGTGCTGCAGAATGCAGTACACAGAGAAAGAGGAAGTAACAAGGAGAAATAAAGATTGTTCTCCTCATTAAGCCTCACCAGAGAAGGCGCATCTTTTGGTGCATTCCCTGGTCTACCAGTTCTGGTAAATCTGGGAATGTATCAAAAACCATGGCAGTTGTGTAGGAACACTCATGCAACGCCGATGTAATGCCTTCCCAGGTTAAAGTAAGGCAAAGCAATTTGTGCTGTGTTGCCTTACTCCAGATTCATGGAGCCACTCAAGACCACGTAAAGTGATCTTGCATGGTTTTATAAATCACATGTAAGGTTTGCATCGCTCTTGAACCACATTGACTGTTTCAAGTGCGAATGCAAACCGGCTCATAAATGGGCGCCTTAGTTTTTGCTGGTTTATTTTTGTTTTGTGGGGAAGGAAGCTTTTTTTTAAAAAAATTCACAGGGGGATATTCTCAAGAACGTGCGATAAACATCGCCAAAATAGGTTAACGCAAGTTTCCATATCGCCGCCTATCGCGGTAAAATAACTCTGTGTCAACGTGGCATTCTCAACACGGCGGTGACATGCGATAGTACCCCAATAACGCGTCAAATGTCTGCGATAACAGTACCGAGATGGCAAAAAAATCCGAATGCGAAAAAAGTTGCGATGGGCCCAACCGCGATAAGACAAACAGCGAAAAGCAGCGCCAGGCCTGCAATTCACACACGTCAGGCGTGAAAAACCACTACAAAAGCAGAAAAAAACCACAAACAAAACCCAAACTACAGCGAAGCACAATGGAAGCAGCCGGAGCAGGTACAGAGGACAACCAGAACCCCACAAGCCCCCCAGAGGACCAGCCTGGGACCTTAGGGTCAGGGAAGGGCAAGGACAAGAAGAAGAGGAAGACGAGGTTCAGTCCGCAGGAAAACAGGATCCTGATCACAGAGGTGATAGAACACCATCAACAACTGTTCGTCACCTCCACTGTTTCATTGGCAACACAAAATGCAATATGGCAGTCCATCGTGGACAAGGCAAATGCAGTCGGAGTGCTGAGGAGGACAATGGAAGAGCTCAAGAGGCGCTGGAATGATGTGAAGCGCAAAACCAAGCAGAAACTCGCAGACAACCAGAAGGCAGCAATGCAGACTGGAGGTGGGAGTCCAGCGCCACAGGAGGAGCTGGATGAGATGGAGGAAATGGTGACCACAGTCAACAGTGGGGAGACGGTGGCAGGAGTTGGGGGACCGGACACTGCTCAACATGACCCAACACAACAGCAACAGGGTGAGTAACCACCAGGGACTGGGGGGACGGTGGGAGATGGGCACAATGGCACACTTGCACAATTAAGTAGAGCACATCTGCGGACAAACCATGGCCAACAGTCACAACTCCAACCAAGAGCCCAATTTACCCAAGTCTGCAACAGCACAGCACTGCATAAGCACGGAAGTGAAGGCCACACCGCCTGAAAGGGATAAGGGCCAGCCAAATCAGAGCTGAAGGGGCAACTCACCTACAATGCAGCACACACACATAAGATCCAGAGCACCGCAACATTTACAACAATGTTGAACAAACAGCAACACCAGCACAACAGAACAGAGGACACAACTGCTGCCGCTTGTGTGTGGAAAATGGCCATTCGCATGTGGCATAGCTGGAAACTGTGAGATGATGATGTACTAGTACAACCCCACATCCCTGATGGTGTAGTAATGCATGTATGTCACACAAGGTTGGGGATCAAAGCATAGACACCTGCACCAGTCTTAACGTCCCTGTGAGTTGTATCAGATAGAAACAAGGTGCAAAGGGCTTGGGACACAATCCCCTAGGTCCCAAATAGAGAAACCAGAAGGAACCTACCAGTCACTCTAGTACAATACAGCCAAAACAGCCCAGCACACTTTCAAGTATTAGATGTATTAAATACACAGTGAGATAAATTTACAACAAGCAGTTGTTTTCCCAAGAAAAAAGTTGATACGATCTTGCAATGTTGAAGTTCATTCTTTATTCATGTTCTTTTTAAAATGTGCGCCTTATCGCCTGTTCTTGGTTCGCATCGCAGATCTGACTGGTCGTTGAGAATCGCGAAAAGTGGTGTTTTCGTGTGTTTTTGCACGGGAACACCTACTCTGCATATCATTAGCGTTAGTTGTCGCACTCATCCGTGGCAATGTTTTTTGCAGTAGCTATCGCAGGAAAACTAGAGATGTCGGCAGTTTGCACCAGCTTGAAAATAGGGCGAAAAATCTATTGCCACTTTGCGGCGCTAAAGTGCCGATAAATCGGCGATGAGTCCTTGAGAATATGCCCCACAGTTTATTGTTGTTTCTCGCTTTCCATTGTTTTATTTTAATTGGCCAAAAGATGTCAAAGAGCAGCAAAGAGAGACAGGAGTCTGGAGGTGGATAGGAGTCTTGTCCCATTTTTGACAGAAAGGAACTTAGGGTTTTAACTTTTTTCGTTTGTTAGGTACTTGCCCAAAATGTTGGTCACAAGTGGCAAGGTGGGACAAGGCTACTGTTTGATTGAAAGGCACATTAGATGGAATCTCGCGACCTATCAGGTCTCTGAGGGAAGGGATGTGAAAGGTCCATGGAGCAGGTCCAGCACAGTTAGGTGGTTAGTGTGGCTCGTGGGCAAAATGTTTTACACCACCTTGGTATCGAAATAAATGGAGCAGTTGGTAAGTATAGACACTTACTTCATTTTTGTAGCGTTGATATGCCATGACTATTATAATTGTTATTTATCATTTAAAATGTAAGCCTTGCTACCCATTCTTTATACAAAATAACCTTAATTACATTAACTATGCCAAACCTGGCTAACTAGTATTCTAATCTTGCTTACATACATATAAACCATGGTACTGCTGAGCCATATAAAAGATAACCAATGTAGAGTTTTGTTTTTTACTGTATGCATAGCCCATCTTCTTTATTTTATATAAGCTTTTCCTTTTTACTTTAATAATATATTTCTTCTTAAAAAACAAAAATCAGTGGGTCCAATTGTTCCCTCAGAATTTTTTAATGTTTGATACGAAGGTGAATGTTTTACTAAGCTTTATAATGAAGCATAAAAGTTTTATACCATTAGAGAAACTGTCTAATTTCACTCGCACTAATTGCAATGTTTAGACCTTCACCTAACATACAAAACCATGTACATTAATGTTGCAAACAAGCAGTGCTTGACCAACGTCTCTTTTTGAGTTCCGAAAAACATATTTTGCGATTCCAAGGCAAAAGCTACTACTATGCTTTTCTGTGTTAAAAAGGACAACAATCTTGTAGTTTGCATGTTTCATGCTTCCAGCACTTAATTTGTAAAAAGGTAAGTGACAGGACCCCCTGCATTGTGGAGCTCACATAGAAAGAGGAAAAAGACTCTCAGGATTGTATTTGTGCAGGAAGATACCCCTTCCTGCACAAAAACAATCCTGCATGCAAAGAAGGCACCCTGTGACGCTAGGCAGCCCATTGTGCACCAGCACAGGGGAGAAACAGGAATGCACCATATTGCATATGGTGCATTACGCACTGGGCTGTGCCACTTTTTCATAAATATGACCTTTGCTTTCTACAAACACCTACTCATTTACAACTAGTATCCTACAAAATGGTCAAAAGTCTTTCAAATTGCAAAGGATTTTGTTAATCTCTTGTTTCTCAGAGTATATAAATATTCAAACAGTCTTATACGAATCATTTAGGTACACCAATGCTTCAGTGGTGGGTAAATCTTTTGACTTCCAAAGCTGTAATATCAGGGAACGAGCAACAGACATACCTATAAAGACAAAATGCAAATTTCTGGAGTGTGCTTGGGTTTCTTCAATGCCCAAACAATACCTATACTGCTTCATATTGGATATTAGTCACAAGAATCCTACTCAAACATAAGAAAATCTTATTACAAAAATCATTCAGTGCTGGACAAGTAAAGAACGTATGTAACCAGTCCCCTAAAACAGTAAATTGACACCTACATTGCTCTGACACAGCGGGATATATCTTATGTAGGGAACTAGGGGGCATATTTATGAGAGCTTTACGTCACACTTTCACCATGCAACGTGATACATTCATGACACAAACCTCCATGTCATATTTTGGAAGCCATGTAAAGCCACTTTGTGTTGCTTTGAATGGCTTGAAAAATATGGAGTAATGCAACACATAGCAAATGGCCGTGTTGCAGTACTCTGCGCAAAGGAGGCGTTCCATGGGCGTTGCGGTGGGTGTTCCCATGCAACTCCCATGGTGTTATGTTTCATATAGGTACCCTAATATAGGCCCGGGTAATATCATACACCTTCACCTACATCACCGCCCCTACACTACACAGTAACGGACCTTTTAGGGTTCAATCTTTACCTAGTTCTAGTCCTGGGCGAAGAAGGAGGGTTTCTCCCCGAACAATAGTGTCCTATAACTTCATCAATAGACTCACACAGTATGAATGTATATTCATAAGGATTCTTGGAAACCAGGCTGGGACTACACCACCAGCATAATATCTACGTACAAGGTTCATCCCATACGTCATCCTCAAATCCAACAATGGCTAACACAAGAAACAAGGGACAAAGGAACCCTAGATACTTTCTGTATAAATACAGCACATCTTGCTAGTGTTAGTTAGAGGGAACCGAGACTTCCAGGCCGACACACTGACCAGAGACGCTGAGGCTCCTGCATGCAGACGCTCCAGCTGACAGTGGTCTAACACATCCCTTGTGGGGTGTCCAACTCTAGACCAGGACGGGGTCCCACACTCTCTCTCTTCAGGTAATGGGGTTAGACTAAATCCTAGAGGGATTCTTGGCTTCACACCTACACACATGCTAGGTACACTTAGGTACATCTAGAAAGGCATCGTAGGAGTACGCGCTCTCTTTTATCATGCATTTTATATCCATGTATGCATTTATGATTATTGCAAAATGGTAGAACTGTACTATCCATTTATATTCACTATACTGCTGATTATATATATCTGCTACTATCTAACAATTATTGCAGCACATCTATTTTACACTAGAAGAACAACTGTGCAATAAATACTTATTGTAACACGCCTGACTGTTTCTTCTGTGTAACTCTCTGAGACGAACAAATGAGCACGAGTGACTGAGCGAAAAGTAGTACATTGTTTCCACGATCCTGAGGGATCAGGGTTGTCATGTTCTAAGGTTGCCAAAAACTATTCTCTCCCCAATAAGAGGAGTCACTAGGGGCACTGTGAGCTAGCTAATGCAAACAGGCTAACATTTTCGGTGGGGGTGTTCAGAGTCAGTCTGCCACCAAGCCCACAGTTCATGTTATCCAAACGTGCAGATTCTGTGTAGGTTATATATAGGAACTACACGACATGTCGCTGCCAACGTTGGTTGGGTACTTATTTAACAGTAGAATCTGAGTAGTTCAGTCGTGCTAATTCTCAGAGACCCCTACTCACAAAACGCCAGAGACGTCTGGAGTGGGTGGGCACAAACTCCGCCACAGCTGAGTAGGTGAAAAAATCCTATTTATTAGCTGTTTGTTAATCAAGCTTGAAGGACACAGTGTTCCTAAATTGTGCAATCAAAAGCTTATCTTTGTTCCCTTGTACACAATTCTTCTTTACAAAAATGACAGAGGGCGAAAATAACCCAGTAGTAAATCTACTCGTCTCAGACGAAGAAGAAGATACAAACGCAATTCAAATTGCACCTAAATTCAGACGTACGATCACCCTGAAACTAGTAGAAAATGGTTTATCGGCTAGAGGGGGCTTAGTAGTTTTCGTGATTGAGGCACACGAATCAAACAAAACAGAGGTGTTCTATTCGTGGGTTACATTCCCAGCAGCAGATGCAAGAACACAGACATTTCACTACTATACAGAAGGAGATGCACTAGTGGAATATGGTCCGTTCGAGGACATAGAGGTTCCACTCACGTACCAGGAACATTTATACTGGTTTAAAGGCGCCCTACCCCACATAAGAAGTAGAGTAAGATTAGACCCGCTCGGAGGAGAAGGGGCAACATGGCTGATATTAGCGGCCTACACACTACATCCTGACATTGAAACAATGCCACAGGTAGACTTACTCATACAACACAAAGATTTAATTAAAATCTACAGAAACTTGACTCAATTTGTCATGAGGACTTTCACAGTCCAACCAACAACAGTTGCAACAAACGGTACTCAGTCTCAGGGTACAGCAACTAAAATCACTCCACAAACATTAAACTCGAAAATGGGTAAAATGCCCACAAAACGTGAACAAATGCCATTCTGGGTAGCTCAGAAAATAACTCAGCTTGAGGCAGTATTCCCGAATACTACCCCATATGAAAAACACAGAATGCTATCAATCTGCTTGCCCATGGGGATAACACCACAAGTAGAGGATTGTACCACTTGGGGTACAGTCTTTGCTGCCATTTATACCAGAACTCATGGTATACCATCCTTAGCTGTAGTACCAGATGTATTAAGACAAATACAAAATGAGTACGGAGCAGAGCCTGCCCTAAACTTAGGGATGAAGTTACTAGGTAACTATGACCAGGTATCAGCCAAATACTAGCTAATATTATAGGGGAAGCAATTCACCAACGCCTAAGGGAGTTTAGTCCATTAGATCAACAACATGAACAGTGGCGGTTTCTGCCGTAGGGCGTTGGGGCTCCGCCCCGCCCCCGTTTCATTCACAATCAATGCTGCTCATAAACGTTTTAAAGTAAACAGTTTCTTTTAACAAACTTTATTTAAAAAATCCCCCTTTTGTAATTTTTTAGTTTAGGCAGGCACTGTCTTCCCTAATCACCGACACCAGCTGGACACCGTGAAGCTGACGTTGTGAACACAGTCACGTCACTAGTGTCACGTGACGTGACTCTACAATGCTTGCTCCCCGGGCGGGCCCAAATGAAGCCAAGTGTATTGCCGGGCTGATAACCTCTCAGCCCTGAAGCCTGTGAGGTCATCAGCTCGGCAAAGACCTTGCTTCAGGGCCGAGTCTCCACCCCCTGATAATGTGGAGGCAAAGTTAGCCCCGGGCGTTTGAAAACCAAGCCCGGTATTGCTAAGCCTCCACGTCAATCAGAGAGTGGAGAGCATTGGCACTCCACCCTTTCCCAACTCGTTACAGGGTGTGGGTGGGACACCACCCTGTGACGAGTTGGGGAAGGGTGTGGCAGGTGGGAAGCAGGAATTGAGTCTGCGAGGACTTGACCAGGGACTGCTTTCCGCGCGCGTCTCTGCAGAAATTCCGACTGCCTGAAATTAGTTTTGTTGGATTATTTGGTTGTAAATGAGGCAATGCGAGTCCGGCCCTTTGTTAGCTTATCTGCATTTTCCAAAGCGAAGCGATCTTTTCATAGGACTGTAGTGTTCCCCCCTCCACTACAAGAACACGAGAGTCGACCTTCAGGCCCCAGAGAGCTCCTAGCGGCCACAGAGCACGAGGAACTCTGTGAGGCCGCTGCCAAAGAGATGCCGGGTAATTGAATGACAAGTCTGAGACCTGCGCAGGAGGCGCACACGTACCTGTGCAGGTCTGTTTTATTAGATCATCTAATTTTTTGCGAACCCTGCTTGTGTATTGTCAAGAATATCTCTGTTGGATGCGGCTTTTCGTCATAGCGCGATGACAGATGCTGGGGAAAACGCCTGGGCATATGTGGCGTTCAGCGGCCTGTTGCGGGAGTCCAAGGTGTGTGTGAATGACTGTGAAACTTGGCTGAAAGGCGCCCAAATTAATCTCGCTATGCTGCTGTTGTGCTGTTGCTTAGCTCACTTGCTCAAGAGTCAAGTTACCTGTGGGGTCGTATCATGTAGATGTTAGTTCTGGCACGGCACGCCTGTGTGACTGCTTCTGTGGAACTGCACTTTCTAAAGCGCTTACAGTTAACTTGGAGTTTCTCTGTGGTGGTGGAACTTACTGGAAGGAAGCCATTTCCTGCGTCATCATACTCCAGCTAGACGGACACGGACTGCATTTAGAGACGACTCGAGTCCCGAGACAGTCCATCATTACTGCAGTGCACTGCTGGAAGCAGACAGTCCCAACGGTTGCTGCTTGCCGGTGCCACAGCACTGACTCGACTGTTACTGCAGGTTGCTGTCCGGACTAAAGTGAACTCAGGAATCGGCAGTTCAACAGGTAAGGCCCAGGCGGGCATTTTTTAAAGTTATATATTTTTTTTTTAACTTTTATATAGCGCAAACAAGAATTTCTTTTAATGAAAGTTGTATGTATTCATTAATAGCCTGTAATGTTGACCAGACGAGCAACGCCTATTTCGCTCAAAGGGCTTCCTCAAAGCTAGGGAAGCAGACTCGAGTCTCTGCAGGGACGTACAACATCCTTTGATTTTGGGCAAATCCCCTAATCTCCCTGTGCGTAACAAAATAAATGTACCTATCTGTAATGCTACTGGTGCTCATTTAAAGCCCTCTGATACCTTCGGTTCGAGTTCGCGCTATATAAAAGAGGCTCAGCGCGTGCAATGTGTTTTGCAAAGCACTAAGCAGCAATGGAAAATTGGCTTTGGTGTACTGTAAGGAACATTTTAGCAGTGCTCTAAAGGGGCGGGTGGGTAACTTCCTCCAAACATCCATGCACCTTTCCCGGGATGAATAAAGCAGCACTGGATGGGCTGCGTGCACTGCTGTCAGCAGGTGGGCCATTTTGTGAAACGGCGAGCACCTCTCAGAGTAGTTTTTGGCAAGTCCTTCAGCAGAGTGTAACACAAGAAGAACATTAAGCAGGTCTCGGTGCAGAGCGGCCTAGCTGTTGCACCGAAACCAGAACTGGCATTGGGGTCGGTCTCACAGGGAGCGCGCGAGGGGCCTGGCCCTGCTCTTGGTTTCTGAGCTGGAGGCAGTGGAGGGGAGCTGGGGCAGTGGTTGGCACTGAACCTCGGTGTGGAGTTGAGGATCAGAAGATCCAGAGCGCGGCCCTCCAGATCCCCGAGCTCCACAGTGGGGGCCCTGCCTCATCTGGCAAGGATACTAAGTCTTCAGCGCCTCCCTCACCTCCCCAGACGCGGTTTCCTGAATCTGATTTTCTCTGTATGGGAGGGCGCTCATATGTGCCCCAGGGGTGACCCGCAGTGAGCTCAGACACAGCCTCTCTTGCCAGCCTACAAGAATTCCTGCCAGGGAACTGTGGAAAGACCAGCGTGGAGAATTCACCCCCTGGTGCTGGAACAGGGTATAGTGCGGGGGTGCTGGCCAGTAATGCCACCTCACTAAAGGCATAGGGGGCATTTGGTGAGTTATCTTTGAAAAATAAAAAAATGCTGCCTGAAGAAAAAACACATTGAGTGGCCCCGTCATTGTTCATTCTCCTAAACTCTTTCAAGATTTATGGGGGTGCTGAAGCACCTCCTGCATCCTTACTTCCAGCACCATTGGAATTCACCACCACCAACATGCAGAGAAGCATCCTCAAATATAGCCTAAACCTTCTCCAGATAGACTTTAGCAGCCGAGCATCTTGATCATCTAAAGCAACACACCCCATCTCAGTGGGCCTTTCCACTTCCTCACACGCAGCAGTCTAAGATTTCACTGGTTGAGACATGGTTTTTGAAGACCCAGTCATGTGTTGCCCAACCTAACCACATCATGTGCACTATTAATTTCTTCAACCCTCGAGCGAGCTACATATGTATGCTTTTCCTGCAGTATCGAGGTCCTTAGACACATAGTCTGTGGCAGCCTGTCACACATATCTCCAAGCATTTTTGACATGGGAAAGACACAATTGACTCATCTTTGTAATGGCAGCTTGCATTAGCTCTATCTCTACTACAAGCACCCTACTTGGGTATGCATGCGTGCAGTAGCTGCAACACCACACAGATTGGGTATTCATAGATATTTGAGGTAAAAACATAACCTATCTATCAGAATAGCTCCCTTCAGGCACCACCCTTCTGGGGACAGTTTGGCAGATTTGAGACGGCAGATAGTTGGTTATCCATCATTTAGCCTTTGAACTGATGATAGTTTGAGGGGAGGCAGTGGCCTGTTTCTGTTTAGCACAGTGGCTTCCGAAAGTCTTGAAAAAGGTGATGGTGTCGTGGGGCGGAGGTATATGCTTTTTTGTGCAGTATAGTGCTTGCAAGAGGGCTCGGGAGCGATGGTAGTTCTGTGGAGCACAGTGCGCACGGATGGCTGCTGCACACTACAGTGCATGCACAGGCCTTTGGAATGGTGATAGATGTGAGGAGCAGCGATAGTGATACACGGTCTGTTGCTGTTCAGTATGGTACATTCACGACGCCTGACATCCTACTGGGTTGGAAGGTCGATCAAGGGAAATATTTGCATAAAACTTGACAGACGTAGGATTTGTCGCTCAAAAACTTTAATATGCCCAGTAAAAGCCCGCAGTCCCGACTGTCTCATCGGCAGAGCTGTGCCACAGAAATACAACTGATATTCTGTCTGTAAGAGAGATGAGTAGAGGCTCAATTATATATTTTTTTGTGTGAGTCAGGCTAGGCGGACTAGGATGGGATGTATGTTTTTAAGCATCTACATAACCACATGCACTTTACTCTTCACAGTCAAAAAAGAGGTGAGCGTTGGTCTAGACTAATTATTAATTAGTTTAGGCCAACCCTCACGTCGTTTTTGACTGTGAAGAGTAAAGTGCATGTGTTCTCAAATTTGCTTGAAAATGCACCATTTGCCCACTCATTTTTCAAAATTTTCTCAGGGGGAGAACCCCCCCGAACCCTCCTTAGGTTGTTCGAGCTCGCTCGCCGCGGTGTGCTCCACCACTAATTTTATGCTCACCACTTTCAAATGTCACCAGCCGCCACTGAACATGAACTACCTAAAATTATTGAAACTGCATATGCAGAATTAGGCAGAGACAGTTTAGGTGGAAAAGCATTAAAACCACAACTGATCAGCAGTTCTGAAAAGGACACTACCAAGCAGACACCTGCTTCTTCTAAAAAGAAGTAGGATAATAAAAAACAACAAAACTTTAAAGGAAACAGATCTCAATCCCGAGGCAGATCTCCTCCACAGGAGCCCTCTGAAAAGAGGTACAACCTCAGGAATAGGGATAATATTAGGAAACCTGACAGGTATCAGGATACTGATACACGTTCCTCTCGTTCCTTTCAGGGTTCGACGAAAAACTCAGGGGCATATTAGCAAGAACGGCGTTAAAATAATCGCCGCTTTAGCGGCAGGAAACTGCTGCTAACGCGGCGATAATGGGCTTGATAATATGCCCTTGAGAATTCCAATAGAAGCCCAGGATCACAGCAGAACATGGGCTTCTATTGGTATTCTCAAGGGCATATTATCAAGCCCATTATCGCTGCTTTAGCGGCAGTTTCCTGCCGCTAAATCGGCGATAATTTTAACGCCGTTCTTGCTAATATGCCCCACAGAGCGAGAAGGACGGTCAGAACACAAAGAAGAGCGTACAAAGTCCAGAGACAAGCAGCACGCTCAAGACTATACTTCCAATAAAGAAGAAAAGCCAAAATCAAAACCTCAGTTTAAGAAGAAGAAAGTTGCAGGCATAAAAATCAGGCATACCCAGAATTCTGAGGTTGCAACTTCTGAACGGGGAATGGGCTCAGACGATGCTAGACAGTGCGGCAGAAGTAACAATATCTCGCCAGAACCTGATGGAATTTCTGGTGACAGCGGACTTGAATGATTACATCACGGTGGAAACACCAGATACAAGGGTGAGCGCCCCACATAAGTTACACGAAATAACACTCCAAATGGAGGGGGACAAGCCCAGGAAAGTTAAAGGTCTCTTTTGGAAAAACCTATCATCTGGTTACGACATCCTATTAGCTGAACAAGATTGGCCGCAAGCATTCGTTATGGAGTGCCCTAGGGGAGAAACAGTAATTTTTCCAGCATTTTCCGACCTCGTTCCCATTCATCTTAAACATGCATATGCACGGGAGTGGGCAGTTGCCCTAGCTCCAGCATTGTACAAAAATCATGCCGGATGGGATGAAGATTCAACCCACCACGTGATCCCGTTAAAAGTTTCACCAAATGCACAGAGACAATATCCAATAAAGCAAGAAGCTAAAAAACAGGTCAGGGAGATCTTAGATCAACTTGAATACCGAGGGGTGATTGAAACATGCACCTCACAAATGAACAATCCTTTGTTTCCTGTATCAAAACTGGACAACACATATCGTCTAGTTTTAGATTACAGACATTTAAACACATGCACAAAGACATTCGCTGTCCAAAACGCACACAGTGCCGCATTAATGAATAACATTGTGCAGAAAAAATACAAAACTACACCAGATAACTCAAATGGATTCTTCTGCCAGAATATAGCGCCTGAATGCAGATATCTGACCGCATTCTCAGCGTTGGGGTCCCAGTGGCAATTTTGTCATCTCCCCCAAGGGTATAAGAACAGCCCGGGGGTGTTTTCAGCAAGAGTAACTGAGTTACTCCAAAATTTTGATGCCGAAGCATTGTCCTATGTGGATGATATTTATCTGACGGACGATGACTTAAAAAGGCACATGACCAGGGTGAGCACCATAATTATGGGATTCGCCTCTGAGGGCTACAAATTAAATTTTAAAAAATCAGAAATCGTTCACCTCAACGTCCTATTTTTAGGATATGAACTGTCAAGTGAAGGGAAAAGTCTGGCAGCTAACTTTTTAGAAAAGTGTGCACTGCTCCAACCTCCAAAATCATTAAAGAATTTACAATCAATACTGGGATTCCTAAATTTTGGCAGAACATACATTTTGGATTACGCGGAAAGAGTAAAACCTTTCTACGACTTAATAAAACCTGACTTTTCAGTTAGACAATGGACACAGGAACACACAAACATCCTACGTTCACTACAGGAAGACATGATAGCTTCAAAATACCTACAGACGCGAGTAAACGTACGCAACTTAGTGATCCGTGTAATAGCGGGTCAATGCGGGTACACTTACTTAACCTTCAATGAAGGCGAAATGGTACCAATCGCTTACATATCACACATGTACACAAACGCAGAAATGCGTTTCACTTCAACAGAAAAATCCTGACAGCAGTTCAGACCGCTGTAGCAAGAGAAAGAGCCCTGGCTCAGTGAAACGCATAATAGTCGTGACCCCAGTACCAGCTTTAGAAGCTGTTACAAAAGCTAGCATTCCAAATGCAAAAGCCTTACATCCGAGATGGATACAATGGGCTAAATCGCTTACAGCAACGGATGTTAAATACAGATTTGATCCAAGTCTAAAAACACAGGCATTTCTGCAATACGAACAAGAATATCCTCTACCAAACGAAATTTTGCCTCTAGATCAGTATGAATATATTATTTACACTGACACATCTGCTCAACCGGCCATAGGGAGTAAGCAACAATACAGCACAGCATGTGCAATCGTTAAAGGCTGCATGCGGGATGGAAGATTCCATCCAAGTTGCACCAAAACGCAATCTCTAGGAGACTGCATGGCTCGGTTGGCAGAGTTAAAAGCACTAATACTAGCACTGGTGAAGACGGATCACGAATTCCCCACACTGATAGTGTGCGATTCTTCTTACTGTGTGCAATCATTCAATGAATATTTACATCATTGGGAACAAAACGGGTTCAAAGACGCGAAAGGTGGCACAATTAAGCATAAAATGCTATGGGAACAGGTAGTTGAGTTGAAGAACGAACTACTGAGGGCTCACGTGATTCATACACTGAGTCATCAATGTGATGGCTTCACGTTGAAGGGAATTCATTGGCTGATGAAGCCGCAAAGGGGGCTGTACGCACAGCTTCCGTAGTTGCAATCACTCATTCAAAAACAAGGATAGACGGTGAGATTATGGTGTCTGTTATTGCTTCAAGCAAAAACAGCGGAGCAGTACCAAAGAAATTTCCACTCAAATACTCCTACAAGTTAGATGCAAACAACATTCCATATGCTCAGATTCCTGGAGTGGGGGACAGAGTAATACCAAATATGGATCGTAGGCAAGGTTTAATTTTAGCAGCACACGAGGGTTTGGGCTCTGCGCATACAGGCATTACAGCGACTATTTCATTGTTGAAACAGCGCTACTGGTGGCCAGGTCTAACAAAGCAAACGAAGGACTATGTCTTGAAATGGGACATCTGCCAACAGATGAAAGGCTCCACCATAAAACGCCCGGCACAGACACCGTTACTAAAATCAGACAAACCACTCGCTTGTGTGTATCTGGACCAATGCGGCCCCTTACAATCTGATGGGGCTTACAATTATATCATGATTGCAGTGGATTCCTGCTCAAGATTCCTATGGGTATGGCCTCAGCGCTCGGCTGACGCTCAAACTGTTATCAAAGATTTGCGAGTCTTTATCTGGACATACACAGTTGGCACGTTACATTCTGACCGTGGCCCGGCGTTTAGCTCTCGGGCTTACAAAGAGGCCATGGAAAGTATGGGCGTAGCATTGCGGTACTCCTCTCTGTCCCATCCTGAGGGAAATTCGGTAGTGGAAAGGAAAAACCAGGACCTAAAGCAATCTTTAACAGCTGGGGTATTAGACAAGGGCAGTAGTTGGGTCAATCATCTATATGGGGTACAACGAGCACTCAATAACCAGTCAAGAAATTCTCTGGGGGGTGTCACTCCATATGAGGTTCTATTTGGGAGAAGAATGTGGGTACCTGATCTTGATTGTGAAGGCACAGTGGCGGATGAAAAACCATTTGATATCCATGATCGTTTGGCTGTTTTACAGAATCGAAATGAATCCAGGACACAACAAAGTAACGTCCTCCAGAAACAGTCCGCCACTGGGGAAGTCAAGGCAAACACGGCAATACCTGTCTGGATCCCAAAGGTCGGGGATCTTGTCAGAGAGAAAATAGCGGACAAAAAAGAATTTGGACCATCATACAGAAAGCCTGTACCTGTCCTAGCAGTTCAAGGAACAAGAACGGTACTTTTGCCGCCTCTTGCCGGAAAAAAGGAGAAAAGATTTGTCTCAATCGACTTAATCAAACCACACTATGTGGCCGATACTGAGCAGTAGGCCTCGGGGACTCCACAGTAGCAGACGCCCTCCTCTAGCTACAATCCAAGAAGTTCAAACAGAAAGACTCATCACGTTCGAAGAGCCTCCTGTACGGAATGAAGGACTATGCAACAATGCTATGGAACTCGTTCCCCTTGAACCGGAAGTACATCTTTAAAATCCAATTCAGAATAACACACAAGTTGCAATTAGACCAAATACAGAAGTCTACGTCAACATGCAAAATGCGATTTCAACAAATCCCGATGCAATTCCTACAATTGATCGAACTGCTTCTGTATACTTCATGAACTTTGATACGTTTTCTTTGGATCCAAGTGAACCTGAAACAATGCCTGCCCAAAAATCACGCAAACAGCAGGCTAAAGACTTTCTGAACTTTCTCACAAAGACTTACCTGGTATCGCCTTGGTTAGAACTCTGGGTAAATACTGGGATACTGTTCTTTCTTTTCTGGCTCGGCTTAGTTATAACTTTTAGCATGCTTATTAATGGACGATACCTTCAACAAAGCTCCGCAACACAAATAGTTAATTTGATTCTGAAGCCACATCAATCATCCCATCATGAGCAGAGAGACTTGTCATCAGTGAACATTATAGCAGTTCCTATACCGAATGGTATAGTCTGGGACAAGGTTGATTTCGATATATTCGGTCCAACTGAACTTTTAAAAATTTCTCATGTATTTAAAATTTCATTGAGTGATATCATTACCTCGAGTACATTTTCTGATGATTGGGACTCTGAAACTGTTAATGATATGTTGTATGATTTAGAGAAAACTGCCGCATTTCCGAACACTGAAATGTTAGAAGGTACTTCAGACTATGACACACTGTACTGTTATCAACATTATGGTCATCATTTCCTGCACAAATCTATATCACCTAGAAATGTTTTTGAGTACCACCAGTGGGAACATTGCCCTACACCACCTAAAAGTAGTTCGCAAACATTTGCACAGAAATTTTCATATTTTTCAGGGTTTAACACCACTGACCCGACCTCATATTATTATAAGGTTACACCGACATCGGCACTGAAAATGATGTTAACTAACACCAAACAGATTTACTCTGCTTCCTTTATTGCCCAATCGTCTGAACAGTGTTTCGACCTATGGAAGGACACAATAGACTTAAAATCAGTCTGGATTTCTAGAGACTTGCAAGTCCAGGGAACAGAAGCGCTATTTAGAGCGTGCCTCATTCCACAGCAGATGATATTTCTAAATCACACTGTGCAACAGACGTCCTATTTTGGACTAGCCAAAAACAAGGACCTGAACACACCTCCGTTTCCAACACCATCACAGATGGAGGGGTGGCAAAATTAACTTCACAAGAAGGGACAACACTAGATGACATTTTACAGTACAATAGATCAGACGATAATTGGAAGAAATGGGTGGTTTGGCCCTTAGACACGAACACATGTCAGAAAAGATTCTGGGGTATAACCGAAGGGTTCAATATCCACAGGCCAGACCCACGTTATGTACAAAGGGAACATCCAGGGGTAGTGACGTCCTACAGTGTTGGGAAGTTGTGCCTTGATTGGCTAGAGACCTCAACACTCACAGAAGTAAAACAACACTTGACCTTACTCACACAAGACATGGATCTTAGGGATTTTTTACTAGATCCCAGGAAAACCCGTCAGAAATGTTTCGTATATGCTAGCATTTATGCTGCCTACAATGAAAACTGGAAAATATCCCAACAAGAGGCCGCAGAGAGAATACGGGAAATAGACCGTTTTAACTTAGAAAAGGCATTAGAAGTAGTGGATAATGGGTTAACAACTTTAACCTCCAGGATATATTCCTTGGGCAACATTATATCTTCTGCGATAGACATACTGGAACAGGATTTTGCCATATTACAACACGGGCAATCTCAGTTACGTTCTATCATGTTGTTAAGCTGGACACTGCAATCTTTGCGTGAAGGCTATGTGCCTTGGCGTTTTATCAACAGTACGTCTCTGTTTTCTGAATACAATCTAACAGATAAACAGGTAGAAATGGCACAAAGAGGAGCAAAATATAAAATGTTGCGCATTGAAAAGCTGGATAGATTACCATTTACGGTAGCAGAATCACCATCAACGGAATGGCTAATCCATGGCCACATAAATCTACTGGTCACTACTTTTCAGTTTCAATATTGCCTTGAGCAAAGGCAGGCAGGCAAATATGAGAAAATGGGTAAGGAATACATTAAGGAATCTTGGGAGTTACCATACAGATTTCGATGCCGGAGTTGGGATCGAGAAGTGTTTCTAAGCGGTACAAACTGCAAGAACGCTTTAAGCGGTTCTCTCATGTGCCAGGATATTTCCCTGCACGGGGCTTGTAATGGCTCAGTGGCGAACTTGTCCTGTCACATGAAAGGGACTCGAGCAGCCGTGATTACACCGGTATTCGAGCTGCTCTCAAATGGTAGTTGCTTGATGCTGAACAATCAAGGTTGCTGTGGGATGCTTCCGGGCATTGCCTATCTGGTCACTGTGAACTCCAGGGTTACTTGCTGTATGCAAGTATTGTTTCCCCCAATGAATACAGTCAGGGAGGCGCCGTTATGGCCTTCGTTGAATGTTTCCTTTATACAGTTTGATACTTTGAGCAGACTGAAAGCCATGCTTTTACAGCAAACCGTACCCTTAACCTCCGCTCGAGAGACCTTTGATCTTCAAATCGCAAGGACCTCGACTGAGATACAGGCACTTATACGTACAAACTGCCCCTTTCATTTCGCAGAAATGGTGAGTCGTATCTTTAATATGTCTGATACGAGCAGTATTGTGCACCTATTTAAGACCATAGGGTCAGGATTTCTAAGCACCTTTCAGACAATCCTCTGAGTTATTCCAAATTTTATACACTCCGTATTGGGAAGCGTTTTTGGAGGTCTTCTGCTGATCCTGCTTTCTATCGCAGGAATCCTGATTGTCATTTTTCTGCTCCGCAATGGACGGCCCAATTACCAACGAGATGGCAAAATTGCTCCTGGAGCGCAAATACCGTGAGCGCATGGTACAGCATCTGGGCACACCTCGCCTACGGGAACTGAGTGCCTCTTGGTTCCTATCGTTAAGACTAGTCTGGATGGACTGCATCTTACCTGTTCTTCGATGCCTGTTTTGCGGTGAAGAATGCGTGTTGGATCTCTGTCTGACACTTGCATCGGACACGCCTGTGGACTTGAATACCAGGCTGGAACCCCTGAGGGCCCATGCTCGGCAATGTCCCCAGCGTATTCCCATATTGATGGCTGCATTCCTCGAGAATCCACAGGTGCCTTTTACAACTGGGTTGAGCATCAGCTCTTCCACTAGCACTGAGGTTTCAACAACAGCACCGGCTGCCTCTACACCAGCTATTGGCAGCTCTGAATATCATTTGTGCTCCATTGACGTACTCTGTGAGGTGTTACAAGTACCGTGCCCTTCAGCGACAAGCAACAACGATGTTGCGTCTCCCAGCCAGGACACTTAATCTATAATTGGCTCATCGTGTGCTGGGAAAGGATTCAGTTTTTCTTTTTTCTCCAAAGTTCAACTAAATTTGGAACATTTCCTTTAAATTGACACTTTCGCTGAAAAGCATGGCCTTCTGACGCTTGTAGTGTTTCGACTTATATAAATGAACTCAATTGGGACTTTGGCTTAAGTAACAATTCCAAAAAGACTTTTTTTTTTTTTAAATGTTCCCCTCTTAAGACTGTTTTCAAAATGATTTTAAGAAAATGTTTTTACAAGGCTCACTGATAGTTTTATGCACTACTACCTAGTAAAGAGAGTAGTTCAATGGCATTTTATTATTGTTGACTATTCGGAAGAGGAGTGGGTGTTATGTTTCATATAGGTACCCTAATATAGGCCCGGGTAATATCATACACCTTCACCTACATCACCTCCCCTACACTACACAGTAACGGACCTTTTAGGGTTGAACCTTTACCTAGTTCTAGTCCTGGGCGAAGAAGGAGGGTTTCTCCCCGAACAATAGTGTCCTATAACTTCATCAATAGACTCACACAGTATGAATGAATATTCATAACGATTCTTTGAAACCAGGCTGGGCTACACCTCCTGCATAATATCTACGTACAAGGTTCATCCCATATGTCATCCTCAAATCCAACAATGGCTAACACAAGAAACAAGGGACAAAGGAACCCTAGATACTTTCTGTATAAATACAGCACATCTTGCTAGTGTTAGTTAGAGGGAACCGAGACTTCCAGGCCGACACACTGACCAGAGACGCTGAGGTTCCTGCATGCAGACGCTCCAGCTGACAGTGGTCTAACACATCCCTTGCGGGGTGTCCAACTCGAGACCAGGACCGGGTCCCACACTTTCTCTGTTCAGGTAATGGGGTTAGACTAAATCCTAAAGGGATTCTTGGCTTCACACCTACTCACATGCTAAGTACACTTAGGTACATCTAGATAGGCATCGTAGGAGTACGCGCTCTCTTTTATCATGCATTTTATATCCATGTATGCATTTATGATTATTGCAAAATGGTAGAACTGTACTATCCATTTATATTCACTATACTGCTGATTATATATATCTGCTACTGTCTAACAATTATTGTAGCACATCTATTTTACACTAGAAGAACAACTGTGCAATAAATACTTATTGTAACACGCCCGACTGTTTCTTCTGTGTAACTCTCTGAGACCGAACAAATGAGCACGAGTGACTGAGCGAAAAGTCGTACATTGTTTCCACGATCCTGAGGGATCAGGGTTGTCATGTTCTAAGGTTGCCAGAAACTATTCTCTGCCCGATAAGAGGAGACACTAGGGGCACTGTGAGCTAGCCAATGCAAACAGGCTAACATTTTTGGTGGGGGTGTTCAGAGTCAGTCTGCCACCAAGCCCACAGTTCATGTTATCCAAACGCGCAGATTCTGTATAGGTTATATATAGGAACTATACGACAATGGTTTTTGACTCATTCACAGATTTACCAAATCTGGTAAACTTGGGGATGCGGCCAAAAGATATGCCACCCTTGGGAAGGCATACCAAGGGGAAATATTTTTATTTCTCCTTTTTTCCCTCTTTCTATGTTTGCTGCATTACGCTGCCCACATAGAAAGAGGAAACGCCTCTGAGGATTGTTTTTGTTCAGGAAGGTGCCCCTTTTTGCACAAAAACAATTCTGCCTACAACATAGGCGCACTTGCACTATGGTGCAAGGGTGCTTGCGTTGGCGCTAGGCTGCCAAAATGTCACCAGCTCAAGGGGAAAGGTCAGGAATGTGCAGTATTGGATAAATACGGTAAATTCATGCCTTTCCATGTGAAACACGGCAGCCTAGCAATGTGACTTGCTGCGCAGCCTTGCGCCACAAAAGTCATAAATATTACCTCTGGTGTATAATAAGCTAACCATCTTGAAAGAAATGCCATTCTTTTCAAATTAGCTGCCTGCAAATCTTGATGTCCTATAAATGAAATATTCTGCCATTCTCTTAGTATTATTCTGCAAATAGTGCTGTTCAAATTTTGATCTAAAACATCAGGAATCATAATTGCACACATTCACGTAGAACCCTGTGCCAGTTCCCCTCCCACAACAGTTTAGTCTTAACCAGTAATTAAGCTATTGATGGGTTAATGTAAAGTATAAGTAAAAACAAATGAATGACATGGCATACTTTTTAAAATTAAAATGTACAACTTAATGTTTGCAAGCTTTACGGGTTTAATGGATGTAATGGATGTACATGCCCTGCTCTATGGCTGAAGATCTGACTGACTCCCTCTATCTTTCCACTGAATGAAACACTTCTTCATTCTCTCAGCAGATCTTGCGGTTGCGGTACGTGCCGGCCTTCTAAAAGTTAACAGTTCAACTACTTGCTTGCTTGAGAATACCAATTCCTTATGCACAATAACTTTGCATCTAATCTATCCAGTGTTATCCAGTGTTATTGTAAGGTTTTTAGTAAATCCTGTGCTTATGGAAGCAGAAAGTGTGGGTTGTTTTAAGGCAGCCCTCTCACATTTCTCACAGCCGTGCACTGCCAGAAACACTCTACCGCAACCCCCCCCCCTCCAAAGCTGGCAGTCAAAAACTACCTACAGCGTTCTCAAACACCCTAACTGAATAGCAGTCATACACCACCGACAGCACTCTCACAACCTTCACAGAGTAGCGGTCTCACACCATTTAGCAGTACTCCCTGATAATTGAAGTCAAATTTTACCAGGAGGGCTCTCACACCCCAACATTATCGCACCCCCACAAACTAGCATTTACAGTGCTGGAAGTTCCCTCACAGATTAGCAGGTCCAGTCTACAGACAGCACTCTCCTACCTGTCACAGAGGTCCAGCCTCACATTACGAGCAGCACTTTCAGAGCATTCACTCATTAGCCATCTCGCACTATCAGCAGAACACTCACATCCCTCACGCACTACCCACATCACTTTCACTCTCCTCACACACTACCAGTTCCACACTTCTAGAAGCACTCTCTCACCCATAAAGACAAGCATCAGCGCCAGTAGGGCTGGCTTATAACTGAAAGTGCTTCTTCACCTTAAGGTACATTTATAAGGGTGATATAGTGGATGAATGAGAGGGTGAAGGCAAGAATTACTATTTGGGTTGATGAATGGATACATGAGGGGAAGTATGAGTATGCTGACTATATAGACGATAAGTGAATTAGTGCATGGACGGATCAACGAGTGATGCATATATGGAAGACACCGGGCACTTTCAGTCATTTCCCCTTACTCTTGTTCCACTCAATGCAACCCTCTCGCCAGCATATTTGGTAATGTAAAAATGCATGATTTGCACTAACTTTCGTATGTTTACAATTGATTTGTCATTCTCCTCATGAACAATCATCAAACCTGCTACCCAAGTCTATATGCATCCACCTAATTTGACATTGTCTATTATGCCATGATCTTGTTGTTTTGTACAGCGTTTCTATGGACAATAAAAAATATACCATTACTACAATATATACAGCCCGGTGGTCTTCCGTGTCATCGACGTTTTCATCTATGTATATCTGGACTTTGCCTGAATGAACTGTGACGCACACTCTCTGCTCACCTCCCCTTTGAAGAAGCGTTGATGCCTTTTTCCTCAGCTTGCGGTGCGCCCGCATCTTCAGAATTCCATTACGGATAGTGCATGTTTTTTAAATATACGGAGAGTATCTCAAAGCCTTTGAAGTAGCCCAAAAGTGGTTTGTTTGTTCTGTAGCGATCATTACATATAAATAACTTAATAAATACAACGAGGCACGTGGTGGCCAGGCAGCAACTAATGCAGACATAGGATAGAACGTTAGAATACAACTTGTGTTGAATTTTATGCCAGCACGTGGCATTTTGTAAACAGTAAAAGAAATGCTGGGAGTGGAATGGGGATTTAGGGGGGAGGTGGGTTGGGTGAGCCAAAGATGACAGAAACATAGCAGAGATTTAGTTATCCACACAGCCAGCAATAAGGTAACTTTTCCGTGTTTAGGTCTGGCCTAGAGATAGCTTTAGTTGTAATCGGACTCATTTAAATAGAACTAAATACATACAAAATACAACATATTACACAGAGCGTGGATTTGGGTCAGCTCCCTTCTGCCATTGATTTTTTGTGGGTATGTCATTCACATTTTGTATCAGTCGAGGAGATGGCAGTGATTGGCATGCTTGTCATCATTGACCACATTTTGTCTCTTTACATGTGAGCTCGCCTTGATAGGCAAAGAAATCAGTCACCAGACCCCACTTCCGCACAATCCATAAAAACCCTGTGGCATATTTACAAGCCCCTTGCGCCACTTTTGTGCTGCCGTTGCGTCACGCATGTGACGCAGCGGCGACGCAAACCATGCGCCGCGTTGCGCTATATTTACAACGTGACGCATCTAGGGAGATGCGTCACGTAGTAAACCCCTGCGCCACATGAAACCTGCGTCAGGTTTCATGTGGGCGCACCAGCGCGGGGGCGTTCGGCGCAGGAACGCCTCGGAAAGGTGACGTAGTGAAATCTACAAGATTTCACGCAGTCACTTTTTCGGCAGCTGGTGCGTCAAATCCTTACGCCTGCTTCAAGCAGGCGTAAGGATTGACGCACCATGTTAGGGATAGGGAAGGTTGGAACAGTGCTGGAGTTGCGTCGCGCTGCTGAAACAACTTTAGCACTGCGCCAACCTTCTGCCGGCAGATGCGTCACGCATCTGCTTATCCTGCGCTACGATGCGCCGCATTGTAAATGCGGCGCATCGGACGTGGCGCAAGGGTAAACTTGCGTGACGCATTTTCCTGGCGCATCCCTGCTGATATGCAGGGATGCGCCAGGAACGTAAATATGCCCCCTTAAATGCAACTGCTGTTTTTGGCACAGGCAGTGAGGCCAGAGACTGGGAGGCTGCCCACCGCAAACAAATGTCAAGATGTTTGTATCCGGGCTGGTGAAACACCACAGTCCCTGCAGATGGAGGGTGACAAGATCAGCATCTGGGGAACTCATCATTCACAAGAGTCACCCAGGAGGGACTCCCGTCAGCATCATGATGTTCTACCCTGCTAAGGAGAGAGAGCTATGGATACAGAATCATGCCAGGAGGGCATCCTCCCCAGCTTCATTGGCAGCCTGGCTCTGGCATAATGCCATTACTGCCAAACAAAAGAGGTGCTGCCCACTCTGTGAACATTTCTTTCCAGCTGCCTTGTATTTAACACGCTTGTTTACATTGTTGTTATATTTTGTTGGATAATTCTCCGCTCTAATGTTGGTGACGCCTTTTCGCAACTTTTTGGTACATGGTGACTTGCCCAATGTTCCAAGATGGCTGTTGTAAATATGGCTTAAACCTGATAGGCACAATTGACTTTTCTAAAAATGCTATAGCACATGGTGCAGAAATCCACCCCTTGAATGGAAACTTAAATACCACCTGCAGCACCTATTGTTCCATCCACTACAGTGGCTGTGAAAACAGCAGTTTGAACCCTGCTGCACAAACCTGCCAAAATCACTCTTTTGACAGGTAGGAAAGCCTCAATTTAAATATTAAAAAGTCATCCGTAAGCACAATTTGGTGTCCACAAAGTAGGATGCATAATATTTAAAAGTGAAATGTGTGACATAAGAAGTGTCATATTTTCCCAGTGATTAGGCCCAAAGCGCGATCATCACTTGTCAAGTTTCGAATGGAACATAGGACAGGTCAAAGTATGGATCATACACTTTAATCCACAACTTTTGACCTGTTCCAGCTACAGAATTCCAGTCAAAGTTTATTTTTATATTTAATGCAAATTCAACCTAATGGTGCAGTCTTATTTTTATTGCAAAAATTAGAAAAATTCTTTTTGTAAGTTGCCTTTACCGTGTCTGAAGCTGTGGTAGGCTAATTTGCCTTAACTCTCCAGCAACTGCCAAGCATGTACTTGGACTGAAGGAGGTGTGAAAGGGGTGATAAAACTACTCCACAGAGCAGAGGAAATGGCCTGGGTACGCAAAGGTGTTTTTCTTCCCCTTGCAGGAAGACCAGTTAGGATGGATCCAGGAATTTCATTAACTTGAAAGGTTTGTGGTGGGCAAACAGGAACTGCTGAAAAAGTGGGTAGAGTTCTCCAAAGAACGTTTACCCCATTGATTAGGGAGGAGGCGGGAATCACCCACACCCACTAGGAATTGTCAACCAGACAGGCAGCACCCAAGACACCCTCGCTAGAACACTTATTAAACCTGCAGAAGAGGACGAGGATCAGGTCCAGAAGAACTAGAACCAGGAGAACCAAACTCAAGATGGCCAAAAGGACTCTGGACCAGGAGGACAAGTACAGGGTTATTGGAGACAAAACAATAAGAATGACAAAGACTAAGAGGATAAAGGCCGGGGAGCAGCACAAAAAAGGAGCAACAAGGCCAGGTCATCCAAGGGGTAAGGAAGAGAAAAAGAGCCAGTACCATATGGGCCAATGGGAAAATGGGAACTGAATAAGGAGAACCACAAAAACCATAGACAGGAATAAAAGGCCCATGGGAGCCAAGTTGCGTTGGGCTAGGAGGATGAGTAACAAGACAAGAACCTGGAGCAGTAGCAAGACCAGAAGGACCAATACCAAAAAGACCTGAAGGACCAAGAACTTGAGGATTGGGACTAGGAGGAGCTGGAGGACCTGAACCAGAAGTACCAGCATCGGGAAGATAAACACTTAAAGGACCAGTAGAATCCAGAGGTAAAGAAACACGATGAGGCATAGAAGAGACAGGGACTAGACTTGATCCAAGTGGACTGAGAATAGGACCTGGACCTAGAGCAGCATCACAACCAGTACGATCATTGCAAATAGAACCAGGACCAGTGGGGGGCAAGAGGACCAAGAGAATCAAAGCTAAGTGGGCCAGGGCCATGAGACTCACAAGGCAGAGAAGTAGGATGAGGAGGAGGCCTTGGACTGGTAGGAGTAGGAGTAGGACCAGGAGGACTAGGTTGAGGAGGAACAGAATCAGCAAACGAGGCCCAGGAGAAGAAACAGGCAGAACGCCAAGAAGAGGAGGAAGATCAGAAGAAGGTTCTGAAGTTAAAATGAAATTACGCTAACAAAATCATTTTTAAATTGTGTAATAAAATACCACTTTTTGGTCAGTGTGCTGCAAATTAGGCTTTTCAATAAGCATGATAAATGTTTCTTGTGCAGGTGTTCCTTTTTTCCCAGCCCTGATGAATTATCCATAAGGAATTCAAGTGAGTTGTGAGTCTTTTCACCTCACCCTCCATAGCAAGGAACAGCGTGGAAGAATGTTTTTTTCAATGTCATACATGTTGGACCCTCAAAGCAAAATCATCAATGTGTTCACCACAGTCGTATGTAATGTTATCAGCAAAGTCATCAATGACGTAATTTGAAATGGCATTGGTGATGCCAACAATGATGTAATTGATAAGTCATCAGTGATGCAAAGTGTGTGTTCATGTGAAGTGGGCGATTTATGTTTTATGTAGCCAAACAAACATGGCGCCTTTAAGATTTTGTTCTGTGACAGAACTTCACTTTAACTGTATTCTTCGTGGGATTTCTGATATTTTATTAAACATATGTTAAAGCTTTTAAGCAAAGGAAACCCTAGGTTACCCTTAGCAAAAATACTACAGTTAATATTTTGGGTGCTTTCACGAGAGACTGCAACCACCCCGCGCTTTTGTATGTAACCATTTTAAATGCTCTGTGTGCCTAACCATCACTGCTCACAGGCTTTGGTCATCTCAAGGTGCAGGATCCGTGTAGGATCCGTGCAGGTCAAGTTGCATTTAGCCTTCATAGGTGGTCAGTGTGCTCTTGTGTACCTGAGACAGGGCCTAAGCCAACCATCTCATATGCTATTGAATCTGCTGCACAAGGTCTCCAACCATGAGCAGAAGGCTCTGTACTTAGTGATTTCCCTGTAAGCAAAGGCACGCATTAGCCTCATGTACCACTGAACCAGCTGTGCATTACTTTCTTAAGGGGATGATTCATGAATGTCTGAATGAGTACATACAGCTCCTCTTCGTGAGACAGAAAAGGTGAAGATCTCACAAGCGAGCTATCCATATTTCAACCATGTGGAGCCTTGGCCATGTAATGCCAGTATTGTAGTAAGAGGTAAGATCTACCTTCAAGAGTACACTGCACGGAAAGTGGCCACTCAAGGAGGATCGACTGGATTCTCAAGTATCCAACGACTAGGAGGCGTGACAGAGCTTCAATTCCACCCTGAGGGGAAGACTCCATGGGACCATTCATGTTCCAGTCCTTCTTCACCTGGTGTACAGCACAAGATACAGAGACGTGCTAGAGAACTTACTTTTTGCAAGCAATAACTGGGGCTGCGCATAGCCGCAAGTGGGTGTTGTAATGCTGTTCATCACTGAAAGCATAACCAAACCTGCTTGGTATGGCCGGGTATATGGGATCCCTGCATACTAGCAAAAGAGTCGGGGGCATATTATCAAGGGCTTTATCGCCGATTTAGCGGCACTTTTTGCCGCTAAATCGGCGATATTTTTAACGCCCTATTAGCAAGCTGTCGCTAACAGGCGTTAGCGACAGCTTTCAGGCGTTAGAGGCCGGGAATTACATCGCCTTGCATGTCAGCGATATTTATCGCTAATGACATGCAAGGTAGGCGTTCCCACTAAAAGCGACTGTAAACAGTCGCTAACACCACTAACCCCTATTATCAAGGCAGGCGAAGCGATAAAATAAATCGCGCTAAGCGCGTTTATCGCTATATTTTATCACCTGCTACTGACTATGACTTACCTGTTTGTAGTATAGGAGGTGGATTCTAATGCTGAATCCACCTTAGCAGTTAATGCGAGAATATCGCTGGTTTTCCAGCGATATTCTGCATATATGCCGCTATCGCTGGAATAATCATCGCCATAGCGCTAATTGTTGCTAATACAGCGTTAGCGTGGCGATATATTCCAGCGATAGCTGGCGATAGAATATTTCGCGCTAAGCGCGCTCTGCGATATTTATCGCATTTTGTTGCTAATATGGCCCTCGGTTCTTCCTGATACCTAGCCTTCAGTTATGTTCAAGCTTTTTTGGATTGCATTTAAAGCATTCCTGAACATCACATGGGTCAACCTCACACCAACTGATATATTCCAAGTTTTCTCACTCCTAACAGCCTACATTTCTGGTCTTTTAATGAGAAAGAGCAAGAACAATATATTGGTCCTATGAAAGTATGCGTGAGGTTGTTGAATTTGGATGACTCTACGGGCCATATTATCAAGAACGGCGATAACATTATCGCCGCTTTAGTGGCAGGAAACTGCCGCTAAAGCGGCGAGTAAGAGGCTTGATAATATGCCCTATAGAATTCCAATAGAAGCCCAGGTTCTGGTGTGAAGGACATCAAACCTGGGCTTCTATTGCAATTCTATAGGGCATATTATCAAGCCCTTATTGCCGCTTTAGCGGCAGTTTCCTGCCGCTAAAGCGGCGATAATGTTATCGCTGTTCTTGATAATATTGCCCTACGTGTGAATGAGAGCTGTTCAAGTGTCAACCCGTTCTGGACAGCTATGGCTTTGTGTATAGTTGGAAGCTATTATGCCATACTGTGTCATAGACAGCCGATTATTGTTCATCGCACTTGGACCTGCATACGGTCGATGTATTGAAGGTTCTTTCACCCGATGATCAGGTGGTGGCACCACAATGTTTATGTGATACAGAGGAGTATATTGTGAGCCATGCATACGCTGGAATAGAAGATGAGATGGCTGTTCACCCAACCTCCTTCGCCGCAATCCCGCTATTCTCCCAATACCCCTGTCCACACCCTTTGTGAAGGTGCATGCCAGTACTGGTGTCTAGTGTTTTTAATTAATTTTTTGTGTTCACATCTAGCTTTATGTGCATGGCGTGGCCTGTGGTGAAGCTGTTTACCACCCTTGAGCTTCAGGACAAACTGTGCATGGCATTCAGTAGTGCACAGCAAACTCTTTCTGCAAGGCGGGGACTGTAGTCAGGTCGTGTGATAGTCCTTATGCCAGATAGAGACATAGCACAAATAGCCTGTGTGCATTTATGCATGCTTATGTTAAAATACATTATTGCTCCTTCAAGCTAGACCTGTTAGCGCTGGCAGTGCTTTTTTTCTTAGCTCGTGGTTGTCGCCCTCTTTTGACCTTAATCTAAACTAAATTCTATGTAATGTGTAAGGTTGGTTCTTATCAATGGTCTTCACAAGGCTTAAATTAATGCCTCACATAAGAGCATATCTGATTGCTAACTAGATTGACAGTGCCCTACTGCATTTAAGAGTTTGGGGCAGATTTACTAAAGTGTCACCCAACGCAGCCAAAAATGCTCCGCTGCGTTGCGTAACAGGGAGGGAGCAGGAGAGTGCCAAATCTACAGAGATTTGGCTTGTTTCTCCCCTCTCCCTAGTGCAACAGACTAGCATAGGTTTGTACTGGAAGGATTCTCTTCCAGTGCAAAATACTATGCCTAGACAACTTTTAAAACATTACCTACTTTGTGTGTGTGCTGTAAATTGCAGCACACATGCAAAGTCGGGAAAGAAAGGAGAAATTAAAACATTTCTTCTTTTAACGCCTGGTTTCAAAAGGCATTATTTTTTTAAGCAAAACCCTGTCTCACATTTTTGGTACGTAGGGTTTTGTGTAAAAAACGGTAGGGGACGTTGCATGGGAGCGGACATGTAAAGCCCCCTTGATGCTAAGTAACACAGAACATGGGTTTGTGTTACTTTGCGTGAATGTTTGTCAATTTCCAGCACTGAAAAGTAAATATATATTTTTTTTAATTGTGCTTGTTTGCATCACTTTTATGATGCAAACCCAGCGCTAAATGTTAGTAAATGAACTCCAGTGTTTTTCAGACTGTGCTCTCTGTTCGGAGGCGTGCTCTGCTTCCATCATCCATCGTCAACATTCTGCACACCCTAAAGGTTTGCCAGTTGGCTCTTATGTCTGCATTTACGTGTTCAGAACGGAATAATACCTTTATTCTATTGCTTTTATTTAGCAGATGTGCATGTTTTTTGAATTAATACAAATCACCCTTTAAGGTCCTTCTTATGAGTGACCCATTAATTACGAAGGGCCTGTAACAGGTGTTGCCAGGATCTTCTAAATTATGACTTTAGCATGATTACTGCTGCTCAAAATTATTCCACACAGAAATGTCACCTTCTGTCTCTTGGTGAAATACTATGGAAAACACAGAAATCGGCAAGGTAAGTCCAATGTCCACAATATACCACAAAAGCCCTATGTCCAGCACTTGGGGCATATTTATGAGCTTATTGCGCAGCCATAACTTCACTTTTTTGTGATGCTCCAGTGGCGCAAATCACAAAATCATATTTGTGAGGTCACGCAAAGCCACTTTGCTTGACTTTGCATGGCCTCATAGATATGGAGTAAGGCAAGGCAGCGCAAATCGCTGTGTTGCCTTACTCTGCGTTAGGGAGGTGTTCCATGGGTGTTGTGGTGGGTGTTCCCATGCAGCGCCCATGTATTGTGATGCTTCCCCAGATTTACAAAATCATGTAAACCTAGGGATCTGCCTAAACCTTACGCATCCCCAGGAGAGGAGAAACGAGGAGAAATAACGTTCTATCTCCTCGTTTTTCCTTCTTTATTTGTTCTGCTGAATGCAGCACACATAGAAAGAGGAAAACCAAGGAGAAATGAAGCTATTTCTCCTTGTTACGCCTCACCTCGTGAGGCATAAGGATTTGGCATAGGAAATAGGAAATCTGCGTTCTTTTGTAACCAAAACCTGCCCCATGATGCTTTAGTAATTTTGAGGAAGAATTGAAAATCTGACCCCTTTAGTGTCCAACACCTTCCACCAGATGGTTTATTTTTGTAGTGGGAATCATAAAAATGTCTTCTTTAGTGTCCAACATCTTCCTCAAGATGGTTCAGTTTGAAGAGGAAATAGTCCATTTGACTCCTTTAGTGTCCAACACCTTCCCCAAGATGTTTTATGTTGGAGTGTGAATAGATATCATTATCTGACCCCTTTAGTACTCAACATCTTCACTAAGATGGTTTAGGTTGGAATGGAAATAGTAAATCTGACCGCTTAATTGTCCAACACCTTTTCAAAGATGGATTCATTTGGAGTTGGAATAATAAATATGATACCTTTAGTGTCCAACCTCTTCCCCAATATTGTTTAGTTTTGTGTGGGACTGTAAATCTGACCCCTTTAACGTCACAGCCATTCTTCAAGATGGTTTCGTAATTTGTAGTAAGAATAGTAAATCTGACCTCTTTGCTGTCCAACACCTTCCAGAAGATGGTTTAGTTTGGAGTGGGAATGTAAATCAGACCCCTTTAGTGTTCAATGCTGTTAGAAATTGGGTTTCTGGTTGTCAGAGGTATGCACTCGGTACAAGCAGGAACCACAAACCTAGCTTGTGCTCACCCTCTGGTAGCTTGGCACAGAGCAGTCAGACTTAACTTAAGCAGTAATGTGTAAAGTATTTGTGCAACACCTCAAACAGTAATACAGTGAAGACATCACAAAAGGACTCCATACCAGGTTAGGAAATTTGAGTTTAATTTTATGAATAAAACAAGACCAAAATGACAAACATTTTATAAGTAGAACCGGAGTTATGAATTTTTAAAGTATAAACAGTAAAATAGCACTTTAAAACATAAAGTGTCAACCAAGGATATCTGGTCACACTGTACTGGGTCAAATCCAAGAGTTCAAGTCAAACGTGATGGAGAGCGGGTCAGATACATTCCAGGGACATCCAGCTGAAGTTTTACCTTCTAAAGAATTGTGCCAAGAGTTCCTTTTGCAGGCAAGCAGGTAGCTGGGAGCAAGGAGAGTGTTGCTGTTGGTGGTCCGCATGGTGCAAAGAGCAGGCCGGACATCGTGGAGGGGCGGGATGGAGTCTTGTGATGCTGATCCACGCTGGCAGACGATGCTTGATGTGCAAAGATAGGAACTTGCGGCAGCTCACGCTGATCCTTTGTGTGAGCTGAGTGATTCCAAAGAGAACGAGCCCATTTGCATTCACAAAGAGCACAAAAGCTTGATGTAAGGAGCCAAAAAATACATCCAAGAGCCCAGGACCTGAGAGGTGCCTCTTGGGGGTCAGGAGGTTGTTGAAAATGAGTCCAGGAGTTGTGGAGAGCTTTTCATGTCCCTGAGGCTCATATCAGGAGACCAGCAGAGTAGTCCTATGAGGCACTTTGGGGTCCTGGGTTTGAGATGGGTTCCAAGTCCAGTTCTTCTTCTCCAGGCAAGAGGGCAGCAGGCAGTAGGTCAGCACAGCATGGCAGCAGTTCTTCCAGAACAGCAGTTTAGCAGAGTGACAGTCCTTCAGCAGCACAGCAGTCCTTTTTCTTGGCAGGGTATCCAAAGGTCCAGAAGTGTCCTGAGTTGGTAGCGTCTGAAGTGTTTTTTTTAGTGGAAATAATAACTCTGACCACTTTAGTGCTCAACACTTTCCCTAAAATTGTTTAATTTGGAGTGGGAATACTACAAATGTCTATTTTAGTGTCCAACACAATCCTCAAGATGGTTCAATTTGAAGAGGAAATAGTAAGTAGGACCCCTTTAGTGTCCAATACCATTCCTAAGATGGTTTATGTTGGAGTGGGAATATTAAATCATTATCTAGCTCCTTTAGTGTCCAACATCTTCAACAAGATGGTTTAGTTTGGAGTGGGAATAGTAAGTCCGACCCCCTAATTGTCCAAAACCTATTCGAAGATGGATTCGTTTGGAATGGGAGTACTAAATATGATCTGTTTAGTGTCCAACACCTTCCCCAAGATTGTTTAGTTTGGTGTGGGAATAGTAAATCTGACCCCATTAGTCTCCAACACCTTCCCCAAGATGGTTGAGTTTGGAGTTTGAGTTGTTATTTAGCATGTTATAAGTGTTTTCCATAAGTATTTTATAGTCTAGACTTTTAAGAGTATTACAGTTAGTTTATGTTTTGTGTACTGGGATTTATGATTAATGTATGTATTTGTATTAATTGTAGTTGATTCTGGTGTGGCTTTCATTTTGCAGGTAGTACAAATAACAAATTCTTGTTTTATTAACATATATTTTAATAATGTTGCATACACGCTTTCATAGTTTATGTTAAACATTTACGTATGTTATAGTACAAAAAAAGACAACATGCCTACAAAATGAAAAAGCTTTTGAGTTTCATTTCACTGTGTGGGGCACACTAACTCCAATAAGTAATGTGCACAATTTTTATATGTTAGCACTCTGCCTTGAGGGTGTACAAGGCACAATTCAGGGATGAGTTATTCATACATTAAAATTGGCTTTTCCTATGTTGTAAAGGCATTTTCTTTGTCGTGTGTCACTGCAGTGCATTTACACCGCAACCCAACCAGCACACAATAACCCTCCTGGCAGACCTTTCTTTTTCTCATATATGTGGGTGTGGTAATATAGACTGCAGCCCAGATGTGTCATTTAATTTTCCATGCCATATATTCACTTAAGCAAAAGGAACAAATGGTGAACGCAGTGCTGAATAATGCAAACACTCACCCCCAGTCACAAAGATCTGGGTTTAATCCATTGTTGTTTTGCATTCCGTCCTTCATTTGTTCCTTTTACTTTCATCGCCCTAAGTGGGAAGGGTATGCCCAGACATGGGTCCCTGGCTGATGAGGGGTGATGCCCCGAAACCGGTACCAGGATGCCTGTTTCTGGTCCAGCAAGGACCTGTTTTACAGTTCGGGCTGGACTGTTCCCATGAGAAACAGGGTCAAGTTCGATGTGCATATGGCTGGGTCCAAACTGGGGTGGCGTGGTGAGAAAAAGAACGATGGATTAAACCCAGATCCTTGTGACTGGGGCTGAATGTTTGCATTGTTCAGCGTTCCGTCCATCGTTTGCCCTGTTCCCTTTTGTCACCCTAAGTGGGAAGAGTATGCCCAGAAGTGGGTCCAGTGCTCACTGCACCAATGGATTCAAGCTAGCATGGCTGATGAGGGGTGATACGCCGAAACCAGTCCCAGGATGCTTGTTTCTGGTCCAGGGAGGACTTTACTTGGCAGTTCGGGTTGGTCTATTCCCATGAGGAGCAGGGTCAAGACTGATTTGCATATGGCTGGATACAAACTGGGGTGGCGTGGTGAACAAAAGAACCTTTTGACAACAGATCCTTTTGACTGGGGATGAACGTTTGCATTGTTCAGCATTCTGTCCATTATTTGTTCTATTTGCATATATTCACTTAAGGCACCATTTACAATGGACTATACAAAAGTTAAATAGGCCAAAAAGGGAGTTCCAATTTTCAGTACATGTTTTAGAGTGGATGTACAGACACTTTACTACTGTTTAGCAGTGGTAAAGAGGATAGATTCAGAAAGCCAGCAAAGTTAGTACCCAGAAGAAGGTGAAAAATCTGGGGTGAATCTGCAGAAAAGGTGGATTGGCCACAATATTTGAGATCTTGACAATGTAGTGCCTCTATTGCCACCTATTTTACCACTACCTCTATTATCACCATTATCATTACCACCACCAACACAACCCTTAGCATTACCACCACTATCACCATTGCCACCACAGATACCAATACCATCACCTCTACTACTTCTACTACCATCACTAAAATCACCACAACATTCTTGAGTTGTGTGTGTGAGAGCACTGTGTATGATAGTGCTATCTGTGTAAGAGTAATAGTGATGTGGATATGTCTGTGGCAGGAATTGTATGTACGTAAATGTGGAGCTAAGAATTGTAAAGCTATGCTCACCAATTTATACTTACCTTCACTATAAATTGGTTGTTTATATTTTTGCTACTGTATTTGAGTAGCATGGTATTTGGTTAGTTGATGTTCTGACATACATTTATGAATAAGGCATTCACAATAAATATTCATTTTTAGCCCTTGTCCTGTATAGTGGGTAGGGTTTATTTACATACAGGTCTATAAGAATGTGAAGACATCATGGGGCCAATTATGATGTTGGTTGGAAAGCCTCCGACCGCTAGACAGAAGCTTTCTGACCGCGGAGGGAAGCTCTCCGACTGACTCTGTCGATTCGCAGTCCGACCGACCGATTACGATGTCGGCGGTCAGAACGTAAAACGGCTGGTCATTCCAACTCAGTTCAAACCGGCTCTCCGAGTCTTCCAGCCAGTCATAACCATAATCCCCTATGGACGGTATTTCCGCGGTCCAGATTACAATGTTGGTTACCCACAGCCTTTTTGTGCTGGCCTTTCCGACACAGAAAGGCTGTCCGACAGTGACTTTGGGGGCCCTAGCAGGGCCCCCTTGCCTCCGCAGCCTATGGTTGATGGTCGAAAGGGTACCAAGGGTACCCCCCTGTAAAACCCTGCACTGTGTGGCTGCCACCATGTGGTGCCTGCCACATGGTGCAGGGTTGTAAACACACACCCATTTCTCTATAGGAGCCTGCATTACGGCAGGTTTACAGCCGTGACACAAGCTCCTATAGAAAACAGTGGGAATCCGAACGAACAGTGTTCGGTTGCATCGTAATCAGGGGGGTGGAACTGCCGACCTCAGGTCCGACCGACATCATAATAAGCCCCAATGTGTTGAAGAATAGCAGGGTGGTAATTCAGGGATAGTAGTATAGGGTTATGGTGTCAATGGTATCTCTAAAGGAGTCTGCAAATAAGGGAGCACTTCAAAGAAGTAGAAGCAGGAGGTAATTTATCAAAGAATCCAGTGTACAGCACCAGCAATTCTCAGTCACTGGCATTGAAGGAGAAGAGAGTAACTGTGTGGTGCATGTGTTAGATAATTACCAACCCCTTGTTCACTCCTTGAAATCATTCTTTTAGAGTGTAGGGCCTAATATATATTTACAGTGTCACTGGAACCAAGCTGTACCCGGCTGATGAGTACCTGGCCTGGCAGTTCAGGCTGGACTGCTCGCACTGGAGCAGGATTAAGAGTGATTTGTATATTGCTGGGTCTAAACGGAGGTGGCGTGGTGTCCAAAATAATGATGGACTTGGATGTAGCCCCAAGTGATTACTAGTGGCTGAGAATAATCCAACCATTTCATCAATCACATTTTTGTATACTTCAGTTTGGAAGAACTGTAAATAACAGCTGTTTCTCTTACCCCGTTTTAATGGTACTGAGTTTACTGAGCTCAGGAGAATGAAAGACTGAGCTGGGCTTGCTGGGATTCACTTTCCTGTCCTTCACAAAAGGTTGTGTATTTTCTGGGTTTAATAGAATTCATAGGCAGATGGAGTGGTGAAGGGTGCTCTGAATGGGACTTTAATACCCAGATCTCATAAGTCGTGTCGATGTAGGGTGGGAAATGTGAGGAAAGGAGGAGTGAATTGTGGGTGTGGCTAGGATACTTATAGTGAGTGACAAAGGAAATGTGTGAATTGGTGAAAGGCATGTATGTGTTCTGTGTGATTTGGCATGCAATGGTCCTCAAGAGCAGAGGGAGGGGTGTTAATTTTCTTGTGTGGAGAGGGTGGGAGTGTCTAGATGTGGTAAATGGGGCTCCTAGCTGCCAGATGCAATGTGAGTGAGTGTGGCAATCTACTTTCTAATATGTAATTTCCACACCTTTCCATTTGTATCAACTTACATTTCCAATCACCCATCTAACAGAGGGGCATATTCTCAAGCAGTTATCGCCATGTTAGCGGCACTTTTCTGCCGCTAATGCAGCGATATTCTGATCGCCCTATTCTCAAGCTGTCACTAACAGCCATTAGCTACAGCTTTCAGGCGATAGCAGCCGCTATTAACATCGCCAACGATGTTAGCGACAACTAACGCTAATCATATGCAGTGTAGGCATTCCTGTGCTAAAAGGCACGCTAACCCCACTTCGCGATATTCTCAACGATCGACCGGCGATGAGATTAAAAAACACACGCTAAGGCCCGTTAGCTGCTGGAACTTAAGACCAGAAAAAAGCTGGTCTTAAAAATGGGGATAACACTTGTGGCCACATCACAGCAGGTCCTGGTGCTGGACAGCGCTGCAAGTAACGTTGCAGCGCTGCCCAGCGACAAAACTACAGTGCAGGAATGCGCACCATCAATAAGATAGTGGGCATTCCTGGGCCCCAGTCATGAAAAGTGTTGCTGCGCTGCGACAAGACAGCGTTGCAACACTTCTCACTATGCCCTCCTTGTGACAGCATGGATGCGCTGTATTCACCGGACAGTGCTCCATGATGCAAGTAATGACAGATACGTCAGGAATCCTGACATATCTGTCTGCGCTAAAGTCACGCATTGCTGCAGTCGTGTCACAACCATGACGCAACTCCATCAATGCATGGGGCCAGCCTATCCCTGTGGCACTGTGTCACCCTCACGCCTGCCATCAGGCAAGCGGAAGGTAAAGAAGCAGTGCCGTTCAAGAGGGGTGCCCGAATGTGGGCGCTGTTGGAGATCCAACGGTGGTGGTTGCGCGCTGTGGTGTCATCGTCTGGAAGCATTGGCAGAGTGTTGGTGCGGAGGGAGTTGACGAGACGTCCTTCGGTGGCCTTGATCCAGCTGCAAGGGGGTTCGATGATGGCGGTGGCGTCGGGTGGGCCAGGTGAAGACGTGACGTGACGAATGATGGTCGCTCCAGGAGAGTCCGGTGTCGTGGCTGCAGTAGAAGTTCCCGCTGGCGGGGGTGACGTGCTCGACCGTGTGTCCTGCTATGTGGCTTGTTGAGGTGACTTGCTACTTGCGTCTGATGAAGGGGACCTTCCCCAGGAGTGGTTGGTGTCCTGGTCACTGGGGTAGTCCAGGTGGAACTTGAGTTTACTGAGTAGGATGTCGTTGGTGAATGGGAGACCCAGGGGTGCCATGAGGCCTACAATGGTATTGGAGAATGGGGGGCCATGGCACGTGGGGCCTGCACATGAAGGTGCCGCAGAGTATGTTCTTGGGCTTGTTCCGGATCTGGGAGTTTAGGTGGTCCATGGTCACCCTTGGGTCATTAGAGTGTGTGGTCAGTCGGAGTGTGTTTCTGTAGGTGATGGCAATGCCTCCTCCCTGACGGTCGGGGTGCTCCTTGCGGGTGATAGTGCAGCCGTCAGTGATGGCGAGGGCGATGTCCGGTCCGGAGCAGAGGTTGGTCCTGGCAGGCGAGGTGGCGTCCAGGGTTGATGGCGAGGAGGGTGCTGGCGCCGTAGCGGTGGTGTGTCCAAGAGGAATGCTCCTTGGTGCTGAGCACAGTCCAGGGGCAGACGGACGCAAACGGCGTAGCCTATGGGTTACCTTTGGCACAGGAGATGACCATAACAACGCAGGCAGTACATCGTGAACAACGCAACTCCCACAACGCAGGTGCATTTACATCGCATTTGATGACAACGCATTGAGAGGTCAGTAATGGGGTAATTTTAAGTTTACGGATGGGTATGGGTTTCGGATGTAATATATGAAAATTGGGGTGTGTTGTGGGGTAAACTATGAAAATTGGGGTGTGTTGTGGGATAAAATATGAAAATTGGGGTGTGTTGTGTTGTGGGGTGAAATATGAAAATTTGGGTGTGCATTTGGCTCAAAATCTGATTTTTGGGTGTGTTTTGGGTGCTCAAAAGGAATTCCAGGGTTCACCTTTGGGTTTGGGGTGCAAAGGTTAGTTTTGGGTTGCACTCACTGAAGTGTGAATAATGATATTCATGTCTCCGCTATGCAACACCTACTCTATTGTTGCAATGTGCCTAGTATCAGTATGCATTGGAATGGAATGCGATGTTATGGCATGCGTCGCAACTACGTATGTGCCTTTGGCACACGAGTGGTACGCCCGCTGTGCATGGGCGCACAGCATCCGCCATTGAGAAGTGCTGGGGGGGCTGGACAGCTGTGAGGTGGTAAACGCAGGTAAGAACACTGGATGGGGCGTGGACATGGGGATGTGTGTGTGAGCGGGTGTAGTAACAATTCAAATGAGGGAAGTCTTACCTCGAAGCCGGGTCCCGTGTCTTCGTAGCTCCTGCTCTCCTGCGTCTGCTTCCAGGAAAAGGAAGTAGGCAGCCAGGCTCCCTCCCCTGAGTCAATCCCAACGCTGCGATGCGGCGGTGGGAATGGTAAATGGCAACGGGACAAGTCATGCAGCCCGGGGCCGGAGGGGTGGGCATGTTCTGCATGCAGGCTGTAATGCAGCCTGCATTGTGAACAGGGTGGTGCACATGACTGCTTTGGGCGGCCTGAGTGGGCCGAGCAAGCAGTCATTGCACACTTGAGTGGGCATGCCAATCCACCCATGCCCTACTCCGTGTTTGGAGCAGTCCTACCCACCCTCCCACCCCCTGAGGATACATAGCATTATTATATCAGTTAGTTATCCCTGTTTTTCACTTCTGAATATTATTTTTTGGCTTCTCTGAGCCCATGCTTCCCGCTTCCCCCCGCTGCTGCCCCTTTGCCCCGCACCTCTGTCCTCGTCCGTTCCCGCCTCCCAGATGAGCGTGCCTCCCCCTCCCCCACTTAATGGCGGCTGCGTGGTTGTGCAGTGGACGTGTGTGGCTGGCGCCCCGAAGGCGCGCCTAAGGCAAGGCCATCTGCGCCCGTCCGTGACCCGACCCCGACCAGCGCCAGGAACCCTGGATCTCGAGCCACCCACTGCTACAGCACAGCCACCCTCCACACACTCAACCCCGGAAAAATCAGACACTGCCAACAGGCCTCGCCAAACACGACCCACTGCCAGTTCTCCTGCCTCCACTGCCGCCAGACCTTAACCACCTCCCCGGACTCCAACCCAGTCGACGCCAGCCCCGGCGACACCCTAAGATGCATCCTCCTCAACGTGCACTCAGTGCACAAACATGGCCTGGAAACTTGAACCTACTCGACTCTCTCTCGCCCGACGTAGCCTTCTTCACGGATACCTGGACCTACGCCTCCTCCGCCCCCAACATCAACACCGCCATCCCGGACGGATACAAGATCCAGAGGAAGGACCGCCCCAACCAGCCGGGAGTGGGCCTCGACATCGCCCACAAGAGCACCCTCCGCCTCACCACCTCCTGCAAAACATTCCCCTCTGCCGAACACCTGCACTTCCAGATCCAGACCAGCCACAACTCCACACTCCGAGGAACCCTCGTCTACAGACCCCCCGGCCCCTGGACACACCAGCCAGCCCACCATCTCCACCTGGACGCCGGTCACAGCCAAAGACACCGCCTCGACCATGAAAGACATCCACTAGGGGGCTATCACCGACCCCTGCCCTCCTCACATCTACCACAGAGCCACGGCATCCATCGCACCCGAACTACAACGCACCATCAACACCACCTTCAAAACAGGCACCTACCCAGAGGACTGGAAGCGCACAGAAGTCAGGCACATGCTCAAAAAGCCCACAGCTGACCCCACCAACCTCAAGAACTACCGGCCCATGTCGCCCCTCCCCTTCGCAGCCAAAGTTGCAGAGTAAACAGTCAACAGGGAACTGACATGATTCATTGAAGACAACGCCATCCTCGACCCGTCCCAATCCGGATTCCGAAGCAACCACAGCACCGAGGCCACCCTACTTGCCGGCACAGACGACATCTGCACCCTCCTGGAACAAGGCCACTCCGCATCCCTCATCCTACTCGACCTTTCAGCGGCCATCGACACCGTCTCCCATGGCACACTAGTCACCATTCTACACGACGCTGGTATACAAGGAACAGACCTAGACTTGTTCCGATCATTCCTCACCGGAAGAAGCCGAAGGATCAGACTGCCACCCTTCCTCTCCTATCCCACGTGAAACACCTGCGTAGCCCCAAAGGGAGCCATCTCTGAGCCCGACCCTCTTCAACATCTACATGGCCCACCTCACGGCCATCGTCCGACAACACGGCCTCAACATCGTATCCTACGCTGATGACACCCAGCTCATCCTCTCACTGACCAAAGACCCCACCAGACTCAACTTCCAGAAAGGAATGCAAGACGCCGCAGTCTGAATGACCAACAGCTGCCTGAAGCTCAACGCCGAGAAGACAGAAGTCCTCGTCCTTGGAACCACCCCTTCAGCATGGGACAACACCTGGTGGCCAACCACCCTTGGAAGCCCACCTACCCCCTTGGACCACACCACACACCTCTGCATCGTACTCGACTCATCCCTCACCATAAACCGACAGGTCTAGGCCGTCACCTCCAGCTGCTTCAACACCCTCCGCATCCTCCGCAAGTCCTTCTAATGGATCTCCCCGGAGTCAAGGGAGACAGCCACCCATGCACTCATCACCAGCAGACTGGACTATGGAAACACACTCTATGCCGACATTTACAAGTCCATACTCTGCACACTCCAGACATTACAGTACACCCCCGCCAGACTCGTCCTCGGCATCCCCTGGCACAATCACATCAACCAACACCTTCGAAGACTCCACTGGCTGCCAGTGGAGACAAGAGTCACCTTCAAAATCCTCACTCATGCCTACAAATGCCTACACATCAATGGCCCCAAATGCCTCAACGACAATATCAACTTCCACGTCCCCAAAAGATACCTCCGATCTTCCAACCTCGCACTGGCCAAAACCCCTCGCATCCACAGAGCCAGAGCAGGCGGAAGATCCTTCCCCCACATTGCAGCCAAGACCTGGAATGAGCTACCGGCAGACATCAGACGCACCCCCTCCTTGTACACCTTCAGGAAGACCCTCAAGACCTGGCTCCTCGGCTAACAGATCTGCGGACACCCCCCCCTCAGCGCCTTGAGACCCTCACGGGTGAGTAGCACGCTTACAATTCCCCTGATTGATTGATTGATTGATTGAGTCATCACCATGTGATGATTTGGAGGTTTAGAATGGGGGTTTTTGTGTTTAGTCAGGAAAATGGCGCTCAGGCAATTGCGTGTGCTATTAATGAACCTTTGGTAGTGCGGTGCTGCCAGATCAGGGGAATAACCCGATAACCCCTGGGGAATCTGTGGGTCATGAGATCCACAAATTATAACATGAGCATAGTCCTGGGCACACGCAGTGAGGGTATTGGTAATGTGATACGCAGTATAGAAGCGTTATTCAAAAGCAACGGTCAACATCAGTATTTATCCAAATAGATGTTATTTATTTCAACAACAACTGTGTTGAATATAGTACATCAGCCTAGTAAACCAGCCGACACGTGTTTCGTCACCGGGTACAGTCCCGTGACTCATCAGGGCTGGGAAGGATACAAAGAATAAAATTAAGTAATAAATACGGAAAACTGATAAACAAAATGGGGCCTAGTCTGTGCCAGACGAGTAATTCGAATGGAGCGGGATCACCCGAAGTGACTATTGGGAACATAAACAGCTAAATGTGACCCATGTGGTCATAAGTGACACTCGTGTAGGTGCCGCTGCCCATGGGACACGGGCGAAAGCGCGGGAAAGCATCTCAGCATATTGTGAAGAAGAATCCGAAGAAGGGGGAAGCTACTGGATGGGTTCTAACCAGTAGCTTCCCCCTTCTTCGGATTCTTCACCTACCCGCTCACCTTATTTCTCTTTCCCTCATTTCCTCGTCACGACTTCTGATCCTCTTCCCACTGATCCTTGAGTCCCCTCTTTTCCTCCCCCTCCTCTCTTCAGTACTTGTCTAGCAGTTCCTTAGTGCAGATCCTTTTACCCGTTTCTTCTTTCCCCTTCATATCAGGCCTTCTTATTCCTTACATTTCCTTTCTTCACCTTTAGCTCCAACTACTACTCAATGCTTTTTCTAGCACTGAACACTTATACAATGTTACAGTTTTTCCGCGCTTTTCCTCATGTTTGATGTCTCACATGAGAGCGGCACTATCACACCGGTCACAATATGCTGAGATGCTTTCCGCGCTTTCGCCCGTGTCCCATGGGCAGCGGCACCTACACGAGTGTCACTTATGACCACATGGGTCACATTTAGCTGTTTATGTTCCCAATAGTCACTTCGGGTGATCCCGCTCCATTCGAATTACTCGTCTGGCACAGACTAGGCCCCATTTTGTTTATCAGTTTTCCGTATTTATTACTTAATTTTATTCTTTGTATCCTTCCCAGCCCTGATGAGTCACGGGACTGTACCCGGTGACGAAACACGTGTCGGCTGGTTTACTAGGCTGATGTACTATATTCAACACAGTTGTTGTTGAAATAAATAACATCTATTTGGATAAATACTGATGTTGACCGTTGCTTTTGAATAACGCTTCTATACTGCGTATCACATTACCAATACCCTCACTGCGTGTGCCCAGGACTATGACCATGTGATGATTGTTCCTCTCCCGCCATAGCGGTGGAGACGCCACTGGGGGTGCGTCATCTACGTGTGATAGTCCTGAGCGACTCGCCCCCCGGCCCTCCTGCCCCACGCGTCCCACCTTCTCCTTACCTGGACATTGACAGCGTGGCGCAATCCACTGCACTCTTTCTAAATCTGTGACTCAGCCAGCAGGAGCCTCAGCCAGGTGTGATTTCACTAGGCTGGGTACAGCAGTCGCTGCCTAGTCTGCTGGTGGACCTCCCGATGCAGTTGATGCATCAGGGCCTCCTTAGGCGTGAAGTTGCAGTGCTCACGCCACACAAGTTCGACGTAGCACAAGGGCCTCACCCTCCACAGCGTACGGCCAGGCCAAGATCATCCGGACTGTGATGCAGAGAGGCGCCGCACAGCATTGGTAATCCCCTCCACGCACCATGGTGTAGTGGTGGATCAAAGTATGCGATGCAGACCTCCCTACATTGGTGTGCAGGAGCGCCTCTGCCATTCACAGCTCCAAGGGGCTCATGGCGGTCTTCTCACACAGGTCAGCAACGTGTCTCCATGCGACCTGCCAGACTTCACCACCAGGTATGGGCGATCGCTGCCCATCAATGTCTACCGCCACGGCTCAGCTACTCCACAGCTCCTCCACATCACACTCCAAGCTCCAGACACAGGTCCAGCGAGGCATCCAGGCTCCAGATGCAGGTCCAGCGAGGCATCCAGGCTCCAGACGCTGGTCCAGCTAGGCATCCAGGCTCCAGACGCAGGTCCAGCGAGGCATCCAGACTCCAGATGCAGGTCCTGCGAGGCATCCAGGCTCCAGACGCAGGTCCAGCAAGGCATCCAGGCTCAAGACGCAGGTCCAGCGAGGCATCCAGGCTCCAGACGCAGGTCCAGCGAGGCATCCAGGCTCCAGACGCAGGTCCAGCGAGGCATCCAGGCTCCAGACGCAGGTCCAGCGAGGCATCCAGGCTCCAGACGCAGGTCCAGCGAGGCATCCAGGCTCCAGACGCAGGCCCAGCGAGGCATCTAGGCTCAAGACACAGGTTCAGCGAGGCATCCAGGCTCTCATCCTGGTCATCCTGGTTGTTGGCTGGCTTGCAGGGGTTGTTGATGTGTGCTGCACTTGGCCCTGGCTGCTCCATTCTGCATGTTGTTGTTTTTAATGCCTATTTCCTATTAGGGGGTCACTGATGGGCTATTTATTGCATTAGAGGCAAGAAAGCTCACGTTGGGCTGACTAAAGTGAGTTTTTTTATCGCTAATGGGCCTATCGCTGGTTTTCGCACACTAACGCTGGTTTCCCTATCGCCATCGCGCTACTGTTAGCGGCAGTTTTCACCGCCGTTCCCTGGAAATATTGCCATGTAGCGACGGCTTGGTAATAAGCTGTTAACATGGCGATAATTTTCAGGGTTAGGCGGCGATAAAAATACTGCCGCTAACTGGCCTTAGCGATAACTATCGCCAGGGCTTGAGAAAATGCCCCAGAGGGTTTAATCACCACTAAAATTTGAACTCTTATTACTGGCAATGAATGGCCCATCACAATGCAATGCAGTGGTGGTGCAACCGCTCGTTCTTTAGCTAGATATTAGATTATGCACCCGTCACCTTATTTTTGCCGTGTATGTTGTTTACCTACATTGGCACTGTATGAAATATATTTCATATTGACTGTTACTCTATGGTATTCTTTGTCTTGATGCTTTCCTATTTAGGCGGTGCATTATGTCTCCTTTACTGCCATTGAAACAGTTCAGACATGGGTATGTTCATTCTTCGCTTGCAAAAGATTTTGCTATCAATATTTTTAAAAATTGTTTCCCCTTTGTTGTACAGAGATTATTGGTCTTTGAATAGCCTTTTAGGTTTGTCTTCCATCTTTACGAAGATCCATTTTTTAAAAATTGTCTACGATGAACGTGAGAACTTATTGATTGATGAATGTTATTCTGTCACTGTTTTGCTTCACATTTTAATGAATATATTGTTCATTATTTTTGTATGTATTTGAATATAAAATTATTACAATAAATTACATTTTGAATTATAAATGAAGCAAAAAAGTATGATTAATGTCAATGCATTTAAAGACAACTTGTACTATATGAGAAAAGCCTTTCTCTATTGCGTCCTTGTGTTTCCAGTGGCGGCTCGCCGAGGGAGTGGTGCGGGGGCGGTAGTGAACTCGGACATACGACAGACAGAACTGAGAGGGAGTTCTGTCCGTCGTAAGTCCGAGTCCACTACCCCCCCACCCTACCCCTCCCCCGCCCCGCCTCACCGCCCCTCACCACTCCCTCAGTGAGCCGCCACTGTGTGTTTCATTTGTTGCTTCAATGTGAACTATTACAATTATGCACTCCTTATTATTTTGCAACTCTATCCAGCAATTTTAATAGCTTTCAGATTCTACCTATCATTATTTCAATTTAGAATATGTGTGCACAGATTTATTATTGTAGCGTCTTACATGACATACTCTTGTTTTGATGGTTTGTCAAGTGCCCATCGCCGTCGTCAATAGTAAATGCGTGCATTGAGGCTATAATCTTTGAATGTCATCAACAATTTTCCAGCCATGACACATTTCAGATTGTCAATCATTATAACGAGAGGGTTTGAGTCTTTTTTAGTTGATTGTAAATTGGGAATATTTTGCTTCTGTGTGAGAGCTACAGAATAGGAAGCTAAATTGAATCTCCGAGGGATACAATGCCTGGTTGTGATGTGGATAATGGTGTCAAGTATGCTTTTGTAATATGTACAATGGTTTCTTCTAATGGGGAAAGGTTACTTTAGTTTCAAGAAAATCAATTTCTTTTATATGCGGAATGAAATAGAATATCTTTAGAAGTTAGCAGTACAATTCAGCCTCCATGTACACGTTTTGGGCATGAATACATCAATTATTCGTATCACTCTTGAAGCTCTAATTTATTTTGTGTCTTTGAATTTCTGTTCTCCCTTTTCAATTATCTCGACTTCCTAAATTTATTATTGACCTTTAGGCAATGTAAAATCAGGGTACAGTAGAAGATCGCGATAAAATTATCGCTAGCTGAAGGGCAGGAAACTGCCGCTAAAACGGCGATAATGGACTTGCTAATATGTGCTATAGAATTCAATAGAGCCCAGGTTAGATGTGCAGGACATCTAACCTGGGCTTCTATTGGAATTCTATAACGCATATTAGCAAGCCCATTATCGCAGCTTTAGCGGCAGTTTCCTGCCGCTAATACGGCGATAATTTTATCGCCGGTCTTGCTAATATGCCCCTCAGATTTTTTTAACCATCTTTAAATTCAATGGGGCATATTAGCAAGACTCCACGTTAGTGATCGCTGCTTTAGCAGCAGGAAACTGCCGCTAAACGGCGATAATGGGCTTGCTAATATGCATGATAGAATTCCAATAGAAGCCCAGGTTAGATGTCCTGCACATCTAACCTGGGCTTCCATTGGAATTCCATAACGCATATTAGCAAGTCCATTATCGCCGCTTTAGCGGCAGTTTCTGCCGCTAAAACGGCGATAATTTTAACATGGGTCTTGCTAATATGCCCCAATGTTTTTTAAGATATGTCCATCTTGAATACTGATGCTATTCTTAAGGATGCAGGCATGTCATTATTTGAGAATATTGTCTAAATTCATTGTCCAGCCTCAGTTCTTTTTCCTATCTTGTAATATGTAAAACTCATGAGCGAATGCATCGTTAATATTAGAGCGCATCTCTGAGTACGAGTTTAAAATCAACTTTTGCATTAGGATGTGAGTGAGGGCCACACAATATATATTTCTTCAAATGACGTTTTCGGAATTTAAAAATGCGTGGAACTGGGACCACTTTTCGAGTGCAATGCCAAAGTATTACTAGTGAAGAAGCCACTTCTGTAGTAAAATTTGAGAGTTTCGTGCTTAACTAAATGTTGACAGGATTAGGCCATTCTTGCTGACCTAAGCATGCTTTCCTGTGGCTGGGCAGGGCCAATCTGAGGACCTTTATTTGCATGGCGGATGTTCTCCTGAGGACCGGTGTAAAGCATTGCCTGTGCTGAAAGGAACATATATCAACACAGTGTTAACAACTCTGCTGAACTAAAGTTCATGTATGAAGCACTCTGCGGGAAGGACTTTGCTTTTTTTTCTGATCAACTATCAGAGTCCTGTCAGAGGGAAAAGGTATATTAATTCTCATTGCGAATTAATCTCTCTGAAAGAGTTTAGTGAAAGATCCCAGTGAAAGAACAAAATGACCTTCTTCTAAACAGTGTAAGACCCTCTTCCAGAAGCATGTTAATATCAACCGTAATGAGCAGCTTTTCTATCACCTACAGCGAAGATGATTAACGTGATTTTAATCAGAGCAACTTAACTACCAATAACGGAGTATGCAGACAGTTCCTAAAAGCTCCACTTCAAACCGAATGGAAACGACTCACATAGACACTGTGGAGTGTGCCCTAGTGCTAAAGTGCAAGCCTCTCCAACTAAATAAATGGTGCCTCCTTGAACTCAACACAAGACCTGCAACCTGAGATAATGTGATTTATGAACAGTTCACCGAAGGAGATGCATCACGCAAAAAAAGGCACGTTCCGTCTCAATAAAAGATCCTCTTCCTGCAAAACAATCTTCAGTATGGCTCGAACACAAAGCAAGATGATTGTACTCAATATTGTACACAAAATATTGAGTACAAAATATCGCCATACCAAAATATCGAATCTAAAAAATTGTGGTATGGAAATATCGTCAGCAAGAATATCGATGTAAAGAATATCGTTTGCAAAAATTTAGGGGCATATTAGCAAGAAGAGGCGATAATCATCGCTAACCCTGCTTAGCGTGATTTTTTTTATCGCCGGCTATCGCTGGAATATATCGCCACGCTAACGCTGTATTAGCAATGATTAGCGCTATGGCGATGAATATTCCAGCGATAGCGGGGGAAATGGGCCAACATCGCTGAGAAACCAGCGATGTTGCATGGAGAAGGAAGAACACCTTGCTGATACGACCCTGTGGTCGTATCAGCATAATCCACCCCCCCATGTTAGGTATGGCTAACACCTGCTAATTGCAGGTGTTAAATAAATGGCGATGACCCCGGTTAGCGCGACTTTTCACGTCGCTAACTGGGGCCATGGCCACCTTGCTAATAGGCGATAGGCCTGTTAGCGAGTGTTTCCCAGGTTTGTTCGTCGGGAACGCCCACTTTGCATGTCATTAGCGATAAATATCGCTGACATGCAAAGCGGTAAAAAAACGGGCGCTAATGCCCGCAAACTGTCGCTAACTGCTGTTAGAGACAGTTTGCTGATATGGCGATATAAATATCGCCGCTTTAGCGGCAAAAAGTGCCGCTAAAGCGGCGATGGTGCCCTTGCTAATATGCCCCTTAGTTTTTTAAAATATCGTTTTTCAATTATTGTTATGTATTTTAATATATATTTCAATTGCATATGATGTAATTTTTTTGTATCATTATAGTTTATGTTTTTTAATATATCTGTTAGATTTTTAGAAGTTATTAAATTTAATCAAATTAAATTTTGTGTTTTTTTAGTTCCGTAGCAGGTTGTGAGTTTATAGGGGTATGGGGTGGGAAGCAATTTAATTATAATCAATTAATGATTATTTGTAATTTAATGTGATTTATTTGATTAATATTTAAATATGTTAATTTTGCTAATAATCTTTATTAATATATATTTTATGTGCAGGTTGTGGGGTTTACAGTGGGGAAGGGTGGGAACTAATTTAATTTTAATTCATTAATTATTATTTAATTAATATTAAGCTATGAATTGCTAATTAATTATGTTAATTGTTTAATACTTTTTTTAGGTGTGGATTGTGGAGTTTATAGGGGTAAAGGGTGGGACGTAATTTATTTGTAATTAATTATTAATTTGCTGTTAAATTTTTTTAGGTCCGGTTGTGGGGTTTATAGTGGTAAATGGTGGGGAGTAAATTAATTTTAATTAATTAATAAATAGTTATTAAATACTATTAATTATTTAATCGACAATTAATTATTTGAATTGTGTACAGAATTTGTTTTGTTTAATTTTAGGTGTAGGTTGTGGGGTTTATAGGGGTAAAGGATGGGAAGTTCATTTTAATTAATTTTAATGAATTTATATTTATTTTTTAATAAATAATATTTGTTAAATTGTTAAATAATTTTGTTGATTGTGCAATTAAATGTAGTTTTTTAGGGGCCCATTAGGATGTCGGGCGGAAGCACTACCGCCGTGCTGGCGGATGCAAAAACCACCAGTCACCGCCTGCACGCAGCAGTCCACACGCCCGCCCGATTACAATGCGAAAAGTCAGCCAAACACCGCCGGCAAGCCAGCGACACCGTCCGCCATGAAAGTGCGCCCGTACACGTAGCGGCGCAGCACAATTGACACACACCGTCCGACGAAACACGTACCGCCCGGCGTACAAATTACGATGCCGCACACAAACTGAACCCACGGCTAAGAGACACCGTACGTCAAACCGAAGCGGTAACACGAACGCCGAGCACGGACACCGAAGAAGCGGCACCCCCGAGCATGAATCCAGCACTGCAGGCCCTCCCTATGCTCTATCTGATGCACCACCAAGGACGCAACGTACCGCGAAGACGCAGGTAGGCACACATACAACAAGTGCACGCAAACAGCGCACACAGTGCAAGGGCGGAAAAAGCGGACAACCCCCACCCCCGCGTGTACACGACACATCTACCATAGCACCCACACATGACACACAGGCCAAATTGTAACATCTCGTAACACATGTGTACACACCACCTGGGACTAGGAACCAACCACCCCGTCACGGCCCCAAAGCGGCGATGACGCTGCCACACATGCGCACAACGCAGAGGCCAACCGCAGCGCCATGCATGCGTCGCACACAGACACAGGGACACAACCAAGCAGCACACACACCAGCCCCACCCCGAACGCACATGACACGTGACAGGCCTGCCACAGACATGTCCCCAACGCCCAATTCACGGACAACACCCAACGTCACACAACCGACGCACACATGTCAGTGAAGTCACGCAACAGCAGGACACACCCCAGTGCAACAAACATGGCGAAGCACACAGCGGCGGCAACACCAACTAGGAGAAGCAGGGCCCCTTCGGGAAGAGGAACGCCAGTACCACACTGAAACACCCATACCACCCTGCACATATGAACAAGACATACAAAACGGAACACCAAAGAGCCCGGGGACCGACAACAGGTGGCCCAAGAATAACACTCACACACAAGGCCCAACGCAGAGCGGAAAGGCAGCCTGCCGCCCACACAAGGGAGAGCAGACAGCACTGAATGACCTTCCATTCCAACTCTGAAACCACAGCCCTACGAAAGAAGCCGGTGAATACAGCCATTGTCCAATAAAAGACCAACACAGGCATGCAGAGGAGACCGACCACAGGGCAGATAGCGCATATCACAGAAGAACACAACGGACGGGAAAGAATAAAGAAAACACTCCCCCATGTCGGCCCCATGCAAGTTAATTGGAAGGAGTCACACATCACTGACCTTGAACTGTCTGAGAAGCATGTGGGATGAGGGCCCGTGTCCTCCGCACAAGCCAACAGAACACAAGTCCTGTCTCCCTACGACTACACAGAGCTCACAGCAACCTCGGAGCGTGCACATTGCAGACTGCACACACAGCCGGAGCACGCCACCACAACGCACCGCTGCAAAATGGCAACCGCAACACACCTACCCAACTACGCCGGACAGGTCAAGCTGTACAAAACCAACCTGATACATATATTGGGATGCGAACTCCTGTCCCTGCTGAACGTCAGTTACCGACTGACTTACCGCATCACATTGTTCAGCTGCGTCATACCCGTCTTCTACTGTCGGAGGTGTCCCTACCAGCATCCCGTGGAGATGTGTCTCTCCAACCCGGCATGTCTAAAGGCGGACCTGCTAGCACTATTCCTCCTCTGGACGCACACGACAGGGCCTGCTCTGCCTATGGGGGCATGGCGTATGTGGCCAACATCGCACCCGCACTGAAATGGGACCACTGTGCCTCCACATGACGGATCATCGAGCACAGCTACATCGAATGTCACCCAGCATGCCCCATCATGGTCCTCCAAGGGACAACTTACGAACAACACCTTGACAGCCACCATCCGCTACATTGGCTGGCAAACATAAACACCACCAATGACATGGAAGCCCTGCTGGACGGCATCGCATACCTGACAACCTGTAAATTCGTCGGACCCCAACGCAGGTTCCCCGATTGACCTATGATGTCCAACCCCGCACCCATGCTTAGCTTCCGCACGGACTGGCCAGTCACCACCACAACAGCCATACCAAACGACCGGCAACAATTACCACACCATCAACGACATCGCCATGACATCGGATATGACCGGGACATGCACACTGTTCCCCATCACATCCAGGAACACCGCATGCATCGTGGGAGGCAGTGGCATGGGGTCTGTGTATCGCACCCACATGGACGGAACTGTACGAACAACCAGGACACGACATGGATCCAGCGCCCATGGACACACACACCGCTCAGTGGACATGAATAGGTCGCCTGGAGTCTGTGGGTGCTGCACCCCTCCCACCCCCGCCCCGGGAATCCCATACCAGGACCTTTGCACGGACGACAAGTGCAAACAACAACAACACGACCCCAGTGACTGTGACATGTCCAGTAACCACCACATTGCAACAACAAGTGGCACGCCGCTGCATGCACGCAAGCACATGCCCTGATGTCATCTCACATGCATGCGTGCATGAGGAACAACCGCAGCAAACCTGTCACATGGAACTGAGATGGACTGTGCCCATGATGCCAAGCGGTCTGGTAGGCTACTTGTATACCGTCTGTGTCAAAGTCCGTAGCTCCGCAGCTATACGTAAATGTACATTAGCACAGCCTTGGCCAAGCAGATGTAACTCTGAAGCCCACATCCCACATGCAACAGCCAATCACATGTAACCCCACACCCTATCCCATTTGTAATCATGCTCAGTATATCCTCAACATGTATTCCGCTGCCAGTAGTGTCCACTATACTGCATCACAGAGGACAGAAGACTCAATATAATGTTTGAAACCAAAACTGTCTCCGCTGACTCATTTCACAAGTACGAATGAGAGAGGATGAGAGTATGTGAAGTACACGGCAGTCGTGACATGACCATGTAGTCCACTGGTATTGGATGTCAACGCAAATGAGTAGCACTACTGTGGAAGACACACATGTGTCGTGTGAAGTCGTATGGACGCAGTGCTCAGGTGGGTGGGTGCGACGGGTAGATGCGCACATGCCAAGTTGGAGCACGCCGTGTTGGGAGGGGTCATGAACAGTACACCACCGCTTCCCTGGGCATTGTGAGAGGACACCTGTCGGGGGAAGTGAACACGTGTGTGCACAGCAGCCGGGCACACGAGCAATGCGGAACCAGGCGCACACGTCAGCCCACCCTCCGTGGACTAGCTGGATCCTGTTGTGCGCCCGCCATGCCCCTTGACAAGGCACACACAGCCCCAGTCGACCAGGTGTAACCCCAACATAGTCAATCCGCACAGGCGATACAGGGCACGGGATGGCAGTGGAGCATGGTGTGTGAGAGGTCTCCTCGCGCTCCTCCTGGTCATATCACGCAGGCAATAGAACCTCAACGTGTAGCATGGCACAAGTCAAATGGAAGTGTAGGGGACGCACCTCAGCACGAGCAGCACTGACGTCACGGGAGGTGGCTCGCACCATCCCATCCATTGCCCATTATACCAACCACGCCACATGCCATTGCGACTATGTGCAAGCGCGTGCGCCACCACCCCCGAGCCCTCCCCAGAGAGGCCAAAGAGTGAATGTGAGGGCCATCAGTCACAGACGGACGCGGCCTGGCCGCAAGGGCAGCCACTGCCACTGGGTGTCGCAGGTGGCGGATCCGGAAGGCGAAGACTGTGATGCATAGTCCATGCAGGCCGGGTCTCCATTTGGGGCACCACGCAGGTGGACGGCGTCCCGCCACACATCATACCCTGAGACAGCCCACTCGTGCAACTGGACCCACACATACACTCCATGCCCTCTCTGGTGCGAGCTTGGGGCTGCCTGTGCAAGCGCTAGCCTCGCAGGTGCACATGCATATTGGGGGAGGACATGAGGGCTGGGGCGAAGATGACTGTATCACTGTCAGTGAGTACAAGGGATGACCCAGATGTGGAAAGGAAGAGACGTGTCCCGTGTGTACTGCAACTAGTCGCCAATCCAACTACCCCCCCATGTCCGGAATGTAAGCCCGCACCTAGGCCCGCCCATCCGCCACATCGAATATACCACCAGCACAACAACCTTCCCATTCGAAACACTGACTGGGGGTGGCGACCAGTGAACAAACATGTGTAGCCTACCCACGCGTACATGTGGGCCCTCCATGATCCATGTCACCTGCGGCAAAGTCATGACATGCGCAATGAGGGAAGTGAGGTGAGCTGTCCGCCCCACGCACAGAAGGTGCATCAGCTCCACAGACCCAGCAGCGAGTCCAGCAGGGGTCACATGTGCAGGGGCAGCTGTGCCTGGTGTGAAGGCACATGCACATGGACAGCACATCGACCAATGTGTAGTCTGCCCACATCTACAGACCATCATCATGTGGACATAGGAATTGTACACAGGGCAACACATCTTAGTGGGTGCACCCACCGTGACCAACAATGCGCAATCATCGACGTACCCGCCCTGTGCTTGGCCCCCCACCCAACGGAGGCACATCCAGTGCCACCATCCCACACACACAAGCCTTCCACGGAACATGCTGTGTCCAATGGTCAGTACAGAGTCAGCGCCCATCTGGTGGATCCTGAACAGGAGACACATGCACACACATGATAGCTCCCACTATGTACGTCTGCCACCTGGCACGTGCAATGTAACCTCTCACCTGTGATGTGTGACTGCAAGCACACAGCCGTCTTGGCATGGGGCTGTCAATGTGGACACCTGTCAATGTTTCGGGAGGTGTGATCCGTACAGTGCTGTACATAGGGTGCAGTGCTGACACCTACTACTGTCTCATATCCCCTCGTGCCACAGGTCCCACTTGTTTTGGCTGCTCAGCCTGTGCCCACATCGTCGTCGTCGTGTGCCATACTCATCCAGCCTCGGAAGCAGTGCCATGCTCAGCAGACATTCATGTTGCCGTGGCGTTGCCGCTTGACGAATATGCAGTCAGTCCCCATCAGCACGCCCCGCAAGTCATTGGGGCCTAGATCCCCATGTGCATGACCATGGCAGTGGTTTGCATCACTAGCCATTGCCATTGGTGGGAGACCTGTGTAAGTGTATTGTGGCTGTGCCGTCCCTGCTTGACAGCTGGGCTGTGACTCTTGTGCTTGCTCAGTCATGTCAGTGATGTGAATGCGAAATTGCCATGTGTTGTGTTGCTCTGACATGTGTCCACTGCCATCTTCCCTAGGCGGAGACCGAACATTGACCACCCATACCAATTGCTGGCGGACATGGAGGATACTGAGGTCATAAGGAAGTTTCGGCTGGACAGGCCAACCCTGCATCGACTGTGTGCCATGTTGGAACCCCATCTCCATCCCCGCAGGGTGTATCCGACAGCATTCACCCCCACGGCTAAGGTGATGGCCGCCATGCATTTCTTCGCCACTGGGTCATTCCAGCACACAGTGGGCAGTGGAGGAGGGATGTCCCAGCCCATGTTCAGCAAGGTGCTGAGGGATGAACTGGCAGCCATGATGCTGTACCGAAACAGGTACATCAGATTCCCCAGGGCTCGTGAATTGGCGGCAGTGAAGGGTGCATTCTATGCCCTTGGCAGGATCCCACACGTCGTTGGTGCCATTGATTGCACACATATTGGCCTTGTTCCACCACAGGCCACTGAGCACCTGTACCACAACAGGAAGCACACGCACTCCCTGAATGTGCAAGTGGTGTGCCTTGCGGACATGGTGATAACCCACGTGTGAGCAAAGTTCCCAGGCTCGGCCCATGATGCACACGTAATGCGCAACAGCATCTTGCCACGACTGATGTCCAATCTGCAACAGGATCGTGGCTGTATTGTCGGTGAGTATGTGGAGTGGTGTAGCGTGCTGGTTGTGCGATGCTGTCCCCTGTCCAGTTGGAATAGCAACGGTTCTCTGTGTCCCTCACACCCAGGTGACTCTGCGTACCCGAATGGGGCATGGCTGCTCAGTCCATTGAGGAATCCTCGCACCCCAGCAGACGATCGCTACAATGAGGCACATGGGAGGACCAGACGTGTGGTCGAGCGTACCTTTGGCCTCCTCAAGTCCAGGTTCAGGTGCCTGGACCGCACCGGGGTGCGCTGGCGTACTCCCCACAGAAGGTGTGCCAGATAGTGGTGGCGTGCTGCATGCTGCACAATCTGGCCATTCGGAAGCAGATCCCCCTCATTGTGGATGACGGAGATCAACCAGGGCCCCAGCCCGCAGACCAGGACAGCTCGAGTGAGGAGGACAGCGGAGAGGAGGAAGCTGGGAATGTGCGCCAGCAGCTCATCGCCCGCTACTTCACTTAACGGTGAGTGTCCATGTACGACGGCTGATGTGTCTGTATTTGTGCAGGTGTGTGTGTGCTGTGTCAGGGTGGCCTTTTGTTCACTGCGTGCTGTGTATCAACGCTCCATGCCCAGGTTAGTATGCCACTGATGGTGGCTGTGGCATTGTGCCCTATTGCTCTGTGCGATGTGTGTACATTGCTTGTAGTTGTTGACATGTACTGTGTGATGGGTGTGTGACACACTCATTGAATGTGCTCCTGTTCTGTCTCCCACCCCTAGGTCCCTACAGGCCCTCCGGTTCCATTGCCATGCCACGCATCAGGTGCCGTTCCGCTCAAGGTGGCCGTTGTATTCCGTACAATTAAAACACAGGGCACAGACAGCAGTTTGTGGAAGAGGTGCATTTATTTCAAACTGTGACATGTGATTGTGTGTAAGGTGATGACAAAAGTGGTGCGTGCAGTGACAATGAGCTGTCGGTCATGGCTGCGTGATGCTCAGGGTGTACCCACTGGTTCTATGTCCATAGTCCAACACACACATGCCATCCAGATGGCTGTGTGGAGTGGGATCGTAGTCCAAGTCAATGCAGTGGGTGGTCAAGGAAGGCTGGCTGGCTGCCTCACTTGCGTCTGGAGCGTGCGAAGTCCTCCCGGGAGATCTGTTTCCACTTCGGACGGCCCCTTCCACGTTTGCGAGGGGGTGCCTGCTTGCGACCTGCTGGTGGTTGAGGTGTGCTCACTGGCTGTGGACGCAGGGGAACTGGACACTGCTGCTCGACCCTGCGCCCCGGCAGGTGGTGGCGGAGGGGAGCTGCTGTCCCTGGCTGTGACCTCACCGCCACCACCAGCTGGCCCATGAGGTCCACGAGTTGGCCCATACGGGCGTCCATGGACCTCAGCACCCCCAGCACCTCACGCGTGTCTGTAGCTGACCTGGCCCATTGTCCTTGGGCCTCTTCATAGGCCCCAAGGACTCTGGCGTTTCCCTGACCCTGCTCCTCCTACCAGTCCTGCTGCCACCGGCCTGCCCACTAGCCACATTGCTCACCACGGTCCTCACCCTGGCTCCCGGGGTGGATTCAGTTGTCCGGGCCACCACCTGCGCTGGGGCTGGGGCTGGGGCCAGCGAAGACGTGGTGGCGGTTGCGGCAGTGGTAGTGGCCGCAATGACCGTGGGTGTGGGCGCAATGACCGTGGGTGTGGCCGCAATGCCCGTGGGTGTGGCCGCAATGACCGTGGGTGTGGCCGCAACGACAGTGGCAGCAGGGGGCTGGGAATGTTCAGCAGCCCTGGATGATGGGTTGGTGGGTAGGAGGGGTCCTGGGGAGCGGCTGGGCCCTGCCACACTAGATGGGCCTGCTTGGTGGTCCGTGTCCGAAGAGGAGGACAGATCCTCCACATCCGTGTGTCCTCGTTGGGGGCTTGTAGGCTGGCTGTGCTGGCTGCTGTCTCCAACGCATTTGGGATGGAATATGCTTTTGGGCTACATGCTGTGAGCCATGGGTGCCGAACGTGACATGTGTTGTGGCAGCATGACAGTGCATGGTCTGAGGTGTGTGCATGCCTGACATACCCTGCATATTTGCTGTCTGTTGTGATTACTGGACATGGCATTGGACGCATCGTTATGAGTGTGTGATGGTTGTGTGCCACCCGACATATTGCAGTTGTCCCATCTCCTTGGTGTGCGTGCTGCCCTGTGCCATGTGCATCACTGCAGTGCTCGGGGGGTGTGGCCCATGTTGTGTGTTGTTGCTCACAGTGTGGCGTGCGCTTCATTGACTTCTGGCACATGGTTGGTCATGGGCATGTATCTTAGCGTGACTGCTGTATGTGTGGCAGCTGTGCGGATGACATGCCTTTCATGAGACTGGGGCTGACGGATGGGATGGATGGTATGTTGTATGTGCATGGTGTGTCTGTGTGTTTGATGGGTTCAGTGGTGTTCGTGTGCATTTATGTTGTTCCGCTCTGTTGCGTCTAGTGTTGTTTGTCTTACATAGGCGTAGTTGTGGGGTGTGTGGTTGACAGGCAGTAGGGGCTACATGGACAGGACTTCAATGGTGTTTCGGTTGTGTGTGATGGGTTGCACAGTGGCTGCCGTGGTGGTACTATATTCAGTGTGGCTTGTGCATGCAGACGTGGCTCCTTGGGTGTTGCTGTGTCTGTGATGGGTCATGTGGGGTGTGAGTCTGTGGTTCATGTCCGTGTGCACATTGTTCACTTGTTCGTGACAGTGGGCGGTGCTGCGTGTTCGTCTGCTACGTAACATGTCCCATGTGTTGGTCGTGTTACGGTCCTCATGCCTCCAGTAATCCAGCCCTGTCCAGTTTCCCACCTGCAGGTTGTTCGTGCGTGCACTGTACTGGATGCCACATGGTTCTAAGCGGGGGGTGCTCCATGTTGCAGGTCTGTGGGGGTGGGGGCGGTGTTGTGGGTCGTGGTGATGGCTGGACACCCACTGACACCGATTGTTGTGGACCGTGATGTCTACCTTTCGGCTGTCGGTGTGCACTGCGGTGGCTGACACGTGGGTGTGGGGTGTGGGGGATGCTTCTCCTTGCTGTGCTGTGGGACTAGGGGCCTGGTGTGTGTTGTACTTGAGCTGTCCACCCTCCCACCCACTGCACTTTGTGTTCCTGCCACTTACCTGTTACTTGTCGGTTAGTGCAGCTATGGCGGACACATGGGTGTGGTGGGTGCTCGTTGTGGCGCTTCTGGCATACTTGGGGACCTGTTGGTGGTTACGTGGCTGGCTGAGTGTACACATGCCCCCACGTATCTTACAGTTGTTAGGTTTGGGCTGTGTGTGGTGGTGTCTGTTGCATGTGTGTGTGATGTGTTGTGTATTGTGTGCTGGACATGGGGGTGTTTGTCCCTGGGAGCTGTGGCATGGTGGTAGTGCATGTGAGTACATAGCGGTGTGCTGGTATACATTAGTTTGTACTTACCAGCCTCCACTCCCCTGCTAATCCGGCGAGGATCTCCGGATGTATAATGACTCGCACCTTCTCCTCCCACGCTTTGAAGGTCTTGAAGAGCGCGGGATTCCCTCCGCCAGTGACGGCAGCCAGCTCTCTGTTCTTGCTCTCCTTCTTCTTGACCAGGCTCTTGACGTCATTCCACCGTTTGTTGATTTCAACTCTGTTCCTGGGCAGGGTCCCGACTGCATTGACCTGGTCTACGATCCGGTTCCACATTCTGTTTCTGGTGGCTAGTGGTGTGTGCTGGACCAGGTTCCCATAGATTTGTGGGTGCACCTTGATAATCTCAGTCGACCATGACCGTCAGCTCAATGGGCGTGAACTTGGGCATTCTTTGTGGTGCCATGGTGTTTGTGGTGCTGGTGCGGTGTGTGTTGTGTAATGTGCAGGGGGTTTGTGGTGCCGGTGTTTGGTGGTGGTGGTGGTGGTGGTGGTGGTGGTTGTGATGTGTGTGTTTCTGTGGTGTGCTGCTGTCCTTGCTGTGTCAATGTGTCCTCTCCTCTCCTCTCTAGTTTGCAATGTTGCAAGGGGTTGTGGTCTGTGGGAGTGCTGCTTTTGTACTTACATATGTGGGTGTGTCCTCATGGTCTGTTGTTTTCAGGTGTGTTGTGTCTGGTGTTCTGGCCTTTGTATTTTTTGTTTGTCCAGGGGGTGTTTTCAGGATGTGTACTGTGCTTGTGTATTTGTGCGTGCCTTGCTGTGTGGACTTGTTGGCCATGTTGTGTGCGATTGTTTTTGTCAGCGGATGGTTTCTGTGCAGGGACGTGGGCGCCATGGCTTCTGCCGTGTCAATTCTCATCGGCGTTGTTTGCGCTGGCGGGCGGTATATTTGTGGTTTACCCGCGCTCATGGCGGTGCGATCGTAATTTCACGTGCGGTGTGTCGGCAGTGAGGGCGGGCGGTTTTGTGTTGTCGTGCGTGTTTCCGTCCGTGGCGGGCGGTTTGACTCCGACTCGGACGAGGGCGGGCGGTATCTTGTGTGGTTTTTCCGCCGATGGCGGTTTTCGGTTTGTGTATTCGTAATGGCGTGGTCGGTGTTCAGACGGTGTGTGCGGGCGGATTTTTGCCGCTTTCATGCCTGGCGGATTTTTCCACGCCCGGTATCGTAATGGGCCTTTTAGATTTTAGATGTGGTTTGTGGGATTTGTAGGGGTATAGGGTGGGAAGTAAATTAATTTTAAGTAATTAATCATTGTTTTAATTAATATTATTTATTTTGATAATTAATGATGTTAACTGCGTAATTTTTTTAAAAAATGTTTTGAGATTTTGTGTGTTTTCTGTAAGAGTCTATTGTGTGAAGTACATTAATTATAATTCCTTAATAATTGATATTTAATTCATGATAATTGGTTTGTTGATAAATATTAATATTAATAGTGTAAACATTTTTTTAAGTTAAGTGTAAGGTGGAGGATGTGAGTTCTGTGGGGTTATATGGTGGGAATTTATGTAATAAATATTTTTTGTTAATAATATGTATTTAACATTTGAATATGTTTATATTTTTTAAATTGAATATATTTGTATTTTATTGCAACATGTTTTTATTTTTCTTTGCTGACTTTGTTTTTGAAATAATTTCATTTTGTTCAAGATATTTTGTTTGTTTTTAATGTTGCACTGACTGGAGTGGGAATAGTAAATTTTACCCCACTGCAATCCAACACTTTCCCTACTGTTGTAATGACTGGAGTTGGAATAGTAAATCGTACCCCTCTTCTTTCCAACACTTTCTCCACTGTTGTACTGATTGGAGTGGGAATAGTAAATTTTACCCGTCAGCTATCCAACACTTCCCCTACTGTTGTACTGACTGGAGTGGAAATAGTAAATGTTACCCCTCTGCAATCCAACACTTTCCCTACTGTTTCACTCATTGGAGTGGGAATAGTAAATGTTACCCCTCATCTATCCAACAGTTTCCCTACAGTTGTATTGAATGGAGTGGGAATAGTCAATTTTACCCCTCCGCTTTCCAACACTTTCCCTACTGTTGTACTGACTGAAGAAGGAATAGTAGATTTTACCCCTCCTCAATCCAACACTTTCCCTACAGTTGCACTCATTGGAGTGGGAATAGTAAATTGTACCCCTCCAGAATCTAACAAATTCTCTACTGTTGTACTGATTGGAGCAGGAATAGTAAATTTAACCCCTCAACGCTCCAACACTTTCACTACTGTTGTACTGATTGGAATGGTTATAGTAAATATTACCTATCTGCAATCAAACACTTTAACTACTGTTGCATTTACTGAAAGGGGAATTGTACATTTTACCCAGTTTTATTATTCTTGCTTTGTGTGAAGTGGGAGTAGTATGTTTTTAAAATATTTACTATAATAGTTTGCGTAGTTTTGTATAAATTGTCTTGGGAATAGTATATGTATTTTATAATTTATTTTATATTGTTATAATTTATAGTATTATGTTTTTGTTTATTTAAACTTATAATATTTTTAATTATTAATGCTTTTAATGTGCAAAATAATTTCAACTAAATTTTAAGAATTTTAAATTGTTTACTTTTTTAATTTAATTAGAACGGTTCATTATTTGAAGATTGTATATTATAACATATATATATACATATATGTTATATTTTACATTATTTAAAAACATTTGATACTATATTATAACTTTAAATAATTAGTTTAATAATTGTTTTTAAGTAGATATATGTAAATATATATTAATTATTATGTGTGTTTAATTTTTTTTTATTAAGTACATTTTTTATATTTGTCAAAATATATATTCAATTTTAAAATTAATATTACTATTAAATATATTTAATATTTGGTATTTTATATACATTTAAAAAACTATATTTAATACAACGTTATTAATGACATCGATATTTTTTGCCAATATCTTTGTACTGACATCGCCATGGTCTCAGGACCGACCGACCTCCGGTTGGCGGTCCCTTCACTGCCATTACAATGCACCGCACATACTCCCATTTCTCTATGGGAGCTTGTGCTGCGGCTGTAAACCGGCCGTAGTACAAGCTCTCATGGAGAAATGGGAGATTCTGTTAATCCCTGTACTGTGTGGTGCCTGCCCCAACCGGATGCCATGGAGGAATGGGGGCCCTGCTAGGGGCCCCAAAAGTTGCTTTCCAACAGGCTTTCCATGTCGGAAAGCCAGACATGGAAAGCCTGTCGGAAACTGACATCGTAATACCGACAGCAGAAATGTCGTCCTCAGAGATTACGTTGGGGCCTCCGACTGACCGGCTGGTTTCAATTCTGACCGCCTACATTGTTATTAGGCGGTCGGAATTGAACCTGAAGATGTCGGTCGGAAAGTCTCCGACCTGCAGTCGGAGGCTTTCCGACCGACATCATAATCAGCCCCAATAAGAATAGGATGACGATATTTTTTACCTTAATATTTTGGTCATGATAATTTTAATCTCATTATTTTGAGGGTCAATATTCTGTCAGTGAACCCCAGATAACCAGGCATTTCCAAGGAGGGCTTCCAGATTGCAGGCAGATTTCCATGCCCCATTGTGCTGCTGACATGAGTACCAGGAAGAACAGGGAGACTAGGGCTTTTCTGAATGCTAAGCTTTCTGAACACAACCTAATTTCTTCTGCTTTGCCAATTGTTGTGATTAACACTCCAGCATTCCCTGCTGTTTGTACAGCCTCCTAAATGAGTTGGACCAGATGGAACAACAGTGGCTGCTGGGTGTTTTAACATTTAATGACCTTGACTGGAGGGATGAGTTGATGCTGAGGTTTCACTCTTCAGATATCGTTAGAAACAACTATAGAAAAAAACTGAGGGTTAAGGGAGAAGGAAATAGGTGAAGGGTAAACCCTGGCTGCTGGAGTAGTGAAATAGTGCACAAAGAGGGCCACAATAGCAGTGCCAGGAGGAGGGGGGAAGGGACCAGACAAGAAGGATGGAGACCTAATATGCTAAATGACTTGAGGTAGTGTTAGTTGAATAACTGAGCCCTTCCACAGGCTTAATAAAGGGTATGTACATTAGGGTCAACACCAACGACTAAGCAGGAGAATCGTGGGCATCCTATCCAGGAGAGTTGAACACATGGAGAACATGAGAATGTGACAACATGACAGGCATGGAAAAGCTCAAGTGGCGCCAGCAGAAACAAGAGGTCAACTACGCACATTTCTGAATGCAAGAAAAGCATAGCGAGCATTATGCAAAATAATGTGGCATGGGGGGGGGTGAATAGTCTAACAGAGCATGGAATCATTGAAAGCAGGAAAGCACTCACGCAGGAATGCCGGAAAATCCATACCAGGAGAGGAAAGCTCAGTCTTTTGGAGGAGCACATCATAACAAAGAGCAATGACATGGATTCAGGAGTCCAAGCATACCTGGGTGACCACCACCTTTGAGGAGGGGGATCTGGACGTATCCCTGTCACTGTAGAGCTCTTCAATGATACTATTAAGTCCCTTTTTGTTCAGTTGTCATCTGCCCATCTACCATAAGGTATTTGATTATGAGACACAAGATGTTCAGGTTCCAGTGATTGAAAAGAAGTGTCTGGGTGTTCATCCATTTGAGAGATTGCTATCTCCATGGTGTCAGGTTCAAGGGAGTTAATAAAAGACTCCAGTTCATCGAGAGCCATGAATTTTGATGTTTTCCAATTTAATGTGATTCCAAAAGTTGTTGGCTGTAGCAGGCTATATTTATATCCCATTTTCTGAGCTATGGCCTGAGGGCCAAGGACGTCTTCCATCTGGGATCAGTATCAAATGAATAATATGCCAAAATGGAGACGGTCTGACCTTCAAGGAAGATGGAACTTTTTTTCTTCTTAACTGCCTATGGAATCATCTTCATGTGCTGGTGGCATAACAGAGAGGCTATGATGAAGTATTTTCGAGACCACTGGGTGCCTAGGACGGATTCTGTATGTCTACTAGAACTCCAGGACAGGCTCAAATTGACAATTCAGTTGGAAAATAGAAAATCCATTAGAAAACCCACCATGTTGTTCCTTTTCGCTTTCTCAGTGAGTCCACATATCCTGATATTAGTACGGCAAGAGTTTTCTTCCAAATCAGATTTTGCTTTAAATGTCATATGTCTTGACCCGAGTCAGGCTTCATATCTATCTTTTCCTCAACAGCCACCAGCCTCCACTTAGCAGAGTCCGACCATGCATTGAAGGCAGTGAGATCTGCCTATGATTTAGGGAACTACCTCTAGAACTTACCTGTACCTGAAGCCCTCCGTTCAAGCACAGACACCACTTTAGTGCATAGAGTTTCCCGCCTTGCCCCTTTTGACTCCCCCTTCTCTCTATCTCTCCCTCTCTTTCTCTCCTTTTGCCTCCTTCATCACGTGTTTTGCTTCTGCTGTTTGTTGTTATTTGTCTTGTTTCTCTTTGTTTCACTCATTTGTGCTTGTATTGCCTCCCTTTCAATCCCTCACTTCTCTGTGCTCGCTTTTTTCTTTTGCCAATGACTTTTGTTCTGCTGTGCTCGCTTTTCTCTGTTTTACTCTTGAGCTCTTCTGAGCTTATATTTTCTCACTTTCAGTCTTGTGCTCCTTGAACTTGATTTCTCTCATTCACCCTTGCACTCTTTGTACTCGTTTTCCCTCTCCTCATACTGAGTCTGCTTTATCTCTCTCTCTATCGTCCATTTGTGTTGGGTTCTAAATTGGCCTCTTTTTTCCTGCTTGCTCCTTTTTGTGTCTTTTGCTCATGTCTGCTGGTTTTTTGTCTTGCTCTTTGTTGTTCCGCCCCTTCTGCTGCCTTTTCCCACTCTTGCCATCCTGTTGCCTCTGCGCACACTCCTTATCTCATTTCCTGCCTCTCCCTCTCTTCCACTTCCTGCCTTGCTCACCCCACCTAGCCCTGTCCACCAACCCCTTGTTCTCTTCCCCATGCCGGGCCCTACTTGATGGCAGGCACAGCACAAATGCTCTGTTGGTGCATGCAAGGTGTGCCAAAGGCAAGCCCATCAGCACCATGCCCATGGCAGGAACACTGGACCTTCCCCCACCAACCGTTATCCTGCTGTGACCCTCCATGCTTTCCACCTGGCAACCGCTCACCGCACTGCTGCTGTGCCGCACCACACAACATTGAGGAAGCATTTTCCTGCACTTCTCGCAAATTTTCATGCATTCTCCCACACAAACTGCTCACGACTTTTTATCTAAAAGCACCCAACAGCTGACCTCCTTTCACTCACACCAACCAGCACCTCACCATACAGCACTCTGCACTCAAATGCATGCTCCTCAACACCCACTCACTCACAAACAGACTGTGGGGATCTGGGAACTGCTGCACTGCCACAAACCAGATCTACTATCCCTCATGGAGAACTGGCTAAACCCCACTTCAGCCCTCTACATCCACACAGACCCATGCCCTCCAGGCTACAAAATTGCCAGGCAAGACAGACAGCACAAACCCAGAAGCGAATTGCGATCATCTTCAAGGATGCCACCTCCACAGACCCACCCACCAGCAACATGGAACACCTGTTGTTTAAGCACCACATTACAGCCAACTTGACCTTGAGTGGCAGCGTTACATGCAGCCCACTGAGACCACAACTTTGCCAACACCATTGGGGATTTTGTCTCTCTCTTCATTCTCGATTCTAGCTCTTTCATGCTCCTCAGAGACCTGAAATTCCGCCAAGAAGACCGAACAGACCTAAACACAACTGCACTATGGGAAGGACTAGGGAAGCTCGAATTCACCTAACATCTAATGGAATCCACATACTTCGCCGAACACCTCCTGGGCCATATGTTCACCAACCTAGACAACATTTCTGCCAACAGCCCTACACTAGTCACCTGGACAAGCAATGCCCTGGTCAAGTTCACCATTCCCATCCCACACCAACATGGACCTATCACCTCCATACCAGCCCAACAAAACTGGAACAACACCCCAGAGGAAGAAAGGATTAGTGCACTCATGGCATGCCCTTCCAAACACTGCAGCAACTTACCGGAAACTATCAACAACTTCAACAACTGGATCTCCCCCTTCACAGATACCCTGCCACCCCCTCAAGCACAGAAAACCACAAGATCCAGACCTCAAGCCAGTTGGTACATGGAGGAATTCAGAATGACAAAAAACCAGTGCAAACATCTAGAGCGCATATGTAGAATTAGCCATGACAAGGACACCTCTCTGCTATGCTTCCACCAGAAGTTCTAGCCCACCAAACACACTATGCTGGCAGACCATATCAGCTCCAGAATCAATTACAGCAAAGAGATTTTTACCATTGTGAAAGATTTCACCACATCAGCGTCCATCTACAACAGTATCACCCCTCATTGGACCTCTGAAAAATGCTCTCACAATCCATCTGCAACAAAATAATCTCTATGTAAACCAACTTCAACAACTAACTGGAGCCTGCAGACCTTGCTACATGTCTTCCCATCTTGGCCAAGGAAATGATGGCCATGACAATTTGGACCTCCACCATCTCGGATGAAACCACTCCCAAAATGCAGTACAATAACCCTGCTTTCAACATAGGACGTTAACATATTAGCACAGCACTCACGCCCATCTTGCATGCCTCCATCTCATCAGCCACCTACCTGAACACATGGAACCACACCAGTCCTCCCCCTGCTCAAGATGCTCTCCACAACCTATCAATCCTCCCCAACTACAGATCTATCTCCTTGTTACCGTATCTGGCCAAAGTCCTAGAGAAAGCTCCTCAACAAGCACCTCTCCACACATCTCAGTGACCACCAACACCTCAATGTCACCCAGTCCAGATTCAGACTTAACCACAGCACAGAAACAACCCTTATCGCCACCAGAGACAACATCAGCATGATGAACAGAGGAGAGACAGCAGCTCTCATCCTCCTGGAACTCTCCACAGCATTCCACATAGTATTCAACCTTATCCTCATCTGAAGTCTGCACAAGAGTGGAATCCAAGGTTCTGCTCTTTTCTGTCTGGCCCTGCCACTCCCACAGTCAGTCAGCCTTGTCCCCTTCTCTTTGGATGCATACAACCTCATCTGTGGAATACCGCAAGGTTCCTCTCTTAGTCCAACTCTCTTCAACATGTACATGATCCCACTTGCAAGCTTCAACTGATCTTATGACACCGACATCCTCTCCTCCGCCAACGACACCCAGCTCATACTCTCCCTCTTTATCAAGAACGACAAAACCCGGAGCAAGTTCATGGACTGCATGACCAAAGTCGCAGAATAAATGTATACCAACTGTCTCAAACTAAGCACCAAGAAAACAGAAGTCACGATCTTCAACAGAAACACCTCACAATGATGATCCATCAGGTAGCCGGTTGACTTAGGACCCATCCCCCACCCCCATCACCCATAGCAAGAACCTCTGGATCATTATTGACAGCAAACTCAACATGACTAACCAAGACAACAGTATGACAGCCTCCAGCTTCCACGCCATATCGATGCTGAAAATAATCTTCAAATGGTAACCAACCAACACCTGCAAAATTGTCAGACATGCCCTCATCGCAAGCAAGCTGGATTAGGGAACACCATACTCACCGGAATCAACAAACAACTCACCAGATAACTGCAAACCATTCAGAACTCAGCAGCCAGAATCACTCTCAGCCTCCCCCACAGCAAACACATCACAGCAGATCTCAAGAATGTCCACTGGCTCCCTATACACAAACAAGCACATTTCAAACTCCTCACACATACACACCACTAGACTACCAGACACTTCCGCTTGGTCAGACTTTTACTTGCTCACATCACACACAAACACAGAAGACAGCTCCTAAAGCGTGAAACGACCTGCCAGTACACATCAGAGCATCCTCTTCAACCTTTGAGTTTCTCAGGAAGCTGAAGAACTGGCTCTTTGGATATCCCCGACCGCCTACCTTAGGCGAGGCTAGTCTACACCTGCTCAGCGCCAGGATGCCCTCCAAGTGATGGCATGCGTTAGAAACCCTCATACCATACCATTGCATAACATAACATACCATAACATAATGTTGACTTCACATCAGCTGATTTATTTATTGCTCCACTCTTGATGTGGCAAGCCCACCGACAAAATCTCCTTCATGAATTTAGGCATCTTGTGGGCGGCTGTCTGAGCCAATTCTTTACTGTGTAAGAGTGTTTCAGAGAAAAGCATCTGCCTCGCAAGACAGGACAAAGACATGGGAGGCCTCTGGAGCAGTCTCCAATGAAGCCGCTGAGTCCGAGAAAAAAAGAGGAGGAATAATTATACATCTCTAGCTCTGTACAGGCCAGCCCACAGCACCAGCAGGGTTACTGACCAACAAATAAAGCATTTAGTGTAAATAGTGAGCATCTCTTGGTCGGTTGATGAGAACCACCACCCATTATGTTTGGTGAATGGTCATGAGACTAAGAGAAAGCTCCAGTAGGATGGTAATCCAGCAGTGGTATCTAGTGATGGTCGCAGGAGGCCACCACTACTCACTACTCAAAGACGGAGTCACAAACCACAGTGGGCAGAGGTCATCTACATATGTAGGTACAAGCCACAAGCCAGCACCAGTACCAGGACTTGGCTAGCACCAGCAAAAGCAGTGCAGTGGGTTACACCATGGTAGCACCTGTATATTGTAAAGGAGGAGGAGTCCAGTCCTCCTATGCACTATCCATTGCCAATGAAGGACTAATGAAGTGACACAGTTCCGGCAGTCTGCTCGGGCTGGCAGGCAGCGCATACTTGCTTGAGGACTCTAATTTTTCCTCAGGCAAGTGTTATGCAGGCATCAGACTCCAAAATCTGGCCCCATTTTTGTACAGGTTAATCTCTTCACCTCCACTGATTACCGACACAAACGTACAGGCATCTATCATGGGCTGGTCAGGAGTGCAGCATCAAAATGCAGCTGTGTTACATCGAGCCACATGGTTGAAGCTCTGGATGCATCTGCTGAGGGTGGGGAAGGGATCTTCCAACAAGGTGGCAGCACTAAGCCATGCCACTACCCCTGAGTCCTATGAGCACAGATGGCAGTGCATTGTCTCTTCCTTCAGGCACACTGTTCTTGTAAGTGGAACATGGACACCAAACACCAAGGTACAGGGCTTTGGAGAGAACTCAGCTATGGAGCATGGCAACAGGCTGACTATTTCAATGCTGCCAAGCTCCACCTCTTGAATGGAGTTTTAGCTGTGATAATGTCTGAAATTGAGAAAAGCCTGATTCCCGCTACAACAGGGTGGCTGGAGGCTAAGGAGCATCGCTGAAATTCTGGGGAAATTTGGAGCTCCAGAACTGAAGCTATAGAATGTTTCTACAAGTTCTAAAAATTGCAACATGAAAACTTCTCTGGACACTTGAGAAATGGTGCTGAGGCTTCTTAGCAAAGATTTGACCATAGCAGCCAAAATGATTTCCTGCCATAACAAAAGATTCAGATGGACCTGGTAAACAAGGTGTCCATGGTTATGGATCCCTGCTCGTCTTCTGCCTTCAGCCATGCACATCAGATGGATTCCAATCTCTAGAAAACATTATAAGTACAGCAGCAGCTTCTTCATTATCTCACCAAAGACCCTCACACCGCCAAAGCCCACCTCCACGAAGGAATGAAGGCCGTCGCCGAATGGACGAGGACCAGCCGCCTGAAGCTGAACTCGGACAAGACGGAGGTCCTCATCCTTGGTTCCAACCCTTCAGCCTGGGACGACTCCTGGTGGCCAACATCACTGGGAACAGCCCCGACACCCACCGACCACGTACGCAACCTAGGGGTCATCCTCGACCCCACCCTCTCCATGACTAAGCAGGTCAACGCCGTTTCCTCATCCTGCTTCAACACCCTCCGAATGCTCCGCAGGATCTTCAAGTGGATCCCCACCGAAACAAGAAAAACAGTCACCCAGGCCCTCGTCACCAGCAGGCTGGACTACGGAAACGCCCTCTACGCAGGAATGACGGCTAAGCTCCTGAGACGGCTGCAACGCATCCAGAACGCCTCTGCACGTCTTATCCTCGACATCCCCCGATGCAGCCACATCACACCCCACCTGAGAGACCTGCACTGGCTCCCTGTCAACAAGAGGATAACCTTCAAACTCCTCACCCACGCACACAAAGCACTCCACAACTCCGGACCAGCCTACCTCAACAGACGACTCAGCTTCTACACCCCCACCCGCCAGCTCCGCTCGACCAGCCTCGCCCTCGCCACAGTCCCCCGCATCCGGAAAACGACCGCCGGCAGCAGATCCTTCTCCCACCTCGCCGCCAAGACCTGGAACACCCTCCCCACCAACCTCCGACAGACCCAAGACCTACTGGCCTTCAGAAGACTCCTCAAGACCTGGCTCTTCGATCAGTAGCAGCACCACCCCCCTCTCCCCCCAGCGCCTTGAGACCCTCGCGGGTATGTAGTGCGCTTTATAAGTGACATGATTGATTGATTGATTCATTCATTATGGGTGATGGGGCTCCTCTCTTCTAGGTATTGTCACAGTGGGGAAGGTGTTCCTCCATTAAAAAAACACAAAAGCTTTTTTTTAGTGGTTCAAGCAAACAGCATAGATTTACGCCATTTGGGAAGCAGTGTGGGTGGAATTAGTGTTCTTCGGGAGCCCCTGCTACCAGCGCTGCATGATTACATCAGCTGTCGGTGTCAGCCAATACAACCAAAAGTATTGGTGTCCCTCCTACATGCTGCCAGACAAGGAAAGAGATTGTTTTTACAATTTTTAAGCAAGGTTGAATAGAGGGTCTGACATCAGTGAATGAAGGAAATTTAAGAGCAGTGAACATCACTATTGTTTCATGGGATGAACAGCTGATGGTTTTTTGGTGAACTATTTTTGTTTAGGGAAAAGCCTTGTACAGTTTAAGGAACAGTTGCCTTTGTGATGGATAAAGGCACTGCAGAAATAGATAGACAGGACCATCTATTTATAGTTTTACAATGTTGAGAGAAAGGGGCACAGCACAGACCACTTGAGTTGTGTTCTTTAAATAGGTGCACATCCCAAAATTTCCCTGGGCAATTGCCTCACAACATTAAAGCCTTGCTATACATCACATTAACTATCCATTCGCTTACCACCACTCTACCATCCCACCCACATATCCCTCCCCGAAACTATCTGCTTCCTATTGTACTGCAGTTCAATAACAGGGACTTAATAAATCATGAAGCTGAAACACCAAAGTATCCAAGAGATATACGGACACTCAATGGTAGGAAAGTCTTCCTGCATACATTTTGGTGATGCTGGCAAGGGGGCCATGCTTAGCTCTGTCCAGCAGAACTACTCTGTAGGAGGATGCTGATGGCTTTCACCGCCAGTCACCAATGGATCATGCCTTTATTCATTGTCCCCAATGTATCCGTGAGTCACCTGACATGGAGCATACAGCCGCATATGTGAGCCTTTCCATGCCCATTGACAGATACATTTATTCTATCTGGGCTTACTGACGAAATGTGACACCTTTAAACCTCCCCTTGCATCTCTTCCCAAGCTCCCTTACCAGCATCGCCAAGGTGTATGCAGGAAGACTTTCCTATCGTGGGGTGTCCGTATATCTCTTGGATACTTCGTTGCTTCAGCTTCATGATTTATTAAGTGTCTGTTACCAGACAGCATTATAGCATTTGTCTACCATTGGCACCAAGATCCTTTGACCTCCTCTCATTTTTAGCGCCCTGAAGAAGGTGCGTCTTGAATATTGGGGTCATCCCCGAAACACGCGTCAGCGCAAATTCTGGAGACCAATACGATAGAATCCCTGTATACAGTCACTGTTTTGTAATAATGCAATAATCTACTGGAAAAAATACTGACCTTTGATATTGAGATATACTATATTTCTGCTATTCCAATGGCAACACTTATCACAACCTGAGGTCTCTCAGAACCTTGTTCAGATTCTGGTTCTCCAGACCGCGGTATCTTTTGTCACTTTTAGAATGTGCTGATTGGATGTTGTATGAATGTCGTTTGCATGAAAGTGTACAGTAGAGGACTTGACATTCTTATTCTTGCTGTCTGTCTTTTATCATGTCTTTCTAGTTATTTATATATGAGCATATACAGATGTGACTTTCCACTATTTAAATTATTTTGTATTTAATTCTGACAATACAAATGATAACATTATTGCTGTTCTCTCATTTCTGGATTCTTGAATAATTTATGTGCATGTATTGTAGCTGTGCAGACAGTTATTTGTGTTTCTTGGCTCTCTTAGGACTCCCAGTGAGCGCTGTTAATATGGCAAGAGATTGCACCAACTAAAATTATTACAGACAGGATATTTCCTTATTCTTCATTGTTGCCTTATTCCCCTCTTCTGCCAGCCTGCTATCTGTTGCTTACAGGGGCCCTTTCCTTTTTCTATTCCATCTCTGGAATGTGACATGCTCTAAACAAAATGTCATGCCTCAGGCAAGCACAAACACACACAGAAGTTTCAACACTTGCACACCCCTGGCAGACTGTCTATTCACAATCTGAACCACTGTCATGTTGTCCACCCTAAACAGCACCCTCTAATGCACCAACTCCGCTCCCCACAATATGATGACCACAACCATAGGAAAAATTCCGAAAAATCGATGCTCCTGCCCGCCAACTTCCACTTTGCTAGCCATTCATCCAGGCACCAATGCCCTTGCCAATACAGGCCGAAACCCAAACCAGCTGCTGCTTCTATGAATATCTGCACGTCACAGTCCATGTTACCTAGCTTGTCCAAAGGAATCACATTGAAGGAATTCAAGACTAAACTCCACATCCTGAGATCTTCTTTGACCCCTGCTGATAAGTACACCAGATAAAGCCAAACCCAATCTCCTGCAAAAAGTTCTCCCTACCCTGACCACTCTGCATGCAAAGTGCAGGTGCCCAAGCAACACTTGAATCTCCCTCACCCTCACCTTCTCCTTGCCCATCATGTTCCTCAACAGCACCTGTGTCATCTCCTTTTTGTCCTGCAGCAACCTCACCTGCATTACCTTTGAGTCAATCTCAATCCCCAGGAATGACATCACTTTACTCTGCCCAATGGTCTTCTCGGGTGCCAAAGTAACTACCAGGTCACCCATGAGCTCTTAAAGACTTACCAGCATCTGCTGGCAGTCTGCAGAGCCAGGCGCCCCCATAAAGAAGAAATCGTCCAAGTAATGTGTCACCATAACGTGCCCGGTGTGCCATATGAAACGTCACTGCAGGAATGAACTGAAACACTCAAATAACTCACACGATATTGAGCAGCCCATTGGCAGTGCCTTGTCCACATACCACTGCCCCTAAAAAAAAATCATGCCTAAAGTTGGAAATCCTCTGGGTGCACCGGTAACAAGCCAAAAGACTCACTTAACATCACACTTTGCCATCTGTGCCCCATGGTCTGTCTTGACCACCAAGGACATTGCCATGCCCACCGATAGATGGGACACGGACGGCAAGACCTCCGAAATAAAATCATTGACCGACCCCCCTTCACACCAAGACAAATGCTGAATCAGCCGAAACTGCCCTTTTTCCTCTTGGAACACAACAAGATTATGGATGGAGTGTGGGAACTTTTTAAACACAGATCTGGGCTTAATCTATCGTTCTTTTGCTCACCATGCCACCCCAGTTTAGACCCAGCCATATGCAAATCAGTCTTGACCCTGTGCCCCATGGGAACAGTTCAGCCTGACATGCCAAGCCAGGTCCTCCCTGGAATGAAAACTAGCATCCTAGGACTGGTTTTGGGGTATCACCCCTCATCAGCCAGGCTAGCTTGAATCCAGTTGCACAGTGAGCAAGGGACCCACATCTGATCATACGGAAACCCCGGCTTGGCAGTTCAGGCTGGACTGTTCCCAGAAGGAGCAGGGTCAGGACTGATGTGCATATGGCTGGGTCCAAACTGGGGTGGCTCCCTGTGTTTTTATCTGAGATATTTCCCCCCTTCCAGGCCACCCTAGGGGTTTGTATTGGGATACCAAAAATATCACAAAGATCTTGCTGCCTTTCTTTCTAGCTTATACTAGACAATATGACAACCGGGGGGAACCCTCCCACTTCTCTATGATTTGCCCCTTGTGATTAGGAAATAGTGTACTCTTTATGTCTTCCTCATTGTTCATGGAGGGATATCTTTTTGCAACTAATGCGCTTTTTGGGTTCACTACCCAGGGTCTGTCTGTGCTCAGGGCAAAGCCAATTGACACCAGCCATTTGCTGTCCCGTTACCTAACCGTCAGACTCTTTAACTGATGCCTCAGCCTCCGTTGCTCTTCCTTAAATACGCCTTCCAGATATCTTAAATCTGGGAATTTATCACGTCAGACTTCACACACTTGTTACCCAGTCCCGTCTCACTATTTCACTACTTCTACACAAGCCCTCCGGATCTAACCAGGATGTCTATGGGCACTCCCTGTAGGAATGTCTCTTCCAGGAGCTTCCCCCTGGGTAATGCACTACTGGCTGTTATTCCTCCCATCTATTTCAAAGGGGGATTCACTATAGCTAGTCTGGCAGTGCATACCGGGAATCACGACATTTCATTTCTCTGAACATATTGTTGCATCTTGAAAAAAGAACAAAGAAAAATGCCACACATGCATTTCCATACTATGATTGCCAAAGAATCATGCAACTAGAATCTTAAGGTACGAAGTCCGTTATCTCCTCCCCTTTTTGAAGGTGACCTGGGATCTTTACTGCCCTTCTTCAATAGGCAGACTTTTAGTATTATTAATAACACTTTGGTAACACTCGGTGTCTGCTTACCTAATGCATCTGCATAGTAAGTAATGTATTCAATTCAGGTCAGGAATCATCTCCCTCAGCCGCAGTCTGGGAAACTTGAGATAAACTTCATGCTAGTAATGCCAAATGTTGCTCGGCAAAAGAAAGACGAGACATGACTTCTGTTGGCAATATAGTGTAGAGTTGATAAAATATGCGTGGAAGGTCAGTCAGCTCCTTGGAACGGAAAACTGGACTCTAACGTACAATGTAAAAGGCAGTATCTTATATATTCTTCAAACCATAAATATGTCATACATTAGCATATCAAACAAGCACTACCTCAAGCACATCGTAATCTTTTAACATTTCAGCACAAAGTAATAGTTTCTACAAAAAATCTAACCACACGTTTATGGAATGTGACTCATGTGCGCGTGTTATTGATACATTGTCGTGCTCTCTTCACTACCGGTTGTCCTTGTCTGTCTTGTACTTTGAAGCCCAGCTATGCCCTATTCCCTACGCGCCTGCTGCTCTGCAAGGCCTAACTGCCCTCTTATCTTGTTCCTTTGTGCTGCTTTATCTGCATATTTTCTCAGAGACGTGTTCTTGCAATGCATGTCTGTGGCTTTCCATTTCTGCTGTGTTTACTAATTATATTTGTCTCTTCTTCTAAAACGTGTGTCTGCATCCCTCCCCGGCCCCCACTCCATTCTTGCTCTTAATTCTGCTAATGTCTTATCTTATCTTATCAAGTATTTGTAGAGCGCACGTACACCGGTTGGTTTCTTGGTGCTGATTGCTAGGGGATTGGCAAACCTGGAGACAGATCATTCAAAAGCTTGGATAAAGAGCCAGGTTTTGAGGCTCTTCCTGAAACTCAGTAAGCTAGCGCTTGACCTGATTTCCAGGGGGATGGAGTTCCATAGACGGGGGGCAAGAGTTGCAAACCTGCAACCCCCTTGGCGCTTTAGCTTAAAGGTAGGGACCGTCAGCAGTTGGAGCTGTGCCGAACGGAGGTTGCGTGAAGGAGTGTAGCGGGAGATAAGACTGTTTATGAATTTAGGGCTCTGGCCGTTCAGAGATTTGAACACCAGACAGCCCACTTTAAAGATGCAGCGCTGGGGAATGGGGAGCCAGTGCAGTTTCCTAAGAAGGGGGGATGCATGTTGCCATCTGGGTTGTTTATATACCAGTCTGGCTGCTTGGTTCTGCACCATTTGCAACCGTTTAGTAAGGCCAAGTGGTAGACCAAGGTATGTTGCATTGGCATAGTCTAAGCATGATATTACCAACGCCATCAGCACCTGTACCAGAGCTGCCTGAGTCAGAAGCCTACTTATCTTCCTAATTTTGCGCAGCTGGAGGAAACAAGAGGAAATAACGGTACCTACATGCGATTTTAAGGAGAGGTCATTACCAATGGTGACCCCTAGACTTTTCACTGAGGGTGAAGGAACTGGGGGGGGGGCCTAATTCGTTTGGCCAGTACTGTGGGCCCCAGTGGTTATGGGCGCCACCTGTCAGGACCAGTTTGGTTTTACCTGGATTTAATTTTAAGTGGTTGTGGTCCATCCAATGACGGATGAATGTCATAGTGGATTGAAAATCAGAGATTGACTGGGGAGAGTTGTCGATAGTAAACATAAGTTGGAGGTCGTTGGCATAGTTGAAGGTGTCCACCCTTCTTTCCTTCAGACATCTAATCAGAGGGAGAAGATAGAGGTTGAATAGGTGCGGAGAGAGCGCAGAGCCCTGAGGGACCCCGCAAGTGGTTTTAAATTCAGGGGCAGTGAACTGGCCAATACGGACTGCCTGAGTGCGATTTTCCAGGAAGGAAATCATCCATTTAAGGGCGAGGCCCTGAATGCCTGCCTCTCTGACACGGTCTGCCAGTATATTGTGGTCGACCGTGTCAAATGCGGCCGAGAGATCTAATAGCACCAGGGCCTGAGGAGTACCTTTGTCCGCCTTTTCTCGTAAGGAGTCCAGAACTGCCAATATGACAGTTTCTGTGGAGTGGGCTGGACGGAAGCCCGCTTGGCGTGGGTCAAGTTGTGGACAGTTTGGGCTTGCATTGACATGAGTAGGCCTTCTACAGTTTCTGCGAAAGAAAGAAAGAAAGAAAGAAAGGAAGAAAGAAAGAAAGAAAGAACAAGATGGAAGGAAAGAAACAAGAAAGGAAGAAAGATGAAAGGGAGGACAGAAGGAAGTAAGAAAATAAAGAAGGTATGAAGGGAAAAACAAAGAAGGAGTGAAGAAAAGAAAAGAGGAAAGAAGGAAGGAAGAAAAGAAAGGAGGAGAGAAAGAAAGAAAGAAAGACGGAAGAAGGAAAGTAAGAAAGAAGGAAGGAAGGAGCGAAGGAAGGCTAGAAGGAAGGCAGGAACGACGGAAGGTGAGAAGGAAAGAAGGAAGGAAGGAAGAAAAGAACGTAAGAAGGGAAAAGGAAAGAACGATGGAATGAAAGAAAGATAGAAAGAAAGAAAGAGGCAGAAAGAAAGAAGGAAAGCAAGAAAGAAAGAAAGATAGAAAGGAAGGAAGGAAGAAAAGGAGAGAAAGAAAGGAAGACGTGGTTAGTAAGATTGATAGAGTGCACAGATTAGCTTATATTCAGACGTTATGTGAGATGATGTCAGATAAGCAAGACCACTCAGAGGAATTAGCAACAGCATTAGCAGGGCACTAGATCTGATAAAGCTTGGATGTGCCCTGTGTTTACATGAAAAGTGACCTGCTAGGTAATCATAAAGTAAAAATAAAAAGACTGGCACTGAAGGGAATTACTTTGTGTGCAGATGTGCTTCTGGCGAAAGAGCAAAAAGCAATCACTCAAACCAGTGGCCAAAGTAAGCGGGCCCATTGCACTATGCTGTATGCTGTACAAAAGCTAAATGTGAATGACACAACACCAGACCATTGGATGAAGAGAGATGGCTGAAAGTCACCTTAAGTATGTATATTTTACATATCATTTTTGTAAAATCAAGAGGTCTTGGCTAACACCTCCAGACCTAAATATGTAGTAGTTGGAAGGTCTGAATTGTACATGCTCTTCGTAAGATGTTTGAGGATTAGAGCAATGACAACCAAGTTGAAAGTGCCCCCCCAGCCAGAGGCTTCAATGTGCTGCTTACCACTCAGAAAAGGGCACCCTCAAATATTCAATTTAGGTCCGGGAATACGGGGAAAATAACTCAACAGTCATAAATAAACGTTCCCACTACACCGCTTTGCATGAATTACGGGAATTAATCCAACATAGTCACTGACCAAAATTTTCTTTCAAGAATGCACTACATTCTTCTTAGTCTACTTTAACTCATACACATTTCAAACTTTTACATAAATGACTACAGATTTTATTCGTACTTTTTTTTATATAAAAGCGATCCATATTGTACTTCTCTGACACATCCCAAAATACGCTACAAGAACATATAAATAAACTACTTCAGAACAAGACAAATTGATTCACAAAATACTACTCCATATCCCTTTCATAATCTACTGTCTCTCATTCATACCCACACACCAGGCTAACACACACCCCCCACATACAACTCTCATGACCTTTCTTCTCTTCCTCTTCCCATTAAATACTCTGTCAACTTGATTTCGACCATGAGAGTCTCACAACAGGTGTCTCTGGCAATCTCGTCACTGGGCAATGTGCTGCTTTCCAGCGTACAGAGGTTCCTAATGCAACCTGCTTAGGAATTCATTTACATAAAAAAGATTGCTATGTCATTCTTTCACCGAATCTGCTGCGTCATCGTGTGCGAAGGATGCTCTTTTTTGCTTTGTTAGTGAAGAAATGGGTCCTCTGAGCCGAGCCAGCCAGCGTTTCCAGGCCTTTCTTGTTCTGTGGAAATACACTTCACTGCAGGGAAGCAGCACTGAGCTAGACACATCATAAAAATACTCTGTTCCACCAGGGAGGTAAATTATAAATGGTTGGCTTCAGTGCTTAATTTGAGCCTGTGTTTGCCAGCGGGGGCCACCAGCACTTATTTTTGGGGACTGGCACTTATTTTTCCATATCAGATAACTACAGAGTGAAAGAAAAGGAAAAGCGCACGGGCATATTTATGAGAGCTTTGCGTCATGCTTTCACCATGCAACTTCGTACATGCATGACGCAAATCTCAGATTTATGAAGCCACATAAAGCCCCATTGCGTGGCTCTAAATGGCTTTAAGAATCTGGAGTAAGGCAACAAAGTGCAATTCGCCGCATTGTCTTACTCTGTGCAAGGGAGGAGTTCCATGGGCGTTGCGGTGGGTGCTCCAACGCAACTCCCATAATTTTTGACACATTCCCAGATTTACAAGGACTTGTAAACCTGGAAATGTGTCAAAAAGATATGCCTCCCCAGGAGAGGAGTAACGAGGAGAAATATCTTTATTTCTCCTCCTAGTTTCATCTTTCTATGTGTACTGCATTCTGCAGCACACATAGCAAGAGGAAAAAGCCTCTCAGGATTGTTTTTGTAGTGGAAGGTGCCCCTTACTGCACATAAACAATCCTTCCTACAACATAAGCACCATGATACAAGGGTGCCTGCATTAGAGCTCAGCTGCCAAAATGGTACCAGTGCAAGGGGAGGGGACAAGAATGCACTGTATTGGATAAATACGACACATTCCTGCCCTTTCCCTGTGACGCAAGGCAGCGCACCAAGGTGACTTGCTGCGCTACCCTGCGCCACCAATGTCGTACATATGGCCTACAGATCAGAAAGATGGAGGAAGCAAAGAGCAAAACCTTCAAAAGCGGACAAAGCTGGAACCTGCAAGAGCGAGAAAAAGGGACAGGGAGTGCCTGGGAGTGGATTAACGGCTACCAGTCTTGGTCTTCGGTTCGCCAAAGTTTAATTGCACTGGCCGCCCGCTTCAGAGCAGTGTTTTGGGCACCAGCACTGTTTTTTTACAGAAATTAAGCACTCCTTGGCTAGCAATAACAAACACATACTCTGAAATTTGAAGAGTCGACTCATTTCAGTTTTAACCTATTGCACATATTGCTATATTATAATAGTTTTCTAAAGAACCTGGGCGGCTTTAGATGAAAACATCTTGTTCTTAGACAAGTGGTGCTTGTCTCAATACTGAGACAGTGTCACTGCTTAACCTTGAAAAATACTAGAAACGCAATTTTCTAAACTATAGTAACAATTTAGCACCTGGCGAGAGAGAGGTGTCTTTCAGGCAATTTCCTCTCTCTTTTGTCACATAAGGTGTTGTTTATCATGTCAGTTGCTGCTCCAGTATTGAAAGTGTCACGGTGATGCTTTTCTTTTTTTGCTTCACTTAAAAAGGCATCTTCATTAAAACTCCTGCTGTGAAGGCGAGTAAGAAGTGAGCTGTATTTGTTTGCTTCACCTCTGCATTGTTCCTGCCGTGGGGGCTGATTTTCGTCAACTGCAGAAAGCAATGAAGTTTATAATGCACTTTGCTGATTATTCATTGAACGGATCATGAGATTTAGAATATTAATGTGAACATTTTGATGCGATTGTGCGCGCAATTGCACGTACTTAAGCATTGTAAAAAAAAATAATTTAGAATGGTGTGCATTTCCTATTTTGCACATTGTGCTTCTTGCATCCATACACTGCTTGAGCTTACAACGTGCAAATTAATTCAAGCACTCTTCTGGAACGCTTCGATGCAGATATGTCCCACGTATTATTTTGAAAGTTTGTTTCATTAACATTTTCTCACTTAACACTGTTTATAAAAACGTATCTAAAGCAGCATTAGCTTGCAGACTTGTGCAACTTCTTGCAAATGCAAATTATGTAATACTGTGTATGCCTAGCTGAAAGTATCTCGGACCTTCGCTACAGTAACCGCCTTGAATAACATAACAAATATCATTCCATTGCTCACCAAGTGTGTCTGTGCGTATGCATGCTTTGTATGATATATATATATATGTATGTTATACCCGGACGTTGTTTTAACCAAAATCTATTGACACAAACAGACAGTATGTCTTTAGTCTCTATTGTTCCTTCATGTAAAAACAAATGTAACGTTTTAATGTGCTAAAAGTATTCTACGCAAGTTGTAAAGGTTTTATGGTTTTACAGTTTGAATTTTCAAAATGAACATTAAGGTATTCATACCTGGATGGTACTTTGACCGAAACCTATTCTTGTAAACAGTGTGGGGCATATTTACAAGCCCCTTGCGCCACTTTTGCGTCAATTTTCCCATGTTAAAAGTGACGCAAAAGTGGCGCAAGGTGCTTGTAAATCTGCCCCTATGTCTTCAATATCTATTGTTGCCTTACGAAAATATTGCACATGTCACTTTAAGGATATTGGAAAAAACGGTAAAAAAATGGTTTAAAAGCTAACCTATAACTATGAGGCGCGTCATGTGATCAAGGCCCTTCGGGGTCGAAACGCGTCATGCTGTTGTTTTAGAGAGCGAAATAAAACAACTTACCTGCACCAATCTGTGGTCCGTGCTGCTGTTTGTGCGAAAGCAAACAAACAAGCAAGGGAAGAGCGAAGTACTTTTGTCATATATATATAGCGTAATGACTGGATCCATGTGAGAAATAAAAATTGATTTCGCCTACCTGCAGAGGAGTTCGTGCTTTCTTCATCGCCACACGGAGGTTGGGGACGGCAAATCTATCGAGTTGAATATATATATATATATATATATATATATATATATTATCTACTGGCGGTCGCCAGTAGATAGTTATAGTTAGGACCTATTTTCCATAGGAAATCCGCAACATTCTATTTGAAATAATTTTGGCGCCGGTTGACGAATCTTCGTGAAATTTTCAAAACTCCTGGGGCGCTCCGGTCCGCTCCTATCCTGAAAGTCTCGGGGTGATTCGTCAAGTGGGGGCTGAGAAAAAAGGGGGGTCCCAAAACGTGTTTTCCCCATGCAATTTTCCATAGGAACCTTTCATCGCAGCTACAGCCCGAACTGCTGAACGGAATTACACCACATTTGGCAAAAAGGTAGCCCTTGGTTCAGAGTCGTGCCTTTTGGTTAAATGGTGTAAATCCGTTCAGTAGTTCCTGAGAAATTTGAAAAGAAAACACATATATATCTGGGCAGAGCCTAACCACACATGTCATCGTGAGATCTGATTGGCTGTCAGCACTTCATCCTGGAATTGCTGGCAGCCATCTTGGTACCAATATAAATGATAGTACCCCATTGAAATGCATTGTAGTGAATCGAAGATTTTGAGGGTTACCAAAAGGAGAACTATAAAGGGTGATAACAGACTTTAGTTACATTAGAATTCATTTGTTGATGGTACCATACTAATTTCAGGAATTGTGGTGTGTTCTAAGGTGATTTTACCCTGTGAAAAACCTTCTGCTGGGATATCATGAATCATGTTTGAGAGAAAACTATTTTCACATGCTTGTCCCATACCGTTTTGGAAGGTGCTCCAGAAGCTAAAATGAGAGCATATTTTCTGTAAATTCACATTATCTTTCTCAGTCATGTGAGAATGAAGTCTGACATCCTCAGTAAAACATGTACATCCAACAAGGGCAGAGACTGTCAGTTGATTCCTTTGTGTTCTACTGCAGCTTCCCAGAGTGTTCTAAAGAACAACTAGAGTGCTAACAGCCTTACTTATGACAAAAGTATGGCACACCTGAAGCCATCTTGATTGGAATAAACTGGTAACACTTAAAACATTTAATTTAAAAAGGAACAAAATGATGGGGTTCATTTTGTCATAGAAATTATGGTTAGTGCTGTAGAAAGAAAAATTAGGACATGTTTCAAGTGTGATCTCAAATATCTTCCTGTTATATTTCAACAGGAGCAGCCTGTCAGTTGATGCCTTTGTGTTCTACTGCAGCTTCCCAGAGTGTTCTAAAGAACAACTAGAGCGCTAACAGTCTTACTTATGACACAATTATGGCACACCTGAAGCCATCTTGATTGGAATAAACTAGTAACTCTTAAAACATTTAATTTAAAAAGGAACAAAATGAGGGGGTTAATTTTGTCATTGAAATTATGGTTAGTGCTGTAGAAAGAAAAATTAGGACATGTTTTAAGTGAGATCTCAAATCCTCTTCTATTGCATAGAAAATTCTGACATGCAGACTGAAACAATCACTTTCAATACCAGTAGTAGACTTCCAGTTAACTCCCTGGTGAGCAGTAGCTTTACTACAGTGATCTAATGAACAACTAGAGTGCTAACATTCTGAATTTATGGCAAATGTGTGAGACATATGAATGCCTTCTTGATGGAATCAAAGTAAAAAACTGAAAGCATTTCCTACTGAGGAGGACTGCAGTAAATGACGAAATTAGGAAACTTCATAACAAATAAGTCTCCCAAGATGGCCACCAGAGAAAAAAGAGCCCAAATGTAGCACAAATATCACCCAGATGTAGCCCACATATAGCCCAATGACAGAAGTGTGCAAAACACTTTTTATTTTTAGTTTTTCTGCAGTTTTATATAGTGCAAACTGGTCAGGTATTGGAGCGTTACATCTTACTTGGACCCCTTATTGCGTATTTTGCACGAAGTACATGAGATTGATCTTGCGAAACATTGAACTTTACGATTCTGTTAACCTGAAGTTGCTCTGAACCGGGCTTTGTAACACCCGTTTTTACCTACTGGTTTTAATTAATTCTCACTGTATTGTATTAGGAAAGAGGATTTACTGTTTTTATGTACACTTTTATGATCTATGTTTCTAAATCAGATCAAATAAAGTTTAATGAATTCTATGGCAGGACGGAGGCGAGGATTATGCATATCTTTCCTCACTTTATTTGCATAGCAGTTCAAAGAAAACGTAACACAACAATCATTAAACAAAAGACTACACAACCCATGAACCATTAGGGGGTAGTCTCCAAGGCAACTATAGTCCAATCATATCACAGTCCATCGTATATAATATCGTGATGTCCCTTCCGCTTCCTCTTTCTTCACTGCTCGTCAGTTAAGTGCATTCCTTACATTCTTGGCTTAATCTGACGTTGTTGCTGTTTGTATAGCGGTTTCTTGTGCACGTTATTAGCATTATTGCCTTGGTATTGTTTCATATTCCCTGCGCAGCACGCTCTTGCCCGAGCGCGTTCTCCCCCTCGCAGTTTCTCCCGCTGTGTGCTCTGCGCGCGGTGAGATCCTGTCAGGCGCGTCTGGTCCGAGCGAGGCAGCTCCATCGAGCGCTCCCGCTGGTCTTTATGCGCGTTTGGGAATCCGGTCACTCCTTTAGTGTCCGCTTGATTCCCGACCAACCCTCGCCTAATTTTGACACCGCTACGCGGTGATTTCCCCACACGGCCACGTTAGTGACCAGCATCACCTGGTGGTGGTAATTGGTATTGCGCCTCAGTCTATTCTTATAACAGCTTCGGGGAAAGCCCAGCTGGTGGAGCACCGGCGAGGGGGCTGTCTTAAGGATTTTAAGGGCATTTGTTCTGTGCTCACACCCTCTGCTATCATGTCTTCTCCAGAAGACCATTTTTACTCCTCCTTCCAGGAAGTGGAGGAGGAATGGCCCCCAACTTCTCCCTCCAGCAGTGGACCAAGCCCTCTCTCTGGCTATTTCTAGGGCGCTGGCTCCTCTTAGGGATCAGGTTGATAAGCTGGCGAAAAGCATCCCTGGGGTGTTCAGTGACCCAGATCTGGTGGTGGCGGGTCCAAGTAGCTCCCAGATGGGGAATAAAAGGGCCGTTAAGCATAACGCGGGGCACTTGGAAGGATTTGATAAACTTGCGGAGACCTTCCTCAAGAGTGCGCGAACGCTAAAACATGCACCCTGCCGGGAGGAGGAGGGGCCCGGAGAAAATTGCGACACTGTCACCACTATTGTAGACCCCGACGGTGGGTTTCCCTTAGAGGGAGAGGGTGTATCGGAGGACGATTTCTCCTCCGATGAGGATAAGGACTCGGGGCGTCCCTGGCGTCCAGAGTCCCACTCCTCTCAGTCCCCGGTTGGGGACGGGGTCCACTCGGACATGTTCGAGCCTACCCAAATTTACCATCCTAGGTCGGCAGAGTGGACACCTCACGCCAAAGTGGCAGAGTATGTGGTGGGGAAAATCCATCAACCCCTTGAAAGGGAGGTCAATAATAGGATGAGGGGAGAATGCCCCAGGCCCTCACTGAAGGGGAAGCTGACACACACGCCTGAAATTGATGAGAAACTATGTACCTTTTTCTCCAAGTATATGAGGGATCCCAAGAAAGGAATTGATAGGTCTTGGACGTGGTAGGGCCCTTGACCCAAATTATTCAATTGACGGAGCGTTCCAAAGAGTCAGGATCCCCTTTGTCCACGGATATTGTGGCTGGTTGGGCGCACTACCCTAAACCCTAAATCACTACCCCCTCCACTACCCAAACACCACTGCACTACCCTAAACCCTAACACACTACCCCCAGCACGACACCCTACACTACCCAAACATAACTGCACTACCCTAAACCCTAAAACACTACCACCAGCACGACTCCCTACACTACCCAAACACCACTGCACTACCCTAAACCCTAAAACACTACCCCCAGCATGACTCCCTACACTACCCAAACACCACTGCACTACACTAAACCCTAAATATACCCCCAGCATGACCTCCCACACTACACAAACACCACTGCACTACCCTAAACCCTAAAACACTAAAACACTAACCCCAGCATGACCCCTACACTACCCAAACACCACTGCACTACCCTATACCCTAAAACACGACCCCCTACACTACACAAACACGACTGCACTACCCTAAGCCCTAAAACACTACCCACAGCATGACCCCCTTCACTACACAAAACACCACTGCACTGCCCTAAACCCTAAAACACTACCCCAGCACTACCCCCTACACTACCCAAACACCACTGCACTAACATAAACCCTAAAACACTACCCCCAGCACAACCCCCTACACTACACAAACACCACTGCACTACCCTAAACCCTAAAACACTACCCCCAGCACGACTCCCTACACTACCCAAACACCACTGCACTACCCTAAACCCTAAATCTACCCCCAGCACGACCCCCTACACTACCCAAACACCACTGTACTACCCTAAACCATAAAACACTACACCCAGCATGACCCCCTACACTACACAAACACCACTGCACTACCCTAAACCCTAAAACACTACCACCAGTATGACCCCCTATACTACTCAAACACCACTGCACTACCCTAAACCCTAAAACACTACCCCCAGCACGACTCCCTACACTACCCAAACACCACTGCACTACACTAAACCCTAAATATACCCCCAGCATGACCTCCCACACTACACAAACACCACTGCACTACCCTAAACCCTAAAACACTAACCCCAGCATGACCCCCTACACTACCCAAACACCACTGCACTACCCTATACCCTAAAACACGACCCCCTACACTACACAAACACAACTGCACTACCCTAAACCCTAAAACACTACCCACAGCATGACGCCCTTCACTACACAAACACCACTGCACTGCCCTAAACCCTAAAACACTACCCCAGCACTACCCCTACACTACCCAAACACCACTGCACTAACATAAACCCTAAAACACTACCCCCAGCACAACCCCTACACTACACAAACACCACTGCACTACCCTAAACCCTAAAACACTACCCCCAGCACGACTCCCTACACTACCCAAACACCACTGCACTACCCTAGACCCTAAATCTACCCCCAGCACGACCCCTACACTACCCAAACACCACTGCACTACCCTAAACCATAAAACACTACCCCCAGCATGACCCCCTACACTACACAAACACCACTGCACTACCCTAAACCCTAAAACACTATCCCCAGTATGACCCCCTACACTACTCAAACACCACTGCACTACCCTAAACCCTAAAACACTACCCCAGCATGACCCCCTACACTACCCATACACCACTGCACTAACCTAAACCCTAAAACACTACCCCCAGCACGACCCCCTACACTACTGCACTACCCTAAACCCTAAAACACTACTCCCAGCACAACCCCCTACACCACCCAAACACCACTGCACTAACCTAAACCCTAAAACACTACCCCCAGCATGACCCCCTACACCACCCAAACACCACTGCACTACCCTAAACCCTAGAAAAGAAACCCCCACCCCATGCCCAATCCCCCTTACCTCTCACTCCTCATGGTTCCTCTCTCCTCGTGGTTCCTGCTTCACGTCATCTCTGAGGGGCGGTGCACGTCGTTGTGAGGAAACGGAACAGCCTCTGTTTCCTTACAACGACATGGATCATCTACACGTTTTTTAGAACGAATGGTCATTTACCATACATACCTTTACACCAAAATTCGTTGTAAAGGCATGCGTGGTAAATGACCATGCGTTCTAAAAAAATGCGTAGTAATGACTTCGTGATGTACAACGCATGCGTGGTAATGCATGCGTTGTAATGGTATCGCAAAGTAAAAAAGTCGTTGTAACGGCTGTTTACCGATCGAAGCTGGCCCCTGTTCTTCAGTGAGACGTTTATTTGATTAATTAGGAGTAAGGAATGTGGGGGCATATTAGCAAGACCGGCGATAAAATTATCGTTGTTTTAGCGGCAGGAAACTGCCGCTAAAACGGCGATAATGGGCTTGCTAATATGCGTTATAGAATTCCAATAGAAGCCCAGGTTAGATGTCCTGCACATCTAACCTGGGCTTCTATTGGAATTCTATAACGCATATTAGCAAGCCCATTATCGCCATTTTAGCGGCAGTTTCCTGCCGCTAAAACAGCGATAATTTTATCACCGGTCTTGCTAATATGCCCCGTGGTTTTTTTACCGAAAAGTGCATTCCCGGCTGTTGTATTGTGAAAGTGTCCGCGTGGCCTGGTTTCACTTCCAGTGAGAGAGTGGAAGAGTCTGTTTGGATCTTAAGGAGTTCTGTTGTTGGACGGGGATGGCGCGACATGTCATCAGAAAACATAGCTAATGGAAAGCGTCCTCCCTGAAGTGTGGAGCAGTGCCATGAGAGGTCAACAAGTGTGCGTCCCACCACAGTATGACCGTACCGCGTGACCCATGTGCCGCCTCCAGGGTACGGGAGGCAGAAGTGGCATCGCAGGTCCTCTTGAAGACCGTTGTAGCACTAATTCTACATTTTGGTACTAGGGCATTTTAACTTCGTTGTTCCTGCCAGATACAAAGAGAAGATCCTGTGTTATTCAGTGCCCTCGTTACCTTTTTGGGGGTTGTGGTGCTTGTCACTCGCAGCCCCGCCGGTGCACACGACTGGGCACCCCACCTCATGTGCCATCTGCAGGGCCTCTGCCCTCGGATCACTGGTTTCGGTTTCTGGAGTGGCAACATAAACAGTTGCTCCCAAAGGACTAGCCTGAACACTTAGGTGAATATCCCCTGCACCAGCATTCCACGGAAATTCTTTCCTAGCTCTCCCACGTCAACGAGCACGGCTCCGCTCGCGACACCGTATGACGTCATCGGAGCCATAAGAGGACCTCGTCGGCATGCTGACGTCAGTTCCACCCATTTTTTCCATGCCACCGAGGCAAACAGGGGACCGAGACATTTTCACATGTATACATAGTATAATAAATATATATATATTCACTGAAAAAACCCTAGGTTTCAGGCACGTTATAGTTAGAAATTAGCATTTAAAAACCTTAGAAATTCACTAAAAAAACATAGGTTTCAGGCTCGTTATAGTTAGAAATTAGCATTTAAAAAACCTTAGAAATTCACTGAAAAAACCATAGGTTTCAGGGGCGTTATAGTTAGTTGGACATTTCACTCGTACAAAACCATAGAAATTCCCCGTTATAGTTAGTTCAGCTAACTATAACTCGCGCGCCCGCAATGCACTGCTGATGACGTCACATATTACATCACTCATGACATGGTCAGTGACATCACTCATGACATCACTCATGACATCTCAAATGACATCACTAATGACATCACTGATGACATCATCCAGTGAATGTGTGTTTTTCTGAAAATTAAATATGTTTTATATATGTATATCTCAAGGTCGATGGAAGAATAAATGGGTATATAAGTGTCTAAATGGATGATTATTTTTTGTAAAATTGATTGTATAACTGACTAAGTGTATCTTAGTGAATACATGGGTTAGTGAGTAATGTTTAAATATGAAAATATCTGTATCAGTCTCTCACTTTGTGTATAAGTGGCTGCATGGGTTGGTGAGTAGCTACATGAGTGTCTATATAGGTTATTAGTTGGTTTTTTGAGTATCAGTATGAGTGTCTGAGTGTCTGTATGGTTCGGTGGGGGTATTACTTAGTGCATAGATGCATGAATGAGTGACTCACTGTTTGTATGTGTTGAAGATAGCATGTGTGCAGGACTGTATAGGTGGATGAGTATGTGTATGGGTGTGTTAGTGAGTGAATGACTGTCTCAATAGTGTCTTTATGAGTAACTACATATGTTTTAAACTAGTATATGTGAGTATTGGTGTATATAAGTGAGTATATGTGAGAGTGAGAGATTGGAAGAGTTCCTGTACAAATAAGTAGGTGTTTCTATAAGTGATTGTTTAAGAGAGTAAGTATGTGTAAGTTTCTGTAGAAGTAAGTGTGGTAGTGTGTGTATAACTGTATATGCAAGTAAATGGATGTTTGATACTTTGTTTGCATGTGTGACTATGTGTGTGAGTAACTCTATGGATGAGTGGCGGTGTGTAACAGGATGTATAGGTGTATGAGTACATATGTTGAGTGAGTACATGTATGAGTGACTGTATAGGGACTGTTGGTGAATGAGTGGATGTGTGTGTAGATCTTGGAATTACTGAATAGGTGTGTTGTAACTGGTATTGGCATGTCCATTGTTTTGAAAATGTTAGTTTGTATTTTTGAGTGTGTGTATCAAAGGTTATATTAGGGTGAGAGGAGGTCTGCCACTCTATCACAAGGATGATGTCATCAGTGATGTCATTTGAGATGTCATCAGTGATATCATGAGTGATGTCACTGACCATGTCATGAGTGATGTAATATGTGACGTCATCAGCAGTGCATTGCGAGCACGCAAGTTATAGTTAGCTGAACTAACTATAACGGGGAATTTCTATGGTTTTGTATGAGTGAAATGTCCAACTAACTATAACGCCCCTGAAACCTATGGTTTTTTCAGTGAATATATATATATATATATATTGTCGCTCCAAACACCTTCCATGGAGCACTCGCGGGCGGGTGCCTGTCTCGTGGGGGTGTACCCACGTATTCAATATGCGCTCACTTTTCCCTTCTCCTTCAAGGAAAACAGCACTCACGGGGGTTGTTTGCAAATTTTATTGATCACGACAGACCCAACAGACGCGTTTCGGCTAGCGTCTCTCTCGATGTTGCCGGCCACCCTGGAAGCAAGTATTTTTAAAGCTACCATAATTTGCAAACGACCCCCGTGAGTGCTGTTTTCCTTGAAGGAGAAGGGAAAAGTGAGCGCATATATATATATATATACCAAACTGAAAAAAACAAAGGTTATGGGGAGTTAATATTTAGGCTCAGGTTTCACTCATACAAAATCAGTGAAATTTAGCAGTTAAAGTTACCTGAGCTATAATTACAACTTACACCCCCGCAATCCACTGCTTATGACCTCATATATTACATCACTCATGACATGGTCAGTGACATCACTGATGACATCTCAAATGACATCACTGATGACATCATTAAGTGAGTGTAAGTGTTTTTAATGGTTTATGGGTGTTAAACATATGCTAACCTACTGCAAAAGTTAAATTAGTATACTAGGTGCACTACTACTGAGTGATAATACTTCTAACATATATTAAGTGAGTAGCTGTGTGACTGTGTTTATCCTTGTGTGTATGGGTGTGTAAGTAGCTGTATGGGTGTATAAGTCTGTGTGTGAGTAGCTGTGTGGGTGAGTGAGAAGCTGTGTGAGGGGCAGTATTGGTGAGTGAGTGGGAGTGTCAGTGGCTGTCTGGGTGAGTGAGTGGCAGTGTGAGTGGTTCTATGGGTAGGTAAGTGGGTGTGTAGTGACAGTATGAGCAAGTGAGTGCATGTCTGAATGACTATATGAGTGAGTGACTCCATGTGTAAGTGGCTGTATGGGTGAGTGAGTTGCTGTTTGAGTGGGTGTTTGGTTAAGTGAGTTGGTATGTGAGTGGCTTTATTGGAGAGTAAGTGTCTGTGTGAATGGCTTTATTGCTGTATGGGTGAGTGAGCGGATGAGTGAGTGCCTGTATGGATGTGTGAATGGGTATGTAAGTGGTTGTGTGTGTGTGTGAGTGAGTGTGTGAGTGCTTGTGTGGATGAGTGAGTGGTGTGTGAGTGACTGCGTAGGTAAATAAGTGGATGTGTGAGTAGCTGTATAGGCGAGTGTGTGACTATGTGAGTGGCTGTATGGTTGAGTGACTGGTTTTATTAGTGTATGAGTGAGTGACTGGTTGTGTGAATGGCTGTACGAGTGAGTGAGTGAGTGGGTGTGTGAGTGCCTCTATAGAAAAGTGAGTAGGTGTGTGAGTACTGGTATAGGTCTGTGAATGGGTTTGTGAGTGGTTGTGTGGGAGTGGTTCTGTGGATGATGCCATCAGTGATGTAACAGGAGAGCTTGTTGGCACCCAAGGACTCTCTGCAGACAAGGGAACTTCATTCCCCTACCAGCATTGCACCAAGATGTGCGTTTGCAGAGTGGTGGAGAAAGGGGGCATGGCCTCCTAAGACATCTCAGCAATCAGGCTCTGTGGGATTTCCTGGAGGTAACAGGAGGGATTGTTGGTCCCCAAGGAGCCTCAGCGGCCAAGGGGACTTCATCCCCCACCCTGTAGTGTGCCAGGAGGCGTGTTTTCAAAGTGGTGGAAAAGGGGGTGTGGCCTCCAAAAACCTCTCAGCAATCCCACTGTGTGGGACTTACTGGAGGTAACAGGAGGGCTTGTTGGCCCCCAAGGACCCTTTGGACCTAAGGGGACTTCATCCCCCAACCAGCAGTGTGCCAGGAGGTATGTTTGTAGAGTGGTAGAGAAAGGGGGCGGGGCCTCAGGTGACTTACAGGCCAGTCTTTTTTTAAAATATTTTTTTGTTTATTCTAGAAGGGGGGCCTCATGGTCTTCTTTCCCTGGGTCAATTTCAGCCCCAGGAACCCCATAATCCGGGGCCAGGCCTTTCTTGAATAGGCAAGGAGGGCTGCGTGACCCATCCCTCCTGGGCTGATTTTGGCCCCTTCCCCTGGGGCCGGGCCTCATTTTTTATTTTAAAAAAAAATAATGGGAGAGGTGCTGTGCAGCCCTCCTCCAATGCCAATTTTGGCCTGGCGACCTAATCCCCCGGGGCCCGCCTACTATAGTGGATGCCCTGGTTCCAGCCAGGGCAACCTCTCACCATTAATGGGGACCACAGGGGGAGCAATGAAGGCCCCAGCAGTCCCGGATGGCTCCATACCTCCTGCCGGAGGCAGCATTGCTTTTGCAAGCAATTTTGCTCTGCTTCTAGCAAACAAGAGCATTTTCTATGCTCTCGCCTGCTATAAGCAACGCAAAATTTGCTATGTCCTGGGGTAGGAACCCTAAAACATAGCAGGAGCTGGCCCTGCGGGATGGGGGTCCCCAGGGCCCCCCTCCTTTCTCACAATTTGACACGGGATGTGGTGTTCCCCAGGGCTGTGGGGGGTCTGTCTGCCACTGCATTAATTAAAAGTAAAGCCCTAGGGAGGTGGCATCCCCCAAGTCTGAGGGGGCCCAAGAGGCCCACCTTCATATAAAAATAAGCCCTGGGGAGGTGGTGGTCCCCGGGGCAATAGAGGAGACCACACGGGCCTCAACCCACATTTTCCCTTTGTGCAAGTGCAGGGGAGGTGGTGGTCCCTTGGGCATCAATGAGCACCAGAAGGGCAGGGGGTGTGAGGCTCCCCTCCTTTATTATAATGCCCCCGGACCTGGGCCACCAGGGGGCTGATTAGAAATGAAGCACGGGAGCCCGCACTTCTTTTTTTAATTTGTTTTGGGCCGGATCCGTTGATCCTGCTGAGAAAAAAAAATGCTTTTTGTGGCCTTCTGGGACCCCCCCCACCCAAAAGGCCTAGGGAGTCAAGGTACTTCTACCCTGCCCCCTTTTTCTTTTTTTAATATGTTTTTTCTGGGAGTCAGCTGAAGCAGAGTCTTAATATGGCTGCCAACACTTCCTGGTTGAAGTGATAGCAGCCAATCAGATTACAGCACAGGGAACTTTGGATCTACGGATAATCTGCGTCCTTAAATATACAAATTTGTTTTCCAGTTAATATCTCCAAATTACTGAACGGATTTACACACAATAACAAAAAGCACGATCTGCATACCAAGATCTAGCTTCCTGTCAAATTTGGAGTTATTCTCACTAGCAGTTTGGGCTGTAGGCTTGATCAAGGGTCCTATATCAAGTAACATGGGGAAACACTTATTCGGACCCCCCTTTTTTCTCGGCCCTTGCTACACGAAACACCCCGAAACTTTCCAGACTGCATCTGAAGTACCGGGCAAATTGTTTCGCGAAGGTTCACTGAGATATAGGCACCTGAAAATGACCTCCTCCTACGGAAACTAGGTCCTAATTATAACTACCTACTATATATATTCACTGAAAAAAACCACAGGTTTCAGGGACGTTATAGTTAGATTGACATTTTACTCATACAAAACGAGAGAAATTCGGCCATTATAGTTAGTTGAGCTAACTATAACTCATGCCCCCGCAATGCACTGCTGATGACGTATTATATCACTCCAGACATGGTCAGTGACATCACTGATGACATCACTGATGACAGAAAAAAACAAGAAAGGTGCAGAAAGAGTAAGAAATGTGCAGAAAGAGGCAAGCGAAGTGCAGAAAGAGGTAAGAGAAGTGTAGAAAGAGACAATATAAGTGCAGAAAGAGGCAAGAGAGGAGCAGAAAGAGGCAAGAGAGGTGCAGAAACAGGAAAGAGAACTGCAGAAAGAGGCAAGAGAGGTGCAGAAATGGGCAAGAGAGGTGCAGAAAGCGGGAACAGGGGTGCAGAAAGAGGCGAGAGGTGCAGAAACAGGCAAGAGAGGTGCAGAAAGAAGGAACAGGGGTGCAGAAAGAAGCAAGAGAAGTGCTGAAAGAAGTAACAGAGGTGCAGAAAGAGGCAAGAGAAGTGCATAAAGAAGCAACAGAGGTGCAGAAAGAGGCAAGAGAAGTGCATAAAGAGGCAAAGAGGTACAGAAAGAGACAACAGAGGTGCACAAAGAGACAAGAGAGGTGCAGAAAGAGGGAAGACAAGTGCAGAAAGAGGCAACAGTGGTGCATAAAAAGGCAAGAGAGGCGCAGAAAGAGGCAAGAGAACAGCAGAAAGAACCAACATTGGTACAGACAGAGGCAAGAGGGGTGCTGAAAGAGGCAAGAGAAGTGCAGAAAGAAGCAAAGGAGGTGCAGAAAGAGGCAAGAGAACTATAGAAAGAGGCAAGAGAGGTGCAGAAAGAGGGAAGAGAAGTCCAGAAACAAGCAATAGAAATAGAGAAAGAGGAAAGAGAAGGGCAGAAAGAGGCAAGAGAGGTGCAGAAAGTGGGAGGAAGGATGCAGAAAGAGGGAAGAGGGGTGCAGAAAGAGGCAACAGGGTTGCAGAAAGAAGCAAGAGAGGTACAGAAATAAGCAAAATGGGTGCAGAAAGAGGCAAGAGGGGTGCAGAAAGAGGCAAGAGAAGTAACAGAGGTGCAGAAGGAGGCAAGAGAACTGCAGAAAGAGGCAAGAGAACTGCAGAAAGAGGCAAGAAAGTTGCACAAACAGGCAAACAAGGTGCAGCAAGATGGAACACAGGTGCAGACAGAAGCAAGAGAGGTGCAGAAATAGGGAACAGGGGTGCAGAAAGAGGCAAGAGGGGTGCAGAAATTTGCAAGAGAGGTGCCAAAAGAAGCAAGAGGAGTGCAGAAAGAACCAGCAGAGATGCAGAAAGAGGCAAGAGGAGTGCAGAAAGGCAAGAGAAGTACAGAAAGAAGCAACAGAGGTGCAGAAGGAGGCAAGAGGTACAGAAAGAGGGAAGAGGGGCGCAGAAAGATGCAAGAAGGGTGCAGAAAGAAGCAAGAGAGGTTCAGAAAGAGGGAAGAGAAGTACAGAAAGAAGCAACAGAGGTGCAGAAAGAGGCAAATAGATACAGAAAGAGACAACAGAGGTGCACAAACAGACAAGAGAGGTGCAGAAAGATGGAAGACGAGTGCAGAAAGAGGCAACAGGGATGCAGAAAGAAGCAAGACGGGAGCAGAAAGAAGCAAGAGAAGTGCAGAAAGGAGCAACAGAGGTGCAGAAAGAGGCAAGAGAAGTGCAGAAAGATGCAAAGAGGTACAGAAAGAGACAACAGAGGTACATAAAGGGACAAGAGAGGTGCAGAAAGAGGGAAGACAAGTGCAGAAAGAGGCAACAGGGGTGCAGAAAGAAGAACGAGGGGAGCAGAAAGAAGCAAGAGAAGTGCAGAAAGAAGCAACATTGGTGCAGACAGAGGCAAGAGGGGTGCTGAAAGAGGCAAGAGAACTATGGAAAGAGGCAAGAGAGGTGTAGAAGGAGGCAAGGGGTCCAGAAAGAGGGAAGAGGGGCACAGAAAGACGCAAGAGGGGTGCAGAAAGAAGCAAGAGAGGTGCAGAAAGAGGCAAGAGAAGTCCAGAAACAAGCAATAGAAATGGAGAAAGAGGCAAGAGAAGGGCAGAAAGAGGCAAGAGATTTGCAGAAAGTGGGATGAGAAATGCAGAAAGAGGGAAGAGGGGTGCAAAAGAGGCAACAGGGGAGCAGAAAGAAGCAAGAGAGGTACAGAAAGTAGCAAAATGGGTGCAGAAAGAGGCAAGAGGGGTGCAGAAAGAGGCAATAGAAGTGCACAAAGAAGCAACAGAGGTGCATAAGGAGGCAAGAGAACTGCAGAAAGAGGCAAGAAAGTTGCACAAACAGGCAAACAAGGTGCAGCAAGATGGAACACAGGTGCAGACAGAGGCAAGAGAGGTGCAGAAATAGGGAACAGGGGTGCAGAAAGAGGCAAGAGGGGTGCAGAAATTTGCAAGAGAGGTGCCAAAAGAAGCAAGAGGAGTGCAGAAAGAACCAGCAGAGGTGCAGAAAGAGGCAAGAGGAGTGCAAAAAGGCAAGAGAAGTACAGAAAGAAGCAACAGAGGTGCAGAAGGAGGCAAGAGGTACAGAAAGAGGGAAGAGGGGCGCAGAAAGATGCAAGAAGGGTGCAGAAAGAAGCAAGAGAGGTTCAGAAAGAGGGAAGAGAAGTCCAGAAACAAGCAATAGAAATAGAGAAAGAGGAAAGAGAAGGGCAGAAAGAGGCAAGAGAGGTGCAGAAAGTGGGAGGAAGGATGCAGAAAGAGGGAAGAGGGGTGCAGAAAGAGGCAACAGGGGAGCAGAAAGAAGCAAGAGAGGTACAGAAATAAGCAAAATGGGTGCAGAAAGAGGCAAGAGGGGTGCAGAAAGAGGCAAGAGAAGTAACAGAGGTGCAGAAGGAGGCAAGAGAACTGCAGAAAGAGGCAAGAAAGTTGCACAAACAGGCAAACAAGGTGCAGCAAGATGGAACACAGGTGCAGACAGAAGCAAGAGAGGTGCAGAAAAATAGGGAACAGGGGTGCAGAAAGAGGCAAGAGGGGTGCAGAAATTTGCAAGAGAGGTGCCGAAAGAAGCAAGAGGAGTGCAGAAAGAACCAGCAGAGGTACAGAAAGAGGCAAGAGGAGTGCAGAAAGGCAAGAGAAGTACAGAAAGAAGCAACAGAGGTGCAGAAAGAGGCAAATAGGTACAGAAAGAGACAACAGAGGTGCACAAACAGACAAGAGAGGTGCAGAAAGATGGAAGACGAGTGCAGAAAGAGGCAACAGGGATGCAGAAAGAAGCAAGACGGGAGCAGAAAGAAGCAAGAGAAGTGCAGAAAGGAGCAACAGAGGTGCAGAAAGAGGCAAGAGAAGTGCAGAAAGATGCAAAGAGGTACAGAAAGAGACAACAGAGGTACATAAAGGGACAAGAGAGGTGCAGAAAGAGGGAAGACAAGTGCAGAAAGAGGCAACAGGGGTGCAGAAAGAAGAACGAGGGGAGCAGAAAGAAGCAAGAGAAGTGCAGAAAGAAGCAACATTGGTGCAGACAGAGGCAAGAGGGGTGCTGAAAGAGGCAAGAGAACTATAGAAAGAGGCAAGAGAGGTGTAGAAGGAGGCAAGGGGTCCAGAAAGAGGGAAGAGGGGCACAGAAAGACGCAAGAGGGGTGCAGAAAGAAGCAAGAGAGGTGCAGAAAGAGGCAAGAGAAGTCCAGAAACAAGCAATAGAAATGGAGAAAGAGGCAAGAGAAGGGCAGAAAGAGGCAAGAGATTTGCAGAAAGTGGGATGAGAAATGCAGAAAGAGGGAAGAGGGGTGCAAAAGAGGCAACAGGGGAGCAGAAAGAAGCAAGAGAGGTACAGAAAGAAGCAAAATGGGTGCAGAAAGAGGCAAGAGGGGTGCAGAAAGAGGCAATAGAAGTGCACAAAGAAGCAACAGAGGTGCAGAAGGAGGCAAGAGAACTACAGAAAGAGGCAAGAAAGTTGCACAAACAGGCAAACAAGGTGCAGCAAGATGGAACACAGGTGCAGACAGAGGCAAGAGAGGTGCAGAAATAGGGAACAGGGGTGCAGAAAGAGGCAAGAGGGGTGCAGAAATTTGCAAGAGAGGTGCAGCAAGAGGCAAAGAGGTACAGAAAGAGACAACAGAGGTGCACAAAGAGACAAGAGAGGTGCAGAAAGAGGGAAGACGAGTGCAGAAAGAGGCAACAGGGGTGCAGAAAGAAGCAAGAGAAGAGCAGAAAGAAGCAACAGTGGTGCAGAAAAAGGCAGGAGAGGTGCAGAAAGAGGCAAGAGAACTGCAGAAAGAACCAACATTGGTGCAGACAGAGGCAAGAGGGTTGCTGAACGAGGCAAGAGAAGTACAGAAAGAAGCAACTGAGGTGCAGAAAGGGGCAAGAGAACTATAGAAAGAGGCAAGAGAGGTACAGAAGGAGGCAAGAGGTGCAGAAAGATGGGAGAGGGCGCGGAAAGACGCAAGAGGGGTACAGAAAGAAGCAAGAGAGGTACAGAAAGAGGCAAGAGAAGTCCAGAAACAAGCAACTGAAATGGAGAAAGAGGGAAGAGAAGGGCAGAAAGAGGCAAGAGAGGTACAGAAAGTGGGAAGAAGGATGCAGAAAGAGGGTAGAGGCGTTCAGAAAGAGGCAACAGGGGTGCAGAAAGAAGCACGATAGGTACAAAAAGAAGCAAAATTGGTGCAGAAAGAGGCAAGAGGGGTGCAGAAAGAGGCAAGAGAAGTGCACAAAGAAGCAACAGAGGTGCAGAAGGAGGATAGAGAATTGCAGAAAGAGGCAAGAAAGTTGCACAAACAGGCAAACTAGGTGCAGCAAGATGGAACACGGGTGCAGGCAGAGGCAAGAGAGGTGCAGAAAAAGGGAACAGGGGTGCAGAAAGAGGCAAGAGGGGTGCAGAAATTTGCAAGAGAGGTGCCGAAAGAAGCAAGAGTAGTACAGAAACAACCAACAGAAGTGCAGAAAGAAGCAACAGAGGTGCAGAAAGAGGCAAGAGAACTGCAGAAAGAGGGAACAGGGGTGCAGAAAGAGGCAAGAGAGGTGCAGAAAGAGGGATCAGGGGTACAGAAAGAGGAAAGAGAGGTGCAGAAAGAGGGAAGAGGGGTGCATAAAGAGTCAAGAGGGGTGCAGAAAGAAGCACAAGAGGTGTAGAAAGAAGCAAGAGAAGTGCAGAAAGAACCACCAGAGGTGCAGAAAGAGGCAAGAGGGGTGTAGAAAGAGGCAAGAGAAATGCAGAAAGAACCAACAGAGGTGCAGAAAGAGGCAAGAGAGGTGCAGAAAGAGGCAAGTGAGGTACATAAACAGGCAAGAGAGGTGCAGAAGAGGGAACAGGGTTACAGAATGGGGCAAGAGAGGTACAGAAAGAGGGAAGAGGGGTGCAGAAAGAAGCAACAGAGGTGCAGAAAGAAGCAAGAGAAGTGATGAAAGAGACAAGAGAGTTGCAGAAACAGGCAAAAGAAATGCTGAAAGCGGCAAGAGAAGCCCCTTACATCGCATGCGTTTACAATGCATGCGATTACAACACAGTCGTTACAACGAACGCGTTGTTGCATCACAGTACATTACAACGCAAGTCATTACATCGACTAGCTGTAGGGGGCTCGCTGGACTTAGGAATAGTATAATTTACTATTCCAACTCCAGTGTGCGCAACAGTAGGGAAGGTGTTGGAATAGTAAATTATACTATTCCTTAGGTTAGCGCGCCCCCTACAGCAAGTCGATGTAATGACTTGCATTGTAATGTACAGCGATGTAACAACGCGGTCGATGTAACAACCGCATTGTAATCGCATGCGTTGAAATGAATGCGATGTAATTGTTGTTTCCCGTGCTGAAAGAAGCAACAGAGGTGCAGAAAGAAGCAAGACAAGTGATGAAAGAGACAAGAGAGTTGCAGAAAGAAACAAGAAAGGTGCAGAAAAAAGGAAGAGGAGTGCAGAAAGAGGCAAGTGAGATGCAGAAAGAGGCAAGACAGGTGCAGAAAGAGGCAAGAGAGGTGCAGAAAGAGGCAAGTGAGGTGCAGAAAGAGGCAAGAGGGGTGCAGAAAGAGTGAAGAGAAGTGCAGAAAGAGGGAAGAGACTTGCAGAAAGAGGGAACAGGGGTACAGAAAGAGGCTAGAGGGATGCAGAAAGAATCAACAGAGGTGCAGAAAGAGGCAAGAGAAGTACAGAAAGAGGCAAGAGAGGTGCAGAAACAGGCAGGAGAATTGCAGAAAGAGGGAACAGCGGTGCAGAAAGAAGCAACACAGGTGCAGAAAGAGGCAAGAGAGGTGCAGAAACAGGCAGGAGAGGTGCAGAAAGAGGGAACAGGGGTACAGAAAGAGACAAGTGATGTACAAAAAGATGGAAGAGGGGTGCAGAAAGAGGCACGAGGGGTGCAGAAAGAAGCAACAAAGGTGCAGAAAGAAGCAGGAGAAGTGATGAAAGAGACAAGAGAGTTGCAGAAAGAAACAAGAAAGGTGCAGAAAAAAGGAAGAGAAGTGCAAAAAGAAGCAAGTGAGATGCAGAAAGAGACAAGACAGGTGCAGAAAGAGGCAAGAGAGGTGCAGAAAGAGGCAAGTGAGGTGCAGAAAGAGGCAAGAGGGCTGTAGAAAGAGGGAAGAGAAGTGCAGAAAGAGGGAAGAGAAGTGCAGAAAGAGGGAAGAGATGTGCAGAAAGAGAGAACAGGGGTACAGAAAGAGGCAAGTGGTTGCAGAAAGAAGCAAGACAGGTGCAGAAAGAAGCAAGAGAAGTGCTGAAAGAAGCAACAGAGGTGCAGAAAGAATCAAGAGAAGTGATGAAACAGACAAGAGAGTTGCAGAAAGAAACAGGGAAGGTGTAGAAAAAAGGAAGAGAAGTGCAGAAAGAGGCAAGACAGGTGCAGAAAGAGGCAAGACAGGTGCAGAAAGAGGCAAGTGAGGCGCAGAAAGACGCAAGAGGGGTGCAGAAAGAGGCAAGAGGGGTGCAGAAAGAGAGAAGAGAAGTGCAGAAAGAGGGAAGAGACATGCAGAAAGAGGGAACAGGGGTACAGAAAGTGGCTAGAGGGATGCAGAAAGAAGCAACAGAGGTACAGAAAGAGGCAAGAGAAGTACAGAAAGAGGCAAGAGAGGTGCAGAAACAGGCAGGAGAGGTGCAGAAAGAGGGAACAGCAGTGCAGAAAGAAGCAACACAGGTGCAGAAAGAGGCAAGAGAAGTGTAGAAAGAGGCAAGAGAGGTGCAGAAACAGGCAGGAGAGGTGCAGAAAGAGGGAGCAGGGGTACAGGAAGAGGCAAGTGAGATACAGAAAGATGGAAGAGGGGTGCAGAAAGAGGCAAGAGGGGTGCAGAAAGAAGCAACAGAGGTGCAGAAAGAAGCAGGAGAAGTGATGAAAGAGACAAGAGAGTTGCAGAAAGAAACAAGAAAGGTGCAGAACAAAGGAAGAGAAGTGCAAAAAGAGGCAAGTGAGATGCAGAAAGAGGCAAGACAGGTGCAGAAAGAGGCAAGAGAGGTGCAGAAAGAGGCAAGTGAAGAGCAGAAAGAGGCAAGAGGGCTGTAGAAAGAGGGAAGAGAAGTGCAGAAAGAGAGAAGAGATGTGCAGAAAGAGAGAACATGGGTACAGAAAGAGGCAATAGGCGTGCAGAAAGAAGCAAGACAGGTGCAGAAAGAAGCAAGGGAAGTGCTCAAAGAAGCAACAGAAGTGCAGAAAGAAGCAAGAGAAGTGATGAAAGAGACAAGAGAGTTGCAGAAAGAAACAAGAAAGGCGCAGAAAAAAGGAAGAGAAGTGCAGAAATAGGCAAGTGAGATGCAGAAAGAGGCAAGACAGGTGCAGAGAGAGGCACGACAGGTGCAGAAAGAGGCAAGTGAGGTGCAGAAAGAGGCAAGAGGGGTGCAGAAAGAGGGAAGAGACGTGCAGAAAGAGGGAACAGGGGTACAGAAAGAGGCAAGAGGGATGCAGAAAGAAGCAACTGAGGTGCAGAAAGAGGCAAGAGAAGTACAGAAAGAGGCAAGAGAGGTGCAGAAACAGGCAGGAGAGGTGCAGAAAGAGGGAACAGGGGTGGTGCAGAAAGAGGGAACAGGGGTACAGAAAGAGGCAAGAGGGGTGCAGAAAGAAGCAACAGAGGTGCAGAAAGAAGCAAGAGAAGTGATGAAAGAGACAAGAGAGTTGCAGAAACAGGCAAAAGAAGTACAGAAAGAGGCAAGAGAAGTGCTGAAAGTAGCAACAGAGGTGCAGAAAGAAGTGAGAGAAGTGATGAAACAGACAAGCGAGTTGCAGAAAGAAACAAGAAAGGTGCAGATAAAAGGAAGAGAAGTGCAGAAAGAGGCAAGTGAGATGCAGAAAGAGGCAAAACAGGTGCAGAAAGAGGCAAGACAGGTGCAAAAAGAGGCAAGTGAGGTGCAGAAAGAGGCAAGAAAGTTGCAGAAAGAGGAAAGAGAGGTGCAGAAAGAGGCAAGTGAGGTGCAGAAAGAGGCAAGAGGGGTGCAGAAAGAGGGAAGAGAAGTGCAGAAAGAGGCAAGAGACGTGCAGAAAGATGGAGCAGGGGTGGAGAAACAGGGAAGAGGGGTGCAGGAAGAAGCAACAGAGGTGCAGAAAGAGGCAAGAGAAGTGCAGAAAGAGGCAAAAGAGGTGCAGAAACAGGCAGGAGAGGTGCAGAAAGAGGGAAGAGGGGTGCAGAAAGAGGCACGAGAGGTACAGAAAGACCGAAGAGGGGTTCAGAAAGAGGCAAGAGGGGTGCAGAAAGAAGCAACAGAGGTGCAGAAAGAGGTGAGAGGTACAGGAGGAAGAAGGAAAAGAGGTGTAGAAAGAAGCAAGAGAGGTGCAGAAAGAAGGGAGGTACAGAAAGCGGAAGAGATGTGCAGAAAGAGGCACGAGAGGTACAGAAAGACAGAAGAGGGGTGCAGAAAGAGGCAGGAGGGGTGCAGAAAAAGCAACAGAGATGCAGAAAAAGGCAAGAGAGGTGCAGAAGAAACAAGGAAGAGAGGTGCAGAAAGAAACAAGAGAGGTGCAGAAAGAAGAGAGGTACTGAAAGCGGAAGAGATGTGCAGAAAGAGGCAAGAGAAGTGCAGCAAAAGGAAGAAAGGTGCACAAAGAAGCAAGAGAAATGCAGAAAGAGGCAAGAGAGGCGCAGAAAGAAGCATGAGTGGTTTGCGCACCATTAGTGACCATTCCAGGTTTGCAAAGGACCTTCCACCATGCTGTAAAACTTGTCGCTGCATTTTTGGTAATGTTTGATCCAGAAACAAGGTTTTTTTTGTTCAAATATGCAGATTATGCAGCAGATGATGGAGTATGTGGCAAATGCGGAAAATGTCTAATCATGTGAAAATCGGTGCAGCCGAACAGTCGCATAATTCCAGTGGCCCTGCTCATACCTCTGACTAGGTCCAGAAGTGCTCCTCAGTGGTTCCTTTTTGTCTCATTGAGTCTATAGTTTAGCTTCTATGGAAATGAGGAAGACTAAACCTGAGGTTACCACTCTACAACACAGACTACCATACCGCATAATTACTCTCCATAACTCATAATCTCACTCTACATAATTCCTATACACTAAATACCACATACTTTCTATCCACATAATTTCATTGCACAACATACCACATAATTCCACTACACACAACGTACATCCACTCCACTCCAAAAAACATTACTAAAAAACTTTTACATTTACAATGCCAATAGCCGTAACTTTCGCAAATGCGACACCTATTACATTGCAAATGCTTCTTTAACTAGTAGTCGCGTTTGCAGAGTGGTGGAGAAAGGGGGCTGGCCCTCCGACCAGCGCTCAGGAATTCCACTGCGTAGGACTTACAGGAGGTACCAGGAAGGCTTCTTGGCCCCCAAAGTCCCTCAGGAGTAAGGTGGACTTCATCCCCCAACAAGTAGTGTGCCAGGAGGCGCGTTTGCAGAGGGGTGAAGAAAGGAGGGCGTGGCTTCCGAAGACTTCTTAGCAATCTCACTGTATGGGACTTACTGGAGGTAACAGCAGGGGTAGTTGGTCCCCAAGGACATCCTTGGGGGCTAACTACCCCTTCTATTACCTCCAGTAAGTCCCACACAGCAGGATTGCTAAGTTCTCATAGGAGGCCACGCCCCCTTTGCCCACCACTCTGCAAATGCGCTCTCTGGCGCGCTCTTGGATGGGGATTGAAGTCCCCTTTGCTGCTGGGGGTTGTTAGTGGCCAACTAGCCTACCTGTTACCTCCAGTAAGCCCCACACAGTAGGATTGCTGAGAGGTGGACACAGGCCACGCCCCCTTTCTCCACCACTCTGCAAACGCGCCTCCTGGCACACTCTTGTTTGGAGGATCAAGTCCCCTTGCCTCCTGAGGGCCCCTGGGGGCCAACTAGCCCTCCTGTTATCTCTAGTAAGCCCCACACAATGGGATTGCTGAGAGATGGTCCAAGGCCATGCCCCCTTTTTACACCACTCTGCAAACGCAGCTCCTGGCACACTGCTGCTTGGGGTATGAAGTCCACTTTAGTCCTGAAGTCCTAAGGACACAACGGGACCTCATCGCCCCACCAGCAACGCGCCAAGAGGCCTGTTTGCAGAGTGGTGTAAAAAGGGGCATGGCCTCGTACCACCTCTCAGCAATCCCACTGTGTGGGGCTTACTGGAGTTCCCTGGTGGCCTAGTTGGCCCCCAGGGACACTCAGTAGCGATGGGGACTTAATCCCCCAAAGCAGAGCGCACCAGGATGCACATTTGCAGAGTGGCACAGGGAGGGGGCGGGGCCTCCGGCGAGTTGACGGTTTCTTTTTTCTTTTCTTCTTTTAGGGAGGGGGGCTGTGTGGCCCCCCTTCCCTAGAACCTTTTGGGCCCCGGGGACCCCATCTCATTTAAGAGGGAGGGGGGCCGTGCGTCCACCGTCCCCAGGCTGATTTCAGCCCCGGGGACCCCATCCCCCGGGGCCTAGGAACGTTTTTTTATGGAAGGGGGGCCACCCTTTCCCTGGGCCACTTATGGCCCCAGGGACCCCATCCCCCGTGGCCTGCACAGACTTTCTCTATTTTTTAATTTTGGAGGGCCCCCCCCCTCCTGAGGCCAATTTTGACCCCGGCAACCCCATCCCCCAGGACCCGGCTTTATTTTTTATTTATTTTTTAATGAAAAAGGAAAGGGGGGCCGAGTGGCCCCCCTTCCCTGGGCCACTTTTGACCCCGGGACCCCATCCCCGAGGCCTGGCCTCATGGTTGGGGACCCCGGGGAGCCCCAATGCCCCCATGGTCTCAGCCAGCTCCACGCCTGCTGCGGGAGCCGGCATTGCTTTTTGACAAGGGGAGCTGCTGACATGCAGCTCCCCTTGTCCAAAAGCAATTCTGCTTTGCTTCGTGGAAGTGAGAGCAGGTTTCCTGCTCTCGCTTCCACGAAGCAAAGCAGAGTTTGCAAGGACAGGGCGGGAGCCGTGCTCCCGCCCTGTCATTGCAAACTGCAATGACAGGGGGTGGGCACCCCGGGACATTGCTGGAGCCGGCCTTGGGGGATGGTGGTCCCCAGTGCCATGGAGGGCTCCAGGAGGGGGGCCATGCGCCCTCCTCCCAAAATGCAAATAGTCCCGGGGCAGTGGTGGTCCCCGAGGCCCGGGGTCCGCAACGGACCCCCGCATTAGGATCATTTGTGCCCCGGGGAAGAGGTGGTCCCTGGGGCAGTGTGGGGGGGCAGGAGCCCCCCAGACTTCTTTAATTGTTCTGGAGCTCAGGGGAGGTGGTGGTCCCTGTGACTTGGGGGGGCCACAAGGCCCCCCGCCCTTAATTTCAGTGTGCCCTGGGGAGGTGGTGGTCCCTGGGCAGTGTGGGAGGCAGGAGCCCCCCCCACACTTGTTTATTTAAATTGAAGCCCCGGGGAGGTGGCGGTCCCCGGGGCTTTAAATATATATATATGAATCAGTGGTTGTATGATTGCCTGTATGGATGATTCAATGGGTGCATTACTAACTGTATAAGTGAGTGATAATGTGTCCCAGTGAATGCATGGGTGAGTGACTGGTTGTGTGAATGTCTGTATCAGTCTGTCAGTAGGTTTCTAAGTGGATGTATGGGTGGGTGAGTGGACATGTGACTGGCCGTATGGGTGAGTATTGGCTGTCTGAGTACCTGTATGTTTGTCTTAGTGTCTGTGTGGGTGGGTGAGGGTGTGTGTTACTACCTGTATGGATGACTGAGTGGTGGATGAGTCAGTGGCTGTATGGGTTAGTGAGTGCATGTATGAGGAGCTGTATGGGTGAGTTAGTGTGTGTATGGCTGTGTGGTTGAGTGAGTGGGTGTGTCAGTGGTATATGGGTGAGTAACTGGGTGTGTGAAAGGCAGTATAGGTGCCTGATGGGGTATATGAGTGACTGTATGGGTGAATGAGTGAATGTGAGAGTGGCTGTATGGTGAGTGTGTGCTTGTGTCAGTGAATGTATAGGTGAGTGAGTATGTGTTAGTATCTATAGGAGTAGGTGAGTGTGTGTATCTGTATGGGTAAGTGACTGTGCGAATAACTGTATGAGTGAGTGACTAGGTGTGTGAATAGCTCTATGGGGCTGACTCAGTGTGTGAGTGGCTGTATGGGTATACGAGTGGATATGTCAGAGACTGTATTAGTGAGTGGGTGTGTAAGCACCGGTATGGGTCTGTGAATGGTTGTGTGGAAGTGGGTGTATGAAAGGTTCTATGGGGGGTGAGTGGGTGCGTCAGTGATTCTGGGGATGATGTCATCAGTAATGTCATCAATGATGTCATTTGAGATGTCATCATTGATGTCACTGACCATGTCATGAGTGATATAATATGTGACGTCATAAGCAGTGCATTGTGGGGGTGTGAGTTATAGTGCTGAATTTCACTGGTTTTGTAGGAGTGAAACCTGAGCCTAACTATAATGTCCTTGTAACCTTTGTTTTTTTTTCAGTAAGTTGCTATGTTTTTTTTTTATTCCATTGCCTAACTGTAACGTCCCGTAACCTTTGATTTTTTTTCAGTGAATTTCTAAGGTTTTTTTAAATGCTAATTCTTAACTATAACATTTCTGTAACCTTTGCTTTTTCGGTGAATTTCAATGGTTTTTTTAACTAGTAGTCATGTTTGCAGAGTGGTGGAGAAAGCAGTGGGGGCCTCTGAGCAGCTCTCAGCAGTCCTGCTGTCTGGGGCTTACTGGAGGTAAAAGAAGGGTTCTTGGCCCCCAAGGACCTTTAGCATCCAAGGGGAAATCATCCCTCAACTAGCTGTGTGCCAGGAGGCACATTTTCAGAGTGGTGGAGAAAGGGGGCATGGCTTCGGAAGTCCTCTCAACAATCCCGCTGTTTGGGACTTACTGGAGGTAACAGGAGGGCTTGTTGGACCCCAAGGACCTTCAGCATTCAAGGGGACTTTATCCCCCAACTAGTAGTGCACCAGAAGCTGTATTTGCAGAGTGTTGAAGAAGGTGAAGAATGGGGGTGGGGTCTCTGGCGACTTGCCAGTCCTTTTTTTGTTTTTGTTTTTTTATGTTTTTGGGGAGGGGGTGCCGCATGGCCCCCCTTACCTGTGTCCCCCAGGGCCAGGCTGTTTATTTTATTTTTGGGCCCCAGTGACCCCATCCCCCATAGTCTGGCCTCTTTTTTTAATTTAAAGATAGAAAATCATGGGGGGGATGTGTGGCCCCGTCCCAGACGAATTTCAGCCCCAGAGACCCCATCCCCAGAGCACTGTCTTTTCTTTTTTTAAAATAAATGATGGGGGGACCGCTGTGGCCCTCTCTCCTGGCCCTATTTTTGCCCCGGGGACCCTATCCCAGGGGCCAGGCCTCTTTTGAGGGTTTCCTGGTCCCACCCAGTACACCCACTTACTAGTGTTGGGGACCATGGGGAGCCTCAATGCCCCCGCGGTCCCTGCCAACTCCCCACCTCCTGCAGGAGCCGGCATTGCTTTTACAAAAAAGGAGCTACTAACATGCAGCTCCGTCTGTGTCAAAGCAATTGTGCTCTGCTTTGAGCAAGCGAGAGCAAAATGCTCTTGTTTGCTCAAAGTGGAACAATGTTTGCTATGGATTGGTGGGAGCGGTAAAGCTCCTGCCAAGCCATATCAAACAGCTATGTTCCAGGGGTGGGCACCGCAGGACATAGTAGGAGCCTGCCCCTGGGGGGTGGTGTCCCCAGGGCCATTGATGGCTCCAGGACGGGGCCACGTGGCCCACCTCCTTTGTTTCATTTAGCCACAGGGAGGTGGTGGCCCCTGGGGCCAGGGGGCCGCAACAGACCCCCTACATTATATTATTTGAGCCCGGGTAGGTGGCGGTCCCCGGGGATGAGGGATCCACGCAGCCCCCCATTAATTTAAGTTAAGAGGTGGTCCTCAGGTCTGTGGGGTGGCCATGTGGCCCTCCAGCATTTATTTTGGCTAACTCCCTGGGGAGGTGGCAGTACCTGAAGCTGCGGGGGCATCCGCACACCCCCGCATTATTTAAATTTAAAGTCCCAATGAGGCAGTGGTCCCCGGGGCTGCGGGCGGTTTGTGTCCCCCCCCCGATTTGCTAATACATTAGCCCCAGGGAGGTGGCAGTCCCTGGGCTGCTGGGAGGCCATACAGGCCTACCCTGAGACCTATTCTTTATCTTTTAATTATTTTGTGGGACTCAGCTTTGAGCCGAGTCCCAAGATGACTGCCAAAACTTCCTGGTTGAAGTGTTGACAGCCAATCAAATTTTTGTTTGATCCGCAAGTCCACTACAAGGACTTGAGTCCCCAGATATCTATATTTTTTAAACTTAAATATCTCTGAACCTACTGAACGGTTTACCACCAAATCACAAAGAGCATGCTTTCTGGACCAACATCTAGCTTTCTCCCAAATTTGCTGTAATTCCGTTCAGCGGTTCGGGCTGTAGTAGTGTTCAAAAACTGAAAAATTTCCATAGACATAACATGAGCAAAACCCGATTTGGGACCCCCCTTTTTCCTCCGCCCCTGCTTGATGGATCAGCCTGAAACTTTCAACACAGCAGCTGAACCAAAAAGGGGACGTTTTTGGAAAATATCGTGAAGATTGTTCAAGCAGCGCCAAAGTTCTTGGCAAAACAACAAAAGTTTTCCCTATGGAAACTTTGGTCGTAACTATAACTACTATTAGATATATATATCCCTACCATAGCGATATTAATGAGCGCACAGGAAGTATTTTTTCATTGAACTTGCCTGCAGTTGACTTTGGTCTAAAAGCTATTTGGATATTCAGTTTGTGTCCCAACAATGAAGCATAACCTTATTTGCCCTCTTCTTCTACTATTATATAATCAGTAGTTAAGTTGCACACATTTAAGCCATAATACACTTTTGATTGTTTCATTATATCACAATCGTTCATGAGCAATTGTTATGACATATGTCCTGCACAGTAGTCCATGTAGAATGTGCGCCATTTCAAAACTACGCCAAGGGACTCATGGTACACCTCAATGATGGGGTCCAAGATGGCTAAAACCGGACTGTGGTAGCTTTTGTGCCAGTTCAGGCTCAGCTGTTGTTACTGCAGATGGGCCATGGCTGATTTGCATAAGTTTTGTCCCTCACTGTACCGACACAGAGAGATAAAGAAACAATTGGAAGAAATACTTCCCCAAAGTATTAACAATTGCTTGAGATTATTTTAACATTACATCCATCAATTTTCTGTGTCTCAGTTTCAAAAAGTCATTTTCAAAATCACGATGATAAAAGGTAAGCTTTTACTTTTTCGAATAGTAGTGCCCCTCCCAGCTGCAGTGTACAGCCTCATAAAAAGGCCCTCCCCTGACCCTAACGAATGCCTGGCACCACATAAATTGCAAGCTGCGAGTTCCCGATACTGCTTTTCCTTGGCTATGAATAAAACAAAGATTGGCAAAGTCAATAGGTTCTGCCTTTAAAAGCTTCTGCCCTTGAAAGGCTTTGCCACTGCTTATTTGCATTGGCAGTAGTTAATGCATAAATTGCCACCAGTGCATCAGCAAGCATGTGCATGCATGCCTCACGATGCATGAACTTGTATGTGGGCGGACGAGCAGCTAGCAACCTTGGAATAGGCCACTGTTTGCATGTGTGCACGTGCCCTGATGCACCCAAAGCCATTTTGTCATGTCTAATTTATTGTTCCAACACGATTGACAGCCATGTTAGAACAGTAAGTTAAAAGTTTAAACAAATGTGTGTGGGAGCCCGAAAAAAGGAAGAGGGAGGTCCAGAAGCACTTTGGTGCTTCAGGCCCTTGTTAAAAATAAATGAAAAAATAAAAAGAATGGTAGAAATGGAAAACAGGGTGGAGAGCGGCAGATGAGTGGGGCAGGTTGAGGTTGGTAAATCCCGAGCACACAGGGGGACATAGTTGCTGAATAAAGAAAACATGTGGACCATGTAAAACAAATGGGACAGGGCAGGAGGAATTTAAAGGGGCTAGGGAGAAGCAAAACGAAAGAAAGAGTAGTGGAGCAAGGCTGTCAGGAGGGAAAAGCAAATCAGATGGTGCAGAGACCAGGGAAAGACACACTCCTAAGGGGTACTGACTGGGAAAAAAAGAGTACCCTCAAGTCAGCAATGGAAAGATAAAACTCACCTGTGAGATCAAACTGCTCCTGAGTAGGACAAATACAAGAATATAGTGAAAAGACATTGAACCATGAGCAGAAACCTGAGATAGGCAACAGAACCTGTTCACTGACAGAATATCGACACCCAAAATACCCCCATTCCACAATATCGAGTTATAGATATCAATGTCAAAAATATCGACATCCTTTATTTATAAAGGTAAGTACAAAAATATTGAAAAAAAAATCGGTCATTAATATAGTTGTACAAAATATTGTCTTTGCTGCCAGCTGACAGTCCGTGACTCACACGGAGAGACGGAGTTACTTTATCATCGTCTCCAAGCTTTGCCAACACCAGGATTGTGAGGTTGGAAGCGCAGGGCTCAGGAATCGTTTGTTGCCCAGCACAGTGCTACAATCTCAAGCTAAACCATTCTTCAGCCACTCACTTTGAGGAGGGAACAATCCGGCTGTAAGAGACATTTGTCCAGATTGCGAACCAACTGCATGATGGGATCTGCAGTCCATAACTATGAACTGGCCGAGTGTTCTCTGATGAGATATGGTGCAGGTGTGCCCCACGCTACTTTAGAAGGAGGGGCTTAATAAATAAAAGGAACTTTGAAATTTGTAACACCGGAGGCATCTGAAGAGGCTACCGCCGAAACGCGTCATGCCAGAGAATTCGAACAAGTGATTCCTTGAAGCCCTGCCGTGTCCCCTTGTCTTTTTCGAAGGAGGAGGATATTTTTGCATATATATATATATATATATATATATATATATATATATATATATATATATATATATATATATATAATCTACTGGCGGTCGCCAGTAGATAGTTATAGTTAGGACCTATTTTCCAAAGGAAATCCGCAACATTCTATTTGAAATAACTTTGGCGCCGGTTGACAAATCTTCGCAAAATTCTCAAAACTTATGGCCCGCTCCGGTCCGCTCCTATCCTGAAAGTTTCGGGGTGATTCGTCAAGCGGGGGCCGAGAAAAAAGGGGGGTTCCAAAACGTGTTTTCCCCATGCAATTTTCCATAGGAACCTTTCATTGCAGCTACAGCCCGAACTGCTGAACGGAATTACACCAAATTTAGCAAAAAGGTAGCCCTTGGTTCAGAGTCGTGCCTTTTGCTTAAATGGTGTAAATCCGTTCAGTAGTTCCTGAGAAAATCAAAAGTAAAGTCACATATATATCTATGGCCGCGTAGGGTCCGCGTACCCTCCCGATCACGAGCTGCATGCTAATTGGCTGTCAAGTGGCTGTCAACACTCCAAATCAGGAAGTGTTGGCATCCATCCATTTTGTGCCTCAGTAGAACCGAGGCACAGAAACAAGACGCAAAACGCAAAAAAGGGGGCAGGGTAGAAACACCCTGACCCCCTAGGTCTGCTCAGGGGGTCCCACAAGGACCCCCTGGGCAGAAAAAAGCATTTTTCTTTAAAAAAAAAATCAGCGGGATGCGCTTAGGGTGCGCGGATCCCGCCGTGAAAAAAAAAAAATCAAAGCACGGTCTCCCGCGCTTTGAGGCTATTTTGCCCCCGGGTGGGCCAAGTCCCGGGGGCATGCGGGGTTTGTACATTTATGTATGGGGGGCCTCTAAGGGACTGCCACCCCCCGGGGCTTTAAAAAAAAATGGTGCGGGAGGGCTCTCGGCCCTCCCGCAGCCCCGGGGACCGCCACCCCCCGGGGCTTCTTTTTTTTAAAATTCAAATTACCGGAGTGGGGGGGTCCAGCCCCCCCACACGCCCCGGGGACCGCCACCTCCCCGGGCACTAACAATTTAAAGTGGGGGTCCGTTTCGGACCCCGAAGCCCCGGGGACCACCACCTCCCGGGGCTTTCAACATGTTGGGGGGCCGCGCGGCCCCCTCCTGGAGCCCTTGATGGCCCTGGGGACCACCACCCCCAGGGCCAGCTCCTGCAGTGTCCCGGGTGCTCACCCCGGGACACTGTAGTTTCCCGCCCTGCCATAGCAAACTGCTTTGGTTTTGGAAGAGAGCAGGAAACCTGCTCTCTCTTCCAAAACCAAAGCCAATTGCTTTTCCACATGGGGAGCTGCATCTTAGCAGCTCCCCACGTGAAAAGCAATGCCGGCTCCCAAGGGACGCGGGAGCCGGCGGGACCGTGGGGGGATTGGGGACCCCCCCATGGTCCCCAATGGAGAGGGCCAGCCCCGGGGGATGGGGTCCCCGGGGCAAGTAGTGGCCCGGGAGGGGGGCCACACGGCCCCCCTCCCCCAAAAAATAAATAAATAAATAAATAAAAAATAAATATAAGGCCTGCCCCGGGGCAAAAGGAGGCCTGAGGAGGGGGGCCACATAGCCCCCCTCCTTAAAACAATAATAAAAAGTGTGGCCATGCCCCGGGGGATGGGGTCCGCGGGGCCGGAATCGGCCACGGGAGGGGGGCCACGCGGCCCCCTTCCCGTTTCGTATACCAAAAAAAGAAAAAAAAGGGGTAAGGCCCTGGGGGATGGGGTCCCCAGGGCCCAAAAAAAGGAAAAAGGAAGGGGAGCCACACAGCCCCCCTTCGGAAAAATAAAAATAAAAAAAAATAAAAAGCGATCGTGCCGCAGGCCCCGCCCCTTCCTTTACCACTCTGCAAACACGCCCTCTGGCGCGTTTGCAGATGGGGAACGAATTCCCTTGAATACTGGAGGTCCCTGGGGCCAACTAGCCCACCAGGAACCTCCAGTATGCACCAGGGGGCTGCGTTGCAGAGAGGTGTTCTGAGGCCACGCCCCTTTTTACACCTCTCTGCAACGCAGCTCTGTGGCGCAGAATGGAGGTACATGGTGGGCTAGTTGCACCCCAGGGACCCTCAGGATTCAAGGGGAGTTAATCCCCCAACTTAAAACGCGCCACGGGGCGCGTTTGCACAGTGGTGAAGGGAGGGGGCGGGGCCTAAAGTGACATGTGTGCAAACACGCCCTGTGGCGCGTTTTAAGATGGGGAATTAAATCCCCTTTAATCCTGAGGGTCCCTGGGGGGCAACTAGCCCACCAGGTACGTCCAGAAAGCGCCACAGAGCTGCGTTGCAGAGAGGTGAAAAAAGGTGCGTGGCCTCGGAACGCCTCTCTGCAACTCAGCTCTGTGGTCCTAACTGTAGGTACCTGGGGGGCTAGTTGGGCCCCAGGGACACTCAGGATTCAAGGGACTTAATCCTGCAGCTTAAAACGCGCCACGGGGCGCGTTTGCACACATGTCACCTCAGGCCCCCTCCCTTCACCACTGTGCAAACGCGCCCTGTAGCGCGTTTTAAGAGTTAGTTTTAATCCCCTGCCCTATTATGTACTAGGGACTTACAGAGGAGGTCATGCTAATCACAGGGGTACACCAACGCATAGTGTTCCCTAGTGTATGTAGGTGTTTTCACTGTATTCTAAGTGTATTTTAGCATAGCACTGGCTCTGGTTAGTCAGAGTCAGTTACCACCAGTACACGGAAAAAGTTGTGGGCACAGGATGATTTTGGAACAAGGCCTCTTTCTGCTCATCTGTTGGTTCTTTCTGCACATCTTTTGCTTCTTCCTGCACTTTTCTTCGTCTTTGTGGACTTCTGTTGCTTCTTTCTGCATTTCTTTTGCTTCTTTCTGTGCGTTTTTTCTTCTTTCTTCACATGTCCTACCTCTGTAGGCATAGTTAGAAACTAGCATTTAAAAAACCTTTGAAATTCACTGAAAAAACCATAGGTTTCAGGCACGTTATAGTTAGAAATTAGCATTTAAAAACCTTTGAAATTCACTGAAAAAACCATAGGTTTCAGACACGTTATAGTTAGAAATTAGCATTTAAAAAACCTTTGAAATTCACTGAAAAAACCATAGGTTTTAGGGTCAGTTATAGTTAGTTGGACATTTCACTCGTACAAAACCCGTGAAATTCCCCCGTTATAGTTAGTTCAGCTAACTATAACTCGCGCCCCCGCAATGCACTGCTGATGACGTCACATATTACATCACTCATGACATGGTCAGTGACATCACTGATGACATCACTGATGACTTCATCCATGTGATAATTTGATGCATCTTCTCACACCCTAATATAACCTTTGATACACCCACTCTAAATTACAGACTGCCATTCTCAAAACTATACACATTCCAACACCAATAACTATATACACCCTCACTGATTCTTAGGTCTACACACACATCCACTCACTCACCTGTACAGTCACTCATACTTACGGTCACTCAGTAGAGGACTATCATATGCACTCATACACCTACATAGACACTCACACACCGCCACTCATCCATAGAGGTACTCACACACCTAGTCAGTCATGCAAATAATTAATCAAACTGCCATTTACTCACCTATACAGTTATACACACACCAGCTCACTTACTCATACAAATACTAGCACATTCTTATGCTCTTATACAATCACTGATACAAGTACACACTCATCCATACAGCCACTCTCACAATCACACACTCTCACTTATAGCCATTTATATACTCCAACACACATATATACTGCCTTTCACATATGTAGTTACTCACACATGTACCACTGAGATATACATTCACTCACTAACACACCCATACACACACTCACCCACCCATACAGTCCATCACAGATGCACTCTTGAAACCATGCACCCTGTGAATCACCCACTCACACATCTATGCACAGAGTCACACACACCCCACCCACACAAACACTCAGGCACCCATACAGATACATAGACAACCAATCAATAACTCATATAGACACTCATGTAGCTATTCACAAACCCATGCAGCCACTTACACAGCAACAGACAGACGGATACAGACATTCACACAGTTTAGTCACTAACCCATGCATTCATTAAGATACGTATAATCACTCACTTATAGAGTCAGTCACGCACCTACTAAATCATCTATTCAGACACTTATACACCCACTCATTCTTCAATACGCCTTTCCCTATATATATTAAACATATTTAAACTTTACAGAAACACACAGTCACTGGATGATGTCATCAGTGATGTCATTTGAGATGTCATCAGTGATGTCATCAGTGATGTCACTGACCATGTCATGAGTGATGTAATATGTGACGTCATCAGCAGTGCATTGCGGGGGCGCGAGTTATAGTTAGCTGAACTAACTATAACGGGAGAATTTCACGGGTTTTGTACGAGTGAAATGTCCAACTAACTATAACTGACCCTAAAACCTATGGTTTTTTCAGTGAATATATATATATATATGAATTCCAATCCCACTCACCAAAAAGAGGGGGCCGACACTTGCTCGGTAAAAAAGGAAGAGAACTTTATTTGCCAAATCTTCAGCGCAAAGCATGGGGTTTGCTGCATCTGTGAAACGCTGGACAGACGCGTTTCAGCCTGATGGCTTTCTTCAGTGCCTGTTCCACTTCCGCGATGATGTTACACCTGGGCGCCTGATTATATCTACGGCAGTCCACTCCCATTGGAGTGTGATGTTACGCCCATTCTCCCTGGCCACTGGCTGCGCCGATCTTGACCGCTGTCCATGCCGGGTTTTGCAACAACCGATGCGTGAGCAAATTCAGTGATTCAACTCACATACACCAAGTGGTGTCCCAACACTGCTGGCTACGGTTGCCAAACCCACACGGCAGTTTGCTTTGGAAATATTGATGGTAAGTTTCTGCTTTTAACACCTTCACGGAGTATCAATCTGCTACCTCTCTCCCCGACGGCAGTATAATCACAGTGGATGTCTAATCCCGCTGGGGGAGCGACGCGCTGTATTTTCAATACAAAGTCCACAAGGTTCAAGCTAAGCGCGTTGCTCCTGAACGAGAGGGCGTGCCGGTGATCGGTGCTTGAGAACCGATTAAACATGAAGTCCAATCCCACTCACCAAAAAGAGGGGGCTGAGACATGCTCGGTGAAAAAGGAAGAAAACTTTATTTGCCAAATCTTCAGTGCAAAGCATGGGGTTTGCTGCATCTGTGAAACGCTGGGCAGACACGTTTTAAACGGCGGGTTGCGCTTAGGGTGCGCGGATCCCGCCGTGATTGAAAAAAAATCGAAGCGCGGTCTCCCGCGCTTCGAGGTTATTTTGCCCCCGGGTGGGCCAAGTCCCGGGGGCATGCGGGGGGTGGGTTTATATGTTAGGGGGGTGCCTCGAAGGCCCCCCAAGTCCCGGGGACCGCCACCCCCCGGGGCTTTAAAAAAAAATGGTGCGGGAGGGCTCTCCGCCCTCTTGCAGCCCCGGGGACCGCCACCCCCCGGGGCTTCTTTTTTTAATAAATAAATGACCTGTGTGGGGGGGCTCCAGCCCCCCCACATGCCCCGGGGACCACCACCTCCACGGGGCACTAACAAAAGAAATGTGGCGGTCCGTTTCGGACCCCCGAACCCTGGGGACCACCACCTCCCCGGGGCTTTACTAATGAAGGGAGGGGGGCCGCGCGGCCCGCCTCCTGGAGCCCTCCATGGCCCTGGGGACCACCACCCCCGAGGGCCGGCTCCTGCAGTGTCCCGGGTTGCCTACCCCCGGGACACTGCTGTTTGCAATGGCAGGACGGGAGCCGCGCGGCTCCGTCCTGTCATTGCAAACTAGCTTGCTTCATTGAAGCGAGAGCAGGGAAACCTGCTCTCGCTTCAATGAAGCAAAGCAGATTGCTTTTCCATAAGGGGAGCTGCATGTCAGCAGCTCCCTTATGGAAAAGCAATGCCGGCTCCCGCAGGACGTGGGAGCCGGCGGGACCGCAGTGGGGATTGGGGACCCCCACGGTCCCCAACGAGTGGCCAGGCCGTGGGGGATGGGGTCCCCGGGGCTATTAGTGGCCTGGGAGGGGGGCCACGCAGCCTCCCTCCCCAAAAATACAAAAATGTATTAAAAAAAAAAACGTAAAGGCCGGCCCCGGGGGATGGGGTCCCGGGGCCTTAAATGGCCTGAGGAGGGGGGCCATGCAGCCCCCCTCCAAATATTTAAATTAAAAAAAAGAGGGCATGCCCCGGGGGATGGGGTCCCCGGGGCCAATAGAGGCCCAGGGAAGGGGGGCCACGTGGCCCCCTTCCCGTTTAAAAAATAAAAGAAAATCCTCAGGCCCCGGGGGATGGGGTCCCCGGGGCCAAAAGAGGCCGAGGAAGCGGGGCCACGCAGCCCCCTCCCATACAAAAAAAAAGAAACAAAAAAAAGACCGGCATCGTGCCGGAGGCCCCGCCCTCCCTGCAGCAGTCTGCAAACGCGCCCCCTAACGCGTTTTAAGAAGGGGAAGTAATTCCGCTTGAATACTGGGGGTCCCTGGGGGCCAACTAGCCCACCAGGAACCTCCAGTATGCGCCAGGGAGATGCGTTGCAGAGAGGTGTTCAGAGGCCATGCCCCTTTTTACACCTCTCTGCAACGCAGCTCTGTGGCGCTTTTTGGAGGTACATGGTGGGCTAGTTGGACTCCAGGGACCCTCAGTATTCAAGGGGACTTAATCCCCCAACTTAAAGCGCGCCACGGGGCGCGTTTGCACAGTGGTGAAGGGAGGGGACGGGGCTTGAGGTGACATGTGTGCAAACAGGCCCCGTGGCGTGTTTTAAGTTGGGAGATTAAGTCCCCTTCAATCCTTAGGGTCCCTGGAGTCCAACTAGCCTACCAGGTACCTTCAGTAAGCACAACAGAGTTGCGTTGCAGAGAGGTGAAAAAGGTGCGTGGCCTCGGAACGCCTCTCTGCAACTCAGCTCTGTGGTCCTAACTGTAGGTACCTGGGGGGCTAGTTGGGCCCCAGGGACACTCAGGATTCAAGGGGACTTAATCCCGCAACTTAAAACATGCCACGGGGCGCGTTTGCACACATGTCACCTCAGGCCCCCCCTCCCTTCACCACTGTGCAAACGTGCCCTGTAGCGCGTTTTAAGAGGTAGTTTTAATCTCCCTGCCCTATTATGTACTAGGGACTTACAGAGGAGGTCATGCTAATCCCAGGGGTACCCCAATGCATATTGTTCCCTAGTGTATGTAGGTGTTTTCACTGTATTCTAAGTGTGTTTTAGCATAGCACTGGCTCTGTCTGGTTACTCAGAGTCAGTTACCACCAGTACACGTCGGAAAAAGTTGTGGGCACAGGATGATTTTGGAACAAGGCCTCTTTCTGCTCCTCTGTTGGTTCTTTCTGCACATCTTTTGCTTCTTCCTGCACTTTTCTTCGTCTTTGTGGACTTCTGTTGCTTCTTTCTGCATTTCTTTTGCTTCTTTCTGTGCGTTTTTTCTTCTTTGTTCACATGTCCTACCTCTGTAGGCATAGTTAGAAACTAGCATTTAAAAAACCTTTGAAATTCACTGAAAAAACCATAGGTTTCAGGCACGTTATAGTTAGAAATCAGCTTTTAAAAAACCTTTGAAATTCACTGAAAAAACCATAGGTTTCAGGCACGTTATAGTTAGAAATTAGCATTTAAAAAACCTTAGAAATTCACTGAAAAAACTATAGGTTTTAGGAAAGTTATAGTTAGTTGGACATTGCACTCGTACAAAACCCGTGAAATTCCCCCGTTATAGTTAGTTCAGCTAACTACAACTCGCGCCCCGCAATGCACTGCTGATGACGTCACATATTACATCACTCATGACATGGTCAGTGACATCACTGATGACATCACTGATGACATCTCAAATGACATCACTGATGACATCATCCATGTGATAATTTGATGCATCTTCTCACACCCTAATATAACTTTTGATACACCCACTGTAAATTACAGACTGCCATTGTCAAAACCATAGACACTCCAACACCAATAACTATATACACACTCACTGATTCTTAGGTCTACACACACATCCACTCACTCACCTGTACAGTCACTTATACTTATGGTCACTCAGTACAGGACTATCATATGCACTCATACACCTACATAGACACTCACACACCGCCACTCATTGATAGAGGTACTCACACACCTAGTCAGTCATGCAAATAATTAATCACACTGCCATTTACTCACCTATACAGTTATACACACACCAGCTCACTTACTCATACAAATACTAGCACATTCTTACGCTCTTATACAATCACTGATACAAGTACACACTCATCCATACAGCCACTCTCACAATCACACACTCTCACTTATAGCCATTTATATACTCCAACACACATATATACTGCCTTTGACATATTAGTTACTCACACATGTACCACTAAGATATACATTCACTCACTAACACACCCATACACACACTCACCCACCCATACAGTCCATCACAGATGCACTCTTGAAACCATGCACCCAGTGAATCACCCACTCACACATCTATGCACAGTCACACACACCCCACCCACACAAACACTCAGGCACCCATACAGATACTCAGACAACCAATCAATAACCCATGTAGACACTCATGTAGCTATTCGCAAACCCATGCAGCCGCTTACACACCAACAGACAGACGGATACAGACATTCACACAGTTTAGTCACTAACCCATGCATTCAGTAAGATACGTTTAATCACTCACTTATAGAGTCAGTCACGCACCTACTAAATCATCCATCCAGACACTTATACACCCACTCATTCTTCAATACACCTTGGGATATATATTAAACATATTTAAACTTTATAGAAACACACAGTCACTGGATGATGTCATCAGTGATGTCATTTGAGATGTCATGAGTGATGTCATCAGTGATGTCACTGACCATGTCATGAGTGATGTAATATGTGACATCATCAGCAGTGCATTGCGGGGGCGCGAGTTATACTTAGCTGAACTAACTATAACGGGGGATTTTCACGGGTTTTGTACGAGTGCAATGTCCAACTAACTATAACTTTCCCTAAAACCTATGGTTTTTTCAGTGAATTTCTTAGGTTTTTTAAATGCTAATTTCTAACTATAACGTGCCTGAAACCTATGGTTTTTTCAGTGAATATATATATATATATATATATATATATATATATATATATATATATATATAAAATATATTAAATAATAACACTAATTTAAAAAAGAAAAATTAGATTTAATATACATTTTCTCAAATGTAACACATAAACTTATTTTAAAAAGTTAAACACACATATATGATAGTTTTTTTTAACAACAAATTTTTATTCATTTTGAAAGGTGCAAAATGGGCACCGCCCAGCAGAGACAGTACATATATTGTATATGGCATACAGTACCTAGTTATATTATACAAAACCATATGACCTGCGGAACAGCAGACCAAAAGTATAACGTACGACACCGAACACACCCAGAGAATTTTAATTGCTCATTATTAACAAGCACCTGACTATAAAGAGTCAATGTCATCAGACTAAACAGGTGAGTTTCTGACTACCAATTGTTCAATAGGATCATGGGTGTCTGAATGCGGTAAGGGGGCAAATCAATACCTCTGTATATGGCCCAACGGGCCCAAATTTTCCTGTGCTTCTGTGGGCACCCTCTTGCCTGAAAAACTACAATTTCCGCAGTCATACACCTGTCCATTGCCTTTTTCCATCCCGCAACACTGGGTAGGGACGTAGCTTTCCAATGCTGTGCGATATCCCTCTTGGCTAGGGTGAGACCCAGGAACAAGAGGTGCTGCTTGTAGCGATTCCCCCCACTGTCATCCGTGCTATGTAGGAGCAACAATCTGGGGTCGAGCAGGATGGTCCATGCCAGTATCTGACCTAGGCAAGACGTCACCCGAGTCCAGAACGGTTGAATCCCTGTACAACTCCACACAGTTTGGAGGAAGGAGCCCTCATCATTACTGTAGCAGAGACATTGAGGAGACTGAATAACACCTATTTTTCCACAACCTACAGCGAGTGTAATATACCGGTGAAGGTACTTGAACTGAATGAGTCAGTAGCGTGAAGACACCGCCGCGTATCGAGGACTAGCCTAGGCTTCCGACCAATCGTCATCTGTGAGGGCCGGCAGATCAGCCTCCCATGCCGCTCTGGTTTTATGGATGGTGGTCTTAGTATGAGTATTGAGAGTCTGATAGATTTGTTTAATTTTGTGAGCCCCAATGTCCCCCATCAGCAAGCGGCCCTCTAGTGGGTGGAATTCTGGCAGAGCCTCCAGATGACGAATATGGGGGTCTAAGGCATGCCGTAGTTGCAAATAGCAATGAAACTGAGATTTATGTAGGTTGTAGTTAGTTTGCAACTATTGAAAGGACTTAAGTGTAGTGCCCTGCATAACATCCCCAAGTGTAGAGATCCCAATAAGGCCCCATTTATGGAATCCGACCAGGGCAGAAACGGGCCGTAGATATGTGCCCTGCCAGAGGGGAGTGGAACCTGTCAATCTTCCCCACCAACCCATGGATTTGACTGTGTGTCTTCAAATTTGTATAACTGTCTTGCAAGCTGGAGGTAGTGTTTCAAGGGACATGTTGCTGTGCAGGAGGTGTAGCAAGGGGGTGCCAGCTATGGCCATATGTTCAACTGCATAAGCTGGATCTGACCGAGACCCATACCACCATTCATTAATCACCAAAAGGTGAGAGGCGGAGTAATATGCATGGACGTCGGCTGCTGCAATACCACCGCAGTATGTAGATTGTGTGCATGTACGGAGTGCAACCCGGATCGCTCCCCCCTGCCATAAGAATTGTTTCAAAATAGCATTAAGTTATGTAAACCATGAAGGAGGAATAGTATATGGAAAATTCTGAAGTCTATATAGCAGAGGCAGTAAGGACACCATCTTAAAGATAGCGGATCGTCCATATAAAGATAGAGGCAGCTGTGACCAAACCGTTGTCTCATTGCGGGCAGCAGGGAGTAGTGGGGCGATATTATGCACCCATGAGATCGTAGAGCACAGCGAAATGAAGACCCCTAAGTACTTAAAGCCCTAGGTAGCGATAGATAGTTGTGAAGCCCAAGCCTGGCGCCTCTGATCTCCGCATATAGGGAAAAGTGTGGATTTGGATGGGTTAGTGATCAACCCAATGGTTTCGCCGAAGATTCGAAGTATCTGGAGGACAGGAGGCCCCGAGAACCACGGGTCTGTCATAAAGAAGAGAACATCATCGGCATAGAGCGTGATTCTGTCTGAATATTCCTGCATCCAATCAAACCCCGGATCAGCGGGTCCTGATGCACCCACACCGCCAGGGGCTCAATGGCTAGGGCAAACAGAAGTGGGACAGGGGGCAGCCCTGTCTTGTGCCCCGGCGAATAGGAAAGGGGGCCGACCGATATCCTGCCACACGGACAGATGCGGAGAGATCAGTATATAACAGCTGGGCATATGCTATGAACCGTGGTCCGAGGTTTATGGCATGAAGGAGCTTGAAGAGGTAGAACCAACTCAGGGAGTCAAATGCCTTATCTATGTCGGCCAGCAGAACTGCCGCTGGGCGACTGAGTCTGTGAGCCCCTGCAATGGCGTTGTGAACCCACCTAATATTATGTCTGGTGGAGCGCTGTGGCATGAAGCCAGACTGATCGGGGTGAATGAGATCTTGGTTGCACGAACCGAGGCGGTCCGCCAGGATCTTCCCCAGGAGCTTGGGCTCAAAATTGAGCAACGAGATAGGACGATATGAAGCCGGGTCCTCAGGAGGGCAGCCAGGCTTGAGGAACACCACCATTTTGGCATGGCACCAGTCTGTGGGTAGGATACGCTGCTCTAGGGCCTCATGCAGTGCCTCAAGCAGATGTGGACCTAACGTCACCATGTGCAGATGCATGAAATCACTGGGAAAGCCGTTCGGACACGGGGCTTTGCCAGGATGAATGCTAGATAACGCTGCCCCCAATTCATCTATAGTTATGGGGCTATCCAGTGAGTCTCTTACTTGGTCGGAGAGCTTACGGGGAGGAATATCCGACAGAAATTCCTCTATAAGAGTCTCCGATATGAGCTCCCGCTGTTGATAGAGTGTGGTATAGAAGGATGCAAATGCCTGGACCACCGTCTCCGGGGAAATGCAAAGCGTACCATCCAAGTCCCGAAGAAGGGGTACCTGGAGAGGGGCTGTCTTAGCCTGGCATAGCCGATGAAGCATTTTGCTGGACTTATTGCCCCATTGGTAGATCCTGTGCTGCGTTGCCAGCCACGCTTCCTTGGCCTCATCGGTAAGGAGCTGATGGGTTTGTTGCTGGGTAAGTAGAAGATTACACCGAGAACTTGGGTCCGACCCTTCTAATACTTGTACCTCTAACTGTCTTTGATGCTCTTCCAGCTTAAGTACCTGAGTCAGGCGTCTGCGTTTCTCGCCGGTGCGAAAGCTTATATCTACTCCCCTGATCGACGGCTTGAGGGCCTCCCACAGTATTATACGCGATGGAGAAGAGTCTAGATTAAACTGAAGATATTCTGCGATGGCGTGCCACAGAGTCTCCTGATATTGGGAGTCCCGAAGGAGCCAAGGGGACATACACCACCTGCATGGGGCCAGCTGAATTCGCAGGCGTAGCTTAATCTGAACAGGTGAGTGGTCGGAGAGACCCCGGGTAGGATGGAGGTATGTGATATTCTGTGTACAAAACTGTGTGGGAGAAAGATGTAGTCCAGCCGCGATAGCGTGTTATGCACGGCCGATGTATATGAAAACCCCGGAGTCGAAGCGTGGAAGGCCCGCCATGTGTCCGACCACCCCAATGTGTGGGCCAGGATATGCAGCTTGGATGTGGAAGGGGGTTTGTAAAGGTAAAGGTAAATTCGTACTTGTAAAGCGCACTGCCACCCCAACTTGGGCATCCTGGCGCTATACGCATACCGCTGTGGAACCCTTCCTGGCTATTCCCTGTGAAATGTCCACTCCTGGGCACCCCCAAGGTGAAGCCAGGCATCCCAGCGCTGGTGGGGCCGTTGTGGAGATTAAGCAAGCTATTGCCCAGAGTTGCAGAGTGGGACCCATGATTAGAATAGGCACCGAGGCGAGAATTATCAGGTCCGAGGAAATTGAGTCCAAGAACCGCCGAGGCGGGAATTGAACCCTGGTCCCGGGCCAGATCTCTGCATCAGGGTCTGCCGCTCTAACCATTGAGCCACACTTCTCCACTGCGCGCCACCTGTCTTGGGGAGTCATAACGTCGTTCCAGTCACCGCCCAGGATCGTCAAGCCGTCTGGAAGGTCACCCCAAAGCTGTGTAATTTTATCTACAAATGTTTGTCCCGGGGGGGGCATATATGCTCCCAATTGTTATCTGTTCCCCAGCGACTGTGCCGGAGACTACTGTGAATCGCCCACCAGGATCTAGCCAGTGCTTGGAAATGAGGATCGGCACGCGGCGATGTATTAGGACCGCTGTGCCCCGCGCGCCACGTGTAAACCCTGAATGATACACCGTGGCAAAACCAAATCTACTAAGGCATAGAGTTTTATTGCCCAAGAGGTGAGTCTCTTGCAACAGAAGTATATCTGCTTCGTATCGTTTTGCTAAACGGAGTACCGCATCTCACTTGATTTTATTCAACAGGCCCCGTACATTCCACAATATTATATTCAGTTCTCCCAAAGGAGAGTTATGTGTTTGCTGTGTCATCTACCCCCTCCATAGTCAATGTCCGCAATCACTAAATTGTCTGCATGGGACGTATCTGTGTGTTCGGTGTCTAGAACTTTGCTAATAATAAAGAACCAACAACCCCTCACCACCCCTTCCCCTCCCCAATACTTCCAAAAACAAGGAGTACCTGTCGCGGTGGAGACATTACTCGGACCCCAAACGTGAAGTCCTAAGCAGCCCCACCAAGAGAACCCACCCATCCCAACATTATATAACATAACACCAAATGTCATGGGGCATAGACTGTCCGTTCATAGCCTAGAGCCTGTGTGTAGGACCCCAGTTATAGTATTTCCAACCCCACCTGAATGGGCCATAGGCTGAATTGCTTGACTGTGTGTCCGTCGTGACCAGGATCACTCGGTTGTCTCGGCCTGATAGTGGGCCCTCCAGTTGGAGCGAGATCTGTGCCGCTGTCTCGACGTGCCTCTATTCTGTCGACTTCGGTGCGAGCCCTGTGAGGAGTCTGAATCTGGTGGTGGCGGGGAGTGTGGTTTGAGATGCGCCCTTTCATCAGTCCATGTGAATACCACCTCTGGAGAATCAAAGAAGAACGATTTAGAGTTAAAGATTACCTTCATTCTAGCGGGGTACAGCAGCATATAGGACAAGGTCAGTTCTCGAAGTCTGCGCTTCGCGGCCACAAAGGATTGACGTTGCTGCTGTACTAGTCTGGTATAGTCGGGGAATACCATGATTTGATGAGAATTGAAAAGCATTTGGTCTTTATGTGTCCTGGCGTATCGTAGTATGGTGTCACGATCTGCGTAATTGAGAAGTCGGGCAATCACAGATCTCGATCGTTCTCCCGGCGGTGGTTTCTTGGTCAGGGCCCAGTGGGCTCTTTCGATCACGAAGCAGGTGGACATAGCTCCGGTTGGCAACAAGGATTTGAGCCATCCTGTAAGAAAATCGTCCATTGACGTGCCTTCGCATCCCTCCGGAAAGCCAACTAGGCGTATGTTGTTGCGCCTGGCCCTACCCTTGGCGTCCTCAACCCGCGAAGCCAATTCCTGGGTCACAACTGTGAGTTTGTTCACCTTCTTCTGGAGAGTCGTCAGTGTGTCTTCCACTGTGGAGATCCGGGTTTCAGCCTCCGTAATTCTGTCCACTGCCTTACGGAGGTCCTGACGCAGGAAGGAAACCTCAGAGCCAGCAGCGCCTATCTGCACCTTAAGTGCGGCCCACGATTGAGTAATCACCGCCAGCAGGGTGGCATTATCTGGGGACGGACCTCCGGCACCCTCGCTCCCCAAACCCGTAGTGGTGTAGTGATCCAGAGTGCTTTGCTTGGAAGCGGCTGTACCTGACTTATCTTTGCCCATTATGAGAAGGAGGTGCAAGCTGGAAATGGAGGATAATGCGTCGATGGAGGGTAGTCCTGTACTCTCTTCTGCAGCGGTGCTGACTCGTGTTCCCAGGATTGTAGTCTTCAGAGCGGAGCCCAATGCGTTGCAGCCACCACAGTCAATGCTGGGACAAATTCCCAGGCCAGGCCTCACGGATTCTGGCCTCCCTGACAGCAAGCCGCACCGGGCCTAGCCCGGCCGCTTCCGCTGCCTGGGCAGGGCAGCCAAGTGGGCCCAATAATGGGTGGGACCAGACTCGCCGGACCCCTAACCTGGTAGCCACCCCAGATTATGTGCACAGAGAGTCAGTGATTAAGGGCTCCACCTCGTCCATACACAGAACTGGGCCTTTCCCAATGTTTTACTAAGTGCCAATGAAGATCCGTCAGTTAGGGCTTTTCAGACGCATGTGGCCAGCTCCACCGCACCTCTCATGGACCCCAGTGAGCCCCCTCGCCGCTGTGTATAGGCACAGAATGGAGGGAGGGGGGCCGCTCCGGGGGAGTGCACCAATATGGGGCCGAGTTCCCTCCAGATCGTCACGGTGATCCCAGGGGCGCTGGCCTGGTACGCAGTCGTCGGCGCCAGCAATTCAGCCCCCTTGCCACTTGGTGTTTATTCTTGAGGCTCCCTTCACTGCGCATTCAAGGGAGGGGGCTGAGGGGAAGAGGACCTCTGCTAGCAGCCTGCCCTCGCCAAGCAGGGAAAGTGATCGTCCGGCTGCACCCACCATTAGGCACCAAAGGGCGCCGGCATCCTACCGTGACGCAGGCTCCCAGTATCGGCGATCTCTTGCCGCGCGAGCCCCAGGGCGGCCCCCACAGAGCCAGGCCTCGGCCGAGCCTCCTCTGCTAGGTGCACGGCCATGGCACGGCAGTCTGGCCGCGACGTCGCGAGCCTACACTGCTCCGGCGGGATCAGACGCTCGCGGCCCGCTTCCCCTCGATGTGCTGCCTCTACGCCGGCCGCCTTCTCACAAGCGCCTGTCTTCAGTCCGAGGCGATATGGCAGCAGAGATCGATCCTGTGCTGTGTGGCGATGTCTTCGCTAGCCACTGTACAGCTTGCAGAGCGACTGGGGTCAGGATCAGTGCCGGATATCGGCGGATTCGGGCTCAGGCAGACGGAGCTCTACTAGGGCACGTCCACCTTGCTTGGCTTCCAAGCCACGCCCCCATATATGATAATTTATATATATATATATTTACTTTAAAACAATTATTAAACTAATAATTTTAATATATTTTATAATTTTAAAATTATAAAAATATATCAAATAAATAATTACATGGTTATTGGTATATACATATACAAATAACTTAAAATCTATTAAATAAATCTTATTAAATTAAAACAAACTATTTAAAAATCATTAAACTTAGTAAAACTAATTCCCCAATTATTAAATATTAATAATTAAAATATTATAATTTCAAATAAACAAAACATAATAATTTAAATTATAACAATACAAAATAAATTTTAACATTTAATACGCATACTATTCCCACTACAATTTAAACAAAACTACGCAAACTATTAAAATAAATATATAAACAATTTACCACTCCCATTTAGCACAACACATAAATATTAGCACTGGATAAAAATAAAATTTACAAATCTCCCTCCAGTAAATGCAAACTAAAGGATCCTTGCAAATACCTTGAGATCAGTAGGCATTTGCGGTCCGGCTCTTAATTGGCTAATTTCATTTCTGGCCAACCGTACCTTCCAAGTCTTTTCTGAGGAGGCCAGCTCTGAAATCTGTGCATCACCGTATGGAGTCCCTCAGGGCTCCGTTCTTAGTCCTTTGCTCTTTAATCTGTATATGAGGCCTCTAGCCGCTGTAGCTGAAGAGGCAGGTCTGACTTTGCTATCTTACGCAGATGACTCTCAAATCATCTTTTCTCTTTCCGCAGTGAGAACAAAGGGGCAGTCCCCTCTTCAATCTGGCCTGAGTAAAATTGCATCATGGATGCAGTCGAATTGTCTCAAATTAAATCGGGGGAAAACGGAGGTGCTCGTCCTTGGCAAAGACAAGGATCTTTGGAGCCCACAACATTGGCCATGTGAGATGGGTGTCTTGCCTCAGCCAGCTTGCCAAGTCCGTAACCTGGGCTTCACTATTGATGATTCGCTATCAATGCGCGCCCAGGTGGTAAAGGTAGCGGCCACTTGTTTTTCCGTCCTCAAGTGGCTTAAGAAGATCATTTGGATGCTACCAGAGTCCACCAAAAGAACGGTAGTCCAAGCTCTAATCACATCAAGACTGGACTATGGTAACGTTCTTTATCTTGGCGCTAACAAAGATGTGACCCGCAAGCTGCAAATGGTCCAAAATTCTGCAGCCCGACTTCTCCTCCATTTACCTAGGTCTGCCTCTGTCTCCAACCATTTGCGAGACTTGCACTGGCTTAGGGTGGAAAATCGAATTCGATTTAAAGCTCTGTCATACATGTTCAAGATCAAAACTGGAACTGCACCACACTACTTGTGTTCCCTAGCCAAACTGTATGTTCCTTCCCCGCCGCCTGCGTTCATCTTCTCAGGAAGATTCGCTGTTCCCAGATTCAGGCTTTCTCGAATGGGTGGGCGCTCTTTCTCCTTCCTTGGTCCTTCACTCTGGAACACCCTTCCCATTGCCATTCGGAACGAAACAGTCTATGTTCAATTACGCAAGGCATTAAAGACCTGGCTTTTTAACAAATGATTTTGCTATTAAGTCTCAATATCTGGTCTGTGTCTTTGCTCGGCGCCGGGAAACCCTTTTGGGTAGCTGTTGCACCTTATAAATTAAATAAATAAATAAATAAATAAGGGTGAAATGACTAAAAGATTGAAAAAAGAGGAGGACATTATCCGTGAAAGAAAAACTTTTAAATTTCACAGAGATCGTATGGATTACGAATGTGGTCGTATTTTTACTTTTGCAAAGAAATTTGACTCAATCAAGGCATCTAAGTATGGCATGACACAGGGATCTAAATCTAAAACAGCAGGCCTAGCTGTTAGAATGGAAACAGCATTCAGTTGAGATCTCAGCTCCGCGCTGGAGAGCGAGACTGAACAGGATCCCAGAAACCATACCGTACAACAAATGCCAGCAAAAATCTCATTGGTGGAGGAAGTTGATTTTTTATGCATAGAACGCAGGCAAACACTGCGCCCCAGGAACCAAGGAAAACCTCCAAAAAAAAAATCAACCACAAAACGCCGAGAGAGGAGAGCAGCAAAACGCAAGCGCTCCCAAAAAGAGAGGACAAACCCGCAGGAATTGGAGACGACAGAATCAGCAATGAGCCCTACAATAATAAATTTGGCAAACATCGATCTAACTAAAGCAGAAGAGCAACTGTTATCGCTAGGACTGTCATTCTGTCCTGAAAGCTCGTTTAATTATGCTTCGACTCGCATGGACATCTACAGAAGTATACGAAAATTGAAACTTAAAGAATACTTCGCGCAAAAGAAACGTTTAGAGTCTGATGTAAACAAGCAACAAGAATCCTTGCCTATGTCATCTCCACCCTTCGGGCTGACAAGTACAGATAAGTCAGCTCTAGATACAATGCAGGAGTTACTGGATGAGAATATGACCTCTACTCAAGTTACAATGCATAACAAAGTTCCATACAACTCAAGGGACTGTGGTATGGTAGCAACACAGTTCAAACCAACTTCCCACTTCAATCCAATAATGCCTCGGGATGCAATTGAGATATTCCATGAACATGTTGTATGTGAAATCAAAAAACTCAATCACAGAATACAGAGGATAACGAGAACAAAGAAAAATAAAACGGAGATCCAATATCACTCATTAATGAAGAAACTCAAAGCGAACTCTGAATTGATTATCCGCAACTCTGATAAAGGTGGAAATCTAGTCCTATGGAACAAATCTGACTACAATAATGAGGCTATGAAACAATTGCAAGATAGAAAATGTTTTCGCAAATGTGATCAGATAACCCATAGGAATACCTACAACATCTACAGGATGAAACTGATTGCATGGAAAAACGCAGGGCTACTGACACAAGAAGAATATCTATACTTACAAAATGACCACCCGGTAACACTGATAATGTACTTTATTCCAAAAATACACAAAGATTCTATCAACCCACCGGGAAGGTCGATCATTTCGGCAAGAAATAGTCTCTTAGAGCGAACATCAATTTATGTGGACTATTTTCTACAGGATTATGTGCAACATCTACCATCATACATCCGTGATACGGGAGACTTTTTATCTAAAATTAAGAACTATGAATGGAACAAAGACTATCTTCTAATCACATTAGATGTCTCCGCATTATACACTTCTATTAATCACCAGGATGGTATGAGGGCACTTAAATATTTTCTTGATCAGAGCCCATCAGAGTTTATTCATCATAGTAAAATGCTTAGAGATATGACAGAGTTTCTGTTTAAATAACAATATTTTTATGTATCGTAATATGTTATATCAGCAATTACGGGGCGTAGCAATGGGGGCCAGCTTTTCCCCCAGCTACGCATGTCTCCATATGGGTTGGTGGGAGGAGCTGGTCCTCCTCAAAGAACACGCAAACATAGTCAACACAAACATCAAAGTCTGGTTAAGATATATTGATGATCTTTTTATCATCTGGCAGGGGACCCGGCCAGATGCAGAAAGATTCATTACAAATCTCAATACCAATAACCTCAATTTAGAGTTCACGGCCAATATAAGTGATGAGGCGGTTGAATTCTTAGATGTACAGGTTTACATCAGAAAAGGACAAATCGCCACCAGATTACATCGGAAAAAAACTGCCGGAAATGCAGTTTTACATGCTACGAGCGCTCACCCTCAACATCTTATACAAAGTATACCGTATGGTGAGATGCTCAGGTTAAAACGCATAAGTAGCAATGATGACGATTTACAGTTGGCACAAATAGCCAGTCAAAAAAGGTTTCTTGAAAGAGGTTATTCTAAAAAACAATTGCAAATGCAATAAGAAGAAGTAATGCAATTAGTAGAGATAGCCTTTTAACAACACAGATGAGGGCTAACACGACTAATACAGTGAATAACCCACAAGACCCAATACAAAATTCGGATACTTTTAGGTTTAAAATTGGTTATAGTAAACAAGCAAGAACAATCAATACCATTATAAGAAAAAATTGGCCCCTTGTATTAAGTGATCCAACCATAGGCCATCTATTGCCAACCAGACCGGCAATTACGTACAGTAAAGCACCTTCAATGAGAGATGAGTTAGTCCACAATGATCCATGGGACCTTTCCAAAAATACTACCTGGCTAAACCAAATAAAGGGCTTTTTTAAATGCACATCCTGTAAAGCGTGTCAATATGGGGTAAATAAATCTTCCTATAAAATACCTTTCAGTGATAAGGAAAAACTCATATACAGAAATTTGACATGCAAAACGGATTATGTAATCTATGTGCTGGAGTGTCCGTGTGACCTACGCTATGTTGGGAGCACAGTTCTCCAAGGCCACAAGAGGATTCTCCAGCACATGAGAGCTATAAAAAATAAAGATCAGACTCTATCCAGTGGCACGCCACTTTGAGGAGTCACATAATGGAGACCCAAAAGATCTCAAATATTTTTTGATTGATTGTGTGCCACAAAACAAAAGAGGAGGCAATAGAGAAAAAGCCCTTAGAAAATTAGAAACAAGATACATCTTGGAATTAGACAGTAAACAGCCAGCGGGTCTTAACGGGACAGAGGATCTTTATACATGCCTCTAAGAGCAATAGTAACAGCTAAAAGCCTTAAACACAAATGAACAATCAGCATACAATAATCTAGAGTAATTTATAGTGCCCTGTCTTAAAAAACCAATCCCTTTTTTCTCTCCTTTTTTTTTTTATTCAACACAGTTTGGTTTTATGGGTTTTTAGCTTTGTCATTGGTGATTTTACACATCACAACACAATTATAATCTTGGGCACATGCACTTGTATAAACTATCGCAAATAGTAGAAATGGAAGTTTAGGAATTTAGTATAAATACAATTATTAATATCGGGTAATACAAACCTAACCAACAGATTAATTGGTAAAGTCTTTATATGCACACATAACATCTTACAATCATGGGCGAATGTGTGCAAATATAGCAAGGGAGGTAGAATCTATGGGGCCCATTAGGATGGCGGGCGGAAGCACCACCGCCGTGCAGGCGGATGCAAAAAGCACCAGTTACTGTCCGCCCGCCACAGCACACACGCCCGCCCAATTAGGATGCGAAAAGACAGCCAAACACCGCCCGTACGCCAGCGACGCCGTCCGCCATCAAAGTGCGCCCGTTCACGGAGCGGCGCGGCCAATGGAGACACACCGCCCGACAAAATCACGTACCGCCCGGCGTACATATTACGATGCCAGAACCAAACAGTTCCTCCGGCTAAGAGGCACCGCACGTGAAAGCAAGGTGGAAAACCGAACACACAGTACGGATAGCAAAGAGGCGGACCCCGAGCATGAATCCAGCACTGCAGGCCCTCCCCATGCTCTACCTGATGCAGCACCCAGGAGTCAACGCACCGCGGCGACGCAGGTAGGCAGACACACAACAGGGGCACGCAAACAGCGCACACAGTGCAAGTGCGGGACAACTGCATATGGCCCCCACCCCGACACCCCTGCGTGGACACGACACATCCACCACTGCACCCACACATGCGCACAACGCAGAGGCCAACGGCAGCGCAATGCATGCGCCGCACACAAACAACACAGGGTCACAACCAAACACCACACACACCAGCACCACCCAGAACGCACATGTCACGTGACAGCCCTGCCACAGTCATGTCCCCAACCGGCAATTCACTGCTGCCAACCTGACGTCACACAACTAACCCGAACATGTCAGTGACGTCACGCCACATTAGGACACACCCCTGTGTGCAAAACACGGCGAAGCACACAGCGGAGGCAACATCACCCAGCAGAATATGGACCCCGTCGGGAAAAGGTACGCCAGAACCACACAGAAACACCGGTGCCACCCTGCACCCAATAACAAGACATGCAATACGTAACATCAAAGATACCGGGGACAGACAACAGGTGGGACCAATTATAACACAAGGCCCAACGTACAGCGGAAAAGCAGCCTGCTGCCCACACACGGGAGAGGAGACAGCACCGAATGACCTTCCATTCCCACTGTGAAACCACATCCCGACTAAACAAGCCGGAGAAAACAGTCATTGCACCAAACAAAGCCCAACGCAGGCATGCAGAGGGAAGCGGCCACAGGGCAGATAGCGCATAACACCAAAGAACATTCACAACGGAAAGAAGAAATGATAACACTCCCCCATGTGGTTCACATGCAAGTTATCTGGAAGGAGTCAGACACCACTGACCTTGACCATTCAGAGAAGCATGTGGGATGAGGGCCCGTGTCCTCCGCACAAGCCAACATAACACAAGTCCTGCCTCCCTACGACCATTACAGAATTCCCAGCAACATCGGAGGTTGCACTCTGCAGACTGCACAGACAGCCGGAGCACGCCACCACAGCGCCCTGCAGCAAAATGGCACTTGCACCACACCTACCCAACTACGCCGGACAGATCAAGCTGTACAAACATAACCTGATACAGATATTGGGATGTGACAATCTGGCCCTGCTGAACGTAAGTTACCGACTAACTTACCGCATCGCATTGTTCAGCTGCGTCATCCCCGTCTTCTACTGTCGGAGGTGTCCCTTCTACTATCCTGTGGAGTTATGTCTCTCCAACCCGGCATGTCCAAGGGCGGACCTGCTACAACTATTCCACCCCCTGGACGCCCACGACAGGGCCTGTTCAGCCTATGGGGGCATGGCGTATGTGGCGACTATCGGACCCACACTGCAATGGGACCACTGTGCCTCCACACGACGGATAATGGATTACAGTTACATCGAATGCCATCCAACATGTCCCATCATGCTCCTACAAGGGACAACTCACGACCAACACCTTGACAGCCACCATCCGCTACATTGGCTGGCAACCATGTCCACCACCAATGCCATGGAAGCCCTGCTGGAAGGTATTGCATTCCTGACAACCTGTCAATTCGTCGGGCCCCGTCGCCAGACCCCCAATTGAGCAATGATGACCCACACCGTACCCATGCTTGGCTTACGCACGGACTAGGCAGTTACCAGTACAACTACTACACCATGCAACCTGCAACTGACACCACAACAACAACTACACTGCCATGACATCTGATACTATTTGGGAAATGCACCCTGTACCTCATCACATCCAGTAACTCTGCATGAACAGGGGGAGGCAGAGGCATGGGATTTGTGTATGGCAACCACATGGACAGAACTGCACGTACAACCATGCCATGATATGGATCCTGCGCCCATGAACATATGCACCGGTCAGTGGACAGCAATCGTCCTGCTGCAGTATGTGAGAGCTGTCACCACACCTCCCTCTGAACGTCCGTGCCAGGACCTTTGCATGGACACCAAGTGCATCCACCAACAACATGAGCCCAGTGACTGTGACATGGCCAGTACCCACCACATCGCAACAACAAGTGGGACGCCTTTGCATGCACGTAAGCCCATGCCCTGATGTCACCTCCACGCACGTGTGTATGAGTAACCATAGCAGCAAACCTGTAACATGGAACTGAGATGCACTGTGCCCATGATGACAAGCGGACTGGTAGGCTAAATGTATACTGTCTGTGTCAGTCAGCAGCACCACAGTAATTAGCAAATGTACATTAGCACACCAACGGCTAAGCAGTTGGAACTCTGAAGCCCACATCCCACAGTCAACAACTAATCACTGTACCCCTACACCCTATGCTATGTGTAATCATGCTGAGTATATCCTCCACATGCACTTCGCTGCCAGTAGTGTTCACTATACTGCATCACAGAGGACATTAGTCCCAATACATGGCTTGAAGCAACAATGTGTCTCTGCTGATTCATTTCACAAGTACGAATGAGAGAGGATGAGAGTGTGTGAAGTACACGGCAGTCATGAGATGACCATGTAGTCCACTGTCATTGGATGTCAACTTAAATGAGTAGCACAACTGTGGGAGACACACATGTGTCATGTGAAGCGGGAGTTACGCATGGCTCAGGTGGGTTGGTGTGATGGGTAGGTGCGCACATGCAATGTTGAAACACGCTGTGTTGGGAGGACTCAGGACCAGTACATTGGCGCACTCCTGGGAATCTGTAAAGACCACCTGTCTGGTGACGAATGTGAACTCGTGTGTGCACAACAGGCGGGCACACGAACAATGCCGCATCAAGTGTAGACGTCAGCCCACCCTCCGTGGACATGCCGGATACTGCTGCGCGTCCGCCAGGCCCTTGCCAAGGCACTCACATCCCCTGTCGACCTGGTGTATCCCCAACATTGTCCACTTGCACAGGCAATCCAGGGCACGGGATGGCAGTAGAGCATGGTGGGTGAGAGCTCATGGCGCGCTCATCCTTGTCACATCACGCAGGCAACACATCCACAATGTGTAGTATGGCACAAGTCAAATGGAAGTAGTGGGGGACGCACACATCACAAGCAGCAGTGACGTCACGGACGGTGGCTCGCACCATCCCACCCATTGACAATACACCCACACACGTTACATGCCATTGCAACAGAGAAGCCAGCGCGTGCACAAGCAGCTCCAAGCTCGCCCCAGAGAGGCCAAAGAGTGAATGTGTGGGGCCATGAGCTCCAGTTGGACGCGGACTGGCCCGCTAGGGCAGCTACAGCCTCTGTGTGTTGCAGGTGGTGTATCCGGACTGCGGAGCCTGTCATGCATTGTCAATGTTGCCCGGGTCTCGAGTCGGGGCACCACGCATGTGGACGGCGTAACGCCACTAATTATACCGTGAGACAGACCACATGTACAACTGGACCCACACATACACTCCTTGGCCTCTCTGGGGCGAGCTTGGAGCTGCTTGTGCATGCGCTAGCTTCTCATGTGCAAATGCATATTGGTGTGAGCGAGGGAGGCCATGAGGACAGTGTAAAAGATAACTGTTTGACTTTCAGTTAGTTTAAGGAATGCCCCTGATGTGGTCAGAAAAAGACATGTCTCGTGTGCATTGCAACTAGTAGATAAGCCGATGACCTACCCATGTCTTGCATGTAGCCCCGCACCTAGCCCCGCACACTCGACACAGCGAAATGAGTACCAGCACCACATACTTCCCATTCGAAGCACTGACTGGGGGTGATAACCATTGGACAGTCTTGTGTAGTCCACCCACGCGTACATGTGGGCCCTCCATGAACCATGTCACCTGCGGCAAAGTGATGTCATGGGCAATGACGGAAGTGAGCAGAGCTGTCTGCCCCACGCACAGACGGTGCATCAGCTCAACAGACCCAGCACTGAGTGCAGCAGGGGCCACATGTGCAGGGGCAGTTGTGCCTGGTGTGAATGCACATGCACATAGACAGCACATCGAGCAATGTGTAGCCTGCCCACATCTACTGTCCATTGTCAGGCTGACCTAGAAGAAGATCACAAGGCAACACATCTGTGTGGGTGTACCCACTGTGACCAACACTGCGCAACCATCAGCGTACTCGCCCTGTGCATGGCCCACCCCGCAACGAAGGTCACATTCAGTGCCACTATCTCTCACACACATCCCTATCACGAGTCATGGTGTGTCCAATAGACAGTGCAGAGTAAGCGCTCATCCGGGGGTCCTGAACAGGAGACACATGTAACCCACTAAGCACTCTATGTCGGCACCTACTGGCATTGTGCAGTCAATGTGCAGGCCAGGCCTGCTGGGACTGAGAAGGGCAGCATGGCCCCAGCCTGACTTCCACACGACCAACAAGTGCACTGAGACCTGCATTGCCAATTGTCTGTGTCACTGGATGTCTGACATGAAGTTGCCATGTACCACCACTCGGGTGGGACAGACAGGTCAAAGCGCCCGAGAGCTCACATACCCATGCCACCTGCAGCCAGCATGGTGTGCAGTGCATGTCTGTACTCCACAGGCTCTGACTCATAGTGCTGAGGAGCAACGACATGTGTGTCCCCCACATGCACACCCACACCCACTGCAGTTGTCTCTCACACACAACTTTCGCAAGGAATAGCCATGTGCAGTGTGCGTGGAGCACGGAATCCAGGTTCTCCGGCTCCTCGCTGGTGAGTGGACCTGGACATGTCCTCAGCGTCATCCACGTGTAGGTGTAGTGGTGGCAGCAGCAGCTGTCATCGAGGGGTGCCAGGCTGCAGTGCCAGGTAGCTGTGGTCATGCCTGTCCCACTCACACACACATATAACCCCCTGGGGCCGCTTCAGTGGGTACAAGCTGCTGCGATTTGTGTACCATGTCTGGCAGCTGCAATTGCAGACGTTGGCCTGCTCCCAGCTGGCCATGGATGCCTACCTCCACAGTGGAACACGCAGGGTGCAACCGCGAGGGTCATTGGAGTTGCCCGTAAGGGCCTGGCCCATGCCGGGTACAGTCCGCTGATGCCATGTGCACCACACAGTATAATGTGCGCAATGCATCTGCAGGTGTGGCCATGATTTGCGTGTGGGTGCAGGTCCACAATGGACAAGGCCACAACATGCTGTGTGCATTGGCAGGGACGGCCAGTGCTCAGCCTCCACATGTATGTAGGAACATCATCATGTACACATTGGCATGGGAGCATGGGATATGCATATGCACACACATGCCATCTTTCACTATGTACATCTGCCACTTGGCACGTGCAATGTTACGTGTCACTTGTGATGTGTAGTTGCAGGCACACAGCCGTGTCGGCATGGGGCTGTCAATGTGTACACCTGTCAATGTTTCAGGAGGTGTGATCCGTACAGTGCTGTACTTAGGGTGCAGTAGGGACATCAATGACTGTCTCATATCCCCTCGTGCCACCGGTCCCACTTGTTTTGGCCGCTCAGCCTGTGTCCATAGCGTTGTTGGTGTGTGCCCTACACACCCATCCTCGGAAGCAGTGTGATGCACAGCAGCTAGTTATGTTGCCGTGGTGTTGCAGCTTACCGATTATGCAGTCTGTTGCCTTCAGCATGCCGTACAAGTTGTTAATGCCTGACTCCCCATGTGCATGCTCATAGCAATGGTGTGTGTCACTGCCCATTGCTATTGGTAGGGGACCTGTGTAAGTGTATTGTGGCTGTGCTGTCCCTACTTGTCAGCCGTTCTGTCATTCAATTGCCTGCTCAGTCATTTATGTTTTGTGTATGTGAATATGCCATGTGGCGTGTTGCTTTGACATGTGTACACTTCCATCTTTCCTAGGCGGAGACCAAACATTCATCGCCCCTACCAATTGCTGTCAGATATGGTGGATGTTGAGGTCATCCGCAAATATCGTCTGGACCGACCCACCCTGCATCGTCTATGTGCCTTGTTGGAACCCCACCTCCGTCCTAGCAGGGTGTATCCAACAGCATTCACCCCCACGGCTAAGGTGATGGCTGCACTGCATTTCTTCGCCACTGGGTCATTCCAGCACACAGTGGGCAGTGGAGGTGGGATGTCCCAACCCATGTTCAGCATGGTGCTCAGGGATGTACTGTCAGCCATGATGCTGTACAGGAACAGATACATCCGCTTCCCCAGGGCTCGTGAATTGGCGGCAGTGAAGGGTGCATTCTATGCTCTTGGACGAATCCCCACGTCGTTGGTGCAATAGACTGCACCCATGTTGGCCTTGTTGCACCACAGGCCACCGAGCACCTCTACCGCAACCGGAAGCACACGCACTCCCTGAATGTGCAAGTGGTGTGCCTTGCGGACATGGTGATCACACACGTGTGTGCGAAATTCCCAGGATCGGCCCATGACGCGCACATCATGCGCAACAGCATCCTACCACGTCTGATGACCAATCTGCAACCGGACCGTGGCTGGATTGTTGGTGAGTATGTGGAGTAGTGTAGCGTGCTGGCTGTGCGATGCTGTCTTGTGTCCAGTTGGAATTGCAACGGTTCTCTGTGTCCCTCACACCCAGGTGACTCTGCTTACCCGAATGGAGCCTGGCTGCTCAGCCCATTACGACGTCCTGGGAGCCCAGCAGATGTACGCTACAATGAGGCACATGGGAGGACCAGACGTGTGGTTGAGCGGACCTTTGGCCTCCTCAAGTCCAGGTTCAGATGCCTGGACCGCACCGGGGCGCACTGGCATACTCCCCACAGAAGGTGTGCCAGATAATTGTGGCTTGCTGCATGCTGCACAATCTGGCGATCCGCAAGCAGATCCCCCTAATTGTGGATGACGGAGATCAACCAGGGCCCCAGCCTGCAGACCTGGACAGCTCCAGTGAAGAGGACAGTGGAGAGGATGAAGCTGTGAATGTGCGTCAGCAGCTCATCGCCCGCTACTTCACTTGACGGTGAGTGACCATGTACGACGGCTGATGTAGCTGTAGTTGTGCAGGTGTATGTGTGCTCTGTTACGGGGGCCTTTTGTTCACTGAGTGCTGTGTGTCAATGGTCCATGTCCAGGTTGGTATGCCACTGACAGTGGCTGTAGCATTGTGCCCTGTTGCTCTGTGAGATGTGTGTGCATTGCTTGTAGTTGGTGACAAGTACTGTGTGATGAGTGTGTGACACACTCATTGAATGTACTCTTGTTCTGATTCACACCCCTAGGTCCCTGCAGCCTCTCCTGTCCCATCGACATGCCACACAGCAGATGCATTTCTGCTCATGGTGGCGATTGCACATCGTGGAATAAACCCAGGACACATTAAGCCGATTGTGAACAAGGTGTATTTATTAACAGCGGTGACATGTGATTGTGTGCAAGGTGATGACAAATGTGGTGCATGCTGTGACAATGACTTGACGGTCATGGCTGCGTGATGGTCAAGGTGTACCCATGGAGTTCTATGTCCACAGTCCAACAGACACATGCCATTCACATGGCAGTGTGGGGTAGGATCGTATTCCATGTCAATGCAGTAGGTGGTCAAGGTGGCTGGCTGACTCACTGGCGTTTGGTGCGGGCGAAGTCCTCTCTGGACACCTGTTTCCTCTTCGGACGGCCCCTTCCACGTTTGGTAGGGGGTGTTGATGTTCCGCTGGTGGTGGCTGAGGAGTGCTCACTCGCTGTGGACGCAGGGGAACGCGAGGCTGCACGAGCCTGCGCCACAGCAGGTGGTGGCGGAGGTGGTGTTGCTGGCCTTGCTTGTGCCCTCCCCCCACCACCAGCTGGCCCATGAGTGCCGCGATTTGGGCCATATGGGCGTCCATGGACCTCAACACCGCAAGGACCTCCCGCGTGTCGCTTGCCGACCTGGCCCATTCGCCTTGGGCCTCTTCATAGGCCCCAAGGACTCTGTCGATTGGCGGCAGGGCTTGGCTCCCAGGCACAGTTGGCGTTGGCCTGACCCTGCTCCTCCTACCAGTACTGCTGCCACCGACCTGCCCACTGGCCACATTGCTCACCACGGTCCTCGCTCTGGCTCCCAGGTTGGAGCCCGACGGCCGTGCCGACCCTTGCACAGGTGCTGTGGCGAGGGATGGCGTGGTGGTGGTGGTTGCGGCGGTGGTGGTGGTTGCGGCGGTGGTGGTGGCCGCAACGGCCGTGGCAGCAGGGGTCTGTGACTGGTCAGCAGCCCTGGGTGATGGGTTGGTAGGCAGGAGGGGCCCTGGGGAGCGGTTGTGCCCTGCCACTCCAGATGGGCCTGCTGGGTGGTCCGTGTCCGGAGAGGTGTCCAGCTCCTCTACATCCGTGAGTCCGGGTCGGGGGCTTGCAGACTGGCTGTGCTGGCTGCTGTCACCCTCTCCAGCATCCAGCAGTTCGGCACCTGTGGGGAGGATGAAATGGGTCATTGTGTTGCACCTAGCAAAGTATGTATTGGTTGTCTGACATTCACAGTTCGTGCACTGTCGTGCACAGGTTTCCCAGTGGCGTGTGTGGATGTACGATGTGTGTATGCGTGGGCTAGGCAATGGGTCTGTGTGATGTGGACATGTGGCATGGGACGGATTAGCAATGCCGATGGGTGTGTGTTGCTATGCTCCTACATTTTGTGGCTCGTGTGTATGCGTGCTCCAGGGCCATCGGCGATGTTGGGTTGAACGATGGTTTAGGGGGAGGGATGGTACGCTTAGGTACGCTGATGCCAGAAGGGTGTACAGCCCCTACACGCTCTTGGGTTGAGATATGCTTTTGGGGTACATGCTGTGGGTGATGGGTGCAGAACGTGACATGTGTTCTGGCAACGTGACAGTGCATGGACAAAGGTGTGTGTCTGTCTCACATGGCCGGAATATCTGCTGACTGTTATCATTCATGGACATCACATTGGTAGCAATGTTGTGAGTTCGTGCTTGTTGTGTGCCACACGTCGTATTGAAGATGGGCCAATTCCTTTGTGTGCGCGCTGCCCTGGTACATGTGCATCAGTGCTGTGCTCTTGGGGTGTTGACTATGTTATGTGTGTCGTTATTCGCAGTGTGACGTGCGCTTCGGTCACTGCAGGCACTTGTTTTGTCATGGGCAGGTATCTTTGCATGTCTACTGGATGTGGGCCAGCTGTTCGGATGTCATACCTATCATGACATTGTGGCTGTGAGATGAGATGGATGATATGTTGAATGTGCATTGTGTGCCTGTGTGTTTCATGGGTCCGGTTGTCTTTGTGTGCAATATTGTGGTTCCAAGCTGGTACTTCTGGTACGGTCTGTCTTACGTGGGCGTTGTTGTACGATGTGTGGGTGACAGGCAGTGAGGACTACATGGACAGGACTTCGATGGTGTTGCTGATGTGTGTGATGGGTGGCACAGTACCTGCCGTGTGGGTCTGTGCTCCAGTGGGACTTGTACATGCAGACGTGGCTCCTTAGGTGTTGCTGTATCTGTGATAGGTCATGTGGGGTTTGACTCTGTCGAACATGTCCGTGTGCACATTGGTCTCATGATTGTGACTGGGAGCAGTGCTGCGTGTTCCTCGGCTACGTGTCATGTCCCATGTGTCAGTCGTAGTACAGTCCTCATGCCTACAGACGCCCCGCCCTGTACAGTTTCCCACCTACAGGTTGTTTCTGAGTGCGCAATGCAATGGATGCCACATGGTACTGGGAGGGAGGGGTGCTCCACCTTGCTGGTCTGTGGTAGTGGGGGCCTGGTGGGTGTTTGACTTCAGCTGTCCCCCTCCGACTCACTGTCTTTGTGTTCCGGCTACTTACCTGTTCATTGTCGGTCAGTGCAGCTATGGCGGACACATGGATGTGGGGTGTGCTCCACCTTGCTGGTCTGTGGTAGTGGGGGCCTGGTAGGTGTTTGACTTCGGCTGTCCCCCTCCGACTCACTGTCTTTGTGTTCCGGCTACTTACCTGTTCATTGTCGGTCAGTGCAGCTATGGCGGACACATGGATGTGGGTGTGGGGAGTGCTCATTCTGGCGCATCTGGAGTACAAGGGGACCTGGTGGTAGTTGCGGTGCTGGCTGACTGTACACATGCCCCCATGGTTTTGTTGGTTGGTAGCTTTGGGCTGAGTGTGTATCAGTGTCTGTTGCATGTGTGGGTGATGTCTTGTGTATTGTGTGCTGGACATGGGGGTGTTTGTCCCTGGGAGCTATGGCATAGTGGTGGTGCATGTGAGTACATAGCGGTGTGCTGGTATACGTTTGTTTGTACTTACCAGCCTCCACTCCCCCTGGTAATCCGGTGAGGATCTCCGGATGTATGATCACTCGCACCTTCTCCTCCCACGCCTTGAAGGTCTTGAAAAGCGCGGGATTCCCTCCGCCAGTCCTGGCAGCCAGCTCTAGGTTTTTGCTCTCCTTCTTCTTGACCACGCTTTTGAGGTCGTTCCACCTTTTGTTTATTTCTCCTCTGTTGCGTGGAACGTTCCCGACTGCATTGACCTGGTCTACGATCCTGCTCCACAACCGGTTTCTGGTGGATAGTGGTGTTTGTTGGACCTGGTTCCCATAGATTTGTGGGTGCACCTTGACGATCTCGTCGACCATGACCGTCAGCTCGGTGGAAGTGAACTTGGGCATTCTGTGTGATGCCATGGTGTGTGTTTTGGTGTTTGTGGTGCTGGTGCGGTGTGTGGTGTGTGATGTGCAGGGGGTTTGTGGGTCAGGTGTTTGGTGGTGGTGGTGATGGGTGTGATAGGTGCGTGTCTGTGGTGTGCTGCTGTCCTTTCTGTCTCGCTGTGTTGTGTGCTTTCGTCCTCAGTTTGTAATGTTGCAGGGGGTTGTGGTCTGTGGAGGGGCTGGTTTTGTACTTACCTATGTGGGTGTGTCATGGTGGTCTGTTGTTTTCAGGTGTGTTGTGGCTGGTGTTCTGGGATTTGTAGTTGATTTGTATGTCCAGGGGGTGTTTCAGGGATGTGTACTGTGTTTGGGTTTTGTGCGTGGGTTGCTGTGTGGACTTGTTAGCCATGTTGTGTGTGTTTGTTTTCGTCAGCGGATGGTTTCTGTGCATGGAGGTGGCCGCCAGGGCTTCCGCCGTGTCCATTTTCGTCACTGTTGTTTGCGCTGGCGGGCGGTGTATTTGTGGATTTTCCGCGCTCATGTCGGTGCGATCCTAATTTCACGGGCGGTGTCTCGGTCGTCAGGGCGGGCGGTTTTGGCTTGTCGTGCGTCTTTCCGTCCGTGGCGGGCGGATGGACTTGGACTCGGACATGGGCGGGCGGTATTTTCTGTTTATTTTCCGCCTCCGGCGGTTTTCGGTTCGCGCCATCATAATTGCTCGGTCGGTATTCAGGGGGTGTAGGCGGGCGGATTTTAGCCACTGTGGTTGATGGCGGATTTTATTCCGCCCGGTAACGTAATGGACACCTATATATGGGCTTTTTAATTATTGTGTTATGAATACAATGATTTTATTATGATATTACACTTATGTATTTATTTATCATATTTAAAATTTAAAATGAAATGGTGTTTTTTTATCGAAACATATTTACAACAACATATATAAATCCAAAATAATAATTTGTAATTGAAGTTTCAAACATTTACCCAGTTAAAGGTATTTTTACTATGTCTACTCTTATTCTGTTTTGCGTTTTTACATATGTATATTTATTTGCACTTGTCACTTTCAAAAAAGAAAAAAATGTAAGGGTAAAAAAATGGCTTAAAAGCCCAGTACCGGCAGTGTATCGCATCATGTGATCAAGGGCCTACGGGCTCGAAACGCGTCATGGCTGTGGTTGGTGTTTGTTGAGCGGACAATAAAGAAACTTGCAGCACGAAGTTGTGGTCTGAGCTCCTATCTTCTGCGGTGAATCGGAAAGTGAAAGGAGTTGCTGTTATATATATATATATATTTACTTTAAAACAATTATTAAACTAATAATTTTAATATATTTTATAATTTTAAAATTATAAAAATATATCAAATAAATAATTACATGGTTATTGGTATATACATATACAAATAACTTAAAATCTATTAAAAAAATCTTTTTAAATGAAAACAAACTATTTAAAAATCATTAAACTTAGTAAAACTAATTCCCAATTATTAAATATTAATAATTAAAATATTATAATTTCAAATAAACAAAACATAATAATTTAAATTATAACAATACAAAATACATTTTTACATTTAATACGCATACTATTCCCACTACAATTTAAACAAAACTACGCAAACTATTAAAATAAATATATAAACAATTTACCACTCCCATTTAGCACAACACATAAATATTAGCACTGGATAAAAATAAAATTTACAAATCTCCCTCCAGTAAATGCAACAGTAGTAAAAGTGATAAATTACATGTAGAAAATATTTACAGCACCCATTCCAGCCAATGCAACACCAAGGAAACTATTAAAGAGCAGAGGGGTTGAATGTAATATTCCCACTCCAGTCAGTGCAACAGTAGGGAAAGTGTTACTATTCCCACTCCAATGAGTGCAACAGTAGGGAAAGTGTTGGCTAGCGGAGAGATAAAATTTACTATTCCCACTCCAGTCAGTGCAACAGTAGGGAAAGTGTTGGATAGCGGAGGAGTAAAAATTACTATTCCCACTCCAATGAGTGCAACATTAGGGAAAGTGTTGGATAGTGGAGCGGTATAAATTACTATTCCCACTCCAATGAGTGCAACAGTAGGGAAAGTGCTGTATAGCGGAGGGGTATAAATTACTATTCCCACTCCAATGAGTGCAACAGTAGGGAAAGTGTTGGATAGCGGAGGGATACAAATTACTATTCCCACTCCAGAGAGTGCAACGGTAGGGAAAGTGTTGGATTGTGGAGGGGAAAAATTAACTATGTCCACTCCAGTCAGTTCGAAATTAAAAACAAACAAAATAACATCAACAAAATAAAAATATTTTAAAAATAAAAAATATATAAATATGTTAAAAATTAAAAACAAATAGATTTAATATTAAAAATAAAAAATATCAAAAATATTATAATGCTAAATACATATCACAAATACCAACAAATATTATATTAAATAAAATAAAAAATAAAAATGTTAAACAAATAAAAATGTATTTACAAATGATTTATTAACAAAAACATTAATTTTGACATACATTTAGTTTTCTTTACTTCCTACTCCTATAACACCTCACAATTCACAACCCAATTAATTATCAATTAAACAAATATTAATTAGAAAACAAATTAAAACACATAAAAATTAATTAACTTCCCAACCTTTACCACTATAATCCCCACAACCCACACCTAAAATTAAACTGTAAAAAAATGAATTACACAATTAAATTTGATTTTCAATTAAATAACTAATAGTATTTAACAACTAATTATAAAGTAAGTAAAATGAATTTACTTCCCACCCTTTAACCCTATAAACACAAAACCCACACACAAAAAATTTAAACAAAGACCCTAATTAATGATCAATTAATTAATTAATTAATATTAATTATCAACTAATTACTAATCAATTAAAAATAAATTTCTTCCCACCCTTTACCCCTATAAACCCCACAACATGCACCTAAAATTAATTACACAATTTCAATATTTACTTGTCAATTAATTAATTATTAATTAACAACTATTTATTAATTAATTAACAATAAATAACTTTCCACAATTTAGCTTTATAAACCCAAAACCCACACCTCAAAAAAATACAATTAAACTATTAAAAAAATTAATTATCAATTATCTATTATTCTCCACTAATTATTACTTAATTAAAAATAAATTACTTCCCACCCATTACCCTATAAACCCCACAACCCTTACCTAAAAACAAATCACACAATTACCATAATTAATTACCAATTAATTACTTAATATCAATTAACAGCCAATTAATAATTAATTAGAAATACATTACTTCCTACCTTATACCCCTATATACCCCACAATCCACATATAACATTTACCCCAAAAAATTAAAAACACAATTAACACTATAAAAATCTCAAATAAATAAATATTAATAAATAAAAAATAATCATTAATTTATTATAATTAAATGACTTCCCACCCTATTCCCTATAAACACACAACCCGCTACGGTACTAAGAAACGCAAAATTTTATTAATTAAAATTATAAACTACTAAGGGCCCGATTTCAATGTCGGCCCGTCCGACATCGATTCTGTACTGGGATCGACCGAACTCTTGTCGGCGGTCCGAACCGAGCAATTAGGATGCAACTGAACACTGTTCGGTCGCACTCCTATTCTTTACAATGGGAGCATGCATTCCGACCGGAATGCATGCTCTCATTGTAAAGAGAAGTGGTGCAGTTCATCCCTGCACCCCGTGGCAGGCACCTCAAGGTGCCTGCCACAGGAGTGCAGGGATCGACAGAGGGTACCATAGGTGCCCCCGCGGCCTCCAACCAGAGGCCGTGCACCCATTGGGGGCCCTGCTGGGAGCCCCCAAAGTCGGCTTCCGATAACATTTCTGTGTCGAACAGGCCGGCACACAAAGGCGGTCAGAATCAGACATTGTAATCCCTCGGGCGTAAAGAGCCGCCCTTGGGATTACTGGAGGATTTCCGAATAGCAGACAGGCTCTCTAAGCCCGTCGGAAGCCATTCGGAAATCCAGTTTGGATTCCTTTCCGATGACTCCATCCAAATGGGACGGTCGGAAATGAATCCGAACAGCTGATTACGATGCTCTAGGAACACCTCCGACTGAGAGTCGGAGCCGTTTACTAAGGCATCATAATCGGCCCCTAAAAATGCAACACATATATTAAAAAACATAAACAATACTTTTGCAAAAAAAATACATCACATACATTTAAAATATATACTAAAATACATAACACTAATTAAAAAATCGATATTTAGAACAACTATGGGGGTCATTACGATGGCGGGCGGAAGCACAACCGCCGTGCTGGCGGATGCAAAAACCACCAGTTACCGCCGGCACGCAGCAGTCCACACGCCCGCCCAATTACGATGCGAAAAGTAGGCCAAACACCGCCGGCAAGCCAGCAACACCGTCCGCCATCAAAGTGCGTCCGTACACGTAGCGGCGCAGCACAATTGACACACACCGTCCGACGAAATCACGTCCCGCCCGGCGTATAAATTACGATGCCGCAAACAAACGGCTCCCACGGCTAAGAGACACCGTACGACAAACCGAAGCGGTAACACGGACGCCGAGCACGGACAACGAAGAAGCGGCTCCCCGAGCATGAATCCAGCACTGCAGGCCCTCCCCATGCTCTTGCTGATGCACCACCAAGGACGCAACGTACCGCGGAGACGCAGGTAGGCACACACACAACAAGTGCACGCAAACAGCGCACACAGTGCAAGGGCGGAAAAAGCGGACAACCCCCACCCCCGCGTGTACACTACACATCCACCATTGCATCCACATATGACACACAGGCCAAATCGTAACATCGCGTAACACATGTGTACACACCACCTGGGACTAGGAACCAACGACCCCGTCACGGCCCCAAAGCGGCGATGACGCCGCCACACATGCGCACAACGCAGAGGCCAACCGCAGCGCCATGCATGCGTCGCACACAGACACAGGGACACAACCAAGCAGCACACACATCAGCCCCACCCCGAACGCACATGACACGTGACAGGCCTGCCACAGACATGTCCCCAACGCCCAATTCACGGACAACACCCAACGCCACACAACCGACGCACACATGTCAGTGAAGTCACGCAACAGCAGGACACACCCCAGTGTAACAAACATGGCGTAGCACACAGCGGCGGCAACACCAACTAGGAGAAGCAGGGCTCCTTCGGGAAGAGGAACGCCAGTACCACACTGAAACACCCATACCACCCTGCACATATGAACAAGACATATAAAACGGAACACCAAAGAGCCCGGGGACCGACAACAGGTGGCCCAAGAATAACATTCACACACAAGGCCCAACGCAGAGCGGAAAGGCAGCCTGCCGCCCACACAAGGGAGAGCAGACAGCACTGAATGACCTTCCATTCCAACTCCGAAACCACAGCCCTACGAAAGAAGCCGGTGAATACAGCCATTGTCCAAGAAAAGACCAACACAGGCATGCCGAGGAGACCGACCACAGGGCAGATAGCGCATATCACAGAAGCACACAACGGACGGGGAAGAAAAAAGAAAACACTCCCCCATGTCGGCCACATGCAAGTTAATTGGAAGGAGTCACACATCACTGACCTTGAACTGTCTGAGAAGCATGTGGGATGAGGGCCCATGTCCTCCGCACAAGCCAACAGAACACAAGTCCTGTCTCCCTACGACTACACAGAGCTCACAGCAACCTCGGAGCGTGCACATTGCAGACTGCACACACAGCCGGAGCACGCCACCACAACGCACCGCTGCGAAATGGCAACCGCAACACACCTACCCAACTACGCCGGACAGCTCAAGCTGTACAAAACCAACCTGATACATATATTGGGATGCGATCTCCTGTCCCTGCTGAACGTAAGTTACCGACTGACTTACCGCATCACATTGTTCAGCTGCGTCATGCCCGTCTTCTACTGTCGGAGGTGTCCCTACCAGCATCCCGTGGAGATGTGCCTCTCCAACCCGGCATGTCTAAAGGCGGACCTGCTACCACTACTCCTCCCTCTGGACGCACACGACAGGGCCTGCTCTGCCTATGGGGGCATGGCGTATGTGGCCAACATCGCACCCGCACTGAAATGGGACCACTGTGCCTCCACACGACGGATCATCGAGAACAGCTACATCGAATGTCACCCAGCATGCCCCATCATGGTCCTCCAAGGGACAACTTACGAACAACACCTTGACAGCCACCATCCGCTACATTGGCTGGCAAACATGTACACCACCAATGACATGGAAGCCCTGCTGGACGGCATCGCATACCTGACAACCTGTAAATTCGTCGGACCACAACGCAGGTTCCCCGATTGACCTATGATGTCCAACCCCGCACCCATGCTTAGCTTCCGCACGGACTGGCCAGTCACCACCACAACAGCCATACCAAACGACCGGCAACTGTAACCACACCATCAACGACATCGCCATGACATCGGATATGACCGGGACATGCACACTGTTCCCCATCACATCCAGGAACACCGCATGCATCGTGGGAGGCAGTGGCATGGGGTCTGTGTATCGCACCCACATGGACGGAACTGCACGAACAACCAGGACACGACATGGATCCAGCGCCCATGGACACACACACCGCTCAGTGGACATGAATAGGTCGCCTGGAGTCTGTGGGTGCTGCACCCCTCCCACCCCCGCCCCGGGAATCCCATACCAGGACCTTTGCATGGACGACAAGTGCATACAACAACAACACGACCCCAGTGACTGTGACATGTCCAGTAACCACCACATTGCAACAACAAGTGGCACGCCGCTGCATGCACGCAAGCACATGCCCTGATGTCATCTCACATGCACGCGTGCATGAGGAACAACCGCAGCAAACCTGTCACATGGAACTGAGATGGACTGTGCCCATGATGCCAAGCGGTCTGGTAGGCTACATGTATACCGTCTGTGTCAAAGTCCGCAGCTCCGCAGCTATACGTAAATGTACATTAGCACAGCCTTGGCCAAGCAGATGTAACTCTGAAGCCCACATCCCACATGCAACAGCCAATCACATGTAACCCCACACCCTATCCCATTTGCAATCATGCTCAGTATATCCTCAACATGTATTCCGCTGCCAGTAGTGTCCACTATACTGCATCACAGAGGACAGAAGACTCAATATAATGTTTGAAACCAAAACTGTCTCCGCTGACTCATTTCACAAGTACGAATGAGAGAGGATGAGAGTATGTGAAGTACACGGCAGTCGTGACATGACCATGTAGTCCACTGGTATTGGATGTCAACGCAAATGAGTAGCACAACTGTGGAAGACACACATGTGTCGTGTGAAGTCGTATGGACGCAGTGCTCAGGTGGGTGGGTGTGACGGGTAGATGCGCACATGCCAAGTTGGAGCACGCCGTGTTGGGAGGGGTCATGAACAGTACACCACCGCTTCCCTGGGCATTGTGAGAGGACACCTGTCGGGGGGAGTGAACACGTGTGTGCACAGCAGCCGGGCACACGTACAAAGCGGTACCAGGCGCACCTCAGCCCACCCTCTGTGGACAAGCTGGATCCTGTTATGCGCCCGCCATGCCCCTTGACAAGGCACACACAGCCCCAGTCGACCAGGTGTAACCCCAACATAGTCAATCCGCACAGGCGATACAGGGCACGGGATGGCAGTGGAGCATGGTGTGTGAGAGGTCTCCTCGCGCTCCTCCTGGTCATATCACGCAGGCAATAGAACCTCAACGTCTAGCATGGCACAAGTCAGATGGAAGTGTAGGGGGACGCACCACAGCACGAGCAGCACTGACGTCACGGGAGGTGGCTCGCACCATCCCATCCATTGCCCATCATACCAACCACGCCACATGCCATTGCGACTAAGTGCAAGCGCGTGCGCCACCACCCCCGAGCCCTCCCCAGAGAGGCCAAAGAGTGAATGTGTGGGCCATCAGTCACAGACGGACGCGGCCTGGCCGCAAGGGCAGCCACAGCCACTGGGTGTCGCAGGTGGCGGATCCGGAAGGCGAAGACTGTGATGCATAGTCCATGCAGGCCGGGTCTCCATTTGGGGCACCACGCAGGTGGACGGCGTCCCGTAACACATCATACCCTGAGACAGCCCACTCGTGCAACTGGACCCACACATACACTCCTTGCCCTCTCTGGTGCGAGCTTGGGGCTGCCTGTGCAAGCGCTAGCCTCGCAGGTGCACATGCATATTGGGGGAGCGAGGGGAGGACATGAGGGCTGGGGCGAAGATGACTGTATCACTGTCAGTGAGTACAAGGGATGACCCAGATGTGGAAAGGAAGAGACGTGTCCCGTGTGTACTGCAACTAGTCGCCAATCCAACTACCCCCCCATGTCCGGAATGTAAGCCCGCACCTAGGCCCGCCCATCCGCCACATCGAATATACCACCAGCACGACAACCTTCCCATTCGAAACACTGACTGGGGGTGGCGACCAGTGAACAATCATGTGTAGCCTACCCACGCGTACATGTGGGCCCTCCATGATCCATGTCACCTGCGGCAAAGTCATGACATGCGCAATGAGGGAAGTGAGGAGAGCTGTCCGCCCCACGCACAGAAGGTGCATCAGCTCCACAGACCCAGCAGCGAGTCCAGCAGGGGTCACATGTGCAGGGGCAGCTGTGCCTGGTGTGAAGGCACATGCATATAGACAGCACATCGACCAATGTGTAGTCTGCCCACATCTACAGTCCATCATCATGCGGACATAGGAATTGAACACAGGGCAACACATCTTAGTGGGTGCACCCACCGTGACCAACAATGCGCAATCATCGACGTACCCGCCCTGTGCATGGCCCCCCACCCAACGGAGGCACATCCAGTGCCACCATCCCACACACACAAGCCTTCCACGGAACATGCTGTGTCCAATGGTCAGTACAGAGTCAGCGCCCATCTGGTGGATCCTGAACAGGAGACACATGCACACACATGCCAGCTCCCACTATGTACGTCTGCCACCTGGCACGTGCAATGTAACCTCTCACCTGTGACGTGTGACTGCAAGCACACAGCCGTCTTGGCATGGGGCTGTCAATGTGGACACCTGTCAATGTTTCGGGAGGTGTGATCCGTACAGTGCTGTACATAGGGTGCAGTGCTGACACCTACTACTGTCTCATATCCCCTCGTGCCACAGGTCCCACTTGTTTTGGCCGCTCAGCCTGTGCCCACATCGTCGTCGTCGTGTGCCATACTCATCCAGCCTCGGAAGCAGTTCCATGCTCAGCAGACATTCATGTTGCCGTGGCGTTGCCGCTTGACGAATATGCAGTCAGTCCCCATCAGCACGCCCCGCAAGTCATTGGGGCCTAGATCCCCATGTGCATGCACATGGCAGTGGTTTGTATCACTAGCCATTGCCATTGTTGGGAGACCTGTGTAAGTGTATTGTGGCCGTGCCGTCCCAGCTTGACAGCTGGGCTGTGGCTCATGTGCTTGCTCAGTCATGTCAGTGATGTGTATGCGAAATTGCTATGTGTTGTGTTGCTTTGACATGTGTCCACTGCCATTTTCCCTAGGCGGAGACCGAACATTGACCGCCCATACCAATTGCTGGCGGACATGGACGATACAGAGGTCATTAGGAAGTTTCGGCTGGACAGGCCAACCCTGCATCGACTGTGTGCCATGTTGGAACCCCATCTCCGTCCCCGCAGGGTGTATCCGACAGCTGTCACCCCCACGGCTAAGGTGATGGCCGCCATGCATTTCTTCGCCACTGGGTCATTCCAGCACACAGTGGGCAGTGGAGGAGGGATGTCCCAGCCCATGTTCAGCAAGGTGCTGAGGGATGTACTGGCAGCCATGATGCTGTACCGAAACAGGTACATCCGCTTCCCCAGGGCTCGTGAATTGGCGGCAGTGAAGGGTGCATTCTATGCCCTTGGCAGAATCCCACACGTCGTTGGAGCCATTGACTGCACACATGTTGGCCTTGTTCCACCACAGGCCACTGAGCACCTGTACCGCAACAGGAAGCACACGCACTCCCTGAATGTGCAAGTGGTGTGCCTTGCGGACATGGTGATCACCCACGTGTGTGCAAAGTTCCCAGGCTCGGCCCATGACGCACACATAATGCGCAACAGCATCTTGCCACGACTGATGTCCAATCTGCAACAGGATCGTGGCTGTATTGTCGGTGAGTATGTGGAGTGGTGTAGCGTGCTGGTTGTGCGATGCTGTCCCCTGTCCAGTTGGAATAGCAACGGTTCTCTGTGTCCCTCACACCCAGGTGACTCTGCGTACCCGAATGGGGCATGGCTGCTCAGTCCATTGAGGAATCCTCGCACCCCAGCAGACGATCGCTACAATGAGGCACATGGGAGGACCAGACGTGTGGTCGAGCGTACCTTTGGCCTCCTCAAGTCCAGGTTCAGGTGCCTGGACCGCACCGGGGTGCGCTGGCGTACTCCCCACAGAAGGTGTGCCAGATAGTGGTGGCGTGCTGCATGCTGCACAATCTGGCCATTCGGAAGCAGATCCCCCTCATCGTGGATGACGGAGATCAACCAGGGCCCCAGCCCGCAGACCAGGACAGCTCGAGTGAGGAGGACAGCGGAGAGGAGGAAGCTGGTAATGTGCGGCAGCAGCTCATCGCCCGCTACTTCACTTGACGGTGAGTGTCCATGTACGACGGCTGATGTGGCTGTATCTGTGCAGGTGTGTGTGTGCTGTGTCAGGGTGGCCGTTTGTTCACTGCGTGCTGTGTGTCAACGCTCCATGGCCAGGGTAGTATGCCACTGTTGGTGGCTGTGGCATTGTGCCCTATTGCTCTGTGCGATGTGTGTACATTGCTTGTAGTTGTTGACATGTACTGTGTGATGGGTGTGTGACACACTCATTGAATGTGCTCCTGTTCTGTCTCCCACCCCTAGGTCCCTACAGGCCCTCCGGTTCCATTGCCATGCCACGCATCAGGTGCCTTTCCGCCCAAGGTGGCCGTTGTATTCCGTACAAATAAAACACAGGGCACAAACAGCAGTTTGTGTAAGAGGTGCATTTATTTCAAACTGTGACATGTGATTGTGTGTAAGGTGATGACAAAAGTGGTGCGTGCAGTGACAATGAGCTGTCGGTCATGGCTGCGTGATGTTCAGGGTGTACCCACTGGTTCTATGTCCATGGTCCAACAGACACATGCCATCCAGATGGCTGTGTGGAGTGGGATCGTAGTCCAAGTCAATGCAGTGGGTGGTCAAGGAAGGCTGGCTGGCTGCCTCACTTGCGTCTGGAGCGTGCGAAGTCCTCCCGTGAGATCTGTTTCCACTTCGGACGGCCCCTTCCACGTTTGCGAGGGGGTGCCTGCTTGCGACCTGCTGGTGGTTGAGGTGTGCTCACTGGCTGTGGACGCAGGGGAACTGGACACAGCTGCACGACCCTGCGCCCCGGCAGGTGGTGGCGGTGGTGGAGCTGCTGTCCCTGGCTGTGACCTCACCACCAGCTGGCCCATGAGGTCCACGAGTTGGCCCATACGGGCGTCCATGGACCTCAGCACCCCCAGCACCTCCCGCGTGTCTGAAGCAGACCTGGCCCATTGTCCTTGGGCCTCTTCATAGGCCCCAAGGACTCTGGCCATTTGAGGCAGGGCATGGCTCCCAGGGGAGACTTGCGTTTCCCTGACCCTGCTCCTCCTACCGGTACTGCTGCCACCGGCCTGCCCACTAGCCACATTGCTCACCACGGTCCTCGCTGTGGCTCCCAGGGTGGATCCAGTCGGCCGGGCCACCACCTGCGCTGGGGCTGGTGCCAGCGAAGACGTGGTGGTGGTGGCGGCGGTGGTGGTCGGTGCGGCGATGGTGGCGGTTGCGGCAGTGGTAGTGGCCGCAATGACCGTGGGTGTGGCCGCAATGACCGTGGGTGTGGCCGCAATGTCCGTGGGTGTGGCCGCAACGACAGTGGCAGCAGGGGGCTGGGAATGTTCAGCAGCCCAGGATGATGGGTTGGTGGGTAGGAGGGGTCCTGGGGAGCGGCTGGGCCCTGCCACACCAGATGGGCCTGCTTGGTGGTCCGTGTCCGAAGAGGAGGACAGATCCTCCACATCCGTGTGTCCTCGTTGGGGGCTTGTAGGCTGGCTGTGCTGGCTGCTGTCTCCATCCCCAGCATCCAGCAGTTCGTCACCTGTGGAGAGAATGAGATTTGTTATTGTGTTGCACCTGGCGAAGTATGGATTTGTCGTCTGACATTAACAGTTCGTGCAATCTCGTACATGGGTTTCCCGGAGGCGTGTGTGTGGCTGTACCATTTGTAGTTGTGTGTGCTTGGCAATGGGACTGTGTGCTGTGCACATGTGGCATGGGACGGATTGGCCATGCCGATGGGTGTGTTGCTGTGCCCCTACTTATTGTGACTCTGGTGTATGCGGGCTCCTGGCCCATCCTGGGTCTGGTTTGTACTTTGCTTTTGGTGTTCAAATGGGACGCTTAGGAACGCATATGGCAACATGGGGGCCATGCCCCAGATTCGCATTTGGGAGGGAATATGCTTTTGGGGTACATGCTGTGAGCCATGGGTGCCGAACGTGACATGTGTTGTGGCAGCATGACAGTGCATGGTCTGAGGTGTGTGCATGTCTGACATGGCCTGCATATTTGCTGTCTGTTGTGATTACTGGACATGGCATTGGACGCATCGTTATGAGTGAGTGATGGTTGTGTGCCAGCCAACGTATTGCAGTTGTCCCATCTCCTTGGTGTGCGTGCTGCCCTGTGCCATGTGCATCACTGCAGTGCTCGGGGGGTGTGGCCCATGTTGTGTGTTGTTGCTCACAGTGTGGCGTGCGCTTCATTGACTTCTGGCACATGGTTGGTCATGGGCATGTATCTTAGCGTGACTGCTGTATGTGTGGCAGCTGTGCGGATGACATGCCTTTCATGAGACTGGGGCTGACGGATGGGATGGATGGTATGTTGTATGTGCATGGTGTGTCTGTGTGTTTGATGGGTTCAGTGGTGTTCGTGTGCATTTATGTTGTTCCGCTCTGTTGCGTCTAGTGTTGTTTGTCTTACATAGGCGTAGTTGTGGGGTGTGTGGTTGACAGGCAGTAGGGGCTACATGAACAGGACTTCAATGGTGTTTCGGTTGTGTGTGATGGGTTGCACAGTGGCTGCCGTGTGGTACTATATTCAGTGTGGCTTGTGCATGCAGACGTGGCTCCTTGGGTGTTGCTGTGTCTGTGATGGGTCATGTGAGGTGTGAGTCTGTGGTTCATGTCCGTGTGCACATTGTTCACTTGTTCGTGACGGTGGGCGGTGCTGCGTGTTCGTCTGCTACGTGACATGTCCCATGTGTTGGTCGTGTTACGGTCCTCATGCCTCCAGTAATCCAGCCCTGTCCAGTTTCCCACCTGCAGGTTGTTCGGGCGTGCACTGTACTGGATGCCACATGGTTCTAAGCGGGGGTGCTCCATGTTGCAGGTCTGTGGGGGTGGGGGGTGTTGTGGGTCGTGGTGGTGGCTGGACACCCACTGACACCGATTGTTGTGGACCGTGATGTCTACCTTTCGGCTGTCGGTGTGCACTGCGGTGGCTGACACGTGGCTGTGGGGTGTGGGGGATGCTCCTCCTTGCTGTGCTGTGGGACTAGGGGCCTGGTGTGTGTTGTACTTGGGCTGTCCACCCTCCCACCCACTGCATTTTGTGTTCCTGCCACTTACCTGTTACTTGTCGGTTAGTGCAGCTATGGCGGACACATGGGTGTGGTGGGTGCTCGTTGTGGCGCTTCTGGCATACTCGGGGACCTGTTGGTGGTTACGTGGCTGGCTGAGTGTACACATGTCCCCACGTATCTTACAGTTGTTCGGTTTGGGCTGTGTGTGGTGGTGTCTGTTGCATGTGTGTGTGATGTGTTGTGTATTGTGTGCTGGACATGGGGGTGTTTGTCCCTGGGAGCTGTGGCATGGTGGTAGTGCATGTGAGTACATAGCGGTGTGCTGGTATACATTAGTTTGTACTTACCAGCCTCCACTCCCCTGCTAATCCGGCGAGGATCTCCGGATGTATGATGACTCGCACCTTCTCCTCCCACGCTTTGAAGGTCTTAAAGAGCGCGGGATTCCCTCCGCCAGTGACGGCTGCCAGCTCTCTGTTCTTGCTCTCCTTCTTCTTGACCAGGCTCTTGACGTCATTCCACCGTTTGTTGATTTCAACTCTGTTCCTGGGCAGGGTCCCGACTGCATTGACCTGGTCTACGATCCGGTTCCACATTCTCTTTCTGGTGGCTAGTGGTGTGTGCTGGACCAGGTTCCCATAGATTTGTGGGTGCACCTTGATGATCTCGTCGACCATGACCGTCAGCTCAATGGGCGTGAACTTGGGCATTCTTTGTGGTGCCATGGTGTTTGTGGTGCTGGTGCGGTGTGTGTTGTGTAATGTGCAGGGGGTTTGTGGTGCCGGTGTTTGGTGGTGGTGGTGGTGGTGGTGGTTGTGATGTGTGCGTTTCTGTGGTGTGCTGCTGTCCTTGCTATGTTACTGTGTCCTCTCCTCTCCTCTCTAGTTTGCAATGTTGCAAGGGGTTGTGGTCTGTGGGAGTGCTGCTTTTGTACTTACCTATGTGGGTGTGTCCTCATGGTCTGTTGTTTTCAGGTGTGTTGTGTCTGGGGTTCTGGCCTTTGTAGTTTTTGTTTGTCCAGGGGGTGTTTTCGGGATGTGTACTGTGCTTGTGTATTTGTGCGTGCCTTGCTGTGTGGACTTGTTGGCCATGTTGTGTGCGATTGGTTTTGTCAGCGGATGGTTTCTGTGCAGGGACGTGGGCGCCATGGCTTCTGCCGTGTAGATTCTCATCGGCGTTGTTTGCGCTGGCGGGCGGTATATTTGTAGTTTTCCCGCGCTCATGGCGGTGCGATCGTAATCTCACGTGCGGTGTGTCGGCCGTGAGGGCGGGCGGTTTTGTGTTGTCGTGCGTGTTTCCGTCCGTGGCGGGCGGTTTGACTCCGACTCGGACGATGGCGGGCGGTATCTTGAGTGATTTTTCCGCCGATGGCGGTTTTCGGTTTGTGTAATCGTAATGGCGTGGTCGGTGTTCAGACGGTGTGTGCGGGCGGATTTTTGCCGCTTCTATGCCTGGCGGATTTTTTTACGCCGGGTATCGTAATGGGCCCCTATATTTTTAGAAATGATAATAATGACTTTTATATTTTTGAAAACAATATTTCTTACCTTAAATTCGATATTCTTCCTGTCGATATCTCTGTGTCACAATATTTATAACTCAATATTTGTGTACGTTTTTTAAAGTTTTTTTTATTTTTTATTGAAATTCCAACAGAAGCACTTTAATACATACAGTTCAGCAGTGTCATCAACCTATTACAGAGGCTTTAAGATGCATATACAGGTACAATAGAAGTTTGGCAGCAATATGATTTTCTCTGAGATTCACAGTAAATACCAGATCTAAAGTGAGAGAGGAGGGAGTCATACAAAGGCAAGTTGAATCATAACTGTAATCCTATATTGTGGAGCAACATGTGTCGCCAACCTAGGGGTCGGTCACCCGTGTAGGCGTGCGTACCGGGCTACCCAGGGGATTGTGAATATCAGAGGTATCATCCGCCAAACCGTGTAAATAAGTGACCAAGGGTCCCCAAATATCATGTGGCCTGCTAGCGCTCGGCATAAGATTCCAAAATTCTGGTAGATGTGTCTGGCAGTATGCCGCATCAGCAAGCCAAAGTTTGAGCATTGGTGCCGGTCTCCGCCCCCAGTGCATTGCCACTCTACGTCTGGCCAAGACAAGTAGCATTGCCACCAAGCGTCGGCAGGCATCAGGCACCTCCTTGACATAGCCAAGCAGGCAGAGAAGGGGATTCGGTGCAAGGGCTGTAGAGGTAATAGCACCAATGGTCGCGCACACTTCCAGCCAATAGGATGCCACTTTGGGGCAGAACCAAGCCAGATGTATGAAAGAGGCATCAGGCGTCGCGCAGCACATGCAGCGCACATCCGTAATGAGGCCCATCTTGTGCAGCACAAGTGGGGTACGATATAACCTGTGGAGGAAATTAAAATGTATCTGTCTGAGTCTTTAGTTGGGGGAGAGTTTTTCTGTTTGGCGGCAGCAGTATTGCCATAGCTCAAGTGTAGGGCTGTCGAGCAAATCCGTCCACCATGCGCTGCGCCTGCTCAGCGCTAGTAGATGTAGCCGCCATGGATAGTGAATACAATCTGGTGATCAGCTTGCGGTGTGTAGTAGCTGTGTGGATATATTCCAGTGCCGTATTAGTGGGAGGTGGCACCGGGAAAAAATTATTAGCGCTTTTGCATGTCGCCCGCATCTGGTGTTATAGTAGGCTATCTAATAATGTGGGTGTCAGTGTAGCGATGCACTCAGGAGGGGGAAGGAACTGGCCGTCTGGGTATAGGTCAGCATTTATGCTAATTCATAGCGCCTTCGTGCGGCGCGCCATACTTGGATTTTGTAGTGGGGGAAGGCGGGATTTGCGGTAAGTTGCATGGATGAAGCGTATAGGGTGTCGGCACCGCTGTATTTGCGGAGTCCCTCCCATGCCCAACACAAGCATTCAACTGTGCTAATTTCTTTTCGGGGGTTTTTATATGGCAGGAACAGCGCAGTGCTAAACGGCCAGGGAGAGGCCAAGTCCACCTCTACCGCGGTGTGCGGTTGGAATGGCGTCGGGTGGAGCCATAAAAGTAGAAAGCTAGCCTGGGCACAGTAAGCGTATAATTGCAGGTCAGGGGCGCCAAGACCCCCACGTGCAAAAGGGAGAGTAAGTATATCATAGACAATACGTGGCTGGCGTCCCGCCCATGCCACAGAGATTAGATTGGATCGAAGCCTGTTAAAAAATTGCATAGTGAGCGGAAGCGGTATATTTAGGAACAAGTATAGGAATTTTGGCAAGACAATCATTTTAGCAATTGCAATACAGCCAGATAAGGAAAGTGGAAGTTTATTCTAACCCCGGGCGTAGTGTGCGTAGCGGGGCTACGCGGAGGTCCACGGAGTTGAAAACAAACTCCGTGGATCTCCGCTCCGCTACGCCACCCGCCTCCACCCCAATTATAAAGTAATTAAACATGATTAAAAATAAATTAAAAACCACTTACCTGGCATGGCGTCGCTGGGCTGCCCTCCTCCTCTCTTCGCCGTATCGCTAATCCTTGTGAGAACTGCGCATGAGCATTTCTTTCGAGAAATGCGCATGTGCAGGCACGAAGAGGAGGAGGGCAGCCCGGGGACGCCGCATGCCAGGTAAGTGGTTTTTAATTTATTTTTTAATCATGTTTAATTACTTATTATAATTGGGGGGTGGAGGAGGAGGCTGGCCAGCTCTGCTCCGCTGCGGGGTGTGCGGAGATTTGCCTTCTCCGCATTCTCAGCAGAACACAGAGAAGGCAAATCTCCGCACACTCCGTGGGCGAAGCGGAGGTCTCCGCCCGGGGTTAGTTTATTCCAGATAGGGATTCCATGGCTCTACTGTAATTTGCAGACCAAATTTCGTCTGTGTTTCTGCTGAGCCAGACGCCCAGGTATCTGATCGGTTCAGTTGCCCATTTGAGCGGAAACTTAGTCAAGCAGGGTTGTGTAGCATCTGTGAGGGGAAATAATATGGATTTGCTCCAGTTAACGTGAACGCCTGAGTGTCCTCGAAGTGTATGACCTCTCTAGTCATAGGATCTAAATTCTTGTGTGGCTCACGGATGAATAATGCAACATCATCCGCATACATGGAGGTGACCAACGCGCGGGCGGAGAACCCGATGCCCCGGTGGGTGTGATGAAGGGGGAGTCGCGCGGTGAGGGTGTTCCATGGCTACGGCAAAGAGCAATGGCACAAGAGGGCACCCCTGCCGTGTGCCCCTAGTGATTTGGATAGGATCAGTGATCTCACCGTTCAGTTTAATGTGCGCAGTGGGGAGAGTGTATAGCAGTTTGATGTTCCGAATAAAGCTGAGGCCTAGGCGGGCCAGCAGAGAGAACAGAAAGGGCCATTCGAGAGAGTGCAATGCTTTAGTGACATCGAGAAGCACAGCCACCGCGGGAAGAGTAGGATTAATTTGATGTATGACCGAGAAAATGGTTCGGAGGCTGTGTGAGGTGGCGCAGCCAGGAATAAAGCCAGATTGGTCTGGACGTACTATTAACAGCATGAGGGGGAGCAGCCAGTTTGCCAACCCTTTGGCCAATTTTTTATTGTCAGTGTTGATGAGCGAAAGTGGGCGATAGGAGTCGCACGATGTTGGTTGCTTGTCGGTTTTCAATATAAATGTAATGAGCGCCTCACGGAGCGACGGAGGAAGGCAGCCAACCTCGATGGATTTATTATACATCTCCACTAAGTGGGGTATTCAAATTAGGGCATACTCTTTATAAAAGGCAGGCGTGAGGCCGTCCGTGCCAGGAGCCTTGTCAGTCCCAAAATAACCTGGGTGATTTCCTCGTTGGTGAATGGAGCATCAAGATATTCATGGTGAGCCGGGCTGAGCCACAGGAGCTCAATTGAATCAAAATATTGCTATAGGGAGTCAGGGTCCTCTTCGGAGCCTGCGGTATAGAGTTGAGTATAGAAACTAGTGATTGTTTTTATAATATCATCTGGCGCAGTGAGTCTGTCTCCAGAGTCGGAGCGTATCTCTGTCATATAAGTAGATGCATGGGGTTTCCGCAGCAAGTTAGCCAGAGTTCTGCCCGGATGCTCACCCTCACCATATCTGCGGGCCGTTGCCTCGCGGCCCAGGCAGCTGACCTCGCGTTCGGCCTCCGAATGATACTCGGAGGTTTTAACCCGAATGCTAGCAAGTGTGTCTGGGTTGGGGTTGGAGCAGTAAGGCTGGTCTTGGGCTGAGAGTTCAGATTCCATGGGCTTGAGAGTGCCCCTTATAGCTCGGAGGACCCCGGCCTGTTTCGCGATGTTTACCCCTCTTAACACCACCTTGAAAGACTCCCAGAGAACCAAGGGGGAATCAACCGAGCATGTGTTGAGCTCAAAGAAGTCAGTGATGGGGCTGCGCACTTCTTCCTTAAAAACCGTGTCCCGCAGGGCATGGGGAGGCAGGCGCCATGAAAACATGCGCTGGCAGGTCTGCGGGATCCTTAGTGTAAGGAGCACTGGGGCATGGTCGGACAGAGTGCAGGGCATGTGTTCAGCCGATAGTGTCCAGCTAGTGACATCTCTAGTTGCAAGCCATAAATCAATACGTGACCAAGAGCCATGTGCAGTAGGTATGCAGCTGCCCTCGGCTCTTATGGGATGGGTATGTCACCATAGGTCTACTAGGGAATTCTCCTGCGTGTGCTGAATACAAAACAATGAATTTATCTTACAGATTTGAGATAGATACATGAAAAAAATAATTATTAATTAAAGTGCACTGTTTAAAACATTTTGCAAAGGATTCCCTGCTGCTAAAGAGCCTTGCAAAAAGGCCTCTGGTGGGCTGTTATGAGTCACAAGAAAAGAAACTGTTTATCTGGGGGCATGAAGCCACTCCTTTTTCTTGAGTTATTTGGCCATCTCTTCCATCAGAAGACAGAGCTGCAGCCCCCCCCCCTCCCTTATGCACTGATTTGGCTGGTTCTCCTCAGCCAGAGAGGTTTTCAAAGCAGGAAGTGCAGACAGGCCGGTGTTGTGTAATATTTGGTATCCCCTCGGGATCCTGTATCCCCTGCTCTTCGGCAGACTCCGGAGGTCGTGCCTATTGGACAGCTCGGACGAGCCCCCATCAGCACCGCCCAGTCCAGGAGAGGAGAACCTCGGCTTCAGCAGGCAAAGGGAGCAGCGCGCCGAGCAGAGCTGCTTCTAGAAATGCACGCATTAGGAAAAGGGGGGCCGCCGGTCCCCCCGCACGTATGGCGGGGCGCCGGCCCTCCTCCCCCTGCACTCGGTGGTGGGCGTGCCCTCCGCCTGCTGCTCTGGATGACGCGGCGGGCGCGCCCCACCGCCGATTGGTACTGGTTTCCGTATTTGACCCGGAAGCAATCTAATTGCTTCCGGGTCAAAGGGGGGAGCCATAGTGGGCGGACCAGTTGCAACTGGTCTGCCCTCAGAGGGGTTAAAAGGCCGGGGAGCGCGGGAGGCGCCCTCTTGTTCCCGCATTTCCCAGGCTTGCCCCGCGCCCGTCAAGGCGCAGAAGAATCTTTGGGCGGAATAATCTTTTTCCTTTGTTTGCAGGTTTGGGAGCGATCCGGGCGCTGTCTTGGGGAAGGATCGGCGCGTGGGGACCGGATCGGCGGGTCGAGAGCTGTGGGCCCGGTTTTTGGTCTAATCGAGGCGGACGAGGAGAGCGAGCTACGCGCTTCCTGGGAATCAGGTCGGATCGTGCTCCCTGCTGCCTCATCCCCCTGCCCGCGCAGACTCTGCCTTTGACTGCAGCAGGCCCCCGGTTCTCAGAGCTACAGAGACACAGGTTGTAACAGAGGGCGAAGCAGGGTGGGCAGGGGCAGCACACGGATGGGAGACCACAGGGGCAGATAGGCAATTTAGGCAAATAATTGCAGGCGAGCAATTTAATTGTGATAAATATGAGATGTGAGGTGGTGGTGGCACTGTTTTAGTGAGGGGTGATCTGCTAATAAGCGCAAGTCGGGGTGGACAAGGAATTTAATTGGGGGTGTTGGGACCGGCTGCGCACATAAAAAAGGGGCCTTTTGAGAGATTTGGCAGTGCTATACCCTAATTTACTTTTTCACCCTAGGATCTCGGTAACGCGACTGAGCCAAAGGATAGTGGCGCGGTGGACGACGCGATCCGGGGACACAGGCAGGCCTGCATTTCACTGCTTCTGTTGGGCCGCCGGGCTAGAGTGCGCTCGCCCAACACCCAGGTTAGCTGGTGTGTCGCGGTCACAGTTGCGTTGTGCTTACGGCCAGTCTGTGTACCTCCAACTCGGGACAGGTAAACACCAGGAAGGCCCTAGTGGGCGCAGAGACACAGCAGGGCTTTCAGTGTAGGGGGTAAGTGCAGGTGGTTTACCTGTTGCAGGGATGACTAGTGGACGTGGCGCTAGGCGCTCCCGCATGGAGCATATGCTGGAGGGCATGATGCGCAAGATGACAGCTATGGACAGGAGATGGGGGAAGGTGGACCAGATAGGCAAGAGCATGGCAGAGCTCAGACAAAGGTTCGACGAACAGGTTGGGCCATCGGGGAGACCCAAGCGAACAATTGTGCCCCCGCAGCCCAGGGGGATTTGGATGCGTTGCCCAAGCGGGTCAGGGCCAAGAAGGGTAGCGGTCGGGTCCCCAAGCCACACGAAGAGGGGGGCCTTCTGGGGTGGTCCCTGAGGGAGGGCTTGGACCGCCGGTAGCTCCTATGCCCGCTCCCATAATCCCGACAAATCTACCGGTGACACCGGCTCCGGCCTCACCGGCGCCAGTACCAAGCATAGTGCCTCAGGTGGTCCCAGCGGTAGTCCCGGTGGTACCCGTGCCGATTCCGGCACCCGGCTCGGGATCCCCCATGCCAGTTACAGCACCCCAGTGGTTGGTCGGGTACCTCCAGAGCTGGCAGCGCAGATAGCGGCTGTACTGCCTTGGCTAGGGATAGGTGGGATGTTACCTTCTTCAGTGGGTGCCAGGGAGGTGGGAGAGGACCGCTCGGCGGAGGCCCAGAAAATGGTAGCAAAGATCATGATTGCGCAGGGTGGCAGGGGGGCCAAGCGCGCCCTTTACTCCACAAGCAACATGTTCGGGCAGCGACTCTGGAAAGGACAAGATTGTTGAACCAACGCGACCCGCAGAAAGTGGTAAGGAGGTGGCATTACCAGTGCTGGGGGAAGGGACAATACCCTCCAGGAGGGAAAATCTGGCTCAACATGTGACACAAGAAGTGAAGGATTTGATCTGGGCGGGAAAATATGTCAATATGTTTTCCTTGCTAGTTGATAACAGAGAAATGGAGTATGCTAGGAAACAGAAAGACTGGATGTTGCCTAGCGAATGGCGGGGTGAAATGGCGAGATTCAGGGTGGAGGAGACATTGATCAACTGGATTAGAGCTTTTTCTGTGTTTATGGCAATTACAGCCGAGCGCTTCCCGAATTTGCAGGCCGAAATGGCTTGTTACCAGAGTAGGATCACAACTTTCAGCGAGAAATATGGAGGGGATGGGTGGAAGGAGTACGACACTACTTTCAGGAAGGCTAAGGAGTTTGACCACGCATTATCATGGGATAGAGTGGATTCAATTTCATGGTATGGCCAGTTTACGGCAGGGAGTGCGGGGCCAAGCTGGAGCAAAAGCTACCACTCCAATCATCAGCAGCCCTTTCGGTCACCTCAGGGGGGTGGCACAGCCACTAAGACGGGGAGCAGTGGTGGGCGAAAAGGGGTGTGCTGGGATTTTAACAAGCGTACATGCACCAGGACACAGGGCACGTGCAAGTTCAGGCACGCATGTTCCATTTGTAACCATCCTTCCCACCCAGAAACAGTCTGCCACAATAAAGGTAACGCCTCGGGAAACAGGGGAAGAAAGAAGCAGGATTAGGGGAGGAGGCCGTCTGGTAGCTCATTCACCCATTGACGTTCTGGCTATGACTCCTTGGCTGAACAGGTACCCTGACCATGCCTCGGCGGCGATGTTACAGGAAGGATTTTGGCAGGGCTTTAGGATCCCAGCGGTGGGATATACCGGAACACCAGAATGTAGGAATCAACTTTCAGTTAAGCACAACCCAGATGTGAGAGCTGCGCCTGGGTAGGATAGCGGGGCCGTTTAATGACATCACTGTACCGAATTTTGTTTGCTCGCCCCTCGGCGTGGTCCCCAAAAAGGAGGAGGGCGAGTACAGGCTCATTCATAACCTATCAGCACCCAGGGGCGCATCATTAAACGACACCATAAATGAAGACATTTGTAGTGTTAAGTATGCGTCTTTTGACCAAGCAGTGGATATGTTGAGGGCTCTCGGACCGGGAGCCTTGATGGCCAAGTCGGACATAGAATCGGCTTTTCGGCTACTGCCAGTGCATCCCCTAGATCAGCATCTGCTAGGTTTCTCTTTTCAGAACAAATTCTATATGGATATGTGTATGCCCATGGGTTGTTCGGTTTCATGCGCCTACTTTGAGAAATTTAGTTCCTTTCTGGAATGGGCTTTTAGGCAAACGTCAGGGCACCTCCATGTCATGCATTACCTGGATGACTTTCTCTTTCTGGGGTCGGCGGGCTCACAGGAGTGTGGGTGGGCATTGCAGGAATTTTGCGTGCTCATGCGGGCTTTTGGGGTCCCGCTGGCACCCGGAAAGACGGTGGGTCCTGCAACCACATTGGAATTCTTAGGCATAGAATTGGACTCAGTGGAGGGTTGTTTCAGGTTACCAAAAGACAAAATCACGAAATTTAGAGCAGCTCTCCAGCAAGGTTTGGTCAAAGATAGAGTGACGCTCCAGCAGCTACAACAGATTGTGGGTCAGCTGAATTTCGCATTAAGAGTCATACCCATGGCACGCCCCTTCTCCCGCTCAATCTCGCAGGCCATGACGGGCTCATGCGAGAGAAACACCATCACACTAGATTGCTGGCTGAGGTCCGCCAGGACATGCGTATTTGGATCGCATTTCTGGAGGGCTTCAATGGCAGAGTGGTGTGGTGCGGTCCCCTACTACGTCGGCAGAGTTAGGTCTATGGACGGATGCGGCAGGCAGTGTGGGGTTTGGTGCCATACTGGGAAACAAGTGGGTGGCCCAACGGTGGCCGGTTTGGTGGGATGCGAGCGGCCTGACAGCTAATATCGGTTTCTTGGAGCTATTTCCAATATGGGTTGCACTAACAGTTTGGCCTGATCAGTTGTGTAATCGATCTGTAATCTTCTGGTCAGATAACATGACGGTAGTCGAATGTATCAACCAGCAGGCGGCATGATGTAAGTTTATACTCCGCCTACTTAAGGAGATTGTGTTGGTTTGCATGAAACTCAATGTACAGTTTAGGGCCAAACATGTCCCAGGGGTGTTGAATAACGTTGCCGATGCACTCTCTCGCTTTAAGATGCAGGTATTCAGGGAACACCTACCATCCGCGGAGGCGACGCCTGCACACTTCCCAGCAACACTATGGCAAATTGGTGCCCCCAGCTACAGAACCTCGTGGCAGCTAGCCTAGCGCCCAGGACCAGGACAGCTTACGAAGGGCGTGTTGTCTTATTGCTCCTTTTGGGACGGGACTGGGCAGAGAAATGGGAGCATGAGGAGAATTTCGCTAAGTACCTAGATGCATTACATAAGGAGGGGCGCTCAGCAGCAACAGCTAGCAGACACAGGGCGGCCGTGTCCTTCATGGCACAACTCAGGGGGCCAGAGATCCCACTGAATAGTTTCGTCGTGCGGAAGGCACTAAAGGGTGGCGGCGCCTGCAAGCAACCGCCGCAGATTCCAGGCAACCGATAGGATTAGAACGGCTGGCATCATTATTGAATGCCTTGTCTGACACCTGCAGTTCGTATGGGGAAGTACTCTTGTTCAGAGCCGCCTTTACTTTGGCCTTTTATGGGGCATTCCGGGTAGGGGAACTGGTGGCTAGCAGCAAACAGGACATGCTGGGGGGTCTCCGACTGGAACACACAAAAATATTGGGCGATGTGCTGTTGATTACCATACGTAAATCAAAAACTGACCAGGAGGCCCGGGGACGGGCTGGTACTCCATCGGGCACGGGCGAATCCTTGCTGCCCAGTGTGCCACGAGAAGCCTTTATTAAACAGCGAGCGGGCGTCGAAGGAGGGAGCATTGTTAATGCATGCAGACGGTACCCCACTGACCAGGTTCCAATTCCAACGAGTACTGTCAATGACAATGGTCAGGGCTGGATTCAATCCAAAGGATTTTGGGACGCATTCCTTCAGGATAGGTGCGGCCACTGAGGCGGCTGCTAGAGGGTTGCATGCGAGCAGCGTGAAAAGGATTGGGAGATGGTCTTCCAACTGTTACAAACGTTATGTGCGAATGCACATGCTGTGAGGTGACAAGTAAGTTACGCTGACGCCTGTCTTGTTGTTTGCTTATATTTCAGTTTCTCGAGCCTGTCACGCAGGGCGGAAACTGCTGCCGGGTCACCAACAGCAAGTACCTTCAGCACGACGGACACAGGAACGGAGGAAGGAGACACAAGTGGTATGGGTGGTTGGGCACTCATTTGTGAAGCGCGTTAAATCTGTTTTCTTTTCAGGTAGCTATAGACAGAGGGCGGAACAAGGAGGTTTCAAAGTTCACTTTCATGGTAGGGGGGCCTATGCCTCAGTCAGTTTAGGGGTTCTTTACAGAGTTGCTCAATAGACACACCCCGCCGCCCGCAGTAGTTATCCTACACCTGGGGGCAACGATCTGGTAAAACTGGGCAGGAGGGTCCTGGTGGAGGAGATAATTTCGGAAGTAAACTGGCTAGCTAAAACATGCCAAGCCTGCACCATAGTGTGGTCTCAGATGATTCCTAGGCTCCAATGGAGGGGGGGGACTCGGTCAGGGCGTTGAATCACTCGGTAAAGAGGATCAACAACAAGATCGAGAAATTATTTCGGTCACCTCAACTACAGAATATACCACATGGGTGTATCTGGGGGGAACGGTTCTTCTTGCAAGACGGGGTCCATTTGACTGGGGCAGGTAACCAACTTTTCCTGGAGAACATTTTGGCATGGCTGGGAGGTTCTAAGTAGGCATGACCTTTCGGAAGAGGAGGATAGGGGGCCAGATAGTCGGTCAACTATGCTGGCCAGTGGCGGTAAGGCCATGATCAGTGAGCAGTCAATTTAAGGTCCTTAGGGGGCGCCACCATTCTTGAATGGGGTCGCCCAGGGGAGGGGCAAGTGGTCTCTCCCAGAACTCCAGGGCGGTACATCCGCTTGGCTGGATGGGTGCGGGGGAGGGGGAGTCACGCTTCTTTGGGCTGGTTAGCCACCCCGCACGTGCACAATGACGTCATTAAACGGCGCAGAGTGCAAGGGCCCCCCTTTGGGGAATGGAGTTCATGGAGCGTACGGGGGTAACCGGGAGGGGGAAGTACCCTCTCGGTAAACGGGCCCTCTGCGCATGCGCACTCATACGTGAGGGCGTAGCTGGTTAATAAGGATTTGACACCGGTTAGCGACCTTGCCGTAGGCCCAAAACTAGGATATGCAGAAAAGTAATAAGTATGATGTTAGATTCGGTTAGGAAACACGCTGCATTAGACATTTGTTAAGGTTAGCCATTGATACCTGTCTACATTGATTGTAATCGAATGTCTAATTTTCTGCATAAAAATGCTTGTGTAAATATTGTTTTATTTCAAATTTTAATTTGTTTTCATGTTTTAATAAATACGGCCGGGGGGTCGCGAGACCCCCCGCCTTCCAAAGAAAACTCCTCTCATGTCCAATTGCTTTAATTGTTTAACTATGGTAGTGCGCAAGACAGGGAGGGGGAGTGTCGGTAGTCCCTGACCATAGGGAAAGGGGGGCCGCTCGCCCACCCCGCACGCATGGCGGGGCGCCGGCCCCTCCTCCCCCTGCACTCTCGGTGGTGGGCGTGCCCCTCCGCCGCGCTCTTGATGACGCGGCGGGCGCGCCCACCGCCGATTGGTACTGGTTCCTGCAGCTTGACCCGGAAGCAATCTAATTGCTTCCGGGTCAAAGGGGGAGCTATAGTGGGCGGACCAGTTGCAACTGGTCTGCCCCCAGAGGGGTTAAAAGGCCGGGGGAGCGCGGGAGGCGCCCTCTTGTTCCCGCATTCCCCAGGCTTGCCCCGCGCCTCGTCAAGGCGCAGAAGAATCTTTCCCACCCACCAGCCCCTGAAGCAGACTCTTGTGTTGTGTGTTGATTGTATCATTTTAGGTCTCGCTCACTGTAGTTGTGAGTTGGTGTGAGTTTTTTCGTTAGGCCTTTTCCCGTTTACAGGCTGTAGTAGCAAGTTATGGTAGCACAGTGAGGTTTTGTGTAAACTTTGTCCTTAGGCCTTTTTTCCCGTTTGTAGGTAACATAATTGTCGTATTTATTGATAGTCCTTGGTCAGGCGGTAAGGTCATGATCGGTGAGCAGTCAATTTAAGGTCCTTAGGGGGCGTCACCATTCTTGAATGGGGTCGCCCAGGGGGAGGGGCAAGTGGTCTCTCCCAGAACTCCAGGGGCGGTACATCCGCTTGGTTGGATGGGTGCGGGGGAGGGGAGTCACGCTTTCTTTGGGCTGGATTAGCCACCCCGCACGTGCACGATGACGTCATTAAACGGCGCAGAGTGCAAGGGCCCCCTCTTTGGGGAATGGAGTTCATGGAGCGTACGGGGGTAACCGGGAGGGGGAAGTACCCTCTCGGTAAACGGGCCCTCTGCGCATGCGCACTCATACGTGAGGGCGTAGCTGGTTAATAAAGATTTGACACCGGTTAGCGACCTTGCCGTAGGCCCAAAACTAGGATATGCAGAAAAGTAATAAGTATGATGTTAGATTCGGTTAGGAAACACGCTGTATTAGACATTTGTTAAGGTTAGCCATTGATACCTGTCTACATTGATTGTAATCGAATGTCTAATTTTCTGCATAAAAATGCTTGTGTAAATATTGTTTTATTTCAAATTTTTATTTGTTTTCATGTTTTAATAAATACGGCCGGGGGGTCGCGAGACCCCCCGCCTTCCAAAGAAAACTCCTCTCATGTCCAATTGCTTTAATTGTTTAACTATGGTAGTGCGCAAGACAGGGAGGGGGCGTGTCGGTAGTCCCTGACCATACAGATGGGTGATTCTTACACATCCATTGAATCCCTTACTCTTGGAGACAGAAGAGGAAACAATGTACGAAAGAATGCGTTCTGAAATTAGCATATATTACAATTGCTTCTGGCCAGCAGCGCTAAACATATTCTTATTAGGTGTCCGTATGGAGAGTTCTTTTAGGAAGCACGATTAAAAAGTGATTTACAGTAAAAATCTTTCTTGAAGTGTTATTCAAGTTTACGTGCGCTAATATGTCTGTGGTGTGTGAGCATATATTGGTGTTTGTGCGTGTGCGAAAAAGCATGTATGCCTTTGTGCCACTTTTATCGTGAGCTGTGGAGGGCACACATGTTTGTATATCTACTTACTTTAGTTCAAGCACCTGCCTTTGCTTGTTTCTGTAAGTGTCTGTGCGTGTGCCTTTATCTTTCATGGCACTTTTCTGTGTGTTTGCATGTGTGAGGGCATGCATTATGTGAATGTGCATGTGTTTGGGCAGCTGCATGCTTTTGTTTTGTTTGTGTGAGTGTATGTGTGTGTGCCCTTATCTTCCACCGCAGGTCTCTGTGTTCATGTTTGCATAGCTGGCAAGGTTTGAAATGGCTATGTGTGACATTTTCATAAATTCATTATAATTATGAGTGACATTTCAACGACTATGAGTGACACTCGCGAGCAAAATCAAGCAAGCAAGAGGAGTTTACCTAGTCATCTGAATAAATGCTACAAATAACCAAGTTTTAACCGTATACAATCCCATCGAGAAGCGCATTACCATACAATAATGTCAAGGTACAACCTGTCTGTGCATTAGCTTGCACTGTGCACAACATAAAAAAATAGCCTAGCCTTTAGAGATTGTGTCTCTGCCTCGTGGCTGCATTCAGCAAAGCAAGTGTGCTGTGTATACAGGCTGTATGTGTGTGTGTCTACACAGCACAGGGCACGAATAGTGAAGTGAAGGTCGCAGTGTGCGTATCTGGCTGTCTTAGGTAAATAAAGCACATAGTGTAAATGTCAGGGCCCCCTTGCAACCAATCAAGTAGCATCAGTCTACTCCAGGGCCTCTCTGTCCCACGTGGATCCGGGCTGAGTCTCCCAGGATGTGAAAGGCCAAGGGCATAAGTCGGGAGTAAGGCTGGGCGTAGTTCGTGAAGTAATGCTTCGCGAAGCTACGCAAAGTGCAGTTCGCACTACGCAAGCTTCGCGTAGCACTACGCGAACTGCGTAGCGCACTGTTCGCAATGATTGCACAGTGCCGGATGCTTGTCCGCACTGTGCAATCATTGAAAACGGCAACTTGCACAGTGCGAGCTGGTTCTACTGCCGCTCGAGTAGATTTTTACTCGAGCGGCAGCTTTCTCAACGCGGACTGGTAGTTTCCATCGCGAGCGGTCGCGAGCATACGCGACCACTCGCAATGAGAAACCTGACCTCCCCGCGTTGAGAATCTCGCCGGAGGTTTATTTTCCACGCTCGCGATCGGCAACTTGATGTTGCTGATCGCGAACGAGGAAAAAGTCTCGCCGGGATAGTCATTTTGCTTGCTCGCGGTCGCCAACTTGACGTTGAGGACCGCGAGCAAGCAAAAATGACCGCGGCACTACGCTACGCTTACGCCACGCGTGTTTGCACTGTGCTACGTGCAATTCACGTTGTGCGAAGTAGCGCAAACTTCGCAAACTACGCGAGCGTAGCATAGCACTTCGCCCAGGGTTAGTCGGGAGTACACGCGGGTGGACGGCGTCCACCCACTATTTTCACAGGGTGGACGCCGTCCACCCTGCCAAGAAGTTGGACCCAACTGAAAAATATGCTGCATGCGTCCTGGTGTGATTTGCAAACACCGGGACACATTCAGCAGCGCCTGCACATTGTTGTCTGCTTTCGATCACAACACCGTGCAGGCGGGGAGGGGGGATTCTTAGTCCAGACTCCTGCTGGACCCATAACAAAGGTCCAATCTGAGGGGTCATCAGGTCCTCAGGCCTCCTTTTGTTGGAGTCTCCTGGCTGGCAGCAGTCAGGAGCCTCACACCTAGAAGCAAATGCAGCAGAGGGGAAACAAAGGCTCACATCTTGTTAGCACTTTACACATACTTAAGAGAGGCAGCTTTTCGCTTTGTTCAGGCTCTGTGTAGGAGATACGCATGCACTGTAAGATTGTCAGATGTGTTGGTCTTTCCCTGTATTTACACAAAATAAATAGCATTTATATTGTTCTTACTACCCCTGAGGAGGCGTTGTAATAATTTAAATATCACTATTTTTTCTTGTAAAGCACTATGGGTAGAGGAAGTTTACACTCACAAAAGGCAACAATATTTAATGTGTAGCTTACAAAAGTGTGAACCTTCTGCCTAAATCAGGAGGGTTTCCCTGTATACTTGAAATGTGCTTTAATGTACTCATGATAGACATGTTAAACATATATGTTAGGGCTAAAGATCTGATGTCACTTCTTATGATGCCACTTCCTGTGATGTCACGCGCTGTGATGTCACGCGCAGTAATGTCACGCGCAGTAATGTCACGCGCAGTAATGTCATGCGCCGTGATGTAATTTGCGTACTGATTAACTAGGTTAGTCACCGCACTTCTTTTTTTAGGACTTGTGCCCTGGCGGCTATTATCTGCGAAGGGTGCAGCGCGGGGCCCTGCTCGGCGCGGCCCCCTGCTGGAGGACTGCGGCGCTGCTATCTACAGCGGAGGTGTCCCTGAAGATCAGCTGCTGTGTGGTGAGCTCTGCTGCCCGGCCGATAGGCCTGGACTGGAGGGTGCTGGAGGCTGGGTCGCACTGCTTGGCCTTGGCCCCTGGCCTTCCTATCCCTCTGACTTTATATCACTGACCAGGCACCCCCGTACCTATTGGACTCGCCGGCTGGTGTTGCCGCCTGGTCCCTCCTCGGCCCTTCTCGCGTGGCCCGTCCTGATTAGCGGCCCTTCCTGCTGTGGGGTTACGACACGATTGTCCTTGCCTAGCGCACGGAGGGATAGGGGGTAGCCCCATACCTGTGCAGGCTGCCGCTGCTGCTGCTCACCTTGGTGTACTGCTGCTCTGGCCTGGCATGGCTGCTGTGTGGTGGCGACGCGCACCAGGCCTGCAAATTTCTGGTGACTGGACCCTGTGCACACGTGTCTGGGGAGCTTGTGTGTTTGGGGTGTCGAGATGGGCAAGCCTGATAAGATTCAGCTGAAGATCAACTTCGAGCAGCGTAAGTCTAGGCGCTATGAGGACTCAGCGGAGTCCGCGATGTCTGCGCCTGATAACCCAGCGGATGATCCTATCGGCAATATTAAACAGATCATAGCGTCCATGCAGCAAGGTCTGTCGGCCATTGACTCCAAAATCGATACTTTGGCCTACAGAATGGACAGAATTTCGGGGAGGGTCGACAAACACTCAGAACGCCTCGACATGGCGGAACGCCGGGTCGCTGAGACAGAGGAGGCCCAGTCTGATTCTAGCAACGCCCAGAGGAGTGTGGAGAGGGCCTTGGCTGCCTTGCAGGACAGAGCCGAGGACTTGGAAGCCAGATCGTGGTGCAGCAACCTCCCCATTACGGGCCTGGCTGAATCTACAGCGACGGGCAATATGGAGTCCTTCGTTGAGAAATTGCTTATGACACTGTTGGGTGCTGATACCTTCTCCCCTATGTTTGTCGTGGAGAGGGCGCACCGCTCGTTGGGCCCCAGACCCCAGCCTGGTACCCCTCCGTGGCCCATCATTGCCAAACTTTTGAACTACCGCGACAGGGATGCCGTGTTACGAAAGGCAAGAGAACTTGGCAGCTTGTAATATGAGGGGGCTTCGATCTCTTTATTTCCTGACTTTACTTTTAAAGTTCATGAGGCCAGGAGGCAATTTACTCCTCTGAAACGTAAGTTGCGAGACCAGAAGATAGATTATGCTATGCTGTATCCTGCACGTCTAAGGGTGTTGTTTGATGGTAAGGCCAAGATATTCTCGGACCCACAGTCCCTACAGAAGGCTCTCAAAGACTGGGAAAAGTCCGGCAAGCGCGGGAAGGGACAGAATGCACTCCCAGTGTGGATGGTGGTAATGGCAGCCTAGATGATAATGGCTGAGGAGCGGCAGTTGGGCATAATATGTTCCACTGCTTCGATGTGTCCACTATCGTTATGCTGGGCTACATACTGAGTGCATTGTCGCTGTTCTGATGTTAGTACTCTGTGCAGCTTGCTGGGTTCACTTCGGCTGGCGCAATTAGTTTGCGACCGATTGCCGTTTTCTACTTGTCTATGGTTTCTTGAGTTACTATATGTGGGGCGTCCTGCCTGCCGCTCTGGCAATGGACACTCACACGATTTGGGATCTATAGGTGTCTCCTAATTGTCATTGTTTGTCGTAACTGAAGCTTTATGATTGATGTTCGTGGCGGGGGGTAGACTAGTTCGACATTGCTGGGTAACATCCGCCCCAATGCGTTACACGCTGTTTTTCTCTACATTTCTAGGGGTTTATTGTTGTATTTGTGCAGTATATTTGCAATCTTTGAATGTATTGCTGCGGTAGGGAGGGCTGTAGCTTGCCTTTGCTTAGTTGGGGTATGCAAGGCGTGGGTGTGGGGTGGGACAGGAATTTCTGTTGTATTTCTTTATTTGCAGATCACACGTTTTTATCTGTCCATGATGAGCAGGGTCCAATACGCTTACATAGGTTTGGATTGCACGACACGGATAACTGTGAAAGATGCACTATGCCGGGTGCCGATTTTTTTCATTTGGCCTGGCAGTGCCCCCAGTTGGAGGATTTCTGGGTAAACATTTTTAAAGTACTAAATGATATTGTGGGTCTCTCTCTCACTCCTGACCCCCTGCTAGCACTGCTAGGCTATACGAAGCCCCTCCGGAAGAATGTTCGGAAGCTGGTAGCTATAGGTCTTCTTCTAGCAAAATGTAGACTTGCAATGAGATGGATGCGTGGTCCTGTACCTACTATTGCAGAGTGGGAAAACGATATGGTATATTGTAATACACAATCAGTTGTCTACAACAAATTGCTTCCACCACGCAGCCGTCCGAAGGGTTTCTGGGGTCTATTTACACAATACCAATTGGCATGACAAACTACTGATGTTGACTAGGACTGATGCGCTTTGAGCTGCTACTATTGATCATTGTGAATGCCTCCTTGGTAAACTGTAGATATGTTGATATTGTCTCCAGTTGGTTAGGACATGCCTCCTATACCGTTTCTCTGTAACTGCCAGTAAAATGTACAATCGTTGTATATTAGGCCGCTCCTATGTACTTTTGTATATGCCTCTGTATTCATAGGTGTACTCTTTCAATGGTGATTCTGGATTATGTGATCTGCTCTCTTTTTCTGTTGCTTTGATTGTCTTTTTTCTTTGTTTCAAAATCAATACAAATATTTAAAATACATTTTTTTAAAAATGTAAACAAAAGAGGAAGCACAACTGAAAATGTAAAAGTTTATATTGATTGTGAATTAAACAAAATATTTCAATATTTGAACATTTGTTTGTTATATGTTTCTTTTTGTATTTTAGTGCATTGTTTTGAGGTTTAAATCATGAAAATTGCTTAGGCTGGGGGACCCCATCTTCCAATAATGACTCAGTTTGGGCCACCACATTCTAGGGTCCACAGAAGTCAAAAGGTTATGAACCCCTTACCTAGATATCTTAAAAACTGTTTGTTTCAGGCATAAAACCAAAAGTAAATTCTGCTCACATATTTTGTGAGGGTTCACTCACATCATGCATTAAAACAAGCATAGACAATATAAATCGCTTTGTTCTTTGTGTAGTGGAAAGTAAAATACTAAGCTTCATAACTCAATAAAGGTACCACATGGACAGCAGCAGCACAACCTTTCCTGAATCTGGAAGAAACTGGCATGATATCCCTTTATAGGGGGTTCTGTGTTTTGATGCTACTTTATAAAATCGACAAATTGTTGTAGTGACCATTTGGTGTAATGTATGCAGGGGTTTTTATGCCAGTGGACTGTCATGTTTTGTGTATTCCCAGCTTTGCAGGGCAGTGAGCTTTGCGCGTCTATGTGGTGTACAATCCTATTGTGTAGTGCAGAGCAGGTGTTCTGGGGTCAGCTGTGGATGGACAGTGTAATAGCTGCCTTGCTGATTGTGTTCCAGTTTCACAGGGAGATCTGTGCATGTGTACATGTGTTGCGGGTTATGCATACTTTATCGGTCGGGCAGATGCGTGTTTTGTGTGGTTGAACAGTGAAACTTATCTTGGAGATCCGCTTATTGCATGCTTCCTCCATTCCATCTGTTTGCTTCCTCGCTGCACACTGGCCCATCTTCTGCTTGCCCCTCCACCCACTTGCTTTAGTCTCTGTCGTCTCTTTCTCTTCGCACTCGGTTCCTGTATTTCTTGATATTTTCTGCCTCCGTTCCATCCCTGTGTCCTGTTCCTCCCCCTCTATTCAGTTGTCTGCCTTTCCTTTCTGTGGGCCTCATTCATTTCCATTGGGCAAGGATTAAAGACCCCCCCTATGACTCCAGAGGTTATACATATGCTGCATTCACAGGAGTGTTGCCCACTCTTCCTGTCCCCACTTAGCTCCCTGTTTCTTTGCATGGGTGTCAGGGCCTCCTCCACACCTGGGAAGTGGGGTTGAACCAGGATCAGACTGTAGGGATAAACAGGATAATCAACTCAGGTGCCATCTCACCCCCTACCCTCCAGGTCGCCCCCCTGCAGAACCGCCCAACAAATGGTCTCCCTATCGGCCTCTTAATCAACAAGTCTCCGGACCCACATTTGCAAGGCCATGGGTTCAGCCTCCCTTTGTCTTTCATATTGTATTACATGAGCTCGACCACAGGGTATTGAAGTGCTTTGCATGGGAGCCAGTTGTATTGCACAGGAACACACCGATTATGTAGGCACGAGGAGGTGGAGCAGTTTGCCCGGAGTGGCGGGATGTTGGGTCGATGCAGAGACTCAAGCCTTGTTCCCTGGCTCTGGATTCAGCATCTTTGGCCGTTGCCTCCCATCCTCTCTAAGCGTGACTGAAAGAGGTCACTACACGATGTACTGATTTGATTTTACAGTTTTATATAGCGCGAACTCGGGTTCAGGGGCACTGGCACACTTTAAATGAGCATCACACTTTTTTTGCAGTATCTAGAACTCTTAATGTTTGAAATATTGCATATGCTTGCAATCACATGTTTAAGCTGTGTGCCCTGGATATAGAACACTATGTATAATGTTACTCTCTACAGCTTACATTCTCTGACTACTTGCTAACACAGAAAGCCTTATCCTACTATACTCCTAAACACTGCATGAAAAAATGACATTCATTTACTCTTGCTTGATTCCTCTCCTTTCTTTCTTCAGAGTGACCCTCTTCTTGGCTTCCATCCTCTGCATATCTTCTATTTCTGAGAATAGAAGTTTAATTAAACAATAGTCTCCTCTGTCTCTTACCTGTCTGCCCCAATCCTTCTTATTGTAATTCTGCATTTGGCTGATACCTCATTTTATAGATCACAACATCTCCTCTTTAAATCCCTATCCCTGTAATCTAACAATAACTAATCTCTGCCAGCTTATCTATCCCACCAACAGTTCACCTGAAACCACAGAGCCTCCACTAATGATCACACTTACCTGATATTAATATATAACAAAGTAACAGGAGTAAATGGATGCAATTTCTCTTGAGAGCACATAACTAATCAAAATAACCAACTGTAACCACTGGACTAACCACTAACCTTGGGTTCTGGAGTAGCGTGCTATTAGTTGTAAAGCGCTTTGACGCCTCGTCAGGGGTAGTAAGCACTATATAAATCCAATTACAATTACATGACAGCCATGGAGGATTTCTCATTCACTTTATTACAAAGAGCATTACAGCCTATGTTTGGCACTTGTAATATGGCAGAGGGGATACCCGTCACGTTTTGTTAAAGTTTCACATTTGAGAAACCTTAAATAAGATCCCGTGTGTCTCAGGTAAGAGAATGCCTGCTATTAATTTAGCATAATAATAGTATACTCCTAATTGCAGGATTATATTATGTTTATAATTTTCAGTAGTAAGGCACCACTGGAAATCATCCACTGTGCACATGTGAGCAGCGCACAATTTATAAAGGCATCAAAACAAGATGCGTTGGGGGTTTCAGAGATAAAGCTTAGAAATTAGGTTTCTGTTGAACTCAGATGGCGAAAAGAAGTGAGACATGCATTGGCAGTAGGATGGTAAATAAAAAGAATCAGGTAGGAAATGAGACGAACAGTGAATAGATTTCTAGGTGTGCTAAATTCAACATTGCAGTGTCTTGCTTCCACCTCACTCCCTGCCTCTTTATCTCACTCTTGCAGGTGCTTGTTTATCCCTGTTTTGTCCCTGTGTCACTGTTTGTCTGCCTTTCTCTTCCCCTTTCCTTCTTTTTGGGTTTTTCTATCCCCTGCTCTGGATCAAAGCCTGTTGAGGAAAAATAAATACGTGTCCCCAAAAATATGTGCATCCAAACAGTGGAGAGACTGCATGTGTCGACTGAACAGTAAGGACAGATAATCTCATAAACAGAATGTAAAAATGAATAAAAGAGAAAAGTGTGCTGACAGACTTTGAAATAGGCCTAGATTATATATATTGCAACACTGACATTACACAACAGAATCAAGAGTTCATGGTTAGCGGTGCACAGTCTGATGCAGGATGTAGGAAGCAGAAGCAGAGGCAGGAGCTTGAAGGGCGCAGTTTGGGCGTGAAGCTTGTGTGGTCTGTGGCCGCTGAGGTGAGGCTGAAGAGAACGGGCCACGAGAATCGAGTGGAAGCACAAGAGACATCTGAGGTTCACAGGTGGTCCAACCGGGGGCTCCCAGTCCACACGGGCCTCTGGAGCTGTGGCCCCCAGACTGAGGCCCCGCTGACACCAGTCCCTCGCAGATCTTGACTTCCACATCACTGGGGGAGCACACGAGTTCTCACAGTACTTGATGGTTGCTAATGCCATTGATCAATATACCTACCAAACAGGCAGCCCTTCACCCCGACAGCACTGAGCATTCTGGGGCTGTTGTCCCCCCGCATTACCGCCGAACATTCCCACCACGCCAGCTGGTGGGGTGCTGGTCGCTCCTTGCAGCACGGAGGCACAATATCAGACCGAGACACATAGTGTGCTGCAGCCAGCTCCCAGGAAGAGGAGGTTCGTGCCAGGACTGCCAAGACTTCCTGCATAGCTCGCAGGCCTGCGTCTGCCTTGAAGGTCAGCAGAGCATGCATTCGAGATACAGAGTGTGAGAGGCTGGCCTGGTATATGCTGTCCACTAATGTAAGTGGGCACATTGCACCAGTCCAGATAACCCTTATGGTGATTTAAGAGGTCTCAGACAACCTTAGAAAGCTATCCAAGTGGTAGCTGTGGAGAGGAGCCTTCAGGCTGAGTCTTGAAGGAGAGTAAAGCAGCTTGTTTAACCAGAATGCAATCTTATAGTATAGATTAAATGAAAAGAGAACCACACAAGGTATTTATAAAAATATGTATTTATTATAAAATACTCTATAGTACGTTCCAGTATCTCCCACATGGAGATAGACACAAAGCATACAATAGTATAGCAAAGAAATCACAGTAAATAGCACTAATACACAGTGGGCCCCAGGGGGGACCAAACCATATACAAAAAAAAGTGGTAAAAGAACCACGACTCGAGTCAGGACAATGTCGAGAGGACATAGAATTGCTGGGACCCCAAGGCACCACCCAAGGTGAGTAGTTAGGGACCCCACGGAGTGCGTGTGCAGTGTGAGTACATGACCGCGTGCTCCGTACAAGCCTATGGGTAAGTCGCGGTTGGATTTTTAAAGATTAGGAACCCTTCCCAGTGGACTATGAAGAAACCCCATGGAAGACAGAAGGTTGGAGAGCCACCCCACCCGTGGATACCGAAGTATCCAAGTTACCTAACCCAGGGAAGCCTGGTGCATAGGTGTGAAGTGGTGTCAGAAACTGCAGTTGAACCCAATGGAAGACTTCGAAGAAGAGCCCCGGCTGGAAGGGAGAAGAATTTCCATTGGAATCCAAATGTGGATCCTTGTTGAAGAGTACCTGAAAGCAGAGGGGACAGTGTCTGGGTCACTTGAGAGTGACCAGGGGCTCGAAGACGAATGTCCACCAATGTCAGGTGCTTCAGGATAGTTGACAGGGACCTTGACTCTGCAGCTGCGGGGACCAGGAGACTTTGAGGATGACCAGGAGCCAGAGGCGAGCTGCCCCACAAAGGATGTCAAGTGCTGAGGGGTCGGCGTCTGGCGGGAATACCAACAAGCCTTGGCACCAGCAACCCATGCAGAAGGTCAAGGAAGTGTACGGTTCAGACCAGCAAGGTGCAGGAGTCTCACCACAGCCGAGGGAGTCGGGGCAAGCCTGGAGCAACCAGTGGAGCCCAGGAAAAGCAAAGTTGACCCTCAATTGGACCCACTGGCAGGAGGCATAGGAGTCGCAAGAGGACCTCGAGCAGCTTCACAAACTGACAGGCCACGGAGCACATGGTGCAAGGTGGTTGAAGATCTTTGTGGAAGAAGATGTCAAAGGTTGGGTCTACTTGGAGCCCAATGCACTTATCGCAGGATTGCCAATAAGCACACGCACTTGCAAAAGTATGCTGTGCACAGGGGTAGTGGTGTTGCAGCCCCCACGAGGGATTCTGACCTCAAACTTGGTGAAAGGGCAGCTCGGACCTCGAGGGACGTAGAAACCCCCCTCCTGTGTTGCTGAGCCTTTCGGAGTCCGTAGGAGCTCGGGATCAGCAGACCTGCAGCAGGGGATTGACTCCTTCACTCCAAGGGAGATTATCTTCAGGTGTCTTGGATGCTCCACAGGTCCTAAACGGATCCTGTACGGTGCACAGGCACAGATGATGCAGCGGACTGAGAGGGAGATGAAGTCAGGCCCAAACAAAGTCCAGCGAAGTCCAGAGTGCCCAGACGGTCGAAGTGCAGTGGTTTCAGTTCTGAATCTTGTCCACGACGAATCTAAGGTCCTACAGCCAGGTAATCCCTTAAGTATCATCGGGAGAGGGTTGGAAAGATTCAGGGGACCCTCCCAGGGGATGGTCGGGACAGGGGGGAGGTTACTCCCATGTCCTTTGTCCAGTTTCATGCTAGAGCGGGGGCCAACGGCTCCCAGGACTGGTTTGAACTGGACTATGCACAGGGACACCAAATGTGCCCCTCATGCAGACTTTCAGTCGCTGGCAAGCGCACCCACCCAGCCCTAATACACAAAATCCTGTCTGGGAGGTGGTCACACCTCCCTGTGACAGGATGCTTATTGTTCTGCCTTCCCCTGCTCGAGCTTGTCTCAGCAGCAGGATGGCAAAAATGTGTCTCTGTTCAGCAGCAACCATTTTGTGCTGTCCGGAGCTAGAAGGCTGGTACCGGGAACACCAGGGACCCCACGAAGCATGTGTCTGAGGGGTGAATCATACCTCCCACACTGGTTACCGGTGTGGGGGTATGATTCCAACATGTTTGACACCAAACAGGATAGGGTTTGTTTCAGCCGTTTGAGAGTTGGTCATCACGCGGTCGTGTAATGCCCCTCTATAGTAGTATATGGCTGCTTCACTGACAACCCGAGAGAATGGACTCCGTAGGCTGTAGGGGTGTCCTGCTCATGCAGGGGCACCCTCTCACTTAGTACCAAGCACCCTGCCATCAGGATTGTAAAGGCCTTCTATAGGGGTGACTTATAGGTTTTAAGTACAGTGACCCTTAGATATAGTAAACCTATATCTTAAGTAGGTGGTGCATGCACCGACCTGCACAGGCTGCAATGGCAGGCCTGTAGTTCCATTTTGCATGGCCTCTCATGGGTGGCATAATACATGTTTCAGCCCATGGGAGGCCTTTGGGGTACCTACGCCCTGGGTACATGTGTACCATATACCAGGGACTTACAAGGGTACCTCAGTATCCAATCTGGAGTGTACCAAAGTACATAACATAACTGTTCAGGGAGAAAGCAGATGGACTGGGGTCCTGATTAGCAGGATCCCAGTCAGACTAGTCAAAAACAGTGTTACATCAAGCAAAAAGTGGGGGTAACCATAAGAAGCAGATCCTACTTTCCTACACTGAGCCTGCATGACAACGGTGCTGCCAGTGGAGAAGGTGGCGAATCCCTCCTGGAGAGCGGCACAAGCCAAGGTCCAGAGAAGCTCCAAGGAAGAAGGAAACTAGGATGGCAGAGATTGCTGAGCTCTGGTGGGAGGGTGGAGTATGAGCTAAGGTAAGGCCATAGTGCTGTGGCACACAACTGGTAGGTGCGGAGGTGGCTGGCTTTAGGTCGGTGCAGCTTGTGCCTTCCTTTTAGAACCACATAACAGCTCTGCCTTTACCATTTTTACTACAACATTGCCACTATCCCCCCCATACTTGATCTCGGCCAGTAAGCTCAGTTTGGTTGCAATTCCCTGCTGGGATACGCAGTGCGTCCCCACTGAGTAGCCACAGGCTAAGAATAGGCCACAAGTGCTCAAAACAGCCAACTGAGAACCATTGTAGTGAGATCTGATACTTTTAAGACAGCATAAAGTATCTAAAAAGGACACGAGGCTCAACTCATATTCGGTACTGGTGTGCTCGCGCCTCTTCCAGTAGGCAGTGAACAATAAAGGGTGATGTGTAGCCACAGAAGGAAGGTGACATTGGCTCTGGCTTTTACTGTGAGATGACTGGGATCAGGTGCTGCATGAATCAATGGGAGGTGGGGCCTCCTGACACCCATTGGAATAACTTGGAGAAAAAGATCCCAGCATGTGATCAGGGAAATCCGGGGCTACAGTGGTGACCCAAAAGAGGATAAAGGAAGACGCCAAAGCAGCCAGGCTAGCCAATGGCACCGACACCTATAGCGGTATCTTCACACTAAACTGCAACAATTTAGGGGGTGTGGCCAACTGCCGATTGTCATGGCCGCAGCCTAGGAAAGCTCCGACCGGCCACCGTGAAATACCCCCCTAAATCCACTCAGTCATCCGAAAAAACTGCTAAGACCAGACCGAGACGGCTGTCTTCCTACGGGGAGTCCCCGGGGGCGCGCGATCGCTAGCGGCCCAACAGATACATTGAGACAGCGTGAGGAAGTGGTGGGGCAGAGCCGGCCAAGAAACGAAGGGGCGTCGGCCGACGCCTCACTGTGAGACCGCAGCTTTGCGGGCCTCGCGTAAAGACCCAGAGGCAAAAGAATCCGCACCTGCGACCCCGGAGGGTGCTTCCATATTTCAACACACAGCGGGAGCCCCTGAGGAGGTAGAGAGGTGAGGAGATCGCCGAAGCTCCAGAAATGCGTAGAGGCCTGAGGGCGGGCTAGAGGAGTGACACCGGGGGGAAATCGGGAGAACCCTGTACAAAGACACATAAGTAATGGGATTAACAAGAAGGGGGTGACCACAAGACCATACCGACCACACCCTTCCACCCTTTTCGCCATCTTATTTATTTATTTATTTAGAAAGTTTTGTATAGTGCGAACATGACCCTAGAGGGTATCAGAGCGCTTTACAGAGGGATGCGACACATATGAGGGGGGTAATCGTGGCAGAATCATAGCAATAGACAAAAATAACAATAGTTACGTGACGACATGATAGACAAAAAATAGCAATAGTTACATAACAACATAATAGTGGGCAAAAAGAATTAGTCAGTAGGATAAGGCGAGAAAGTCATCAGCGTGATAGTAAATGAGGTGACTCAGGACCCCCACTGGACTTCAGGACAGGCAAGTATTCATCAGTAGCGCTTTCATTTCCTTTTTGAAGGACACTGTTGATGGAATCAGTCTCATTTCCGTTGGAAGGGAGTTCCAGATTCTTGGGGCGATTCCTGAGAAGGAACGGTTGTAGATTTTAGTTTTTTTAAATTTCTTTGGTTTAAGTAGGAGGGTGCTGGAGCTCCTGAAGGTACGGGCACCACCCGACAGCTCAAGTTTTTTTGCGAGGTAGAGAGGTGTGTTGAAGTGAATGGCTTTGTGGGTCATGCAGGCAAGTTTTAGGTGTATCCTTGCTTCGAAAGGTAGCCAGTTGAGAGTTTTCAGTTCCGGGGAAATGTGATTGTACTTCTTGGAGCCTGTGACGAGCCTGGCGGCCGCATTCAGTGAGACTCTGAGGGGGGCCAGTCTGTACTTAGGCAGACCGCAGAGTGTTGCACTTCCATATTCCAATCGTGAGGTGACTAATGCTTGTACTGCGGACTTGATGTCATCAGGGGGAAGGAAAGGTTTTAGTTTCCTTAGGATGCTCAGTGTGAAGTTCGCTCCTTTGGTAGAAGCACTAATGTGATCCTGCATGCTCAAGTTCCTATCCAACACTATACCCAGGGATTTCGTAGAGTCTATGATATGTGGTGTGCAGTTGAGAGCAGACAGATTTTTCATGTATTCCTCAATGATGGGTGCTTGCTTGGGCGGGGAAATAATTCCGTTTTGAGGGCGTTTAGTTTGAGATGGTTGAAGGTAAGCCAGTTAAGGGTTTTGTGTAAGGTTCCGTTGAGTGACTTGATATCGTCAGGCGAGGAGATTTTCATGTACACTTGGGTGTCGTCTGCATACATGTGGTATTGGATGTTAGATGCTTTGAGGATTTCGGTGAGGGGTTCAATGAATAGGTTAAAAAGTGTTGGTGAAAGTGAGGAGCCTTGGGGCACCCCCAGGGTGCAGGGACTGGGATGGGAGAGGGATTGGTTGGATTTAATTCTCTATGTTCTATTATGGAGAAAGGAGGCAAACCATTTTAGTACTACGCCAGAGAGCCCCATCCTATGTTCCAGAAGGCTCAGGAGGTTGTCATGTTTGACCGTATCGAAGGCTGATGAGAGGTCGAGTAGGATTAATAGGCAGGATTCGTTCCGGTCAAGTAGGGTAAGCGCGTCATCAACTATGTGAGTGATGGCTGTTTCGGTGCTGTGGCCTTGACGGAAGCCCGATTGAAATTGGTCTAGTAGCTGGAATTCCTCAATGTGGTTACATAGTTGTACCTGTACACATTTCTCAATGAGCTTTGCCAGAGTAGGGGTGTTAGTGATTGGTCGGAAGTTATTCAGATCCTCAGGGTCCGCCGTAGGTTTTTTGAGAATGGGGAGAACTAGCCCGGACTTTAGGCAGTCAGGGATCTCACCTTGAAGTAGGGAGGCATTAACGATCTTGGTCCAGAGCGGAACTGGAGGCCTAATCATTTCTTTAAAGAAATATGAGGGAAGGGGATCGTTGAAGTCATTCGAGGGTTTCAGGGTAGAGAGAATGTTGAGAATGGAAGTGTCATTGAAGGTTGAGAATTGATTCCAATGCGCATTGTTTTTATGGGAGTGGTAAGTAGGAAGAGGGGACTGGGGAGTTAGGTGGGAGTCTGGTAAGGATGATAATTCGAGCAAGGCAGACCTTAGATCAGATTCAATTTTGTTGGATTTTTCAAGGAAGAAGGCAGCAAAGTCCTCGCAATTAGGTTAGGGACTGGCGGTGATTGTCAATTGAATGGGTGTGTTGCTGGATTGCCGTTTGATCAGTTCAAACAGCATTTTGGGGCGATGTCTGGCTTTGTCTTTGTCTGAAGAAGGTCGCTTTTGCAGTTCTGATGTGTTTGTTGTACAGACTCCTTCTTACTCTCAAACGTTTGAGGAGTTTGGTAGATGGAGAGGATCTACAAGCTCGTTCCGCTAGTCTTAAGTTGCGCCTGTCTGAGTTTAGGCAGTCATTGAACCAAGGATTGGAGTCTTTGTTGGATTTTCTTTTTAGTTGAAGGGGGGCAATTGCATCCAGAACGTTTAGCATGGAGTTGTTGTAGTGATTGGTGAGTTCATGGACATCTGTCATGAGCATGGGTGGAGGCAGGGACAGATTGCTGCGTGATATGAGGTCGTCCATGTTTGTGTTTTGCATTGATCTTTTCCAGTGTTTCAATATCTTGGGTTGAAGTCTTTGGGTGTTCCATCGTTCAAGTATGAGGAAGGTGATAAAGTGGTGATCTGACCAGTCACATGGGGCTATCGATTCAATCCGAATGGTGTCGGGTTGGAGATGATTAGATCGTCGGTCAAGCCCAAGTTGTGTGTTGGGCTGTCGCAGAATTGAGTCAGGTTGAAGTCAAGTAGGAATTTTTTAAGACTGTTCACGGCCAGGTCATTCGGGTCATTCCAATGTAGGTTGAAGTCTCCCTGGGGGCAATGAAGACCTAGATTGGATGAGATGGTTTCCATGGTTTGTTCAATCAGAAGGGGGTTATCTCCTGGTGGATGGTGGATGGTAGAAGATGTATATGTTGCATAGGGGTCTTTATTTGCTGAAGATGTTGATGCTTAGGTATTCACAGGATGAGAGAGAAGCGGACAGCGATTGTTTCGCTGAGAGACTGTTATGGTAAATACAGGCGATGCCTCCCCCTCTTAGCTCTGTCAAGTCTGATAATGTTGTGAGTAGGAGGAACTAGGATGTCCAGGACAGGACCCCAGGAGACATTGAGCCAAGTTTCAGTGAGAATCAGGAGGTCAAGTTCCTGATCAAGGATGAGGGCAGCGATATCCGAGGCATGTTTCACTGCGGATCTGCAGTTGAGAAGGATGCATTTCAGGTGAGTTTTGGAGTCAGTGGGAGTAGACTGTGCAATGTGAACTTGCATGAGGTTCGTGGTATTTAGTGCATTGGAGTTATATGTGGGGGTTCTATGCAGGTTTAGTGTAATGGTTTGAATGGTCTCCGGAGTGACTGTCAGATTACTAGGACCTTTAAAAGGGTTAGCAACATAGCTTGAGTAAGTCTGGATGTGACTGGGATGTCAGGTTGAGTGGTGTTGTAAGTTAGAAGAAGGGAGAGAATGTCCGGGCCAGAGAGGTGGTTTTTAAATCTAATGGGTCTGGACGTGGCGTTCGGGTAGGGAGTAGTGTTCCAGGACCGGAGGGGGATGTATGCTTAGGGTCCCTCCTCGTCTCAGCAGGAGGAGTGGGAGTCTTAGGGTAATGTTTAGGTATTTGCAGGCACGACTGCGGGGCCTTGTTGGATGATAAGTCTGAGGCCAGCTCTGAGGTGATGGTTATGAGCTTTTGTATGTCATTTTTGAGTTTTTGTAGCTCCCAGTTGATTTCCTTTAGTCTGGAGGCCGCATAAGGCTGAGTGTCAGTGAGCGTGGGGGGCGGGAGAGGGGTCAGTCCCGGGTGTGGTAGTAGTAGGGGAAAATATGCGAGGATGGTAAGGAGAAGGGACGATTCCTGAAGGGGAAGTCAGTCGGTGTTGGCCAGGTGAGGAGGGTTGGTAGATGTTTTGGAGTGGTTAGGAGGCTTGGGAGGCAGAGGGGTTCGGTTCGGGGGTGTGAGCTGTTCAAGGTAGCAGGAGAGGTCATTTGGTGATGTAGGAGGATTCCTTGAGGGGCCAGAGGTGTGGGCGAAGGGCTAGAGTCCCAAGATGGTATGGGAGGGACATTGTTAGTGGGAGAAATGTTTATGTGGGCATTGGGCAAGAGAGTGTAGGTCTCAGGTGGAGTAGTATGGTGCTTGGGATTAAGAATGTAGGCTTCTTGTTGGTCCTGAGAAATGGGTGACGGATTAGAGTTCTCTGGAGTTTTGAGAGGGGGACTGTTGTTAAGGGAGTTCTTAATGACGGCGAAACATTCATCAAAGATTTCTAGGTTACGATTTGCGGCTTGTATAAGGTTAATCCCATTATTATAAATGGATATGGTAGCCGTCGCTTTGAATGTGGGTGAGGTGACTACAGAGAGTCTTAGGCCATGAGGAATTTTCTTAGAGGAGGAGATACTGAGTAGTGAGTAGAAGGCATTTCCCCATTGTGCCCTTCTTTTAGAGTAAAAGATCAGATCATTTGTGATAGTTCCTTTTTATGGCAGTAATAAGGGTCAGAGATTAGGGTTTCTGGGTTCGATTTAAGGAGTCTGTGTTTAAGGGATTTGGCTGCATTTTTAGATAGGTTCGGTGGGTAGTTAATTATGTAGCTATTCTGACCTAGCCTCATAAGACTGGAGTCCGGACTGCTCCGTGCATAGGAGGTCATGGTTCATTAAGATGTCTAAGGTCCTGCGTTGAAGAGACTCAGGAGAAGGGTAGCAGAAGGGTGGTGGAGTCTAGTGTGAGTCCTTAGTGACGAAAGTGGGCGTAGGTATTGTCTGAATAAATGGAACTACAGGCAAAAGGAGGCTTACAGAGAAGTCCGTTACCCGGGTTGATAGCGTGATTTGGGGGGCAGCAACAATGATAGCGGAGTGCTGTGATAGGAGCCCAAGTAGTGGGTGTAGGACACCAAAAGGAGGTTGAGGGGGTATGTGTGTATGGACAGTGGTACTTCGTGGTGAGTTAGCAGAGAGGGTAGGCTTACTTGGACAGTAGCCTTGGTCTATATTAGGCCAGGATGAATATTGCGATTTGAGTGTGGGCTGCAGCGTGACAGGGCATTCTAAGATGGTCGCATAGTGTGAGCAGTGTGAGGAAGGTAGGAGCAGAAAGGAAAGCAGTGTGTAGTGTGTTAGGTCATTCGCAGATGTCCGCAGCAATGGGAGATTGAGGCGTCGGGGAGAGTCTAGGATGGTTGCAGTATGAGAGGGCAATGTGAGGAGATTAGGGAGTAGAAATCTGATCAAATCTCTAGGATGGTCATATAATGCGATCAGTGTGAGGGGCTGAGGGAGAAAGCTGGGATGAGAGAGCTGAGATGGCCACCTCGTGAGAGCAGTGTGAGGTAGGTAAGGAGCAAGAAGCTAAGCAGTTTGCAGTGAGACATGCAATTCTAAGATTGCCGCCGCAAATGGAGATTCAGTGGTAGAGGGACAGATCTAAAATGGCCGCAGTGTGAGGGCCAAATGAGGGAATGAGGGAGGAAGGATTGGAAACCTAATCCAAGATCTAAAATGGCCGTGTAGAGTGGGCAAAGTTAGGAGAAGTAGTGAGCAAGGTCAGGCATCGGTTAAAAACAAGGAGCACAGTGCCTCCATTTAAATTGGATAAATGCCATGATGAGATGAGAGGGGTTACTTGCCGCCATTGGGAGTGACTGATCAGCTCTGGAGGCGGGTTAGGTCCGCCCGGCCAAGCTCTCTGTGAGGCGATGGTAGGCCATCCCCTGAATAAATGAATAACTGGTCGACACGAAGGGGCCTCGTCTCTCTGCCTGCTCGCAACAGCACCGTGGCCCAGGGACCCCCCCGGGACACCTGTATTAACATCTGGATAGGTGGGCGCTTTTGGGGCTAGACTGCTGAACTGGCCGCATATTACCGAAAGTAGGGCAAGACCCAGGACTGTCTGCTGAATGGCCCGGTGACACAGGGGGTGGTAATGGAAGTTGGTATGTAGTGGAACTGAAAAGACTGCTCCACATAGCAGCTGCTTTTGGGTGAGAGGTGATGCAAACAGCAGGGGGGTGTGAGGTTCCGACATGTCGCAGGTGGCTGCCTTACCCCTTGTGGGCGACAGACTGCCCTTCCGTCCTCCCTCCCCCCGTGATCCCCTCCAAAGATCTATGAGAGCTGGCAGCACGAGGTGTGGCAATTATAACCACCACAACAGTGGAGCACGTCACAGAGCACCGAGAAGAGGGTACTCTGCGCCACAACAGATTCTGGGCAGGGTGTGGTTTCGGATAAGAGTCCCGACAGGCCACAGGTGGCTGTTTCACCCCTGGCAGGCATCAGACCACCCTTCTGCCCTCCCAAAATGACTGGCAGAGGTGCTCCAGAATGACGACAAAGGGACACCGGACAGCCCTTCAAACGAAAATGAACAAGTACGCCCAACCAAGAGTAGAGGCCCACACAGGGGAGGGAGATAATTGCACTCCCCCAGCCAGACGCAAAGCACGAAAAAGGACGGCTCTCCAACCCTGCAAGATATCATGGCTGCTATACCAAAAGTGCAAACCTCCTTGGAAGGCAAGATTGATACGGTCTCGACGGAAGTGACTTTGATACGAGCTGATCTGCGAAACATGGGGGCACAGGCCAAAGAAAATGTAGACTCTATCGCTGCGCTCCAAACTGAGACTAAAGCTCTTCGAATCCAAGATGGGGAATTGAAAGAACTGAGTGTTGGAAACTAGAATGGAAGACGCGGAGAGCCGCTCTTGGCAAAACAACGTCCGTATTCTTGGTGTCCCGGAGAGAGCGGAGGGCCTGGCAGTTGACCTGTTCTGGAAGACCTGATCCTCCAACATCTCCAACCCAAAAACTTGTTGAAATATTTCTTGGTGAAGTGTGCTTATCGGGTGCTGGGAGCGGCGACGCGACCAGGAAATCCCCCACGTCCAATCATAGACCGAATCTTTAATTTCAGCGATTGGGAGATAATACTGCAGGCGGCTCGCACTGCACCCCTGGTGGAATGGGAAAACAATACGATCACGTTCTTTCCGCACTTTACCCTCCAAGTTCAAAGAATGAAACGCTTGTTCCTAGAAGTGAAGAAAGCTCTAAGGGAAAAAGAACTGAAGTATGCAATGCTCTTCCAGGCCAGACTGAGGGTTGTGGCCGATAACAAAACTTGGTTCTTTGAAACTCCGGAGCAAGCCTGGTCCTGGCTGGAGGAATGACAAACAGTTGGCCGGGAGGCTGCAGGGAGAGGGGCGATGAAGAAAACGGTTTCGCACCGAGGAGGGCCATCACAAGATGCCCCCATGGGTCAAACGGGGAGGCAGGAACGTTCAGAGACCGATCGCCCAATATGAATGATGCCATGGCTTCACTGAGAACGAAAAATTAGACAGCGGGACAGTATAATATGCAAGCTGGGGGAGACACCCCTGGGGCATATTTGTCTTGGAATGTCCAGAAGAAACTTCCTATGGTAAAGAAGCCATGAGAAATCTAAATTGAGCAGATCTTAGGCTGGACTGGGACGTAGTTTGGCAGTGAATACATGATGTTAAGTTGGGGGTGGCGAATGGCCGGGGCTGCGGCTTACGCTCCCCAAAAGTTTCAAATGTGTTTCGGGGTTGGAAGCACTCTGCATAGTTGGGGTGGCGGGCAGTTTAAAACCCGTAGTGCAGGGAGACGGGGAGGGGGAAGAAGTTTGGGAATGGGACTGGTTTTGTACAAGTGTTTGCCATCCTCGACAACTGTTTCAACAATGGACGAGTACCGACAACTTGCCGACTGGTTCGCAGCCCCACACATCAGGCTGTTCCTATATCCTTGGGTTGACCTAGACCGATTGTATGCCCATGAATGCTTTAAGAACTGACCAGAATGATTCCATGCCCCCAGTCAGCCTTTGAAGACCAGTTGCCATGGCCCCCTGAGTAAGAATAAAGGGTTCAAAGTCCTTTCTTGGAATGTAAATGGGCTGGGGGACAGAATAAAAAGGGGATAGTCCTCCAATACTTAAAAAGACACGCACCGGATGTAGTCCTCCTGCAAGAAACGTATATCCAGGGAACACAATATGCTGCACTCAACCGATGGGGCTATAAATTAATTGCACACTCCAGATACACTAGAGGCTCCAGAGGAGTTGGTATTTTGATACGCACTTCCTTTCCCTTTACGAATCCAAAGGTTACACATGGCCCACAGGAAAGACTGGTGGCGGTCTCTGGTGGTTAGGAGGGTCACTCCTTCAATATAATATTGATGTACATTCCCCCCAGACAACAGTCCCTGGTTTTGCCGGAACTAGGGGCTCTTCTCCTGAACCTCCCAGAGGGGGTGGTGGTGATTGGGGGTGACTGTAATGCAGCCCTGTCCTGAAACTTTACTGTTTACCGCAGCGGCCACAAGACCAGGTGGGCACAGCATTGAGTGACTTTGTGTCTGCCATGGGTCTACAAGACATTTGGAGGGGTCTCAACCCGAACTCACGACAATATACATATTTCTCGGGGGCTCATGGTAGTATGTCATGCATCGATTATTTCTTCACTCTGGCCCAACAGGCACCCCATTTCCAAGAGCCTTATTATTTGGCATGTGGGATTTCAGACCACTCTCCAATCTGTGTCCATTACGAAATTGAAGAACCAAGACAAATACGATTGGGTAGGATCAATCCCTGGTACTTTCAAATCCCCCTTATTTGGTCTAAGATCCAAGAAGCAATGGATCAGTATATTGCCGAAAATACAGGCACAGTAAAATCAGCTTGCGTCCTCTGGGAGGCATATAACATTCACAATTAGACACAATAGAACGGCACATCCAAGCTCTGGAGGTTCCCCTGATTACTAACAATGAAGTAGGGGTGAAACACTGTCTGCCGCTAAAAAAGGCTGAGTCCAAGGCTATAGCCGAAGAGGCAGCAAAAGCCAGATATCAGGTGATGCAACAAAACCTCTATGAGGTTGGGGACAGAGAGGGCAAGCTGCTGGCGTGGCTAGATAACAAATCAGAGGCCTCCAGATGGGTACAGGAGGTGAGGAAAGGAGATGGAACCACCGTCCAGGGAGGTAGTCAAATTGCTGATGTGTTTACGGACTATTATGAGCACCTTTACGCTTCAGATTCCGATACCCAATCATTGAATCGCGGGAGTTACTGGCTACGCTCCAGTTGCCACGCCTTGAGTCGGAGGATAGGGACCTCTTAGAGCAGGACTTGGGAGAGTCTGAGATAGCTAAAGAGATCTGAGATCTTAGATCAGGTAAAGCTGGCGGTCCCAATGGTCTGCCAATTGAATTATACAAAATAACATCTACTAAAGTGCTACCCCTATTACATAATATGTTTAATGTTGAATGTTTAATGAAAGCTATAACAATCTCCCTAGAGATCAGCGAATAGCTAGCATCATGGTGAGCACAGAAAGAGAGCACAGGCTGACACACAGGGAATAGGGCAGAGGTGCGGCTGCTCCCCTGTCCTAGACAAGCTGTCAACACTTCCGGTGACGATGTTGAATCTACTGGTTGACCCCAAAGACATGATTAAAGACAGGCCCCAAGCGAGGATAGGACCCAAAGATGGGTAAGCCCCCTAATGAATGCGGCTCGTACTGGCCGATCTCTCTTTTGAACGCTGAGTCAAAAATCCTGGCTAAGCTTTTGGCAAATCGCCTGATCCCAGTGATACACTCTCTGGTCCACCCTGACCAGTCGGGCTTCATGCAGAGAAGCAATACACCTCTTAATCTTAGATGGGTGCACGGGGTGATAGGTAGAGTCGCAACTATTGAGGAGGATGCGTTAGTGGTGTCGCTAGATGCACGCACGACGTTCAACACGGTGGTGTGGCCATTTTTATATGCAGTGCTAGAGAGAGTGGGCCTTGGGCTGCAATTTCTAAAATGGATTAAACTCTTGTATGCGGAGCCCTTGGCACGGGTCTCGGTAAATGGGAATGTATCTAGACTGTTTGAGCTCCGTAGGGGCATAAGGCAGGGATGCCCGCTGTCCCCCCTGCTGTTCGCATTAGTCCTAGAGCCCTTGGCGACCTGGATTCGGGGAGACCCTATGATCCGCGGACTACGAAGGACACCAGAGTGGGAGGATAAAATTTCCCTATACGAGTACGATATCCTCATGTATTTAGCGAACCCAAGGGTCACGACTCACAGGATGCTGCATATATTTGACCTGTTCCGCAAGTATTCGGGGTACACAATTAACTGGGGAAAATCAATGATATACGTCCTAGCTGGAAGTCAGCCTACACTCCCCAGTGGATGCCAACTCCGAATAGATACAAAGGGGTTCCGATACTTGGGTATATACATTACTAGAGACCCCATGAGTTTTTATGCACAAAACGTGGCTCCCCCATTGAACTGCCTGAAGAGTGATATCCAACACTGGCTCTCGTTGCCCTGTCCCTTTTGGGTAGAGCGGCACTTTTTAAAATGTTGGCACTGCCCAGGTTCCTCTATGTGCTTCACAATACGCCTTACCCTGTACCCCGATGGTATTTCCAGCAAACAGATGCAGCAGTACGACAGTTGTTGTGGGACAGGGGAGGTGTCACTAATCTCACTAGCAAAGCTCGCCAGGGGAAGGTACGATGGAGGTATAGTATTCCCTACTACTGGGCAACCCAGCTCACAGTAATCAACCACTGGGTACCAAACCTCCTGAATGAGCCCGCATATTGGATGGACCGTCATAATATGCTACCAGGTAGATATCTTAGGGCACTATACGGGGAGGCGCTGTTGATTCCTTCCGCGCCTGACTTCAACCACACTCCAAATTTAGCAGAAGGGAACCAGGGCACTAGGCTGGCATGACAGACTCACCTTGATGACTCCCCTGCGGGACTCAAAGAGGCTGGACCTGTTGATACACCAAGCAGGTTTCAATAGGTGGGACATGATTGGGATCTCGAGAGTGGGTGATCTTTGGGAGGTGGGGACATCAAGACCTTCTCGGCCCTACAGAAGGAATACCAGATGCCACAATATGAAACTTTTAGATACCTCCAAATTACCCATGCACTGAGGGCGACAATACCCGAGGGAAAAGTACTGCCAGAGGCCTCCCCACTCGAGGATAGACTATTGGACGATTATTTAACTACAAAAGCGACATCACTGGTATACCGCAAACTCATAAACAATCTTCCGGACCACTTGACGGTGCTCCGGAACCGGTGGGAGAGAGACCTGGGTGCTCTGGACGACGAGGAATGGGTGGAGGCTATGGCCTCCCCCAGAGAGGTGGCCATACGCCTGCGCTTCAGACTAATACAGCTCAAGATCCTACACATGGCCTACTATGTATGTAGCACCCAGGAAAAAATGGGGATGCTCACCTCGCCACTATGCCCTAGAGGGTGTGGACAGGAGGGTAACTTCTTTCACCTGCTGTGGGAGTGCCTACCACTCCAACAATACTGGACAGCAATATTAACGACCATGGGGGAAGTTTATAATATAGAGCAGGCCTGGGTGTAGTTCGCGGAGTTTGGCTATGCGGAACTCCGCAAAGTGACAAAAGAACTCTGCGGAGTTACGCAAGTGGCGGAGTGCAGTGCGAACTGCCATTCGCGCTGGTCTGCCTGCCGCTCAGGTAGAAATTCTGCCCGAGCTGCAGCTCGCGCTCGCGAACTTACCGTGTGTGAGTGGGGAAAAAACTCCACTGCACTACGCAGAGTGGAGGTTTCTGCACTCCGCGAGCTCCTCAGAGCGTGGAGTGCAGAATACTCCACAAACTCCATGAACGGAGCGGAGTCCACCGCCCAGGCCTAATATAGAGGAGAACAAATCCCCGAGATGGTGTCTGTTAAATATCTGGGGAGACTTGAACCTCACAAATACTGAGCGCTTGTGGGTAACACTGGGATTCATGATTGCAAAATGTAATATTGCAAGGAAATGGAGAGCAATAGATGCCCCGACGTTGATGGAATGGAAAACGGATTTGGGCTGGTGTATGCAGGCAAAAAGGGCGGTCTATGAGAGCAGGGAATGCCCACAAAAATGGACAAAGGTTTGGGGGAAATGGAATGAATATCAGGGAATGTGTGTAGTCCGATTACTAGACGGGATCAGGAGTAAGAGACAATATAACTGAAGGAGAGAATGGCGCTGGGATGGGGGTGGAGAGAACCTGGAAGTTGTCCACTATTATAAGAAGATAGCTACGGACATATCAGTCTGTTTGAGAATTGCTAGACTATTATGATATGTATCCTGTAAAGGGATGGCTTGTTGTTTCTTTAATAAACAGATTTAATAAAAATAAAAATAAAAACTGCTACAATTTCACTCCTGGACTCCTCATGCTTCCCTAGGGAGGCCAATAAGGGGATGCTACAGCCAAAGATTACGTCTAAGTTTACCTTCTTGAATGATGCTGGGGGAGTCTTATTTTCAAGCAACATGAACATCAAAGGGATCCCTGTTTCCCTAAGCTTCACAGTACTGGCACAAAACCCTCTGGGAGGACCAGCTACCCCCCTCGGCAGGCGGTGGGTTCCACATCCAGCAATGGCACCATGATACTTAAAGAAATCCATAGGTCCCCTGTTAAGCAGAACAATTCAGATAACCAGGGTATGGTGCTGGTAGCTCGAGTCAGCCTGATAGTCAAAATCAGCCCTTTATGCCTAGAGCTCTTTGAACACTGAGCAGACCGAGGAAACAGTGACGAAAAATGATATCCCTCTGACAGCAGAAAAGTTCTTGCAGCCAACACTCAGTCAACCGCTGGGGGGCGGGACGACCTGCTACAGTTAATAAACCAACTTGAAGGAGGAAGAAAGGAAATTTCAAATGCTCAGGACTGACTCACTGCCAGGGCTAGGAATGGGATCCCATAACAACTGTTCAACTCCGCCGGGTCGCGCTATGGCTGCGACTATCCCCTCCATTGTGCTGAGCACTCAGGAAACAGCTTACAATTTGGCTGGTACTGACAACGAATTGCTGTGAATTATACCTTATATCTCTACTCGAACGAATGGGAGAGGATGCTTGTCTCATAGGGCAACGAGGCACAGACAAACTCCAGTCCTAACCAAAAGGAAGTAAGAAGTCACAAGGGGCCCTATGGTCAACCATGTTAAGAATTCTGAGGCGCTCAGAAGAGGTACTCAATTTTCAGGCAAACAAAATGGACATACAAATTAGCCTCCTGAGTGCTCTAGCAATGTACGTGTCAGGCATTGATGAGAAAATTGCAAACCGAAAATTGCAAACCGAAAGAGAGCACCGGCTGACACACAGGGAATAGGGCAGAGGTGCGGCTGCTCCCCTGTCCTAGACAAGCTGTCAACACTTCAAGTGACGATGTTGAATCTACTGGTTGACCCCAAAGACATGATTAAAGACAGGCCCCAAGCGAGGATAGGACCACTGAACACTAAGGCAGGCCACTCAGAGGCACCACTTCCAGCAGAGTCAGAGGGGCTGAAGTGCGGCCACCCTTCCGGCTGGAACAATGAAGGCCTGGGGACTGCTGGATCCAACACTGGGATGGCACCTTCAACAATGGCAGGCTTGCCAGAATTTGACAGGACCTAATAAAACATGGACGGACCACCAAAACAACAGGGAGCAAGGAAGAGAAAGGGTCGCAACAAAAAGCTCCTACCGCCTAGCATGCTGGCAGCCTACCCAGTCTTCAATACAAGACACAGGCCACACTCCACCCCCAGGGATGCAGATCTCTATGAGAAACTGATGGCTCTGAACAGGGAAGACGTTCCAACATTAATGACCACTTTTAAACAAACCAGCCCTGTGAACAGAAGGCATAATAGTCCATGAGCGAACCTGGAGACCATGGCCCCAGATGCGATAAACTATCTTGAAGCACAAGACATACCGACACAGGGCACTTGTGCCAATGAATAGACTAGCACCCAGGACCGTAGAGACCTGGACGTACAATCTTGTGGAATAATGTAAAAAATATGAAGATACTGTAGTCTGTTATCAAAGAAAAGACGACTTCAAGTGGTGAATGGTTAAAGGGTAACCCATGAAATGTAGGGGATACAAGATATTACAGCAATCCGTGCGCATTAATATTTGGTATCCCCATTGTAAACGATGTTGGAAAGCAAAAGGAAGGGTGCTATTTGGAATAAAAATACTGTGCTCACCCATCCAACATAAGGCCATGTCCAATTGAATCTTGGTAAGTTCTAAGTCAAGAAACAGCAGGGATACCAGATATTATAGCCGGTATAGGCCATTATATGGGGTATCTTCTAAGGGAACCGGATGTAAAATCTTGTGGAAATGATGTAAAAAATTTGAAAAGATACTGTAGCCTGCTATAAAATAAAAGGCAACTTCAACTGGTGAATGGCTAAAGGGTAACCTATGAAACTTAGGTGATGCAAGATATTACAGCAATGCGTGAGCCATAAGATTTGGTATCCCCATAGTAAACGATGTTAGAAAGCAAAAGGAAGGTCGATATTTGGCATAGAAATACCGTGCTCACAAATCCAACATAAGACCATGTCAAATTGAATACTGGTAAGTTCTAACCACAGAAACACAGGGGATACCCGATATTATAGCCGGTATAGACCATTATATATGGTATCCTCTAAGGGAACCGGAAGTAAAATCATAGGGAATGCTGTAAAAAATCTGAATATATACTGTATCCTGCTATAAAATAAAAGGCAACTTCAACTGGTGAATGTCTAAAGGGTAACTTATGAAACTTAGGTGATGCGAGATATTGCAGCAATGCATGAGCCATAATATTTGGTATCCCCATAGTAAACAATGATGGAAAGCAAAAGGAAGGGTACTATTTGGCGTAAAAATGCTGTGCTCACCCATTCAACATGAGACCATGTCAAATTGAATCCTGGTAAGTTCTAACCCAAGAAACACAGGGGATACCAAATATTATAGCCGGTATCGGCCATTATATATGGTATCCCTTAAGGGAACCGTACGTACAATCTTGTGGAATGATGTCAAAAATCTGAAAAGATACTGTAGTCTGCTATCAAATAAAAGACAACTTCAAGTGGTCAATGGCTAAAGGGTAGCCCATGAAACGTAGGGGATACGAGATATTACAGCGATGCGTAAGCCATAATATTTGGTATCCCCATTGTAAGCGATGTTGGAAAGTAAAAGGAAGGGTGCTATTTGCCATGGGAATACTGTGCTCATCCATCCAACATAAGTCTATGTCAAATTGAAGACTGGTCAGTTCTAACCCCAGAAACACAGGGGATACCAGATAATATAGCCGGTATAGGCCATTATGTATGGTATCCCCTAAGGAAACCGGACATACCGTCTTGTGGAATGATGTAAAAAATGTGAAAACATACTGTAGTCTGCTCTTAAATAAAAGGCAACTTCAACTGGTGAATGGCTAGAGGGTAACCTATGAAACTTAGGTGATGCAAGATATTACAGCAATGCGTGAGCCATAATATTTGGTATCCCCATAGTAAACGATGTTAGAAAGCAAAAGGAAGGTCGCTATTTGGCATAGAAACACTGTGCTTACACATACAACATAAGACCATGTCAAATTGAATACTGATAAGTTCTAACCCCAGAAACACAGGGGATACCCGATATTATAGCCGGTATAGGCCATTATATATGGTATCCCCTAAGGGAACCGGAAGTAAAATCATAGGGAATGATGTAAAAAATCTAAATAGATACTGTAGCCTGCTATAAAATAAAAGGCAACTTCAACCGGTGAATGGCTAAAGGGTAACTTATGAAACTTAGGTGATGCAAGATATTACAGCAATGCATGAGCCATAATATTTGGTATCCCCATAGTAAACAATGATGGAAAGCAAAAGGAAGGGTGTTATTTGGCGTAAAAATGCTGTGCTCACCCATCCAACATGAGACCATGTCAAATTGAATCCTGGTAAGTTCTAACACAAGAAACACAGGGGATACCAAATATTATAGCCGGTATACGCCATTATATATGGTATCCCCTAAGGGAACCGGTCGTACAATTTTGTGGAATGATGTCAAAAATCTGAAAAGATACTGAAGTCTGCTATCAAATAAAAGACAACTTCAAGTGGTCAATGGCTAAAGGGTAGCCCATGAAACGTAGGGGATATGAGATATTACAGCGATGCATAAGCCATAATATTTGGTATCCCCATTGTAAGCTGATGTTGGAAAGCAAAAGGAAGGGTGCTATTTGCCATGGGAATACTGTGCTCATCCATCAAACATAAGTCTATGTCAAATTGAATACTGGTCAGTTCTAACCCCAGAAACACAGGGGATACCAGATAATATAGCCAGTATAGGCCATTATATAAGGTATCCCCTAAGGGAACTGGATGTAAACTCTTGTGGGATTGATGTAAAAAATCTGAAAAGATACTGTAATCTGCCATAAAATAAAAAGCAACTTCAACTGGTGCATGGCTAAAGGGTAACCTATGAAACATAGGGGATACAAGATATTACAGCAATGCGTGAGCCATATTATTTGGTATCCCCATAGTAAACCATGTTGGAAAGTAAAAGGAAGGGTTATAATCAGCATAGAAATACTTTGCTCACCCAACCAACATAAGACCATGTCAAATTGAATCCTGGTAAGTTCTAACCCAAGTAACACAGGGAATACCAAATATTATAGTCGGTATAGGCCATTATATTTGGCATCCCCTAAGGAAACCGGACGTACCGTCTTGTGGCATGATGTAAAAAATGTGAAAACATACTGTAGTCTGCTATCAAATAATGACAACTTCAAGTGGTCAATGCCTAAAGGGTAACCCATGAAACGTAGGGGATACAAGATATTACAGCAAGGTGTGAGCTATAATATTTGTTATCTCCATACTAAACGATGTTGGAAAGCAAATGGAAGGTCGCTATTAGGCATAGAACTACTGTGCTCACTCATCCAACATAAGACCATGTCAAATGGAATCCTGGTAAGTTCTAACCCGAGAAACACAGGGGATACCAAATATTATAGGCGGTAGAGGTCATTATAGTTGGTATCCCCTAAGGGAACTGGATGTAAAATCTTGTTGAATGATGTAAAAATCGGAAAAGATACTGTGGTGTGCTATCAAATAAAAGGCAACTTTAACTGGTGAATGACTAAAGGGTAGCTTATAAAACATAGGGGATACGAGATAATACAGCAATGCATGAGCCATAATATTTGGTATCCCCATAATAAACGATGTTCGAAAGCTAAAGAAAGAGTGCTATTTGGCATAGAAATACTGTGCTCACCCATCCAACATAAGACCATGTCCAATTGAATCTTGGTAAGTTCTAAGCCAAGAAACACCAACGATACCAGATATTATAGCCGGTATAGGCCCTAATATGGGGTATCTTCTAAGGGAACCGGATGTAAAATCATAGGGAATGATGTAAAAAATCTGAATAGATACTGTAGCCTGCTATAGAAATAAAAGGCAACATCAACTGGTGAATGGCTAAAGAGTAACTTATGAAAATTAGGTGATGCGAGATATTGCAGCAATGCATGAGCCATAATATTTGGTATCCCCATAGTAAACAATGAAGGAAAGCAAAAGGAAGGGTGCTATTTGGCATAAAAATGCTGTGCTCACCCATCCAACATGAGACCATGTCAAATTGAATCCTGGTAAGTTCTAACCCAAGAAACACAGGGGATACCAAATATTATAGCCGGTATAGGCCATTATATTTGGTATACCCTAAGGAAACCGGACGTAAAGTCTTGTGGAATGATGTAAAAAATGTGAAAACATACTGTAGTCTGCTATCAAATAAAAGGCAACTTCAACTGGTGAATGGCTAGAGGGTAACCTATGAAACGTAGGTGATGCAAGATATTACAGCAATGCGTGAGCTATAATATTTGGTATCCCCATAGTAAACAATGTTAGAAAGCAAAAGGAAGGTCGCTATATGGCATAGAAACACCATGCTCACACATACAACATAAGAACATGTCAAATTGAATACTGGTAAGTTCTAACCCCAGAAACACAGGGGATACCCGATATTATAGCCGGTATAGGCCATTATATATGGTATCCCCTAAGGGAACCGGAAGTAAAATCATAGGGAATGATGTAAAAAATCTTAATAGATACTGTAGCCTGCTATGAAATAAAAGGCAACTTCAACCGGTGAATGGCTAAAGGGTAACATATGACACTTAGGTGATGCAAGATATTACAGCAATGCATGAGCCATAATATTTGGTATCCCCATAGTAAACAATGATGGAAAGCAAAAGGAAGGGTGCTGTTTGGCATAAAAATGCTGTGCTCACCCATCCAACATGAGACCATGTCAAATTGAATCCTGGTAAGTTCTAACACAAGAAACACAGGGGATACCAAATATTATAGCCGGTATGGGCCATTATATATGGTATCCCCTAAGGGAACAGGACGTACAATCCTGTGGAATGATGTCAAAAATCTGAAAAGATACTGAAGTCTGCTATCAAATAAAAGACAACTTCAAGTGGTCAATGGCTAAAGGGTAGCCCATGAAACGTAGGGGATACGAGATATTACAGCGATGCGTAAGCCATAATATTTGGTATCCCCATTGTAAGCGATGTTGGAAAGCAAAAGGAAGTGTGCTATTTGCCATGGGAATACTGTGCTCATCCATTAAACATAAGTCTCTGTCAAATTGAATACTGGTCAGTTCTAACCCCAGAAACACAGGGGATACCAGATTATATAGCCGGTATAGGCCGTTATATATGGTATCCCCTAAGGGAACTGGATGTAAACTCTTGTGGGATTGATGTAAAAAATCTGAAAAGATACTGTAATCTGCCATAAAATAAAAAGCAACTTCAACTGGTGAATGGCTAAAGGGTAACCTATGAAACATAGGGATACGAGATATTACAGCAATGCATGAGCCATAATATTTGGTATCCCCATAGTAAACAATGATGGAAAGCAAAAGGAAGGGTGCTATTTGGCGTAAAAATGCTGTGCTCACCCATCCAACATGAGACCATGTCAAATTGAATCCTGGTAAGTTCTAACACAAGAAACACAGGGGACACCACATATTATAGCCGGTATAGGCCATTATATATGGTATCCCCTAAAGGAACCGGACGTACAATCTTGTGGAATGATGTCAAAAATCTGAAAAGATACTGAAGTCTGCTATCAAATAAAAGACAACTTCAAGTGGTCAATGGCTAAAGGGTAGCCCATGAAACGTAGGGGATATGAGATATTACAGCGATGCGTAAGCCATAATATTTGGTATCCCCATTGTAAGCGATGTTGGAAAGCAAAAGGAAGGGTGCTATTTGCCATGGGAATACTGTGCTCATCCATCAAACATAAGTCTATGGCAAATTGAATACTGGTCAGTTCTAACCCCAGAAACACAGGGGATACCAGATAATATAGCCAGTATAGGCCATTATATATGGTATCCCCTAAGGGAACTGGATGTAAACTCTTGTGGGATTGATGTAAAAATCTGAAAAGATACTGTAATCTGCCATAAAATAAAAAGCAACTTCAACTGGTGCATGGCTAAAGGGTAACCTATGAAACATAGGGGATACAAGATATTACAGCAATGCGTGAGCCATATTATTTGGTATCCCCATAGTAAACCATGTTGGAAAGTAAAAGGAAGGGTTATAATCAGCATAGAAATACTTTGCTCACCCAACCAACATAAGACCATGTCAAATTGAATCCTGGTAAGTTCTAACCCAAGTAACACAGGGAATACCAAATATTATAGTCGGTATAGGCCATTATATTTGGCATCCCCTAAGGAAACCGGACGTACCGTCTTGTGGCATGATGTAAAAAATGTGAAAACATACTGTAGTCTGCTATCAAATAAAAGACAACTTCAAGTGGTAAATGCCTAAAGGGTAACCCATGAAACGTAGGGGATACGAGATATTACAGCAAGGTGTGAGCTATAATATTTGTTATCCCCATACTAAACGATGTTGGAAAGCAAATGGAAGGTCGCTATTAGGCATAGAACTACTGTGCTCACTCATCCAACATAAGACCATGTCAAATGGAATCCTGGTAAGTTCTAACCCGAGAAACACAGGGGATACCAAATATTATAGGCGGTAGAGGTCATTATAGTTGGTATCCCCTAAGGGAACTGGATGTAAAATCTTGTTGAATGATGTAAAAATCGGAAAAGATACTGTGGTGTGCTATCAAATAAAAGGCAACTTTAACTGGTGAATGACTAAAGGGTAGCTTATAAAACATAGGGGATACGAGATAATACAGCAATGCATGAGCCATAATATTTGGTATCCCCATAATAAACGATGTTCGAAAGCTAAAGAAAGGGTGCTATTTGGCATAGAAATACTGTGCTCACCCATCCAACATAAGACCATGTCCAATTGAATCTTGGTAAGTTCTAAGCCAAGAAACACCAACGATACCAGATATTATAGCCGGTATAGGCCCTAATATGGGGTATCTTCTAAGGGAACCGGATGTAAAATCATAGGGAATGATGTAAAAATCTGAATAGATACTGTAGCCTGCTATAGAAATAAAAGGCAACATCAACTGGTGAATGGCTAAAGAGTAACTTATGAAAATTAGGTGATGCGAGATATTGCAGCAATGCATGAGCCATAATATTTGGTATCCCCATAGTAAACAATGAAGGAAAGCAAAAGGAAGGGTGCTATTTGGAGTAAAAATGCTGTGCTCACCCATCCAACATGAGACCATGTCAAATTGAATCCTGGTAAGTTCTAACCCAAGAAACACAGGGGATACCAAATATTATAGCCGGTATAGGCCATTATATTTGGTATACCCTAAGGAAACCGGACGTAAAGTCTTGTGGAATGATGTAAAAAATGTGAAAACATACTGTAGTCTGCTATCAAATAAAAGGCAACTTCAACTGGTGAATGGCTAGAGGGTAACCTATGAAACGTAGGTGATGCAAGATATTACAGCAATGCGTGAGCTATAATATTTGGTATCCCCATAGTAAACAATGTTAGAAAGCAAAAGGAAGGTCGCTATATGGCATAGAAACACCATGCTCACACATACAACATAAGAACATGTCAAATTGAATACTGGTAAGTTCTAACCCCAGAAACACAGGGGATACCCGATATTATAGCCGGTATAGGCCATTATATATGGTATCCCCTAAGGGAACCGGAAGTAAAATCATAGGGAATGATGTAAAAAATCTGAATAGATACTGTAGCCTGCTATGAAATAAAAGGCAACTTCAACCGGTGAATGGCTAAAGGGTAACATATGACACTTAGGTGATGCAAGATATTACAGCAATGCATGAGCCATAATATTTGGTATCCCCATAGTAAACAATGATGGAAAGCAAAAGGAAGGGTGCTGTTTGGCATAAAAATGCTGTGCTCACCCATCCAACATGAGACCATGTCAAATTGAATCCTGGTAAGTTCTAACACAAGAAACACAGGGGATACCAAATATTATAGCCGGTATGGGCCATTATATATGGTATCCCCTAAGGAACAGGACGTAGAATCCTGTGGAATGATGTCAAACATCTGAAAAGATACTGAAGTCTGCTATCAAATAAAAGACAACTTCAAGTGGTCAATGGCTAAAGGGTAGCCCATGAAACGTAGGGGATAGGTGATATTACAGCGATGCGTAAGCCATAATATTTGGTATCCTCATTGTAAGCGATGTTGGAAAGCAAAAGGAAGTGTGCTATTTGCCATGGGAATACTGTGCTCATCCATCAAACATAAGTCTCTGTCAAATTGAATACTGGTCAGTTCTAACCCCAGAAACACAGGGGATACCAGATTATATAGCCGGTATAGGCCGTTATATATGGTATCCCCTAAGGGAACTGGATGTAAACTCTTGTGGGATTGATGTAAAAAATCTGAAAAGATACTGTAATCTGCCATAAAATAAAAAGCAACTTCAACTGGTGAATGGCTAAAGGGTAACCTATGAAACATAGGGGATACGAGATATTACAGCAATGCATGAGCCATAATATTTGGTATCCCCATAGTAAACAATGATGGAAAGCAAAAGGAAGGGTGCTATTTGGCGTAAAAATGCTGTGCTCACCCATCCAACATGAGACCATGTCAAATTGAATCCTGGTAAGTTCTAACACAAGAAACACAGGGGACACCACATATTATAGCCGGTATAGGCCATTATATATGGTATCCCCTAAAGGAACCGGACGTACAATCTTGTGGAATGATGTCAAAAATCTGAAAAGATACTGAAGTCTGCTATCAAATAAAAGACAACTTCAAGTGGTCAATGGCTAAAGGGTAGCCCATGAAACGTAGGGGATATGAGATATTACAGCGATGCGTAAGCCATAATATTTGGTATCCCCATTGTAAGCGATGTTGGAAAGCAAAAGGAAGGGTGCTATTTGCCATGGGAATACTGTGCTCATCCATCAAACATAAGTCTATGGCAAATTGAATACTGGTCAGTTCTAACCCCAGAAACACAGGGGATACTAGATAATATAGCCAGTATAGGCCATTATATATGGTATCCCCTAAGGGAACTGGATGTAAACTCTTGTGGGATTGATGTAAAAAATCTGAAAAGATACTGTAATCTGCCATAAAATAAAAAGCAACTTCAACTGGTGCATGGCTAAAGGGTAACCTATGAAACATAGGGGATACAAGATATTACAGCAATGCGTGAGCCATATTATTTGGTATCCCCATAGTAAACCATGTTGGAAAGTAAAAGGAAGGGTTATAATCAGCATAGAAATACTTTGCTCACCCACCCAACATAAGACCATGTCAAATTGAATCCTGGTAAGTTCTAAACCAAGTAACACAGGGAATACCAAATATTATAGTCGGTATAGGCCATTATATTTGGCATCCCCTAAGGAAACCGGACGTACCGTCTTGTGGCATGATGTAAAAATGTGAAAACATACTGTAGTCTGCTATCAAATAAAAGACAACTTCAAGTGGTCAATGCCTAAAGGGTAACCCATGAAACGTAGGGGATACGAGATATTACAGCAAGGTGTGAGCTATAATATTTGTTATCCCCATACTAAACGATGTTGGAAAGCAAATGGAAGGTCGCTATTAGGCATAGAACTACTGTGCTCACTCATCCAACATAAGACCATGTCAAATGGAATCCTGGTAAGTTCTAACCCGAGAAACACAGGGGATACCAAATATTATAGGCGGTAGAGGTCATTATAGTTGGTATCCCCTAAGGAACTGGATGTAAAATCTTGTTGAATGATGTAAAAAATCGGAAAAGATACTGTGGTGTGCTATCAAATAAAAGGCAACTTTAACTGGTGAATGACTAAAGGGTAGCTTATAAAACATAGGGGATACGAGATAATACAGCAATGCATGAGCCATAATATTTGGTATCCCCATAATAAACGATGTTCGAAAGCTAAAGAAAGGGTGCTATTTGGCATAGAAATACTGTGCTCACCCATCCAACATAAGACCATGTCCAATTGAATCTTGGTAAGTTCTAAGCCAAGAAACACCAAGGATACCAGATATTATAGCCGGTATAGGCCCTAATATGGGGTATCTTCTAAGGGAACCGGATGTAAAATCATAGGGAATGATGTAAAAATCTGAATAGATACTGTAGCCTGCTATAGAAATAAAAGGCAACATCAACTGGTGAATGGCTAAAGAGTAACTTATGAAACTTAGGTGATGCGAGATATTGCAGCAATGCATGAGCCATAATATTTGGTATCCCCATAGTAAACAATGATGGAAAGCAAAAGGAAGGGTGCTATTTGGTGTAAAAATGCTGTGCTCACCCATCCAACATGAGACCATGTCAAATTGAATCCTGGTGAGTTCTAACCCAAGAAACACAGGGGATACCAAATATTATAGCCGGTATAGGCCATTATATTTGGTATCCCCTAAGAAAACCGGACGTAAAGTCTTGTGGAATGATGTAAAAAATGTGAAAACATACTGTAGTCTGCTATCAAATAAAAGGCAACTTCAACTGGTGAATGGCTAGAGGGTAACCTATGAAACGTAGGTGATGCAAGATATTACAGCAATGCGTGAGCTATAATATTTGGTATCCCCATAGTAAACGATGTTAGAAAGCAAAAGGAAGGTCGCTATATGGCATAGAAACACCATGCTCACACATACAACATAAGACCATGTCAAATTGAATACTGGTAAGTTCTAACCCCAGAAACACATGGGATACCCGATATTATAGCAGGTATAGGCCATTATATATTGTATCCCCTAAGGGAACCGGAAGTAAAATCATAGGGAATGATGTAAAAAATCTGAATAGATACTGTAGCCTGCTATGAAATAAAAGGCAACTTCAACCGGTGAATGGCTAAAGGGTAACATATGACACTTAGGTGATGCAAGATATTACAGCAATGCATGAGCCATAATATTTGGTATGCCCATAGTAAACAATGATGGAAAGCAAAAGGAAGGGTGCTATTTGGCATAAAAATGCTGTGCTCGCCCATCCAACATGAGACCATGTCAAATTGAATCCTGGTAAGTTCTAACACAAGAAACACAGGGGATACCAAATATTATAGCCGGTATGGGCCATTATATATGGTATCCCTAAGGGAACCGGACGTACAATCCTGTGGAATGATGTCAAAAATCTGAAAAGATACTGAAGTCTGCTATCAAATAAAAGACAACTTCAAGTGGTCAATGGCTAAAGGGTAGCCCATGAAACGTAGGGGATACGAGATATTACAGCGATGCGTAAGCCATAATATTTGGTATCCCCATTGTAAGCGATGTAGGAAAGCAAAAGGAAGTGTGCTATTTGCCATAGGAATACTGTGCTCATCCATCAAACATAAGTCTCTGTCAAATTGAATACTGGTCAGTTCTAACCCCAGAAACACAGGGGATACCAGATTATATAGCCGGTATAGGCCGTTATATATGGTATCCCCTAAGGGAACTGGATGTAAACTCTTGTGGGATTGATGTAAAAAATCTGAAAAGATACTGTAATCTGCCATAAAATAAAAAGCAACTTCAACTGGTGAATGGCTAAAGGGTAACCTATGAAACATAGGGTATACGAGATATTACAGCAATGCGTGAGGCATAATATTTGGAATCCCCATAGTAAACCATGTTGGAAAGTAAAAGGAAGGGTTATAATCAGCATAGAAATACTTTGCTCACCCACCCAACATAAGACCATGTCAAATTGAATCCTGGTAAGTTCTAACCAAAGTAACACAGGGAATACCAAATATTATAGTCGGTATAGGCCATTATATTTGGCATCCCCTAAGGAAACCGGACGTACCGTCTTGTGGAATGATGTAAAAATTTGAAAACATACTGTAGTCTGCTATCAAATAAAAGACAACTTCAAGTGGTCAATGCCTAAAGGGTAACCCATGAAACGTAGGGGATACGAGTTATTACAGCAATGTGTGAGCTATAATATTTGTTATCCCCATACTAAACGATGTTGGAAAGCAAATGGAAGGTCGCTATTAGGCATAGAACTACTGTGCTCACTCATCCAACATAAGACCATGTCAAATGGAATCCTGGTAAGTTCTAACCCGAGAAACAGAGGGGATACCAAATATTATAGGCGGTAGAGGTCATTATATTTGGTATCCCCTAAGGGAACTGGATGTAAAATCTTGTTGAATGATGTAAAAAATCGGAAAAGATACTGTGGTGTGCTATCAAATAAAAGGCAACTTCAACTGGTGAATGACTAAAGGGTAGCTTATAAAACATAGGGGATACGAGATAATACAGCAATGCATGAGCCATAATATTTGGTATCCCCATAGTAAACGATGTTCGAAAGCTAAAGAAAGGGTGCTATTTGGCATAGAAATACTGTGCTCACCCATCCAACATAAGACCATATCCAATTGAATCTTGGTAAGTTCTAAGCCAAGAAACACCAGGGATACCAGATATTATAGCCGGTATAGGCCATAATATGGGGTATCTTCTAAGGGAACCGGATGTAAAATCTTGTGGAAATGATGTAAAAATCTGAAAAGATACTGTAGCCTGCTATAAAATACAAGGCAACTTCAACTGGTGAATGGCTAAAGGGTAACCTATGAAACTTAGGTGATGCAAGATATTACAGCAATGCGTGAGCCATAATATTTGGTATCCCCATAGTAAACGATGTTAGAAAGCAAAAGGAAGGTCGCTATTTGGCATAGAAATACCGTGCTCACACATCCAACATAAGACCATGTCAAATTGAATACTGGTAAGTTCTAACCCCAGAAACACAGGGGATACCCGATATTATAGCCGGTATAGGCCATTATATATGGTATCCCCTAAGGGAACCGGAAGTAAAATCATAGGGAATGATGTAAAAATCTGAATAGATACTGTAGCCTGTTATAAAATAAAAAGCAACTTCAACTGGTGAATGGCTAAAGGGTAACTTATGAAACTTAGGTGATGCAAGATATTACAGCAATGCATGAGCCATAATATTTGGTATCCCCATAGTAAACAATGATGGAAAGCAAAAGGAAGGGTGCTATTTGGCGTAAAAAAGCTGTGCTCAGCCATCCAACATGAGACCATGTCAAATTGAATCCTGGTAAGTTCTAACCCAAGTAACACAGGGAATACCAAATATTATAGCCGGTATAGGCCATTATATTTGGTATCCCCTAAGGAAACCGGACGTACAATCTTGTGGAATGATGTCAAAAATCTGGAAAGATACTGTAGTCTGCTATCAAATAAAAGACAACTTCAAGTGGTCAATGGCTAAAGGGTAGCCCATGAAACGTAGGGGATACGAGATATTACAGCGATGCGTAAGCCATAATATTTGGTATCCCCATTGTAAGCGATGTTGGAAAGTAAAAGGAAGGGTGCTATTTGCCATGGGAATACTGTGCTCATCCATCCAACATAAGTCTATGTCAAATTGAAGACTGGTCAGTTCTAACCCCAGAAACACAGGGGATACCAGATAATATAGCCGGTATAGGCCATTATGTATGGTATCCCCTAAGGGAAGTGGATGTAAACTCTTGTGGGATTGATGTAAAAAATCTGAAAAGATATTGTAATCTGCCATAAAATAAAAAGCAACTTCAACTGGTGAATGGCTAAAGGGTAACCTAGGAAACATAGGGGATACGAAATATTACAGCAATGTGTGAGCCATAATATTTGGTATCCCCATAGTAAACCATGTTGGAAAGTAAAAGGAAGGGTTATAATCAGCATAGAAAAACTTTGCTCACCCATCCAACATAAGACCATGTCAAATTGAATCCTGGTAAGTTCTAACCCAAGTAACACAGGGAATCCCAAATATTATAGCCGGTATAGGCCATTATATTTGGTATCCCCTAAGGAAACCGGACGTACCGTCTTGTGGAATGATGTAAAAAATGTGAAAACATACTGTAGTCTGCTATCAAATAAAAGGCAACTTCAACTGGTGAATGGCTAGAGGGTAACCTATGAAACTTAGGTGATGCAAGATATTACAGCAATGCGTGAGCCATAATATTTGGTATCCCCATAGTAAACGATGTTAGAAAGCAAAAGGAAGGTCGCTATTTGGCATAGAAACACCGTGCTTACACATACAACATAAGACCATGTCAAATTGAATACTGGTAAGTTCTAACCCCAGAAACACAGGGGATACCCGATATTATAGCCGGTATAGGCCATTATATATGGTATCCCCTAAGGGAACTGGAAGTAAAATCATAGGGAATGATGTAAAAATCTGAATAGATACTGTAGCCTGCTATGAAATAAAAGGCAACTTCAACCGGTGAATGGCTAAAGGGTAACATATGACACTTAGGTGATGCAAGATATTACAGCAATGCATGAGCCATAATATTTGGTATCCCCATAGTAAACAATGATGGAAAGCAAAAGGAAGGGTGCTATTTGGCATAAACATGCTGTGCTCGCCCATCCAACATGAGACCATGTCAAATTGAATCCTGGTAAGTTCTAACACAAGAAACACAGGGGATACCAAATATTATAGCCGGTATGGGCCATTATATATGGTATCCCCTAAGGGAACCGGACGTACAATCCTGTGGAATGATGTCAAAAATCTGAAAAGATACTGAAGTCTGCTATCAAATAAAAGACAACTTCAAGTGGTCAATGGCTAAAGGGTAGCCCATGAAACGTAGGGGATACGAGATATTACAGCGATGCGTAAGCCATAATATTTGGTATCCCCATTGTAAGCTGATGTTGGAAAGCAAAAGGAAGTGTGCTATTTGCCATGGGAATACTGTGCTCATCCATCAAACATAAGTCTCTGTCAAATTGAATACTGGTCAGTTCTAACCCCAGAAACACAGGCGATACCAGATTATATAGCCGGTATAGGCCGTTATATATGGTATCCCCTAAGGGAACTGGATGTAAACTCTTGTGGGATTGATGTAAAAATCTGAAAAGATACTGTAATCTGCCATAAAATAAAAAGCAACTTCAACTGGTGAATGGCTAAATGGTAACCTATGAAACATAGGGGATACGAGATATTACAGCAATGCGTGAGGCATAATATTTGGTATCCCCATAGTAAACCATGTTGGAAAGTAAAAGGAAGGGTTATAATCAGCATAGAAATACTTTGCTCACCCACCCAACATAAGACCATGTCAAATTGAATCCTGGTAAGTTCTAACCCAAGTAACACAGGGAATACCAAATATTATAGTCGGTATAGGCCATTATATTTGGCATCCCCTAAGGAAACCGGACGTACCATCTTGTGGAATGATGTAAAAATTTGAAAACATACTGTAGTCTGCTATCAAATAAAAGACAACTTCAAGTGGTCAATGCCTAAAGGGTAACCCATGAAACGTAGGGGATACGAGATATTACAGCAATGTGTGAGCTATAATATTTGTTATCCCCATACTAAACGATGTTGGAAAGCAAATGGAAGGTCGCTATTAGGCATAGAACTACTGTGCTCACTCATCCAACATAAGACCATGTCAAATGGAATTTTGGTAAGTTCTAACCCGAGAAACAGAGGGGATACCAAATATTATAGGCGGTAGAGGTCATTATATTTGGTATCCCCTAAGGGAACTGGATGTAAAATCTTGTTGAATGATGTAAAAAATCGGAAAAGATACTGTGGTGTGCTATCAAATAAAAGGCAACTTCAACTGGTGAATGACTAAAGGGTAGCTTATAAAACATAGGGGATACGAGATAATACAGCAGTGCATGAGCCATAATATTTGGTATCCCCATAGTAAACGATGTTCGAAAGCTAAAGAAAGGGTGCTATTTGGCATAGAAATACTGTGCTCACCCATCCAACATAAGACCATATCCAATTGAATCTTGGTAAGTTCTAAGCCAAGAAACACCAGGATACCAGATATTATAGCCGGTATAGGCCATAATATGGGGTATCTGCTAAGGGAACCGGATGTAAAATCTTGTGGAAATTATGTAAAAAATCTGAAAAGATACTGTAGCCTGCTATAAAATACAAGGCAACTTCAACTGGTGAATGGCTAAAGGGTAACCTATGAAACTTAGGTGATGCAAGATATTACAGCAATGCGTGAGCCATAATATTTGGTATCCCCATAGTAAACGATGTTAGAAAGCAAACGGAAGGTCGCTATTTGGCATAGAAATACCGTGCTCACACATCCAACATAAGACCATGTCAAATTGAATACTGGTAAGTTCTAACCCCAGAAACACAGGGGATACCCGATATTATAGCCGGTATAGGCCATTATATATGGTATCCCCTAAGGGAACCGGAAGTAAAATCATAGGGAATGATGTAAAAATCTGAATAGATACTGTAGCCTGCTATAAAATAAAAGGCAACTTCAACCGGTGAATGGCTAAAGGGTAACTTATGAAACTTAGGTGATGCAAGATATTACAGCAATGCATGAGCCATAATATTTGGTATCCCCATAGTAAACAATGATGGAAAGCAAAAGGAAGGGTGCTATTTGGCGTAAAAATGCTGTGCTCACCCATCCAACATGAGACCATGTCAAATTGAATCCTGGTAAGTTCTAACACAAGAATCACAGGGGATACCAAATATTATAGCCGGTATACGCCATTATATATGGTATCCCCTAAGGGAACCGGTCGTACAATTTGGTGGAATGATGTCAAAAATCTGAAAAGATACTGAAGTCTGCTATCAAATAAAAGACAACTTCAAGTGGTCAATGGCTAAAGGGTAGCCCATGAAACGTAGGGGATATAAGATATTACAGCGATGCGTAAGCCATAATATTTGGTATCCCCATTGTAAGCGATGTTGGAAAGCAAAAGGAAGGGTGCTATTTGCCATGGGAATACTGTGCTCATCCATCAAACATAAGTCTATGTCAAATTGAATACTGGTCAGTTCTAACCCCAGAAACACAGGGGATACCAGATTATATAGCCGGTATAGGCCGTTATATATGGTATCCGCTAAGGGAACTGGATGTAAACTCTTGTGGGATTGATGTAAAAAATCTGAAAAGATACTGTAATCTGCCATAAAATAAAAAGCAACTTCAACTGGTGAATGGCTAAAGGGTAACCTATGAAACATAGGGGATACGAGATATTACAGCAATGCGTGAGGCATAATATTTGGTATCCCCATAGTAAACCATGTTGGAAAGTAAAAGGAAGGGTTATAATCAGCATAGAAATACTTTGCTCACCCACCCAACATAAGACCATGTCAAATTGAATCCTGGTAAGTTCTAACCCGAGAAACAGAGGGGATACCAAATATTATAGGCGGTAGAGGTCATTATATTTGGTATCCCCTAAGGGAACTGGATGTAAACTCTTGTGGGATTGATGTAAAAAATCTGAAAAGATACTGTAATCTGCCATAAAATAAAAAGCAACTTCAACTGGTGCATGGCTAAAGGGTAACCTATGAAACATAGGGGATACAAGATATTACAGCAATGCGTGAGCCATATTATTTGGTATCCCCATAGTAAACCATGTTGGAAAGTAAAAGGAAGGGTTATAATCAGCATAGAAATACTTTGCTCACCCACCCAACATAAGACCATGTCAAATTGAATCCTGGTAAGTTCTAACCCAAGTAACACAGGGAATACCAAATATTATAGTCGGTATAGGCCATTATATTTGGCATCCCCTAAGGAAACCGGGCGTACCGTCTTGTGGCATGATGTAAAAAATGTGAAAACATACTGTAGTCTGCTATCAAATAAAAGACAACTTCAAGTGGTCAATGCCTAAAGGGTAACCCATGAAACGTAGGGGATACGAGATATTACAGCAAGGTGTGAGCTATAATATTTGTTATCCCCATACTAAACGATGTTGGAAAGCAAATGGAAGGTCGCTATTAGGCATAGAACTACTGTGCTCACTCATCCAACATAAGACCATGTCAAATGGAATCCTGGTAAGTTCTAACCCGAGAAACACAGGGGATACCAAATATTATAGGCGGTAGAGGTCATTATAGTTGGTATCCCCTAAGGGAACTGGATGTAAAATCTTGTTGAATGATGTAAAAATCGGAAAAGATACTGTGGTGTGCTATCAAATAAAAGGCAACTTTAACTGGTGAATGACTAAAGGGTAGCTTATAAAACATAGGGGATACAAGATAATACAGCAATGCATGAGCCATAATATTTGGTATCCCCATAATAAACGATGTTCGAAAGCTAAAGAAAGGGTGCTATTTGGCATAGAAATACTGTGCTCACCCATCCAACATAAGACCATGTCCAATTGAATCTTGGTAAGTTCTAAGCCAAGAAACACCAAGGATACCAGATATTATAGCCGGTATAGGCCCTAATATGGGGTATCTTCTAAGGGAACCGGATGTAAAATCATAGGGAATGATGTAAAAAATCTGAATAGATACTGTAGCCTGCTATAGAAATAAGAGGCAACATCAACTGGTGAATGGCTAAAGAGTAACTTATGAAACTTAGGTGATGCGAGATATTGCAGCAATGCATGAGCCATAATATTTGGTATCCCCATAGTAAACAATGAAGGAAAGCAAAAGGAAGGGTGCTATTTGGCGTAAAAATGCTGTGCTCACCCATCCAACATGAGACCATGTCAAATTGAATCCTGGTAAGTTCTAACCCAAGAAACACAGGGGATACCAAATATTATAGCCGGTATAGGCCATTATATTTGGTATCCCCTAAGGAAACCGGACGTAAAGTCTTGTGGAATGATGTAAAAAATGTGAAAACATACTGTAGTCTGCTATCAAATAAAAGGCAACTTCAACTGGTGAATGGCTAGAGGGTAACCTATGAAACGTAGGTGATGCATGATATTACAGCAATGCGTGAGCTATAATATTTGGTATCCCCATAGTAAACGATGTTAGAAAGCAAAAGGAAGGTCGCTATATGGCATAGAAACACCATGCTCACACATACAACATAAGAACATGTCAAATTGAATTCTGGTAAGTTCTAACCCCAGAAACACAGGGGATACCCGATATTATAGCCGGTATAGGCCATTATATATGGTATCCCCTAAGGGAACCGGAAGTAAAATCATAGGGAATGATGTAAAAATCTGAATAGATACTGTAGCCTGCTATGAAATAAAAGGCAACTTCAACCGGTGAATGGCTAAAGGGTAACATATGACACTTAGGTGATGCAAGATATTACAGCAATGCATGAGCCATAATATTTGGTATCCCCATAGTAAACAATGATGGAAAGCAAAAGGAAGGGTGCTATTTGGCATAAAAATGCTGTGCTCGCCCATCCAACATGAGACCATGTCAAATTGAATCCTGGTAAGTTCTAACACAAGAAACACAGGGGATACCAAATATTATAGCCGGTATGGGCCATTATATATGGTATCCCCTAAGGGAACCGGACGTACAATCCTGTGGAATGAAGTCAAAAATCTGAAAAGATACTGAAGTCTGCTATCAAATAAAAGACAACTTCAAGTGGTCAATGGCTAAAGGGTAGCCCATGAAACGTAGGGGATACGAGATATTACAGCGATGCGTAAGCCATAATATTTGGTATCCCCATTGTAAGCGATGTTGGAAAGCAAAAGGAAGTGTGCTATTTGCCATGGGAATACTGTGCTCATCCATCAAACATAAGTCTCTGTCAAATTGAATACTGGTCAGTTCTAACCCCAGAAACACAGGGGATACCAGATTATATAGCCGGTATAGGCCGTTATATATGGTATCCCCTAAGGGAACTGGATGTAAACTCTTGTGGGATTGATGTAAAAAATCTGAAAAGATACTGTAATCTGCCATAAAATAAAAAGCAACTTCAACTGGTGAATGGCTAAATGGTAACCTATGAAACATAGGGGATACGAGATATTACAGCAATGCGTGAGGCATAATATTTGGTATCCCCATAGTAAACCATGTTGGAAAGTAAAAGGAAGGGTTATAATCAGCATAGAAATACTTTGCTCACCCACCCAACATAAGACCATGTCAAATTGAATCCTGGTAAGTTCTAACTCGAGAAACAGAGGGGATACCAAATATTATAGGCGGTAGAGGTCATTATATTTGGTATCCCCTAAGGGAACTGGATGTAAAATCTTGTTGAATGATGTAAAAAATCGGAAAAGATACTGTGGTGTGCTATCAAATAAAAGGCAACTTCAACTGGTGAATGACTAAAGGGTAGCTTATAAAACATAGGGGATACGAGATAATACAGCAATGCATGAGCCATAATATTTGGTATCCCCATAGTAAACGATGTTCGAAAGCTAAAGAAAGGGTGCTATTTGGCATAGAAATACTGTGCTCACCCATCCAACATAAGACCATATCCAATTGAATCTTGGTAAGTTCTAAGCCAAGAAACACCAGGGATACCAGATATTATAGCCGGTATAGGCCATAATATGGGGTATCTTCTAAGGGAACCGGATGTAAAATCTTGTGGAAATGATGTAAAAAATCTGAAAAGATACTGTAGCCTGCTATAAAATACAAGGCAACTTCAACTGGTGAATGGCTAAAGGGTAACCAATGAAACTTAGGTGATGCAAGATATTACAGCAATGCGTGAGCCATAATATTTGGTATCCCCATAGTAAACGATGTTAGAAAGCAAAAGGAAGGTCGCTATTTGGCATAGAAATACCGTGCTCACACATCCAACATAAGACCATGTCAAATTGAATACTGGTAAGTTCTAACCCCAGAAACACAGGGGATACCCGATATTATAGCCGGTATAGGCCATTAGATATGGTATCCCCTAAGGGAACTGGAAGTAAAATCATAGGGAATGATGTAAAAAGTCTGAATAGATACTGTAGCCTGCTATAGAAATAAAAGGCAACTTCAACTGGTGAATGGCTAAAGAGTAATTTAAGAAACTTAGGTGATGCGAGATATTGCAGCAATGCATGAGCCATAATATTTGGTATCCCCATAGTAAACGATGTTCGAAAGCTAAAGAAAGGGTGCTATTTAGCATAGAAATACTGTGCTCACCCATCCAACATTAAGACCATGTCCAATTGAATCTTGGTAAGTTCTAAGCCAAGAAACACCAGGGATACCAGTTATTATAGCCGGTATAGGCCATAATATAGGGTATCTTCTAAGGGAACCCGATGTAAAATCTTGTGGAAATGATGTAAAAAATCTGAAAAGATACTGTAGCCTGCTATAAAATACAAGGCAACTTCAACTGGTGAATGGCTAAAGGGTAACCTATGAAACTTAGGTGATGCAAGATATTACAGCAATGCGTGAGCCATAATATTTGGTATCCCCTTAGTAAACGATGTTAGAAAGCAAAAGGAAGGTCGCTATTTGGCATAGAAATACCGTGCTCACACATCCAACATAAGACCATGTCAAATTGAATACTGGTAAGTTCTAACCCCAGAAACACAGGGGATACCCGATATTATAGCCGGTATAGGCCATTATATATGGTATCCCCTAAGGGAACTGGAAGTACAATCATAGGGAATGATGTAAAAAGTCTGAATAGATAATGTAGCCTGCTATAGAAATAAAAGGCAACTTCAACTGGTGAATGGCTAAAGGGTAACTTATGAAACTTAGGTGATGCAAGATATTACAGCAATGCATGAGCCATAATATTTGGTATCCCCATAGTAAACAATGATGGAAAGCAAAAGGAAGGGTGCTATTTGGCGTAAAAATGCTGTGCTCACCCATCCAACATGAGACCATGTCAAATTGAATCCTGGTAAGTTCTAACCCAAGAAACACCGGGGATACCAAATATTATAGCAGGTATAGGCCATTATATATGGTATCTCCCAAGGGAACCGGACGTACAATCTTGTGGAATGATGTCAAAAATGTGAAAAGATACTGTAGTCTGCTATCAAATAAAAGACAACTTCAAGTGGTCAATGGCTAAAGGGTAGCCCATGAAACGTAGGGGATACGAGATATTACAGCGATGCGTAAGCCATAATATTTGGTATCCCCATTGTAAGCGATGTTGGAAAGCAAAAGGAAGGGTGCTATTTGCCATGGGAATACTGTGCTCATCCATCCAACATAAGTCTATGTCAAATTGAAGACTGGTCAGTTCTAACCCCAGAAACACAGGGGATACCAGATAATATAGCCGGTATAGGCCATTATGTATGGTATCCCCTAAGGGAACTGGATGTAAACTCTTGTGGGATTGATGTAAAAAATCTGAAAAGATACCGTAATCTGCCATAAAATAAAAAGCAACTTCAACTGGTGAATGGCTAAAGGGTAACCTATGAAACATAGGGGATACGAAATATTACAGCAATGTGTGAGCCATAATATTTGGTATCCCCATAGTAAACCATGTTGGAAAGTAAAAGGAAGGGTTATAATCAGCATAGAAAAACTTTGCTCACCCATCCAACATAAGACCATGTCAAATTGAATCCTGGTAAGTTCTAACCCAAGTAACACAGGAAATACCAAATATTATAGTCGGTATAGGCCATTATATTTGGCATCCCCTAAGGAAACCGGACGTACCGTCTTGTGGAATGATGTAAAAAATTTGAAAACATACTGTAGTCTGCTATCAAATAAAAGACAACTTCAAGTGGTCAATGGCTAAAGGGTAACCCATGAAACACAGGGGATACTAGATATTACGGCAATCCGTGAGACATAATATTTGGTATCCCCTTTGTAAACCAAGTTGGAAAGCAGAAGGAAGGGTGCTATTTGCCATAGAACTACTGTGCTCATCAATCCAACATAAGGCCATGTCAAATTGAATACTGGTAAGTTCTAACTCCCGGAAACACAGGGGATACCAGATATTATAGCCGGTATAGGCCACTATATATGGTATCCCCTAATGGAACTAGATGTGAAATCTTGAGGAATGATGTCAAAAATGTGAAAAGATACTGTAGTCTGCTATCAAATAAAAGGCAACTTCAACTGATGAATGGCTATAGAGTAACCTATGAAGCATAGGGGATACAAGATATTACAGAGAGCCATAATATTTGGTATCCCCATAATAAACGATGTTAGAAAGCAAAAGGAAGGGTGCTATTTGGCATAGAAATACTGTGCTCACCCAACCGACATAGGCCCATGTCCAATTGAATCCTGGTAAGTTCTAAGCTAAGAAACACCAGGGATACCAGATATTATAGCCTGTATAGGCCATTATATTTGGTGTCCCTTAAGGGAACCAGATATAAAATCTTGTGGAATTATGTAAAAAAATTGAAAAGTTACTGTAGTCTGCTATCAAATAAAAGGCAACTTCAAGTCGTCAGTGGCTAAAGGGTAACCCATGAGACATAGGGGATAAAAGATAATACAGCAATGCGTGAGCCATAATATTTGGTATGCCCATTGTAAAGATGTTGGAAAGCAAAAGGAAGGGTGCTATTTACGATAGAAATACTGTGCTCATCCATCCAACATAAGGCCTTGTCCAATTGAATCCTGGTAAATTCTAACCCCAGAAACACAGAGGATACCAGATTTTATAGCCGGTATAGGCCATTATATATGGTATCCCCTAAGGGAACCGGATGTAAAATCTTGTGGAATGATGTAGAAAATCTGAAAAGATACTGTAGCTTGCTATAAAATAAAAGGCAACCTCAACTGGTGAATGGCTAAAGGGTACCCTATGAAACGTAGGTGATGCAAGATATTACAGCAATGCGTGAGCCATAATATTTGGTATCCCCCTAGTAAAGGATGTTGGAAAGCAAAAGGAAGGGTGCTATTTGGCATAGAAATATGTGCTCACCCATCCAACATAAGACCATGTCAAATTGAATCCTGGTAAGTTCCAACCCAAGAAACACAGGGGATACCAAATATTATAGCCGGTATAGGCCATTATATATGGTATTCCCTTAGGGAACCGGACGTACAATCTTGTGGAATGATGTCAAAAATGTGAAAAGATACTGTAGTCTGCTATCAAATAAAAGACAACTTTAAGTGGTCAATGGCTAAAGGGTAACCCATGAAACGTAGAGGATACAAGATATTACAGCAATGCGTGAGCCATAATATTTGGTATCCCCATTGTAAACGATGTTGGAAAGGGAAAGGAAGGGTGCTATTTGCCATAGAAATACTGTTCTCATGCATCCAACATAAGACCATGTCAAATTGAATACTGGTCAGTTCTAACCCCAGAAACACAGGGGACACCACATATTATAGCCGGTATAGGCCATAGGTCTGAGGAAATTGAGCCCAAGACCCGCCGAGGCGGGAATTGAACCGTGGTCCCAGGCCAGATCTCTGCATCAGGGTCTGCCGCTCTAACCATTGAGCCACACTTCTCCAGTCCCAGAATGCAACATGGTGTACTTAAAAAGTGAAGACTGCTATCTCAACGTGACATACAGCTTGATAATTGGGTTACACTAGAAAAAAATATAATTTGCTTACGTTTGCTATTTTGGAACAGTCAAGAGCTGGTAGGTGGAAACAAAATTTGTGTAAAATGCTCAGTCCTCATTAGTAAAAATCATGCCTCCATTTCCTTTATTAAGTAATAAAAAAACTAGACACTTTTAAATGATTTATTCACGTACTTGCTGTTTTAGGTTTATATGTCAAACGAAAACATACAGAATTGTATACATTTGCTTTGTAGGTCTCGCCTAGGCAGCACATGCGCTGTGAATTTGAGATCTTTTGTTTTCTAAGAGTGGTCTTAGAGCCCGCTCATTGCTTACCATTCGTTGGCTTTATTGTCACTCTCTTTGTTTGCTTTTTACTGGTAAGATGCCGTAGGCTTCCTTTCTTTTGCGTGTTTGTCCCTCCACTCGAGCATGGACACACTACTTGTATCATTCCACTGATCATGTTTTTTAAGCATTACCTTTTCTTTGTATTTAAGCACTATACCAGAGTGCGTCTTGTTCAGCTGGCTCCCTCATGTACTTCTCCCACTTAGGGTCCCTCCCTCATCCATGTTGTATACCCACACTCCCTGCTTCCATTGTTGTCCATGTTATTGCTTCCCCCACCCATCCAACTTCCTCTTGTTGTTGCCTGTGTTTTTGCTTGCAACACCCACCTTCACATCTTCTGTTGTTGCCCATGTTGTAGCTTCCTCCACCCACTCTCCTTCCTTCCATTGTTGCCAGTGTTGTTGCTTGCTTGCTCCCACCCTCCCTCCTTCCATTGTTGTCCGCGTTATTGATTGCATCTACCTGCCCACCCTACTTCCATTGTTGCACTTGTTGCGTGCCCCGGGCCCTCCCTCCTTCCGTTGTTGCCCGGGTTGTTGCTTGCAACATCCACCCTCCATCCTCATTCCATTGTTGCCTATGTTGTAGCTTGCTTCCACCCACCCTCCCTTCTTCCATTGTTGCACCACTTATTGTTGCTTTACCCCCACCAACTCTCCTTTCTTCCATTGTTGCCTGTGTAGTTGTTTTCAACACCTACCCTCCTTCAGTTGTTGTCTGTGTTGTTGCTTGCCTCCACCTACACTATCTTCTTCTATTGTTGCTTGTGTTGTTGCTTGCAACCCCACCCACCCTCACTACTTCCATTTTTCTTGTGTTGTTGCTTTCCCCACTCACCCTCCTCGGTTGTTGCCCGTATTGTTCTGTACCTTACCCACCCTCCCTCATGTTGTTTTACATGTTGCTGCCAGTGTTTGCTTGCCCCACCCTCCCACCATGCGTTGTCCATGTGCTTGTTCTGAGCCTGTCCCTTCCACCATCCATTGTCCGTGTTGCCCCCCTGACTCACCCACCCGCCTGTGTTGCCTCCATAGCTGCTTATGTGTGACATTTCCATGGTTTAAACATACTTATGAGTGATCAATGACCAAATATGTGACACTTAGCGTGACACTTTCTCATGAGTAAAACCAAGCACTGAAGTGCAAGGAAAGTGAAATGATAGCCTTTTGAGCAATGAAAAGCTCTAAAACAATCTTGAAACAGCTGCTAAGTACCTCAAATGGAAGTTACTATCACAACCGTCCTCCACTATAGAAACGTGAGAAACTCCTGGACTGGCCACTACTTACCAGGGCTGCTCTGACCCTTGCTGCACCATGGACATATTATGGCATTACTGTCTCTGAAAAGTGTAGAATTGCCGGGCCATGATGTAACTTAGCTACATAAACACATCTTTTATCACAACTTAGAAATTAGATTTGAAATCTCCTTTTCTCATTGTTTTAGAGAACCACAATATGACATACAAACATGATCGCCCCAAACAGCACAGTGACAGACAGATCACTTTCTCTTTCTCTTAATGGTTGCCTGCCTGCAAATTACCAACTCCCTCTGCTGGCCCTCTGCAGGTTGACCCTCATATTATAGCTGCTCCTGTGTGTGGACTCACACTGGCTGCCTCTTGACACCTAACTTTTGCAGAGATGCTTCTACCTAATCTGCCGTCATGTTCTGCTGCTCAGTGCTGCTGGTGACGGTGTGGAGTAAGAGTAGGTGGAGACCTTGTGCTCTCTCTCATGGGTGTACATGGGGAAAAACTTCCTGCGCATTGAAAGTCTGCCACACTTTGCAGCCGCCCCAGCTTTCTGAATCATTACAGCGTGGCACATGTCAATGCTATGACTGGACACAAGCAGATTGCCATCCTGTGCCTTCCCACATGTGGATGCCTATCGAGAGCAGTACGTGTGACATGAGTCACTTGTTGTTTTTCTCGTGTCAGCAGGTGGGCGAAATGGGCTCTGCCCACTGACAGCGATGCCTTCCTGGGGGCCGGCAAGAGGACTTCTAAAAAAACATTCTGGTGCCAGTCTGTCAGTGTGCTGACACACTAGCACACAAGGTAGTACAAACAAAGCACTGCCAATGAGGCCGGGGTCTACACCACTGCGTGGTCTGAGAGCTGCCGACAGCCCCATTCACTCTATGCCTGCAGGGGAGCACACAACGTGCAGTAACACAAAAACATCATTTTGCCCACCAGTTGCTGGGTCACTGGCCAAATCATCATCCAATCACTGACTTTGTGGAATTGAGTTAACTGTCACTGACGGTGTTGTGCAGGTGGCGCCAATTTTAGAAAAACAACAGGGCAAGTAGCCGCCTCCTGGATGCATCATCACTGTCAGTCTGAGCAAGGGGCCGTGCACTGCAGGGTAGTCTCAGGGTGATTACTACTCTCCAGAGAGGATGTAATTGTCAGAGTCTGTTTGACAGACTTAGCCATGGCATGCCACATGGCTCAGTTCCTGAGGGTCAGCTTTATTGTGCACTGCAACCAGAGCCTGAGGTTGCACTATGCTCTGTGATGACAATTTGTGTGCATTATTGGTAGTGAAGAAACTTAACATTGAAGGTGGCACTGTATAATGCAGGCTCACTGGCAGCACAGTTTGCACAGCACTGCCAACAGGCAGCCCGCTGCTCGCGCTTTTGCAATGGTCTGTTCCTATTCGCAGTTTCTTATGCCTAGCAGTGTCGCTGTGTTAGGAGGCGCTATAAATGCATGACTAAGCATTTTAGTGCGGGGTTGATGACTTCCACGCTAAACTGCATTGGTCTAACCACTGATGCATGATACTTGGCAGAGCTGTACCTCCAGCCTGAAAAAATCAAAAAGTGCTTTAATTCCCACACCCTCAATTGTCCATGTTGCCCCCGACACCCATTCCTTCCCCCCCTCCCTCCTTGTACCCCTGCCTTCCCTCCTACCCCGCCAGCAACTTAAAAAAAGGGTTACAACTGTCTCATATCTCCTTTTTAGGCCAAGCCTAGAGTCAGCGTGCATGCGCTGCTCTGCGAGGCATGATGTATCTACAATATGGGCTTTAACCAAGCCCATCGATTGCCATTCGTTCTTTTTTGTTCCTTTCAGAAATACTGCCATTTTATTGGTGCATTGCTTGTAATTGTCCCTCCTTTGGGTGCTTGATTAATGCCCAGGCGATTTCACTAACTGTTCCTACGGATTGGCTATCACATGTTCATGGTTCCTTCTGGTCCGCCATCGCAACGCGTGCGTCCTCTGCTCTTTCCAACTTGATCAGCACAGCATGCAGTGCTTTATCCAATCATCTGTGTGGCACATTGAGCTTCAACTTTAAGCATGGACTCATTTGCACTTTAAACTGCATGCTTCAAACAGACGTACATCTTGAACGCTGCTTCTTTCTCTGTGTATTTGGCATGTTTCTGCTCAAGCGAGCGTTATTGCAGTGGTGGGGGATTTGCCAATGTGGTCTTATGTTTACACCTGAAAGACCGGTCACAAGAAGCACAAAAGACAAATAGAAATGATACTCAAGAGATTTAGACTGAGCGCGCTCTGTGCCTCGCTTGCTTGTGAGTATGTACGGCTTCTAGAGAAGTGATCCTGTACGTTGTTCCAGGGCTGTAACTATTAACGCACATGATCCCTTGTGTCTCTAAGCTATAGTGCGGAGTTGTTGGAAAATTTGTGAAACCCCACCCCACCATGTAAGATGCATTGTGTAATTCACCTTAAAGTGCTTTGCAGGCCTCTCTCCTCTTTAAAAATTCTCCAAGGGAAACAGTGGATACCAGAGAAAGCTAACCAGGGCTGGTGCATGGATTTTTGCCAGCCTTGGCAAAGTGACATTTTGCGCCTCTTCACCACCTGTACTCTTTGCTAATTTTACGATAATGCCGATGATCTTCTGCTCCTCTAGACTTAAGGCAGCGGCCTGCTCTTGCCTTTTTGAAACTGACTCTGGAAGATGAGACCTTTTTCACGCTGAGCCCCCACTCCATAGGGTGCCCTCCACTAAGGGTTGGATCTGTCTGCAGTAGTGGTGATGTACCTCTTGGATCACTCTGTTGTCAGGCAGGCATCCCCCTCCTCGCACCTCTTCCCGAATGTGCTTTCTGCTACCATTCTGACTCACCATCTGTTTTCTGCACCGTTGCCCGATAGCCATGTGAGCAAATAAAAATCCACACATTTCTTCTCTGTTTGATTTTGCAAATAGAAGAGGACAGGTGGTATCTAAAGCAGATTACCTGCTAGGTGTATTCGTTGGTCTTACCATAAAATAAGAACCTGATTATTTTTACAGTGCTTGCAAGTGTTTGCGGTTTATAGCGCTGTAAATAACAAGTGGTCCTCATTACCCAACCCACTTAGGTGATTTTAGAACTATGAAACAGACAGTTGGCCCTGCCACTATCAAACCTGTGACTAGGAGGTTTCTAATAATAATGATGATAAATAGTTTTATATAGTATGTAATGCCAGATGTTTGCAGTTGTAGGCACTGTAATAACACATGTTACCCAATGTAATGCTACTCATTTTATCTATGTTGGATGGATGCGAGGCTGAACTGGCCCTGTTAGAATTCATCCTGGCTGGTCGCACAGTAATAACAGCAGGGAACATATAACCTACTGAGCAGACCAGCTGACTGGGGTTCATTGTGCAGAAAAACTAGAATCCTGCTTGAATAAGACCATTTCTCAGGAAGTACAATAATAATAAAATTGCCATTATTCCAAACCTTTGGAAAGAAAGTGGGATTTATTGTTTTTGGAAGTTTATCTAAGTCACCAGTGGCAAATGACCATCCCAAACACACCAGCTGAAAACACATGAAACAATCACATTGGCGTTGAGTAAGGCCAGGCTCAGGTCAGCATCATTTCATAAGAAACAAGATCTCACATCTCATAAAGTAAGCAAAGGCAACAACAGCTCGAAAATGCAGCGAGGAAAAGGTCAGGAATAACAGTAACCCAACTCTGCACTGTCAGAAGCAATGATGCGGGTGTCTTCCCTCTTTTATCTGGCATAAATGTTTATGCTTGTTTTTTTATCTCACTAAATAGCTTTTGGCGTTTGATAAGTTTACGGTTCTTCAACACAAATGTCGCTGGGGATTCAGTCTGCATGTTTTCATTGAGATATTTGGACAAGTCTTTGCATATAATAAGGTTTTGTAAATTTGCGCGCAATGAAAGGCTGCCTTTCTTTGTAATTATGTTTCATCATTTTAAAACTTGGGAACACAATCCACACAAATACACTCCATACCATGCAACATAATTCCAATCAGCATAATTTCACTCAATGCTGCACAGTTCAAAGCCACACAATTCAACTCTACCATTTTCATTCCAAACCACATAATTTGGCAACAAACCACATATTTCAACTCAACAACACAAGTACAGAACACACCACATACATCCAAACCATACCATATAATTCCACATCACGCCAAAAATTCAACAGCACACCACATAATTAAAATCTCTGACACACAAGTACACGCCACATAATTACTATCCACATATTTTAACTGCACACCATTCCACATAATTCCACTTAAAAACTCCACTCCACACCACACAATTCCAACACACACAATTCCGCAACTAATAATTGCAATCCAACCCACATAATTCCACTTCACATCACATATATCCACTCCACACCAATTCAAAACACTTGGGTAAAAGACCTTGTCATTTACAGCGCCAATACCTCTAACTCTCACAAATGTGAGACCAATTTGCATTGTAAATGCTTGTTTTACTTTCATTCATGCTGCACTCCAGCCATGCTGCTACACAACATTACTTAAAAACATAGACACATAACTCTCTAATAGGCAAAACATATTAACTTTGCCAATGCTTGTTTTAATTGGCACAGAAATAAAATGCAGGCTAGTGATATGCCAGTAAGGTGGCAGCCTTATAACTGTATGTATATAATGACACAATCACTGTTGTTGTACTTACAGTGTCAGTTATATGTTTTGAAAACAGTTTTGTAAATTGTTCATTGTATATAATCTGAAATGTTTTATTTCTCAATTTTCCTCTCCTGCTTTTTCCCATTGTCTTTTTCTATCCCTCACACTTTAATATTTCTCCCATATTGATGGGTTTTACCCTTTAGATTTTTTAATCTCTGCCATTGTTTCCCTCAGCTCTGCCAAGTACCACACATCAGGCGTTAGACTAACGCATTTCAGTGTGGTGGTCCGCATCACCGCACTGAAATGGAAAGTCACACATTTGTAGCGCCTCAGTGTCAATCCAGAGTGCTATAGGTGCTCTGTTAGAAACTGAAATCTAGGTCCATTCTGGTTAACTGTGTGACTCGCTATGAGACTCGTCACGTGATGGCACCTCACAGTCAGTGTTAAAATTATGGCCAACAGCTTCAATCAAGAGACTCCCTCTCTTTATATATTGGTGGGCCGGCACGGTGCGAGCGAGCAACGCAGAGTCACTGAATAATGTTACAGTCTTTTAACACGCGGCCAGTCCCGTCTCAGTCCAGACAGCCGCAGGATTGGTGGTGTCTTACAGGCATCACTGAGCTGCAGCCAGGCAGCCTCATCTCAGAATGCATGCCGTGGCGCAGCCGGAAAGGAGTTGTCAGCTCGACTCCTGGAGGAGCGCGGCTGCAGCCGACTCCGAAGACAGCAGCACCCAGGAGGGAGAGAGTGAGCCTACGCCGGCAGCAGGTAAGGGAATCTGCCCCCCCACCTTGAAACTTAATCTCGCTCCACGTGGGCCAGTACTAGCTTCCCCGGTCGGTTTGGTCTTGAATTCCCACAGAGCAGGCCAGAAGAACAAGTTAGGGATTATACTCACGCACTCAGCAGGTAATGGGCGCCACAGGGATGAAGGGGACTGCACTTAGCATCTAACCCCGCAAATGGAATGCTGCCCCTCCGGCGCTTCACAGCAGATAAACAGCAATTATCTGCAGCACCACAAGAATTAAGGGACCCTGCATGAGACACCTGCCTACACCTAGAAACTTTCCACCACACCCTCCAAAAACACCAGAGAAACCCATACTCTCGCCCCCTCTCCACCCAGCGTCCTTGCTTCCATACTTTCCTTCCACATAGGACTGCCCTGGCACACCCCCTGCACACGAGGCTGCTGCAGGTGACTGCGGCCTACACATAAACAAGCTGGAAGCTGAGCCCTAGGGAGCAATCACTAGGATGGATGCGGCCTCCCTAGAGCCTCAGTCTATTGGTGACTGCCTAGCGGAGTGAGTCCGGCCCCTAGCATCGACAACTTGATACCTGGTTATGGTAATGAGGGGCAGCGGTAGTGGTGCCGGTCCAACTTTCAGCACGGCCAGCAGCTGTGTCACTTACGAACCTGGTGTTTTTAGTAGCTCTGGTACGGCTGAAGCCTGCTGGTGTGATCTGGTGCTGCGGGCAGGTAGTGGCATGCCAACCGTGGCTGACACCGCTCAGCTGCACTTCTCAGTTATCATTTTTATTCGGATTGATTAAACCGTTCTGTCTTTGAAATAAACAGCATCCTGGATGGCTTTAAGAGGTGCGCCTCACTCTCCTGAGCCTTGCCAATGCCCGTGCTGCTGTCTGGGGCGGCTCGCGAGTACTAGGTTAGTGCCCTTCCATATCTGGTGCTACGCAGTAATTTTAAGAACTTCGTAGAGTTTCTCTTTGGTGAAATGGGTGTAATTTCTGATATTTATATGCTTCCCTCATCTTTATTACTTGACTTTGCTTACGAGAAAGAGTCACTCATAGTTGTTGAAATGTCACTCATAATTACACTGAAATTATGAGAATGTCACACATAGCAATCTAAAAACCTTGGCAGCTATGTTCCCTTCTCTGTCATTCTCTCTCCTCGTGTTTTAATTTACAATGTGATTCCATCTCTTCAAAAATAAAAATCCCATTCTTTCACTCTGACTGCGTGCATATGATTAATTTTCATTAATTTCACATTTCCTTCCTTGTACTACTTGCGATTTGTTTAAAAAAAAAAATCCATTCCTCCACTCCGACTCCGTGCATATGTTTAATTTCCATTTATTTCATGCTTCCTTCTTTGTACTACTTGCGACGTGCTACAAAAATAAAAATTCCATTCTTTCACTCTGACCCAGTGCGTGCATTTATTTAATTTTCATTAATTTCACCTTTCTTTCTTTGTACTAGTTGCGATTTGCTAGGAAAATAAACATTCCATTCTTTCACTCCGAATCTGTATGCATTTAATGTTAATTTATTTAACCTTTCGTTGTTTGAACTACTTGCGATTTGCTGCCTGTCTCTGGTGCAGCAGTGGCTCCAGTATTACAGAAACGTCAGGTAATTTATAGTGTGAGGTCAGTTTGGTATCCCATGGAATCGTGTATCCCTGCACTCAGCCCGAGCAGAGATCGACTGCTTCTGCCTGATCCTGCCCGGGCTGAGTTAATTCTATTACAGGACCGGAGGCTTCGTATTATGCTTCTCTTTCTATTTATTGCCACTCACAGCAGCCAATGAGAAACTTGTATTATGTAAATAAACTACATTTCCCATGATGCTCATGGTACACATCACATCCTGTAGAGCCCCATAAGACCCACCATCACCGGAACTCGTCCTCTTTCTTTGCTGCTCACGCAGTCAGATAAGTGCACTATATGCTTCTTATACAAAAATGCAAATTTACTCTGAATAGGCTTGCGCCGCTTAATGTTGATAGCGCGCATTATCGCGCTTGGTATGTCGTGTGTTGGCTTTGCCTGCATTGTGTCTTACTTGTATTCCTTCACAGCACGAGTCTCGCGCTCTGTCTCCCGCTGAGCCGCAACACTTCCGCTGCCATCAGGAGGTGCGCGCTCACGCCGCAGTGTGCCTGACAGGGAGAACAGGTGGTTTTTCCCCGATCGCGGGACAGTGTTAGCGCTGTGCGCGATTACCCGGCAACATGGTACCGCTCCGCCTACGGCGGTGAAGTTATTTGGTTGTTATAAGCGCAGAGGCTCCCCTAATAAGCCGAGAGCGCTGGGAGCCTTCAGTTCAGTTTATTTTCTTTCGGTCTCGACGTGCGTAGCCCAATTGGGCTATATTTAGTGGGATTGGGCTACGCACGTTGCTACTGCCCGTTTTTCTTTAGTTTTTCTTCATTTCATCCTGCAATCATCAACTGAGCATCACCTTACGCCTGGCTGGCTGCAAAAAAATTCTGGGCCTGGAGGGAGCACACCTCCTATGTAAAATATTGCTCTTTGGCTCCTTTACGCCCTGGGGGCTGTAAGAACTGAGATACAGCTTTTGCTGAGGAGTCAGGTACCATTTTTCTCTAACTCTGTGCTGTGGGTTGGCTCCCCCATTACTCCTCTCTGTCTTTTGCCATATGAGCAAATATATTTACAAATTTGGTCCTGCAATGGAGAATTGGGTCCATTATGAGGAGGATGATACCTTGTATGAAGAGGAAGTAACAAACCCTTCCATAGAGGACAACATTGTTGAGGCCCTGGACGCATCGGTCCAGGAGTCGGTCAACAAGGCCCTAGAGAAGGCAGTTCCGGGAACTGTGCAGCAAGCGCTAGCTACTGCTTTGAAACCAATCACAAAACAACTTGAAAAATTCGCTAAACGTCATGGTTTCACTGCTCCGGCAGTCACTCCCACAGATGCCCCCCAATCTAAGCCCTGGCCTCATTCTGCCTCATACTCTTCACTTCCTCACCCTGAAGCGGACAAAGCTAAGGCTCCAGACACTGACACAGACCCAGATACTACGGGAACCGATACCCCGGACGAGTCCCCTCGTAAGAAGAGAACGAAGAAGGCAAAGAATGCGGAAACACCGACAACTATTTCCACTCCATTCACATTTAACCCAGCTGATATAGTTCACCCCAGGTCATCGGATTGGTTACCCGCCCCTGAGGTTGCTGCATACTTGCACGAAAACCTTCGTAAAAGCTTTGACAAAGAGGTGCGCAACAGGCTTAGGTCCGAGTGTCCTAGACCGGATATTTCTGACAAGGTGGCCGAAACTCCCAGATATAGATTCCAGCCTCTTGACCTTCTTAAAGAAATTCGCGAAGGACCCCAAGAAGGGTATCGACCGCGCCTGGCGAGGGTGCCAGGATAAGCTCCTGGATGTGGTCGGCCCTCTAGCTAAAATTCTGGAAATGGCTTTGGATGCGCAAGAATCTGGGAATGTTGTAGACCCCCATGTCCTGGCGGGTTGGACCCAACGGGCCATATGTCTCTTGGGTAATGCTAACTGCGCCATTTCGACGGAGCGGCGCAAATCAATACTTATGCACATGGACTCCAATCTCACAGAATTGGCGGCGGCAGAACCTGGTCCCCTGGCGGACTGCAACCTGTTCGGGGACCGTTTCGTCAAAGACGTAGCCAAGTATGTAGGCACCTTTACGACTCTGGATAAGGCGCAGTCAGGCATTAAAAGGGTTTTTCATACTGGAATTTTCAACAGGGCCGGACAAGGCCGAGGACGCTCGTTCGGCCGGCAGTTCTCCCAGGGTCCTCAGAGAGGAGACTTCGGCCGAGGCAGGGGTGAATGGGACTCCACCCGTGGCGGAACCTTCTACCCCACCAGGCAGCGTTTCAACAAGAGGCGCTTCAACAGAGGATCGTACCGGGGAGGCTTTCAAAGCCCGGAATCTTCAGGTAACTGCTCCAGACAAATTTGTACTACCTCTGGGGGGGCGTACTCAGTTATTCTTTCACAATTGGGTTCAACTATCTCAGGATGCTTGGATATTACAGACAATTCAGGGTTTTCATCTCGATTTCTTTCAGATCCCCTCTCAGGTCAGCTTTCTTTTTCCCAACTAGAGTGCGATTTTATAGATGCCGAACTCAAAGAATTGCTGCAGAAACACGCGATAGCGTTTTGCGACGAGGGCCCTCGCGGTTTCTGCAGCAATATTTTTCTAGTACAGAAGAAAGGCGGAGGTTACAGGTTGGTACTAAATTTGAAAGAGTTCAATCACTACATGACTTACAAACATTTCAAGATGGAGGGCATCCATCTTTTGGCGGATCTCCTGAAACAAGGGGACTGGCTGGTCCGACTGGACCTCAAAGACGCTTATCTGTCTATTCCCATCTTTCCTCCCCATCGACGTTTCCTGCAATTTCAATGGCGGGACCGATGGTACGAATATTTGGTCCTTCCTTTCGGACTTTCCTCGGCACCATGGTGCTTCACCAAAGTACTAAAACCGGTGATAGCGTATCTCAGGGAACAAGGAGTTTGCATGATAGTCTATCTAGACGACATTCTTATCATGGCGCAATCTCCAATTCTGGCAGCACAGCATTTATTCATGACCATTGCTACCCTACAAAATCTCGGGTTAGTGATCAACGAGCCCAAGTCAGTTCTGTGTCCTACCCAGACGATAGATTTCCTGGGTTTTGTCATAAATTCTCAAACGGCTCAGTTGAGTCTTCCACGCTCCAAACTTCGGGATATCAAGAAGGAGCTATGCTCTCTGTTATCCAAACAGATGGTCTCACTCAGAGTGATTGCCAGGGTAGTGGGCCTTCTAGCATCTTCCATTCAAGCGATATTTCCAGGGCCCCTACATTATCGGGCCCTTCAGAGACTAAAAATTCAGCACCTGCAGAAGGGCCTTTCTTTCCACAGACCTAGTTCCCCTTTCTCAAGAAGTACGGGTAGAGATCCAGTGGTGGCTGGCCCACGTAGAGACATGGAACGGCAGGGCCATTTTCGGCTCTCTGCTAGAGGTCATCATAGAGTCCGACGCCAGCCGTTGGGGCTGGGGAGCGCGCTGCGGAAATATTTCCACAGGAGGGCGTTGGTCCCTAGGGGAGCTAGATCTCCACATCAATTGCCTAGAACTCCTTGCAGGGTCGTTTGCCATCAGGACTCTGTCACCCAAACAAGTCTCGTGTTGCATCCTCTTGCGGATGGACAACATCTCGGCGGTTCAATACATCAACAAATTGGGAGGCACCAGGTCTCCACTGTTAGTGGAGATCGCGAAAGATTTTTGGCACTATTGCCTGAGTCATCAGATCTCATTCATAGCCGAGTACATTCCGGGCCAATCGAATGTAGTGGCAGACTGGAACTCCCAACACCTCAAAGACTACAGCGATTGGCAGCTCCAACCCCAGATAGTGCAATGGTTGTAGGCGATCTGGGGACATTGCGAGATAGACCTGTTTGCCTCCAGACTGAATCGTCAAATGACCAAGTTTTTCAGCTGGAGGCCGGATCCGTTGGCTCTGGCGATGGATGCTTTTTCACAGGATTGGACGCCGAATCTGAATTATGCCTTTCCTCCCTTCATTCTGATTCCCCGAGTGGTCACACAGGTAATGCGCCAGAAGGCGGAAGTGATTTTAGTAACTCCCCTGTGGAAGTCGCAGCCTTGGTTCCCAATATTATTGGAGGCGAGTTGCGACTTCCCCAGGAGGATTCCCTGGTCCTCAATGATGCTCCAGGGCCCTCATGGAGAGATGCACCCGATGGTAATATCGGGGCAGTTGTCCCTGATGGCCTGGAGACTTTCGGGCAACGTTGGCACTTGCCAGGATTTTCGGAACAAGCTTCAGACTTTATCAACCAAGCTTGGGCCCCTTCCACTAGGAAAAGGTACTCTTCAGCCTGGAAAGGCTGGGTTCGTTGGTGCGTGGAACAGCACGTGGATCCCGTGGGGGCAGACTTATCCTATGTTGTAAATGTTTTGTCCCAAAAAGCTTCTGAGGGTTTGGCATATCGTTCCATCAACAATTTCCGTTCCGCCATCTCGGCGGGCCATTCTCAGCTTGAGGGCAAACCAATAGGGATGCATCCATTAATTTGCAAACTCTTAAAAGGTATTAGAGTAGCTAATCCGCCCAAGCCGAAGTATTCTTCTTTGTGGGATGTCTCGCTAGTTCTTTCCCTGTTCAATCAATGGCCCAGCAACGATATGTTGACAAGGAAACAACTCTCATCCAAATTGGCCATGCTGTTATGTTTGGCCACGTGTAGACGATCATCGGATATCAAAGCTCTAGATATTACAGGTAGAGTATTTACTCCTGAAGGAGTTTCTTTTAACATCACTTCCAGGACTAAAACTATGTCACGTAATGTAGAATATCATGCCTTTCCTAGCAATCCCAAGCTCTGTGTTATTCACTGCCTTAAGGCATACGAAGAATGTACCAGGTCTCTTCGGCCTGATGGTGTGGTGCAATTATTAATTGCTTTGCAGAAGCCTTACAAACCTGTCACTGCAGCTACGATAGCCAGATGGTTAAAATCTGTTATTCAAGAAGCAGGTATTGATACTCAAGTGTTTGGGGCACATTCTGTCCGGGGCGCCATGGCCTCTAAGACGTTCATGTTGGGTTCTACTGTTCAGGATATCATGCATTCTGCAGATTGGTCCTCTGAGTCAACATTTAAACAGTTTTATTATAAACCAGTGGGTGATATATCCTCTGTGGTTTTTAATCAGCGTTAAACTAGCATAATACGAAGCCTCCGGTCCTGTAATAGAATAAAAAATTAGCTAGCATTCGCGCCAAGAATTTTCAATTCTATTAAGGACACGGAGGCGAGGATTATCCCACCCGATTACATTACAGTATTGCAATTTTACCCACCCGTTGTATATATATTCTGGTTATGCAGAAGTTACGGGTTGTTTTGTCTCTCATTCTTTCAGGATCTGAGAAGAAGATGGATTAAGTGTAATCCTGGTTAAGAAGATGTTCTTCCCAGCTGGACTGGTTCTTCCACGTTGGAGGATTGTGTTGGACTTAAGTTATTATGTTGGACTTTTACTGTTCGAAGCAAAGAAAGAGGACGAGTTCCGGTGATGGTGGCTCTTATGGGGCTCTACAGGATGTGATGTGTACCATGAGCATCATGGGAAATGTAGTTTATTTACATAATACACGTTTCTCATTGGCTGCTGTGAGTGGCAATAAATAGAAAGAGAAGCATAATCCTCGCCTCCGTGTCCTTAATAGAATTGAAAATTCTTGGCGCGAATGCTAGCTAATTTTTTATTCTCCGAAGTCATCCGAAGCGCAGGGGATACACGATCCCACGGGGATACCAGATATTACACAACACCGGCACTCACAGGGACTCAGGGCCGGTCTGGGAACCGAAACCAGCCCTGGCAAACTGCTCGGCCGGCCCCCCAGGGGGGGAGGGGGAGTGCAGCCGAGTTGTTTGTTAGGGCTCGTTTCGGGCGATTTTGTTACAGGGGGCCGATATTGCCGGCCCCTGTACCAAAAGCGGCCCTCCAGGGACCCAAAACCGCCCCCCACCATGGCAACCCACCGGGGAAACGCCCGGTGCCCGCTACGGCCAGTCCAGCGGGACTGTATTTGTATGAGGACAAAGGCTGCTCGGGTGAAGCCGGGGCAGGCAAGGCCTTGGCTCTCTCCCTAATGAGCTGCCTGTGAAAATATAGGATGAGTGGAGCTTCGAGGCTGGAGACAGATCACATACATTGATTGCACATGCATAGATTCTTACTCATTTGCACCGTGTTCACTGCAAGTATTAAACTGGATAGCGGAAACACATTTACCACTGTTAATTATTCCTTCAAAAAAATAGAATGAAATATTCCAAATAAAAAGTGTTATTCCCTGCCTTTGTTTTGCCGCCATGTAGATAAAAGTAAAGTTTTGCGTGCGAATGCCATGCTGAAACCGGAAGCGCAGCAGCCATGAAGCAGGCGCCGTTCTCTTGCTGATCAAAGGCATCCAGAACTTGAGGCAGAGCATCTTGGAGATGAAATTAAAGTATAGTTATGCGCGTTGCCGCCATGCTGAAACCGGAAGCACGGCGGCTGTGGATAGAGCAAACACGTTTACCACAGTTAATTATTCCTTCAAAAAAGAAACATAATCCAAGAATCAAATATTCCAATTAAAAAACATTTTTCCTCACCTCTGTTTTGCCGCTGTGTAGATAAAAGTAAAGTTGTGCGTACAGCCGCCATGCAGAAACCACAAGCCGTGAGCTACCACGCTGATTAACGGTGCCGGAACTCAAAGCAGAGCGTCTGGAAGAAGAAAAAAGCCCCAGAAAATAAACACAAAAAGACAAATGTGTAATGTGACGGGAAGTTAGGCGCTGCTCCTGGGAGGATACAAATGCTAAGAAGTTGGGAAAAAAACCAAGGGGCATATTATCAAGGGCCGGCGATAAATATCGCAAAGCGCACTTAGCGCTTGCATATTTATCGCCGGCTATCTCTGGAATTTATCGCCCGGTTAGCGCGTTATTAACAACGCGCATCGCTGAGGCAATAAAAATGTCAGAGATAGCGTGGATATCGCCGTTTTCCATGGGAAAACGGCGATATCCTAGATGATAGGGCCTGTGGTCTTAGCCACAGAATCCACCCCCCATGTTAAGTATGCCTTAGTCAGGAATTTAACAGACGTTAAATTCCTGCGTTAAGGCATACTTAAAGCTGCCTTCGCGATATTTACCCATGTTGTTTCCACAGACACGCCTACTTTGCATCTCATTATCGATGCGAATTCAGGCGTGCTGGAAACGGGAGCAAAATCAGCAAAACACGCGATAGTGTGTTTTTGCTGATAAGGCGATATAATTATCGCCGCTTTTCGGCCGAAAACGGCCGCAAAAGCGGCGATAATTGTTTATCGCCGCCTTGTTAATATGCCCCTAAGTTGAGTGGCCTGATGGAAATCAGGACTGTGCTGTGACACTGACTTTAAGAATGGTTGTAAGATTGTTCTCGAGCATAATGATAGCTCCCTCATGCCTGGGACAGTTTGTGATCATTGAGATACAAATCTGTGCTAGCACAAAGAATACACTTATAGAGAAATATGTTAAGGAAAAACTATAAAAAAGAAAACGAAATGCAGACACATGTTTACAGAGAAAGCACAACAAAGAAACTACTTTATTAAGGTATGCCACAAAGTTTTTCCGTAACATTTGGAAGGATTCCAATTACAAACCTTCTACCATGAATTCCTTTATAATAAAATGTTCTATATCCACGCACTCCTGAATTTAACCTAATACTCACCATATCCCTTACCCTAAACCAATTTTCTTCAAACCTTTTTATGCCATGGCCCCCTCTTGTACAAATATTTCATCGCTCCCCTTCTCCCATTCTGCAGCACACATAGAAAGAGGAAAATGCCTCAGAGGATTGTTTTGGTTTTCCTGCACAAAAACAATCCTGCTTTCAATGCAGGCACCCTTTCACAATGGTGCAAGGGTGCCTGCGTTGGCATTAGACAGCACATTGTGCACCAGCTCAGGGAAAAGACAGGAATGCATTGTGTAATGTTAAATGCAGCGCATTATTGCCCTTTCCCTATCATGCAGCACAGCAAGGTGCAGCATGAATTTTTGGTAAATATGCCCCTGATTCTTGTTTGCATCTAGTTTTATTTGGTGCTAGGATTCCATTCAAAGCGAGATAAGGCTAATTTCACAGATTTGGCTTTGCATGAAAACCTTTGAATATGTGTACTGCTCCTGCCATATACACCACCTTTCCAAAGAGGATAGCAGTGCTTAATTTGTAAAACAATGAATTCTGGGGCCCAAATTTTGCACAGAAGTCTACAGCCAGTGTTATGAATATCGGGGGTGCTGAATATGAAGGTTGTGTAGTCTTGAGTCCACCTCACATGGCTTTCATCCACTACCAGACACTCCCTGTCCCTTTATCTTGCTCTTGAAGGTTCATTTTCATTGCTGTTTTCTCCCACTGTCCCTCTTTTTTGGTTATTTTTCTTTCATTCTCTTTCCCTTTTTTGTGTCTTTAGGCCAGATGTATGAAGTATTTTACCAGTCGCAAACGGCCCTTGCATTTTGCCATGTACAAAAGGCAAAATGCAACTCAGTAACTTGTTACAAATCTCATTTTGCTTTAGCGATACGGTATTAGGAAAGGCCATGTTTAGGGCGCCCCTTCCTAATACCAAACATGGTATGTATGAATGCTTTGCAACCAGAATGCAAATTTACCGACTCTGTAGAGGAGGTGGTAACCCATTCGGAAACGGAAAGGAATCCGTTGGGGACCCCTTCCCCTTTGTGAATGTGGGTGGAAACATTTTTAAGAGCATTTTCAGAGAGCAGGCAGTGGTACCACAGAACGCTGCCTACTCTTAAAAAATGAAAAGAAAACTTTTCATTTTTATTTTTGTAATGCAGTCCATTTTCCTTTAAGATAAAGGGGCTGCATTACAACAAAAAAATAATACTGTATTGAAAAAGCAATCCCAGACATGGATTGTAGCCATTCCCAATGGATCGCAAATTGTGACCTGCCTCATGAATACTGATGAGGCTGGTCCATTTGTCACCCACTAGGAATCACTAAATGTGTCCCAGACACATTTGTACATTTGATTTTACGAGTTACTAATTGCGAGTCATAAAACAAACTGCAATTAGGGACTCGCAAAATCAAATGGTCGTACATCTGGCCCTCAGTCTCTCTTGCCCTAGTTGAAAGTCTGATGAGGAAAAATAAGTGGCGGTCCCCAACAATGAGTGCCGGTGACCCCCACCTGCAACCACTGGCTCAATTAAACACTGGATAATAGGGGGGTCGACGCCCCGCTACACAAGCGATTCCAGCGGTGCTATGGTGCCACCTTTCAATGCAAAATATTTTCCCATGCGGAAGTTGATTATGTCTTCTGTTTGTATACTTTTTCACTGTGGAGCGCTGCTTAGCTCTGCGTAAATGACCACGTAAACCTGGTCCTATATTTTCAGTTACTGCTCTAGGGTTTCATGTTAAATGTTTCTTTTTGTGTATGTGTATCTTTCCAATTGAAAATGCCCTGTGCCTACGTATTGTGTGTTTTGTGATGATTATTGCACAGTTTGCTGCTCAGTTTACCATATAAAGGTTTGACATATTTTCGCTTTATTCTTCTTATTTTGGCAGGGCTCTGTACAACCATGTTCAGTTGTTTGTACTCGACTCACCTTTTTTATTTTTATTTGCTCAATGAGGCCATTCACCAGCTGCGCTGGATATCCCTTTCAAAACGTTCCTTTAATTGCCTTTTTCTTTTTAAGGCAATGTTTGTAAGTTGTAGTCAATCGGTTTTTATAAATGTTCAATTCACAGCTAGAAGTATTACCAAGTTTCAAGTGTTTTACATGGTGTGTTCCCTGGGTCGTATTCGGGAAGATGTTGCTCAGCAATTCATTATTCAAAATGTGCCCTATTTGGCATTAGTGGTGCTTCAGCTGCATTTAGGTGAAAGCTGTTGCTACTGGAACAAAACAAAAGGGCCACTCATAAAAAGAAATTGATTGGAATTTCGTTTGGTACTCGGGATTCTTGGAAAGCAATGCAAGCATCATTGTTGATGTATGGAGTTTAAAAGTCGCGCCATTAACATATATTAGCCTGCCATTCCCATTGCTGTGCAATCTTAAAGGAGTCTTAGATTACCTAAGGTCATTTTATGGTCTCCTGCAAAACCATCGCAACAGAATGGAATCGCTAGTCCCTATTTGACACTTGATAAATGTGCTTCTCCAAGAGGGGTAATGGTACCACACTATCCTCTTCACGTAGGGCTGGTCAGATCAAATTGTGGATGCTGCTGGAAATGTACCTTTCCTGCAGAGTCACCCGGGATTTTTTGCCTTTTTACTGAACCCTGTTTTTGTTGGCTGTAGACTCTGCACACCTTACTCCTGCTAACTAGTGATAAAGTGTTTGTGCGCTCCCTGGTAAACATGGTAAAATTGGTATCCATCTGATTGACACATTTAATTTACTTATAAGCCCCTAGCATACGGGACTACATGTACCCAGAACTCATAAATAAATGAAATGCATCCCATAGGATGCAGCACTCATTGTGCCACCCACTATAGAAGCACAGCAAAACAAGTCTCCAGGCCTGTCACTGCAGCCTGAGTGGCCAGTTTACATTGCCGTGTCAACCTTGTTAAATGATTATTTTTCCAGGCCTAAAACTTCCTTTTTAATACTTATAAGTCACCCTACATTAGGCCTTAAATTCCCATAGGGTAGGGTGCGTGGTATTTAAAATGCAGGGCATGAATATTTAAGGTTTTACATGTCCTGGCAGTGAAAAAACTGGGAAGTCATTTTTCACTGTGGCAAGGCTAGCTCTCCCGTAGGTAAGTAAGTTTATTGAGTGATTACTACAAATTATTAGAATATGCTCTAAAACCAGTTAAAAAATCATTAGAATATGTAACTGTTACCACATAGATAACAATACTTCACGATGGAAATATTAAAAGCAGGTCTAACATAGGATAACTTAATATAGCTATTGTCAAATGGCATGTCAATTTGATGTTTCGAAACACTTGAGAAATCTAATGCAGGCTAGTCATTATTATTCAAGATAATAAAAGGGCGCTACCAGACTGAATATCATTTTGGGTGGATATTAAAATTCAAATGAATTTACTAACATTGAGACTAAAAATTATCATCCTGAAATCATTCTGAAATGTCATTACTTATTTAGAATTCCTGGTCCGTCTGCACCATAGACGCCATCATTCCTTTGAAATTACATAATATTCTATAATAACATATCCATTATTGTGAAACATATGAAAAGATGTTTCTAGTGTCCGCCACATTACACTGCCCATCCATGTGGCAGCATTTTTAACAGAATTCAACAGGTTCTCAGCCAGGGACAAAAACTTCAACAAGCGGCACTTCACCAAGATTGACCTGCCTGACATAATTTGACAGCTTCTTGGCAGGTTCTCACTTCTGCAGCTAAAAACTGTGATTTTAGCAGAGTTCGTTGTGCCTGTAATAATCTTGGGGAAGTACAAATTATGTGTAGTAAAGAATCTTTTTCAAAACCGCACAGTCTTCAGCAAGATGTTGCCAATTGTTGAATCCATCTTGGTCTACCATCCTTGGGAATGTACCTGCCAAATCGCAAGCATAGAAAGTTGATCTTCATGCGAGCTGAGAAGTGCGCTTTCAGATAAGTCTGGAGCTCAAGTTTTTCATAACTATTAACAGAAGTCCAGGCATTCTGTTTCCCTATCAAGGCCTCTTTGTCCTTTTCAATGGTAGTTGGTCGTTGCTTGGTTTAAGAAGATTCCTAGACTTGTTTTGTTGGTTGTTTCAATTCCAGATACTTGATAATCAAAGGTGTGAAAGCACTAGGATCTCCAGGCATTTGATTATTGGGAATTAGTATTTTCCTGCCAACACAGCTTATCTAACGTGCCAGGTTCAGATGAAAAAAACACTTAAAGACTTTTTGGAAAGTCACCTTGTCTCACTACAGTTTGATTTTGTAATTCAAACTCAAGATAGATTTCAGAAGGGCCTGTGTTCTTTGGTACCTTAAATCAGATTTAAAAGTCTTTAATTTGTATTTAAAAGAAGAGAAACTCGACCATGAAAGATGACTGATCCATAGGCCAGTGCGGGAACCAATTTTGCCTCCAGGACTTTGAACAAATGCGCGTAGTTTGGGCACACTAGCTTACTTCGTAGGGTCTTTAAAACATAGATGGAAGTTACGTTTTTGGCACTCAGGTTTCTTGAATGACACTCTATCAAAAACGATGCTGAGATATTTATTTTTCGCAATAACCACAAAAGCCCCACGTTGTGTGGAGAAGGGAACGAGAGGCACGGGGTCTTAGGAGCTAGCAGCCTCCAACACTAACAGTCTAACCACAAAAAGCTGCTCCTAACTGAATTGCCACTACGAGGTTTGGGATGTATTTGTAAGTGAAGGCATCTCACAAAAAGTAACGGACTGGTCTCACACACCACCTGGTGTCATGCTTCATCATTGACCAGTCCTCGCCCTCTAAAACCTTGGTTTGATAGAGGGCGGGCATACACCTGACGACAGGGATGCACTTCTAAACTAAGTGGGGGCCTATAAACAAAAAGTGTGGTTAAAAAACATTATAGTTATCTTAATCGTGTTTTTAATGTTAAAGGTAACTATATGATATTAAAATCAAGTGACGGTATGTGGGGAATTAATGTCCCCTATCCGTTATGTGAGAGGTCAACATGTTTCTGCCTTAATGGCCCGCTTGGGTCCAGGGCATTCGTCAGGACCTAAAAAGAACATAGAGGGCTCCGTTCTTACCAGCTAGTGGTAAGAGTAAACCACTGTGTGGGCGTGAGCACTGCCACCTCCACAACTTGATGGCCTCTAATTTCAAGCCCTAGATACCAAAGCTACTTGCCCCATGGGAGGAGGGGAGGGAAAACCCTGTAGTCAAACCTGCATCAAGGGAAATTTCCCATGTGGATCCTAGGCGACTGCTCCCGGACACTTTTTGTTTATGGGCCCCCACTTAGTTTAGAAGTGCATCCCTGTCGTCAGGTGTATGCCCGCCCTCTATCAAACCAAGGTTTTAGAGGGCGAGGACTGGTCAATGATGAAGCATGACACCAGGTGGTGTGTGAGACCAGTCCGTTACTTTTTGTGAGATGCCTTCACTTACAAATACATCCCAAACCTCGTAGTGGCAATTCAGTTAGGAGCAGATATTTATTTTTCGACCTCACTAGCTCTATAGTCTCCCCCCTAAGAACCCAAACTCATGGTTTCTCCTTTGAATGACCTATTGTGATGATTTAAGTTTTTTTTATATTCAGCTCCTAGCAATTGCCTGATAAATATTCATCAAAGGACCCTATTCTCCGCTGCAATCCTTTTGGTGTGTTGTTGAGTAATACAGTGTCGTCAGCGTATTGTAACTACTTAATGTTATGACCTGCAAAGGAGGGAGCATGGGCCATTACATTTTCCAAGTGTTTCGGAAGATCAGCCATAAAAAGATCAAATAAGCATGGAGCAAGGACACAGCCCTTCTTCAAGCCTCTGGAAGTGTTAAATTTCCGGGTCAGACTAGTGCTGTCTCCCAGCTTCACCTGAACCCATGTGTTGGTATATAACAGGGTATTAGATCGAGGAGAGTGTGGGGCACGTCCCAAGCTGCAGGTTTTGCCATAACTGGTCTTGTGGAGCAGAGTCAAAGGCGGCATTCAAGTACACAAAATAAATATACAATTTCTGTTTTTTGTGTATTGCTCTTTTGGCCATGAGTAAGAGTCATCAGGTTGATAATTGTTGACTGACCTTTCCTAAAGCCTGTTTGATAGATGGGACCCACGCTTCAAGTTCCTCAAGTAGGCGGGCACAAATACTTTTGCCTCAACATCTGGTAGATCGATGAGCTGGTAATTCGCTGGATTATCCGCTGGTCCACTCTTGTAGATAGGCTGAATTATACTTTCTGCCAAGATTCTGGAATACATGTCATTATTAATATCTCCTTGAATAGTGGAGTTAAAATCTCAGACCACAACTTAGGGTTGGTTGTAAAAGTAGCATTAGGGAGGCCATTTGGGCCTTGCGCTGCATTCAATCTGATCCTTTTAAGCAGGCTAATAACCTAGCCGTGTTTGTAATCTCCATTGGTTGAATTGTGTTTCAAGATTAGTTCAAACGCTGCAAAGTAGGTTGGCCTTCTGTCTCTGTAACCTTTCCCTGGTCAGCATTCATCATAGCTATGATCGTTTTATTCAGCTGTACATCTTGAGATTCAGATCGAGCACTGTATAAAGCTGCCCTGGCAGACTCAGGAATATTGGCATTATTTTCTCTACAGTCTTTGTTTTGCAGATCGTTAACAATTACACAGAAAGATCTTTTGCTGTTTTATAATTCAGTATTATTAGGCTATGTTTATGCAATTGATTCCAACAGGAGTAGATATTAGCATTGCTTAATTTCTCAGTTGCTATTTTAGGGGTTAGAAGGATATTTAAATCCCCTGACACAATTAATCTTACTGCTGGAAATTGGTAGGAAATATGGGGGCATATTAGCAACGATTTGCGATAATTATCGCAAAGCGCGCCTAGCGCAGTTTTTTTTATCGCCGGCTATCGCTGGATTTCATCGCCGAGATAGCGCGTTATTAGCAACGCTTATCTCCAAGGCGATAAAAAATCCAGCGATAGCGGCGAAATGCGAGAATATCGCAGGAAATCCTGCGATAAAACATCAGCGATAGGGGCATCCGTGATGATAGGCCATGGTGGACTTAGCCTCACAATCCACCTCCCATTGAGAAAATAGGTAAGTCAAGTTTTTAGCAGGTGTTAAATTCCAGCGATAATCGCGGTTAGCGCAACTTTTTCTATCGCTTCGCGGGCTTTGATAATAGGGGGAAGTTGTGTTTGCGACTGTTTGCAGTTGCTTTTAGTTGGGAACGCCTACTTTGCATGTCATTAGCGATAATTATCGCTGACATGCAAAGCGGCAACAAAACGGCCGCTATCGCCATTAAGCTGTCGCTAACAGCTGTTAGCGACAGCTTGCTAATAGGGCGATAAAAATATCGCTGCTTTATCGGCAAAAAGTGCCGCTAAAGTGGCGATACTGCCCTTGATAATATGCCCCAGGGTTAATAATTTCCCAGAGGGTAGCAAACTGCGCCATTTTGGTGGATTTCCTTACACTTAGATATATATTCAATAAAATAATTATGTCGTGAAAGTGTATTTTTACACATTGTAACCAAGGCAGTTGAAAATTAATCTCCTGGTGCTTCAAGTTTAGTTCTCCAGCTATGTACATCGAGAGACTACCTTTCGCATGACCTTGCAAAGAAGAGTGAGTTGCTGGTGTGACAAATGTATAATACCCAATAACTGGGGTGAATATTTCCACCCAAGATTCTTGGAACATCAGAATTTCATAATTCTTTATAAAAGAGTTTGTGTCTTGACCTTCTAATAACCTTGCTAGGCCGTGCACATTCCAGGAGCATATATTAATTGGCTTCCATACTTGGTCAATAGAAGGCAACCATCAATCGTTGCCTTCTGACTTTGCATTTGTTAGTATCAATGGAAGCCATGTCCAATCCATTTTAGCATTCCTTTTTGAGACCTGCTCGAAAATACGAAATCTGGGTTTCAAGTTTGTTATTTTAAATGCAAATGTTGTTGCGGGATTGAAAAGAGGCCCAGCGGCACCTCTCAATAATGATCTGTTTTGTTTAGGGCTCTTGGCGATTTCTTGGTCATGGTGCATTATTTTCTTTGTTGGTTCGACGTGCTTTACTAGAGTTGGATAGTTTGCGTTTATACACTTCTTAACTTCAATGCCCCAATCTTCAAACTGTATTCAACAGTTGTATATCTTGTTTGCAATGCCATTATTTAGCCATGTAATGCAAGTAAGTTCTCGTAAAGGTTGCAATGTATCATGTTTGAATTGTCCAGCTACAAGCTCATCTGACGTTATACGTGAAAGAGCTGGTATTGAGACTGTTAATTTTAATATATCACCATGATTAAGATTAAGAATATTGTGGGGGGCCTCTGGATTCATACTGTGGATAAAAGAGAATATTTTGAGGGGGTGAGGAACTGTCCGCTTGACTTGTGCAGGGAATTTTTTTTCCGCCAAAATATCCGATTGTTGTAAGGATTTCTTCCTGTTAAACTAGCGGTTGTTTGAGGGGTTTCTATAAAGTGTGACCGAGCAGTGGAACTGTTTTCCATTATCTGAGGGAACTCTATGGGGCTTAATTGTATAGAACCAGTAGTTATTTGTACTTTACTATCAGTCAATATCTTTTGAATAGAATTTACTGAATTTTGAATGGACGCCATAGGTACCTTTGCTTGGTTAGATGTCATTTTTGGCGGTGCAGATGAGGTCATAGCTTTGTCTGTTGATGTAACCACTTCCTCTTTGTTTGGTCTAAGATGTTTATCAGTCAGATTTCCTGGATCTTGATTTTGATTTTGTGTGGCCTCTCCTATCCCCTCCTCTGGAGATGTTGCCACTTCCTCTTTGCTAGGTCTAAGATGTTTATTGGATATATTCCCTTTGTCTTGATTTGGATTTTGGGTTATCACTCCTATCCCCTCTTCTGGGGATTTGAACTTTCGATTGTCCTGTTTGTTTAAACTGAAGATTGGAAAATTGCCATGTGGCGTATTAGCTGATATTACACAATTTGTTGGTCTCCTTGCTTTATTTCACACCTTGCATAGCCTTTCCTAGCCCTTTTTGTTAGCACTTCTGCCTTTGAGCAAATTGATGAGATTATGGAATTTATGACTTGAATATCTTCGCTTTCTTGCTCCATGTCTGGCGACTTATCTTCTCCCTCATCCTGTTTAGCAATTGCTGAATCAGCTGGTAGTACTTCACCCATGTGCATATTAACAAATGTGACCTGCTGTATGACTTGACTAATCTGATCTTCCTTACTATGTCTGGAATACAGAATTTCTATGGGGTTAGGGCAGAGTTGCATCAATATGATTTTAACTTCATCAACAAGGTCGCCCACAATTTTAGGCACCTCCACAACTTTATCAATGATATGCGCACAAGTACAAGTGATTAACTGATTGTTGACATCTGATTGATCCTTAACAATTAGATTAGTCCATTTCAGCAGTTTAGAGTCTATCCCCGCAACAGAGGCCGCCGGTGTATTAAGCAATTCTACTTGAATATTCAGTTTATCTGAATGAAAGGGGAGTGCAGCCGTTATCGCATCCATAGTGTTTAGCATGTTCCCGCAAACACCCGGTGGGCATGTGAATGATCTTTTTGGGTGGCACCTTTCACAGGGCTACTTTCATCATATTTTGCCAAGAGGGAAAAATCAGCCGATTTGAAGGAATTGTTCATAGAGACCGAGTGATCTGCCGTAGTGTATCCTGTCTCTTCCAAAATTAATTTTGTCCGGTGTGAGGGTGGGATTTGAATCAAACTGATGTCTTACAGTATTTAGTATTGGACTAAAGGGATCATTTCCAGATTTCACATTAGGGCCAACTGTTCCTGTCCCTCTTGAACCCTCTGCATATAATTATTGGTATCATTGACACTCCTTTCGGTTGATGATAGCCCTAGTACTGCCGCTCAATGGATAAGGACTCCTGTTGATTTGAGACAAGGTCTATACCTGAGGATAGTTTAATGATGGATCTATCTTTTAATGTATCAAAGCTTATCGATTCCTGGGATGCCGCTTGAGGGGGGCAGAAGCATTCCTTCGATGGTTCGCTTTGAGATTTACTCACACCCTGCTCTGTTGCTGATTTGACCCATGGTCATAAATGGAACAATGGAGTATTCCCTGAGTTACAATGACCGTGAGTATTTTGGTCATCACTGGGCGTTGATGATGTGCTAAGGCTGGGGGTGTTAATACTTCTTCTGCTATCTCTTCACACGTAATGTCATCATCCTATGATCAACTAATATCATATCAACTGAGTGAATTACACCATTGGCTGGTGTTATTTGAATTTCAATTGGGTTTGATCCAGGCATAGTTGTGGAATTTGATGGCATTCCTCCTGCTTCAGAAGCTTTTCTACGTTTTTAAAAAAATAATCCAAAATAGATGACTGAGAGACAGCAGTGATTCTGTAAGTAATTGGAGCCCTTGTAATATTTGGCAATGCGGGCCCCTGATATGCTACAGTGAGGCATTTTGAGCAGCTAAATGGTCTACAGCTTCAGGATTTGGATTGATTTTAGCTGTTTCCGTCTTTGGGCCCGATTCCGATCATGCTAGGAAAGCCATCTGTACGATTCGGATCCGGAGGGCTTTCCGAGCGAAACGTGCTCCGGGAGTCCGGATGAGCGAGTATGGTGCTGCTGTAGGCTTACAGACTCGGTTCGCTCGGTCTCCCATTGAACTCTATGGGAGCCCGTGTACAGACGCGTACACAGGCTCCCATAGCAGAAAAGAGGTGGGTCTGGAAAAGCGTACACTCTGTGGCAGGCACCCCATGGTGCCCACCACACTGTGCATGCCTGTATCGGGGGGACCCATGGGCACACCCCCGTGACAGATTCGGAGGGCCCCGGGTGCAGGGGACACTGCTATGGCCCCCTGAAGTACGCTTCCGACAGCCGTTTTGTCTCGCTGAGACCAAGGCCAAGCGGCTGTCCGAATCGTGCATCGTACTCGCTCGGTTGGAAATCAGCTCCATTACGCGGCACAATTCGGCTACGAATGAGTCATACGGAGCGGTTCGGGTACTGAATCGATTCGGTCGGTGCTTACACGATCTTTGCATCATACTTGGTCGTTCGGACCTGTGTACGATTTGCTTGGAAATAAGGGCTACGAATCAGATCCGGCTAAGCCAAATCCGATTCGGAGGCCTTCCGAACGACATCGGAATCGGGCCCTTTCTCTGTTTCTTTGGTTGTATCGGAGCCCCATGAGAACGCCCAGACTTCACTATTGGCTCCAGTGGTAATATTTGCCTTATTACTTTGTTTACTTTATTTTCTTTATGTTCTTTCTATTTGATTGTATTTATCTCTATTACTTAGAAATTGCCTTGTTAATTGCTATTGTTGTAGTTCAATGGTATTTTGATTGACCACTAGTTCCAGGTGCAGATGTGCACCTACATTCTTTATTTTAGCTTTGCTTGCCGTACTTTTCTTATAGGCTCCTTGTTTCAATGTAAGCCTTATGTATTGTTTCCACTTACATGTGCCGCCACACCCCCTTAGCAAAACTCCTTAGACCTTCTTAGACCTTGGTTCTTACGTCTAAGGAAGAGGGGGGCATGAGCACACAAGCTGGTATGTTGTTGCAGTTTTGCTCCTAGTTTGTTATGGAATATGTCCTACTTCATTCTGAGGCTCCATATTTCACTACAACTGTTGTTCAGAGGACAAGGTTCAATCTGTAGAGGGGAGGGCACGGGAAGGAGCACACCAGCCACAAGCCACACCCAGACCTCGCCGGGCCGTTTCTGTGAACCAGCGCTCAACAAGCAGTGGAAACTATCAACACAGTTCCCCCCTACTTGCTGATGAGTAATACTATTGCTTGGTCAAAAACATGGGACCGAGTTCCGGTATAGACATGCTGCCACACCCTACCTCACTAACAAGAGGGGAGTCCAAAATGCAAGGCCTTGATTTTCCTTCGGTATGACATCCATATGTCCTCACTGGACCCTTTTGCCCAACAACCAGGAAACCTGCACCCTTGCTGCTGTGTTCGCTCCTGCTCCTGCACATACCCCAATTCACCAGGGGAACACAGAGGACCTGGAGCAGATTAGCAAATGAGCAAGTGAGCAGGCAAGGTGGAATGCAGTAGTCATAGACAGCGGCAAGAAAAGCAGAAATGAAAACGAAAATGGCCTCCAGGACTCTCAGGGGACCCCGAGGCTCTCAGGGCAAGAAGAAGTGTTCTCTGGCTCAGACTCCCTGGGGCCCCTTGGTTCAGAGACCGGGTCCGTGCAGCGTACCCCGAGCACCTCACCTCAACTCCTCGTGGCTCATCTCCACTCGGGGACAGAGAGCGATAGTCCCCCTCTGTCCCCCTTGGTCGGGCTGCCTGGTTAGGGAGTCCTTGCAATTCCAGAATGTGGGGACGCCGAGCTCCTCTCCTCCTGCCTTAGCACAGCAGACGACAAACTCTGCCTCCTCAACTTCGTGCGCTGTGCGTCCTCACTCCTTCGCTCACAGCTCCTGTGAAACCATTCACCCTCCAATAGAAAACAATGTGATACACTATAACAACTTACAGTGCTTAATTTAATTTTGGGAGCAGCTAAAAAAATGATTCAAGGATTCATTTTAATAGTAATCTAAAATCCAACTTAATGGTCAGGAAGGATTTTATTTCACTATTTTTGAAATTACACTTTTAGAAAGTTGTCATTTTCTTGTCTTAAGCAAAAAGAGCCTTTCTGTCAGTGTCCACTGTCCCTGGCAGATGTAGCTTTCTCCCAGGCCTACCTCCCATTTGTCTTCCTGGACAACTTAACCTCACACAAAGTGGGAGGTGGAGCTGCCACTGAACTCATTTGGAGTGACCACAAGGGAGGATTTACCTATTATCATAGCTACTCCTCTGGGTGGAGACAGAGAGCTCTGACCGGGGGAAGAAAGTGTTCGCCATGTTGGATTTAGGGAAAGAGGGGTATTGTGGGACAGTTTACAGTAAACCACAAAGGAATTGTTGCAAAAGTGTGCAGGGTCACCTCTGGGAACTTTTACCCTATTGGTTAAGGAGTGGACAGGAGTTTCCCTCACCCACAGGCTAGCTCTCTGCATAAGGGTGGCATTCCCAGCACCATCCTCAGACCACTCCTGGACCTGTGTAGAACAGAAGGACTGCCCTGCTGTCTAAACCCTGAAGGAAGACTGGATCTGCTTTGCTTACCTCCTTTTTGAGCTCCAGGGACACAACCAGCTTCCAGAGTCATCTCCTCCTGCAACTGTCCATCTGACCAGTTCGGCCTGAACCTGCCTTGGACCCCAATGCTGCCCTCTGTTGAAGTTAGTACTAACCCCTAAGTGGTGCTCCCCAGGTCCTTGACTGTTGGTTGATCTTGAAGTGTACTCTTCCAGTCCCCCACCAAATCTCAAAAGGTGGAACTTAGAAATTTATTGACAACTTTCTACTTTGTCAGTCCTTCTGGAAGAGATCTGACTTCCAGAAAAGTTTCTAAGCCAGAACATAGAGGACTTCATTGGAACCGTTGCAGAGGAGAATCTAATCAGCATCTAAACGTTCATGGGCACTGACTTTGGAATTCACCCACATAGAGCTTCCCCACTTTCATCGACAACTGCACCAGGATCCCAAACTTCAGCAACTAGCCATTGGCGAGCCCCACTTCAGAACCAGCTTGTCAATCGGTCAAAAACCCTGTTTTCTCCATAAACGTTTTTAAGTCCAAAGGTAAACTTTCCACAGTGCCAAATCTGGTCCCTGTATCCAGCCAGTAATCCATCTCAGTCTGCCTTAACTTTTGACTTTGATCCAGTCTAGCACGACTAGATAATGGCGGTTGGTGCCTTTTGGTGCTATTTTTTCATTCAAATTTAAGAATTCATATGTTTGGTTGTACTTATTGGATTTTTGTTGCTTTGGTGTCATTTTATTTATTAAAGTATACTCTTTTTTTCTAACTTGGTTTGGCATTTTTCTTGTGTTGTGTCGTGTCTTTATTACTGTGTGAGTACTGCATAAATAATTTACACATTGCTTCTAAGTTAAGCCTGAATGCTTTGTGCCAAGCTACCAGAGGGTTACGCACAGGTTTACATGGTGACTTTGGTGGGTCACCTTGACAAGCATTGTGAATATTATTTGAAGTGGGTTATTACCACCTCAGTTAATACTCCAATTTCTTATGTGCTATGTTGTAAGAGTTAATATTCATTTTCATAACATTCAGAATTTTACATAAATTAAACTGAAGTCCTAAAACAAGAACAAAATAAACCCATTACCCTCTCCCAGAATTCAAAGTTTTTCTCCGGACTCTGTAAGATTAGTGCTTTAACCATTATGAATTTGTGTTTGAGAAAGGCTTAAGTGGTCATGACAGGCTAATAAATTTACTCTGCAGTGATGTGTCAATTTTAAACAAAATATGGAAAACAATGCTGTAGATGGATCCTGCCATTTAAATGAAGCAGCAGTATTGGATATATGAAGCTCAGCCTGCAAAAGCCAATAACATAAGAAGGATTTCCATGTATCCATGACACTGATTCTTTATCTTTGGCTGATCTCAGATGTATGGGGAATGTTGGTTACTTGGTGAAAGTTTGAGATGTGAACTCCATGCAGGATAACCCAGATATGGGGTGCACAGCTGCTCAGTTACTATAATAGAGGGTGTGCAGCATGAAGCCTCTACTGCATTATTGTGCTGTGGGATTGGTGAGCTTCCTCCATAATGAATACTCTGTTTTGCCTAGGGATCCCCACAGTACGCTTGCCTTGACCATGAGTCAGTTCCTTAAATCAGCATATTTAGCATTTCCGAATCCACTTACAGGATTCACAGAAGCACCATGTGTTGTGATCAGGATGCACAGCTGCACACCAATTATATTGATGCAGTAGAAAATTCGGTTTTTGATTGAGGGGGCTGAAAAATCTTCTTAAACAACAACCACAATCCCTGTCAGGGTGAACCACAAAACGTTACTAAATTAACCTGGGCTTAATCCTCTGGTAGTAGTAAAGTATTTTTGCAGCATCAGACTGTAATAAAGTGAAAACACAACACAAGAAAAATCTCACACGAATTTAGAAAAATAGAGGAAATAGTTAATAAATTAAATGACACATCGGTTCAGATACATTAAGTGGATTGGGCATGGTCTCAGCTCACCTTTGGACTTAGAAGAAATTTCAATGAAAAATGTTTGAGAAGGTGAAGTTCAGTGGGCACAGCAGTCAGTGATGTCAGAGGAGGAGGCATCAGAGAGTCGCTGAATATAGTTGTGGTGCAGATTTCTATGTTTAGGCTGTGTCACATTTTTGGAAGACAAAAATCTTTAGAGGGATGAAGCTGCAGGCTGTAGCCGAAAAGGGTTCCATGAGGCCCGACATCCTTCCAAAGAGATCCTGATGAATAGGATTTGGTGCTGCGGAGAATATAGTGGGTGCTACTGCTAAGTAAGACTGACCGGCGATGCACCTTTGGCAGATTGGTGAACAGGTAGGTCTTTTGACAGTTCTCGGCCCACTTTTTGGTGGAAAATTTTCTAAACCCGAAGTTATGGTTGTTGGCTGTTTTGACACCTTTGCACCACCTCCAAAGACTCAAGACTGAGTGGGCACCACTTGAAAGGTAGGACTCACTTCAGGCAGTGTCCAGGTGCAGGTATCCAAGCTGTTGGAGATTTTTGTGTCCCTGTAGGTCAGAACAGTAGGCCAGCCAACTAGCCCTTAGAGTCACTCTGGTAGTACTAGTATCAAGCAGGCCTCAAGCAACAGGGCAGTCCTCTGAGGGTACAAGGCAGGCTTTAAGAAACAGGGCAGTCCTTTGGAAGTGGCAGGGCAGTCTTCTGAAGTACAAAGCAGGCCTCAAACAGCAGGGAAGTCCTCTGAAGTACAAGGTAGTCCTTCTGGGGGTCCTTAACAGGTCCAGGAGTGAATTGAAGAGTTGGTCTAAGTGTCCAATATTTATACTTGGTGCCAGCCTTTGAAGTGGGAGAATCTTCTCAACCTCCCCCTACATCAGGTCCTGGAATTTTCCTTCCTATCGTACCCAGGACCCTAGAGGTCAAGGCTTTCAATAGGCTGATGTCAGTTTAATTATGAGTGTGCTGAGGCAGTCCCTTTGAAATGTAAGTGGGCAAGGGAACAGCTCCACCCCTGCCATTCTGGCGGGATGGCCCATCCTTCCAGCACCTGGCCCCCTATTGTCTCACTATCTGGGAAGAATACAAAGACCAGCTGCCAACTATTCACAGCCATGTGACCCAGGACACAGGCAGTAGACACCACATTTGGGAAGACAACTTTCTAAAAAAATTGCATTTTCAGAATTGTAACTTAAAATCCAACTTCAAAATTAAAGAGGATTTTAAATTGCAATTCATTTGAGAACAAATGTGACATTGCTACCTGTTCCCAAACAACAGATATCACTTATTAAATGTAGTAAGGTAACCCAATGTTATCCTATGGGAGAGGCAGGCCTCCCAGTAGTGAAAGATGAATTTGGGGCGTTTTCACTGCCAGGACATGTAAAACATAAAAGCATATGCCCAACTTTTTAAATACACTGCACCGTGCCGTATGGGCTGTTTAGGGCCTATTTTGAGAGTGACTTATATGTATTAAAAAGTGAGTTTTAGGCCAAGCAAAAGTTTTATTTTGCCAGGTCGAATTGTCAGTTTAAAACTGCACAGGCTGCAAAAGCAGGCCTAAAACATGTTTTAAAGGGCTACGTAAATGGTGGCACAATAGGTGCTGCAGGCCCACTAGTAACATTTAATTTACAGGCCCTGGGTACATACTGTACCCTTTACTAAGGACTTTTAGATACATTTAATGTGCCAATCAGATATAGGCCAGTTCTACAATGTTTTAATGAGTGAGCACAAGCACTTTAGCGCTGGTTAGCAGTGGGAGAGTGCACAGAGTCCTAAAGCAAACAAAAGCAAATTTCAGCAACAGGAAGTAAGTAGGCAAAAAGTTTGGGGAAAGACTACACCAAAGGCACTCAGGTCTAACATGTGCAATATATTAGTCTTTTATTTCAAAGCTAATGCAAAGATAGCTATGTGGCAACAACTCGACATTTCAATTCAGATAGAACGCTTTGTTTTGTTTTCAATCATCTATACCCTTTTATGCATCATTATTTCTAAATATTTCCCTTCACTCATCCATCTCTAGACAGTTCTCTCAGATACCCTTCTACATACACACTTTCTTCCGTTCACTCTTACCCAAGCATGCACTCATTCTCTTGCATCCATGCATTCATCTGCTCATCCTAATCTAACATTTGTCCATCTAGCTTTTCACCCATATCCATCCATTTATCCATCCATCTATTCATCAATGCAGCCACAAAAATGTATCCATTTATATATTTACTGAGGTACGCATATACGCAGGTAAGCGCAGTGGGGCGGGGCGGGAGGTTGATGGAAGTCGACAGTCGACGAAATAGGTAAAACTAAACAAATTAATAAAACCTATTCCTTCATCTGTCGACCTACCCTTCCCCCGCTCCACAGCCCCACCCCTCTTACCTGCACCGGCCGCGACTGATTTTATGTGTATCTCATTGTGAGTTGTGTTTGTGTACACGCGTGCCACTCTATCACTTATTCTTTGCCTGTTTCTGTACTGGCTAGTATGTGCACGGAATATTCAGAAAAATTCATGACAACATACGAAAGGTTGCTGACGATTAAAAGAAAATGTACCTAACATCAAACATAGAGCTATATTGTTAATAATACTTGTTGTTTGCAGAGACATGTTCTACATACAGAATCACATATTTGTAACACATAATCGCATGAACGACTTAAAATAATCGGGAGGCAGAATACTCACAGTGTTACACTACAAACAAACAGAATGAATTTTTATGTAAACGCAGAAATGTGTAACTTAGAAATCCACAATAAAATATAGGTAAGGAATTCTTATCAAATGGTTAAATGGGCAACATTCTGAAATTACTGTTCATAAAACCAAAATAAAGATCTGCAACTTGTGTTTCATGTATGGAAAATGTGTATGTTAAATAACTTTGAAAGTTAGACCTAGCCATTTATTTGCACCTCTGTGGGAAATGCCTTGATCTGTTTAATGTTGAAATTTCAAATATTACCAATGCATTTTTTTTGCAGTTCATTGGATGGCAAAATGGACTTTGCTTAGAAGCTGAACAAATTCGCTGATTTTAAGTGTCCTGAAGGCTGATGTCATCAATAATAAAAGGCATTCACTGCCTTCAACTGATTCAACTTTCCTCTAAAAAAAGTCCTGCCTTTTCCAGAAATTAAAAGTGAAATTTGAAGGAAATGCGACACTCAGAAAAGATAAAGAGATTAAAAGAATGTGGTAGGGAGGTAAAAAGGAATTGAAAGCAGGTGACTTGAAATCCAGAAAATATATAGAAGGCTTCATATGCAAATAGTACAAAAACACTTCGCAAAAATAATAGAATAGAACGGTAGAGAGAATGGAAAACAGATATATAGAGACACAAAATTAGAATGAGATAATGGTTAGGAGATGACGTTCAAGGCTAATATCCGTTTTTCATTTCAACTCTTCTCTACTTTAAGTAAATTGTCTTTGTACTTTGCTCATCTCGTGGTGTTGGTTTTGTAATATTGCTATTGTTTTTGTTGTGTAATGCGGTTCGATACCCTCAGGTGAGGTTTGTTATAAACTAGTAAATATGAATAGACAAATCAAACGTGGGGTTGAAAGAAGGGTAAAGAGACACGAAGAAACTAATGAGACACTGAGGAAAACAATAGATGGTTATACATAAATAACATATTGCGAAAAAGGCTATGAAAAGTAAATGAGCTATAGAAAGGGAGGTAGAAAAAAGCAGGAAGAAATGAACTAAATAAGGAAAATGGCAGGTGTTCTTTCAATTAAGTCCAGTTCTGCATAGAAAATTGTGTTTATTCATTCCCGTGAAAGACGGATAAAAAAACCACCCGGAGGTAAATGTTTGTCTGTTAAATGCATGTGATCTAGGTATGTTGCAAGAGGGACAACTGTAAACAGAGAAAATGAGAAATATGGAAAGGTCGGGCCAGCTAAATAAGAGAGGGAAGAAATGGGAGAAGTAAAGTAATACACGGACTGAGAGAAAGAAAAAGTATGGTGAGAAGAGTAAGTGGAAGGACAGATTGTGCCAGGTGACTGGAGAAGGAAGGGGAGAGAATGATATTGAATTAACGGAGAAAGACAGGACACAAAGGGATCACGGTGGAGACAGTCTGGCTTGACTATCACCATTAACATGTGCTTGGATTCAGAGAGTAGATTATTTTCTTGTTACAGCACATTAGGCAGAAGAGCAAGTTCCAGCTCATTGACACAGAATGTAATGTATAGTGTATTGTAACATTGACAGAGAAAGTTCGCTCCAGGCATGGTGTAGAATTCAAAGCAGCAAGAAAACACTGCCATCTCCAGCCTGCTCACTCACACAATTCCAGGTAATGCATGCCTAAGGGCTCAGCCACAGTGTGAGAAAGAGGAAGTAAGAAGGAAGAGGAAAATGATGAGGTGGACAGGGCAGTGGTGAAACGAATATGGTGTAAAAAAATCAACGAAGGAAAATTTACATGTGTAGATTTACTCATCTGTAAATTAGTACTACACCGAGGTTTAAGTCTAACTTTTTTGCTATTCAGCATTCCAAAGTGTGGATTTACACTGAGGTGTAGATTTACATGCCTCCATCTATCTCACTTTAGGGGGTGGAGCCTCCTGCAACATAATTTATGACCATAGTAGAGCGGAATCTCCAACTCCGAGGTGGAAACCTCCACCACCAATGTGCCCCGATTGGAGGGAAAAGGCAAAACATATATAATTGACATACAACACTCACACATGATACCCATTCACATCAAACCACATCAATACAGACCACACCCTAGGCTGTGACTTTTGGTCTTGGGCTTTGTAACTCTGCAGCCACCAGGAACCACATTATCCTCCAGGATGTAGTCAAGAAGGTCTGAAGAGAAATAGGAATTTCACTGTGGAGGAGACAATGTTTGTAGTGAAATTTGTTGTACACTACAAATAAACTTCATTGACTGCCTCCATTCACCCACAGTGGAACACAGAAAGTGGCCTTGTGGCAGGAAGTGACATACTCTGTACATGCATTAAGGGAGGATACATGAACCGTGGGGACTTTAAGAAAAAATGGCAGGATAAGAGGAGGTGGGAGTAAGAGAAATTCTCCAGGATTTACCTGGTGAAAGCTATTCCTGGAGTAACACGGGATCCTGTCTACATCACAGTCACCTAAGAAGGTCATCAGTGATGTCATTTGAGATGTCATCAGTGATGTCATCCGTGATGGCACTGACCATGTCATGAGTGATGTAATATGTGAGGTCATAAGCAGCGCATTGTTGGGGGCGCGACTTATAGTTAGCTCAGCTAACTATAACTGCTGAATTTCACTGGTTCTGTACAAGTGAAACCTCAGCCTACCTATAACATCCCTGTAACCTTTGTTTTTTCCAGTGAATTTCTAGGGTTTTTTAATTCCATTTCGGAACTATAACGTCCCTGTAACCTTTGTTTTTTTTCATGAATTTCTAAGGTTTTTTAAATGCTAATTCCTAACTGTAATGTCCCTCTAATGTTTGGTTTTTTTCAGTGAATTTCTATGCTTTTTTAAGTAATAATCACGTTTGGAGAGTGGTGGAGAAAGGGGGCTAGGCCTCAGACCTGCTCTCAGGAATCCTGCTGTGCAGGACTTACAGGAGGTACCAGGAGGGCCACTAAGGTCCCTCAGGAGTAAAGTGGACTTCATCTCCCAACCAGTTGTGTGCCTGGAGGTGCGTTTGCAGAGTGGTGGAGAAAGGGGGCGTGGCCTCTGAAGACCTCTTAGCAATTCCATTGTGTGGGACTTACTGGGGGTAACAGAAGGGGTAGTTGGCCCCCAAGGATGTCCTTGGGGCCAACTACCCCTCCTGTTACCTCCGGTAATTTCCCCACAGCAGGATTGCTGAGAGGTTTTTGGTGGCCCTGCCCCCTTTCTCTACCACTCTGCAAACGCACCTCCTGGAGCACTACTAGTTTGGGGATGAAGTCTCCTTGGCTCTTGAGGGTCCTTGGGGGCCAACTACCCCTCCTGTTACTTCAAGTAGGACCCACACAGCTTGATTGCTGAGAGGTCGTCGAAGGCTACGCCCCCTTTCTCCACCACTCTGCAAAGTCCACTTTAGTCCTGAGGACCTCAGGAGTAAAGTGGAATTCATTCACCAACCAGAAGCACACCAGAAGGTGCGTTTGCAGAGTGGTGGAGAAAGGGGGCATTGTGTCCAAGTCCTTTCAGCAATCTGGCTGTCTGGGACTTACTGGAGGTAACAGGAGGGCTTGTTAGCCCCCAAAGGCACTCAGCATTCAAGGGAACTTCATTCCCCAACCACCACTGCACCAGGAGGTGCATTTGCAGAGTGGTGGTGAAGGGGGCGTGGCTTTCGGCGACTTGCCAGAGTTTTAATTTTTTTTTATCTCTTTTAGGGAAGGAGAGCTGCCTAGCCCCCCTTCCCTGGGCTGATTTTGGCCCTGGGGATCCAGCCAAGCCATAGCAAACTGCAATGTCCCTGGGGTGAGCACCCCAGTACATTGCTGGAGACGGCCCTGGGGAGTGGTGGTTCCCAGGGCCATTATTGGAGGGTGGCCCCCCTGTGCCCCGGGGATCACCACCTCACCAAGGCTGTTTATTTTGTAATCGAGGAGGCCTCAGGGACCCCCCGGACCCCAAGGCCACCACCTCTATGGGGCTAAAATCATTTTTTTTTAAATGGGAGAGGGACCGCGCAGCCCCCCTCCAGGGCAGTTCTCAGCCCCGGGGACCACCACCTTCCCTGGGCAGGCCCTACTGGACCCATACATGGCCCTGGGGGCCGCCACCCCATAGGGCTGGCTCCTGGTATGTCCCGGGGAGCCCACCCACAGGTCATAGCTGTTTGCTTTGGCTTAAGCCGCAGCAAACACTCCACTTCCAGCAAGCAAGAGCATTGAATGCTCTTGCTTGCTGCAAGCAGAACAGAATTGCATTTAGAGAGAGGTACTCCATATTTAGCAGCTTCCAATGTCTAAAAGCAATGCCGGCTCCAGCAGAAGGGGGGGAGCCAACAGGGACCATGGGGCCTTGAGGCTCCCCCCGCAGTCCCCAACAGAGTGGGTGCCCTGGGTGGGACCCGGGCATCCACAATAGAGGCTGGGCCCCAGGGATGGGGTCCCTGGGGTTGAAATTGGCCCATGGAGAGGAGCTGCATGCCCCCTCCTCCATGTTAAAAAGGGCAGGCCCTGGGGGATGGTGCCTTCACGGGTGAAATCATCCCGGGGAAGGTGGGCCTCGCGGCTCCCTTTCCCTAAAAAAAGTTTTTTAAAGATTTTTTTTTTTAAACGTCCAAGCGAGTCACCGCACCCTTTTGCCATGACTCTGCAAATGCTCCTCCTGGCACACTACTGTTTGGGGGATGAAGTCCCTTTGCCTCCTGAGGGTCCTTGGGGGCTAACTTCCCCTCCTGTTACCTCCAGTAAGTCCCACACAGCGGGATTGCTGAGAGTTCATTGAAGGCCCACCCCCTTTGTCCACCACTCTTCAAACACACCTCCTGGCTCACAACTGGTTGGGGGATGAAGTCCCCTTGGATGCTGAGGGCCCTTGGGGGCCAACAAGCCCTCCTGTTACCTCCAGTAAGTCCCAAACAGCGGGTTTGCTGAGAGGCGGTCAGAGACCATGACCCCTTTCTCCACAACTCTGCAAAGGTGCCTCCTGGCGCACTATTGGTTGGGGGATCAAGTTCCCTTGGCTGCTGAGTGTCCTTGGGGGCCAAGAAGCCCTCCTGTTACCTCCAGTAAGTCTCACAGAGCAGGATTGCTAAGAGGTCTTTGAAAGCCATGCCCCCTTTCTCCCCTACCATGCAAAAGCCCCTCCTGGCACACTACTGCTGGGGAATGATGTCCCCTTGGATGCTGAAGGTCCTTGGGGGCCAAGAACCCCTCCTGTTACCTCAGTAAGTCCCGCACAGCAGGATTGCAGTGAGCTGGTCGGAGGCCATGCCCCCTTTCTCAACTACTCTGCACACACACCTACTGGCGCATTACTAGTTGGGGGATGATGTCCCCTTGGATGCTGATGGTTATTGGGAGCCAAGAAGCCCTCCTGTTACCTCCAGTAAGTCCGACACAGCGGTATTCCTGAGAGATAGTCAAAGGCCCCACCCCCTTTCTCAACCACTCTGCAAACGTGACTACTAGTTAAAAAACCATCGAAATTCACTGAAAAAAACTATGTTTGCAGGGATGTTATAGTTAGAGTTAGAAAATAGAATTTGAAAAACCTTAGCAATTCACTTAAAAAAACCAAAGGTTACAGGAACGTTATAGTCAGGAAATAAGATTAAAAAAACTTGGAAATTCACTGAAAAAAAGTACTGGGACGTTATAGTTAGGCTCAGATTTCACTCATTCAAAACCATAGAAATTCAGCAGTTATAGTTACCTTAGCTAACAATAACTTACGCACCTGCAATGCACTGGTTATGACCTCACATATTGCATCACTCATGATATGTTCAGTGACATCACTCATGACATCACTCATGACATCTCAAATGACATCACTGATGACCTCATCCACAGAACCACTCACACACCCACTCACATCCCCTGCAACATCTCATACACCCACTCACACACCCACACAACCAGTCATATACCCATTCAAAGACATATACAAGTACTCTTAAAACCACTCACACACCCACTGACTCACTCATAATTTCACTCACAAAACCAGTCACTCACCGATACAGTATCCATACAACAAGTCACTCACCCATACAGCCACTCACATGTCCACACACTCACCCATACTGTTACTAACACATCTACTTATTCACCTATACAGCCAATCATGTACCCACTCATGCACCCACACAACCACTAACATATCCATTCCCACATCCATACAAGCACTCACACATCTACTCAATCACCCATATAGCCATTCACACAGACACTCACTCTCCAACACAGCCACTCACACATCAACTCACTTAACCAAGCACCCAGTCCCTCACCCATACAGCCACTTACACACCCAGTAACTCACTCATGCAACCATTCACACACCCACTCACTCATCCATACAGCTGCTCACACGGCCACTCACCCACACAGCTACTCACACACCCACTTATACACCCATACAGCCACTCACTCCCACTCACGCATCCATACAGCCACTCACACAACCACTCACACACAGATACACAAAGTTACACAGCCACTTACATAATATATGTTAGAAATAGTATCAATCATTAGTAGTAGAGAAAGTATACTATTTTATCTTTGTAGTACCTTGGTATATATGCTTAGCACTCAAACTTTTAAAAAACACTCACACTCACTGGATGATGTCATCAGTAAAATGTAATCAGTGATGTCATTTGAGATGTCATCAGTGATGTCACTGACCATGTCCTGAGCGGGGGTGTAAGATATAGTTAGCTCGGGTGATAAGAACTACTGAATTTCTATGGTTTTGTACGAGAGTGAAATCTGAGCTTAACTATAACGTCCCTCTAATCTTTGTTTTTTTTCCCGTATATGTACAAGTACTCACAGAACCACAGAAGGGATTTTTTTAGGGTTTAGGGTGGATATGGGCTTTTTGGTGACAATTTTTTTTTAGGGTTCATAGTGGTGATGGGTTTTTGAGTGGTTAGGGATTTTTTTAGGGTTTTGGGTAGGTATGGGTTTTGGGGTGGCAAGGGATTTTTTTTAGGGTTTAGGGTAGGTGTGGGTTTGGGAGTGGCAAGGGAATTTTTAGGGTTTAGGGTGACCATTGGTTTTTGGGTAGCAAGGGAATTTTTAGGGTTCAAGGTGGGTAAGGGGTTTTTGGTTAAAGGGAATTTTTAGTGTTAAGGGTGGGTTTGGGTTTTTGGGTGGGAAGGCATTTTCTTAGGGTTTAGAGTGGGTATGGGATTAAGTTTTGAGTGTTCTTAAGGGTAAAAAAGATATGTATATATATTTTTAAAAATGTTTTACATATAAATATATGTATATCTAACATAAGGTATGTGTTTTACACACACACATATATATACGTATATATAAAAATATATACACACACATACTTATATGTACGTCTGTATAAAAAGACATACAAATATATATATATTTTTTAAAATGCATATGTCTATACCAAGCATGCATTTTCAAAGAAAATGTAAGTATTATGCCGATAACTATAAAGCCATATATATATATATATATATATATATATATATATATATATATATATATATTTTATACTTGCTAAATACCTGCTAAATACGTACTTTTTCATTTTAAAGGCATGCATGGTAAAGGCATTCATTGTAAAGGCATGCATGGTAAAGACGCTGTTGTTGTAAAGACCACCTTGTTAAGGCATCCATTGTAATGGCATGTGTGGTTCCGTCATACAACCAATATGTATCACTAAATGCCAGATTTGTGTTTCATGTAATCTACCTAATTTTGCCAATATTATTACTTTTTTAAATTTCGCTTAATTACTCAAAAATAAATTATGTGAATTTTGCACACCCCTAATTAAAATCATCTACATGCCTTCATCATGTATGACTTTGGCTTTGCTTTATCCTATACACACATTTTGCTCTTCTATCAGCTATAGTCTGGTAACAGCTCCTGATGTCAGCATTGCAACCAGCACCACAGTCAATATTAGGGGACATACTGGAAGTAGCTGTTAGGCCCTTTACCATTTGTTGATCAAGTGAGTCTGGAAACATCCGATCGTTACATCTATATCGCAATATTTTTACTTTCACAGCATCTTTGTATGTTATTTCAAATATTTTTTTAAAGGGATTTGATAATAGATGATGGTTTGCCTTTGGAGTATTTGACTCTACTTTGACATCATTTGTGTCAAACATGACTTTATATTTAGATATAAAAAATGTGTAGTTCTCATTACACGTTAATCTCTTTCATGCTGCTGGATCTGGGGATATCTTATCAACTCTGCCTTCAAGGTCACTGGTTCAGCGGTGATGCCAAGGGCCTCCTCCCAGCAGCTATTCTCTGCATTAAACACTGCACAAGAAGAAGAAGAAGAAGAGGAGGAGCAGGCAGTGGTTGAGGATGATGAGAAAGGAGATAAGGAGGAGGGCATTGAGGTTCTCGTACAGAAAATTGAAAATAAGACCTCTTCATAGGTGGGCAGCACCCCTTCTCCAAGAACACTTCTGAGTATTGCCAGTTCCCATCCACTAGCTAAGCAGTATGGATGCTTGCTCTGCCTACATAAGACTCACCTCAACTCAGCCCTTAAACCCAAGGTTCCTGTGTAAAATACACAATCCTTCTCTGCATTTCTGGTTTTCTCTCAATCGTCTGAGGGAGAGAACACCACTGCTAAAGAACAGCTCAGCCCTTTCATTAGTCCAAACCTCCTAGATGGAGACCTTGTCCGTGATGAACAACCTGCTGGATAAGGGTGCCAGCTCTACATGTGGAGGGGAGGAGGTTGTTGGCATAGCTAAATCATGCATCAGTTCACAATGCTCTGGATATTCATGTAGTTCGGGCAACTCACCTTAAATGACTCCCTAAGATGACCAACAAGCAGACCTGTGCCTTAGATAACATTGTGCAATGATATCAAGACATGGTTAAGACACACCATGAACATCTTCGCAGTTAGAAGGAAGAAATTGCAAGGCAACATACCTTCACCATGACGATGATAGAGGCAATTATAATAATGGCACTGTCAAACTTCAGTGCTAAGAAATGTACAAGATTCTAAAGAAGCAAAATATCAATGAGGACACCACCACTTACAAACCTTGTTGTCCATCCCCTTGCAATATCCCAAAACTACACCCTCCACCACAAGCCCCTCCAGCAACCAGCCAGCACAACTCAGCCACCACCGCAACAAGCACCATCACAAGTGGGAAACAACCTTTACAACGCGGTCATTACACCGCGATACCTATACAACGCGATCGTTACAACGTGGTCGTTACAACGATGTAATTACATCGCAAGTCTTTACAACAAATTCCACTAGGGGGTGCTGAGGTATTGGAAATTAATTCCAACACCTTCCCTACTGTTGCGCAAACTGGAGTAGGAATAGTAAATAATACTATTCTAAGTCCAGCGCACCCCCTAGTGGAAGTCGTTGTAACGACCGCATTGTAATGGCACGCGATGTATTACATCGCGTTGTAATGTGCCATATTCTCACAAGTAGACACTCAATAGGAATTACTTAGGAGCACTTATAGACTGAATTAAACGGTTCACTGATAGAATATCGATGATATAAATATTGATGTTCAAAATATCGAAAACAAAAATATAGACTACGAAAATATTGACTCCCATACCTAAACAGGTAAGTACAAAAATATCAAATCAAAAATATAGATGTAAAATATATAGATGTAAATAATATCAATTTAAATATATACAAAAATAAAATAATATATATTAAATATATTACATATTAATTTTTGATTTTAATAAAATAAATTACATTTAATACATTTTAACAAAATATAACAAATACACTTAATTAAAAAAAGAAACACACAAGCATAATAATGTATACATATATATATATTCACTGACAAAACCATAGGTTTCAGGCACGATATATATTATCTACTGGCGGTCGCCAGTAGATAGTTATAGTTACAACCTATTATCCATAGGAAATCCGCGACATTCTATTTGAAATAACTCTCTTGCCGGTTGACGTATCTTCGCAAAATTTTCAAACTTTGTGGGGCGCTCCGGTCCGCTCCTACCCTGAAAGTCTCGGGGGATTCGTCAGCGGGGGCCGAGAAAAAGGGGGGTCCCAAAACGTGTTTTCCCATGCAATTTTCCATAGGAAACTTTAGACACGGCTACAGCTCGAACTGCTGAACGGAATTACACCAAATTTGGCAAAGAGGTAGTTCTTGGTTCAGAAAGAACCCTTTTGTTAAATGGTGTAAATCCGTTCAGTAGTTGCTGAGAAAATCAAAAGTAAAAGTACATATATATCTATGGGCACGGAGGATTCGCGCACCCTGAGCGCACCCTGCGCGCACCGTCCCGATCACGAGCTGCATGTTAATTGGCTGTCAGCTGGCTGTCAACATTCCGATTCAGGAAATGTTGGCAGCCATTTTGTCCTCGGTAGAACCGAGGGACAGAAACAAGTGCGCAAAGCGCACAAAGGGGGCAGGGTAGAAACACCCTGACCCCTAGCTTTGCTCAGGGGGTCCCACAAGGACCCCTGGGCAAAAAAAATAAAAAAAATTTTTAAATCGGCAGGATGCGCTCAGGGTGAGCGAATCCTGCCGAAAATCGAGCGCGGTCTCCGCGCTCCGATTAGTATTTGCCCCGGGTGGCCCAAGTCCCGGGGGCATGGTGGGGGTTTAATTTTATGTGTGGGGGCCTCAAAGGGCCCCCCAAGCCCGGGGACCGCCACCCCCGGGCTTTCTTTAAAAATGGTGCGGGAGGGCTCTGAGCCCTCCCGCAGCCCCGGGACCACCACCTCCCCGGGCTTTTTAAAAAATTAAACAACCTGTGTGGGGGCTCCAGCCCCCACACGCCCGGGACCGCCACCTCCCGGGGCACTAACAAATTAAAATGGGGTCCGTTTTGGACCCCGAGCCCCGGGACCACCACCTCCCGGGGCAGTGCTGATGTAGGGAGGGGGCCGCGCGGCCCCCTCCTGGAGCCCTTGATGGCCCTGGGGACCGCCACCCCCAGGGCCGGCTCCTGCAGTGTCCCGGGGTGCCTACCCCGGGACACTGTAGTTTGCTATGGCAGGACGGGAGCCTCGCGGCTCCCGTCCTGCCATAGCAAACTGCTTTGGATATTGGAAGAGAGAGCAGGGAAACCTGCTCTCTCTTCCAATATCCAAAGCACATTGCTTTTCCACATGGGGAGCAGCATGTCAGCTGCTCCCCATGTGGAACAGCAATGCCGGCTCCCAAGGGACGTGGGGAGCCGGGCGGGACTGTGGGGGATTGGGGACCCCCACAGTCCCCAACGGAGAGGGCCAGCCCCGGGGGATGGGGTCCCGGGGCAAGTAGTGGCCCAGGAGGGGGCCACGCGGCCCCCTCCCCAAAAAAAAAAAAAATGGAAAGGCCGGCCCCGGGGGATGGGGTCCCCGGGGCCTTAAATGGCCTGAGGAGGGGGGCCACGCAGCCCCCTCCCAAGAAAATAAAAAAAAGGCCATGCCCCGGGGATGGGGTCCCGGGGCCAATACAGGCCCAGGGAAGGGGGCCACGCGGCCCCCTTCCCGTTTTTTTTTAATTAAATTTTAAAAAGGGTAAGGCCCTGGGGGATGGGGTCCCCAGGGCCCAAAAACAGGAAAAGGAAGGGGGCACACAGCCCCCTTCAGGGGACAAAAAATGATCGGGCCCGCAGGCCCCGCCCCTTCCTTCACCACTCTGCAAGCGCGCCCCTGGCGCGTTTGCAGAGGGGAACAGACTCCCTGAATACTGGGGGTCCCTGAGGCCAACTAGCCCACCAGGAACCTCCAATATGCGCCAGGGGCTGCGTTGCAGAGACGTGTAGAGAGGCCACACCCCTTTTACACCTCTCTGCAACGCAGCTCTGTGGCGCTTTGGAGGTATATGGTGGGCTAGTTGGACTCCGGAGACCCTCAGGATTCAAGGGACTTAATCCCCAACCCAAAACGCGCCACGGGCGCGTTTGCACAGTGGTGAAGGGAGGGGTCGGGCTTCAGGTGACATGTGTGCAAACAGGCCCCGTGGCGCGTTTTAAGATGGGGAATTAAATCCCCTTCAATCCTGAGGGTCCCTGGGGGCCAACTAGCCCAACAGGTACATCCAGAAAGCGCCACAGAGCTGCGTTGCAGAGAGGTGTAAAAGGGGTGTGGCCTCTCTACACGTCTCTGCAACGCAGCCTCTGGCGTATATTGGAGGTTCCTGGTGGGCTAGTTGGCCCCTAGGGACCCTCAGGATTCAAGGGGACTTAATCCCCCAACTTAAAACGCGCCACGGGCGCGTTTGCACAGATGTCACCTCAGGCCCCGCCCTCCCTTCACCATTGTGCAAATATTCTTCTAAAATCATCCGAAATACGAATTCCGATTTACTCACCTGTTATCAGGAGAGACCTCAGTGCTGTATCTTTCAGCCCAGTACTGGTCCTGAAAAGTAATTTTAACCGTACTTACCAGTAACTTGAATTTCCTTCCATAGGCTAACATTGACTGGTTTCACTTGGAAATTCTTCTAAGTGTGGAGTTTTGGAACTTTAAAATATTCCTCTAAAATCAGCCGAAATACGAATTCCGATTTACTCACCTGTTATCAGGAGAGACCTCAGTGCTGCATCTTTCAGCCCAGTACTGGTCCTGAAAAGTAATTTTAACCGTACTTACCGGTAACTTGAATTTCCTTCATAGGCTAACATTGACTGGTTTCACTTGGAAATTCTTCTAAGTGTGGAGTTTTGGAACTTTAAAATATTCCTCTAAAATCAGCCGAAATACGAATTCCGATTTACTCACCTGTTATCAGGAGAGACCTCAGTGCTGCATCTTTCAGCCCAGTACTGATCCTCAAAAGTAATTTTAACCGTACTTACCAGTAACTTGAATTTCCTTCCATAGGATATCATTGCCTGCTTTTTGCTGAAAAGTTTCTAAGTGTTGATTTTTGAAACATACAAATATTCCTCTAAAATCAGCCGAAATACGAATTCGATTTACTCACCTGTTATAAGGAGAGACCTCAGTGCTGTATCTTTCAGCCCAGTACTGGTCCTGAAAAGTAATTTTAACCGTACTTACCAGTAACTTGAATTTCCTTCCATAGGCTAACATTGACTGGTTTCACTTGGAAATTCTTCTAAGTGTGGAGTTTTGGAACTTTAAAATATTCCTCTAAAATCAGCCGAAATCACGAATTCCGATTTACTCACCTGTTATCAGGAGAGACCTCAGTGCTGCATCTTTCAGCCCAGTACTAATCCTGAAAAGTAATTTTAACCGTACTTACCAGTAACTTGAATTTCCTTCATAGGCTAACATTGACTGGTTTCACTTGGAAATTCTTCTAAGTGTTGATTTTGAAACATACAAATATTCCTCTAAAATCAGCCGAAATACGAATTCCGATTTACTCACCTGTTATAAGGAGAGACCTCAGTGCTGTATCTTTCAGCCCAGTACTGATCCTCAAAAGTAATTTTAACCGTACTTACCAGTAACTTGAATTTCCTTCCATAGGCTAACATTGACTGGTTTCACTTGGAAATTCTTCTAAGTGTGGAGTTTTGGAACTTTAAAATATTCCTCTAAAATCAGCCGAAATACGAATTCCGATTTACTCACCTGTTATCAGGAGAGACCTCAGTGCTGCATCTTTCAGCCCAGTACTGATCCTCAAAAGTAATTTTAACCGTACTTACCAGTAACTTATATTTTCTTCCATAGGAATCCATTGTCTGGTTTTCAGCAAAAAGTTTCAAAGTGTTGATTTTTACAAACTACAAATATTCCTTAAAATCACCTGTATGACTTAAACGCATTCTTTCAACTGTTTACAGGAGATGCACCAGTGCTGGATCCAGGATCCAACACTGAGTAAGAAAAAGTAACGATAACAGTTTTTACCTGCTAAGTGAATTTCCTTCCATAGGATAACATTGGTGATTCTATGAGGAAAAGTTTCTAAGTGTCAACTTTTAAAATACAATAATATTCCTTAAAAATCACGACTGTAACCAAAATGCTTTTACTCAACTGTTTACAGGAGATGTCCCAGGACTGAATCTAGGTTCCAGTCCTGTGGTTAGAAAGTAATCCATAAAGTAACTAATTGCATTTAACTAGAAATTCACATTGAGCTGAATGTTGCATTGTGTTTGAAAATGTGTTGCCCATTGCAACAACTGTAACTACTGTACTTAAAAGTCTATTGCCTATCTGCAAAGTATTTAAACTAAAGTAATTCATTCTGAGAAAGTATTTTTGTAATGTAATGTATAATGTAATTACAATGTAATTTAAAAAATAAAATATGTAAAAAAAAATTGTTTCTAAAAATGTAGTAAATCAGTATGAAAAAATTAATATAACAATTAATACATTTAAAAATTGTCATTTACAAAACCTTTGAAATTCACTGAAAAACCGTAGGTATCAGGCACGTTATAGTTAGAAATTAGCATTTAAAAAACCTTTGAAATTCACTGAAAAAACCATAGGTTTCAGACACGTTATAGTTACAAATTAGCATTTAAAAACCTTTGAAATTCACTGAAAAAACCATAGGTTTCAGACACGTTATAGTTACAAATTAGCATTTAAAAAACCTTTGAAATTCACTGAAAAAACCATAGGTTTTAGGGACAGTTATAGTTACTTGGACATTGCACTCGTACAAAACCCGTGAAATTCCCCGTTATAGTTAGTTCAGCTAACTATAACTCGCGCCCCACAATGCACTGCTGATGACATCACATATTACATCACTCATGACATGGTCAGTGACATCACTGATGACATCACTGATGACATCTCAAATGACATCACTGATGACATCATCCACGTGATAATCTGATGCACCTCCTCACACCCTAATATAATCTTTGATACACCCACTCTAAATTACAGACTGCCATTCGCAAAACCATAGACACTCCAACACCAATAACTACATACCCACTCACTGATTCTTAGGTCTACACACACACATCCACTCACTCACCCGTACAGTCACTCATACTTACAGTCACTCAGTACAGGACTATCATATGCACTCTTACTCCTATATAGACACTCAAACAACGCCACTCATCCATAGAGATACTCAGACACCTAGTCAGTCATGCAAATAATTAAACACACTGCCATTTACTCACCTATACAGTTATACACACACCAGCTCACTTACTCATACAAATAGTAGCACATTGTTACGCTCTTATACAATCACTGATACAAGCACACACTCATCCATACAGCCACTATCACAATCACTCACTCTTGCTTATAGCTATTTATATACTCCAACACACATATATACTGCCTTTCACATATGTAGTTACTCACACATGTACCACTGGGACATACATTCACTCACTAACACACTCTTACACACACTTACCCACCCATACAGTCTATCACAGATGCACTCTTGAAACCATCCACCCAGTGAATCACCCACTCACACATCTATGCACAGAGTTGCACACACCCCTCCCACACAAACACTCAGTCACCCATACAGATACTCAGACAAGCATTCAATAACTCATATAGACACTCATTTAGCTATTCACAAACACATGCAGCCACTTACACAGCAACAGACAGACGGATACAGACATTCACCCAGTTTAGTCACTAACCCATGCATTCAGTAAGATACGTTAAATCACTCACTTATAGAGTCAGTCACGCACCTACTAAATCATCCATACAGACACTTACACACCCACTCATTCTTCAATACGTCTTTTCCTATATATATTAAAAATATTTAAACTTTACAGAAACACACAGTCACTGGATGATGTCATCAGTGATGTCATTTGAGATGTCATCAGTGATGTCATCAGTGATGTCACTGACCATGTCATGAGTGATGTAATATGTGACGTCATCAGCAGTGCATTGCGGGGGCGCGAGTTATAGTTAGCTGAACTAACTATAACGGGGGAATTTCACGGGTTTTGTACGAGTGCAATGTCCAAGTAACTATAACTGTCCCTAAAACCTATGGTTTTTTCAGTGAATATATATATATATATCCACTTCGTAAATGCTCCAAAGCCCGACCTAGGACCCTAGAGAGGTGGTACGTACACCAGCAGAGCGACCAGCAGCAAAATACACATAAAGTCCCCGAATGCTCGGATAAGCGTACTCTCAAGGCACAAGCTGGATTCTTACTCAAGAAATTTTTATTTCGCTTCTCCGCTACGCGTTTCGGCTGTAAACATCCTTGCTCACACGTAAGAAGCTCAGTACACTGGATGTAAATATACAATGTTGCAAACAGTGAATACGGTGACATTGACACTCTCGTCATTTTACACCAACTAGAAACAGGCATTGAGAATGAAAAAGAAAATACTGCCATTGAAAATGTTCTAGGTGATTTGTATATAACTTATGATGACACCGCCAAGACACACTTTAGACCACGTTCCACGTTCTTTCCTTCTCTCGCTCATGACAATATAGACACTTTTCATGAGGTGGTCATGAATAATCTCATCAAATTTCATCGCAAGAAGTGGTTTAGAGAACAGGCTGCACACAATCTCTCGCTTCCACAGAGACAGGCTCTTAGATCACTAGCGGAAGACAGCAGCATAATTATATGCCCTGCCGACAAGGGATGCAACATAGTGATCTTGAGTAGGGACATGTACCTCAGGGAAGCACAACGTTAACTGACAGATGAAAGATTTTACACTGTAGTCAGCAGGGAGGTGTACTCACAAAGTGTAGAGGAAATTTGGGGAAAACTCCAGAACTGGAAGGACAAGGGTATATTAGAGTGGGAGGAGTATTGTTACCTTAAGAAAGATCACCCCATTCTCCCTGTACTATACCTTCTTCCGAAGATCCATAAAGATAAGAATAACCCACCAGGCAGACCCATCGTCTCATCTCAGGGGAGTACCACTGTAAATATCTCTAAATGTGTAGATTTGTTTCTAAGGGATTTTGTGAGTAGTTTACCCTCACATGTTAAGGACACTAAGGACTTCCTAGGCAAACTGGAAGGGACACACTGGGAAAATGATTTCCTATTGGTTACCCTAGACGTTAATTCTCTCTATACTAATATAGACCCCGACCAGGGTATCCAGGCATGCCTACATTACTTGAAATCCAGACATATAAGATTCAAGGCCCACACCACCATGGTCCTTGAGATGATTAACTTCTGTCTCACAAATAACATCTTCATGTTTGATGGGACACTCCACAAACAGGTCCTTGGGACCGCGATGGGCACGTGCTTTGCCCCTGGCTTTGCCAATCTCTTCCTTGGTCAGTGGGAGGAAGAAATTTTCATGGACAATCTCAATTTCCCCGAGGTGCAGCAGGCCATATTATGGCTGCGCTACATCGACAATATTTTTCTGATATGGAAAGGCAGTGAGGAGGAGGTGAATAGATTAATCGACAAACTCAACAACAACACTCGCAACATCACACTCACAAGAACTATCAACAAATCTGCAGTTGAATTCCTTGATATAAAAATAGAAATCAGGGAGGCCACCATACATACCAAATTGTTCCGCAAGGAAACTGCAGGTAACACCTTGCTTCATGCTCTTAGCAGCCACACGGACACCCTGAAATGGAGTATACCTTTCAGGGAACTGCTGAGAGCAAAACGCAACTGCAGCTCCGATCGGGCATTTCTGGAGGAAATACAAGTCATGACCATAAGGTTTAGGGAAAGAGGATACCCACAATGGGTTCTCAACAAAGCTATCAGGAAAGTGATGCAGGTGCAGAGAAAAGACACCCTATATACACAACCTGGTGGGGAACCTGAGAATGTTGATACTGAACAGAACACCAGGATCATTCTCACACATAACATGAATGCCAAGGGCATTAAACAAATTCTCTCCAGACATTGGGGCATACTTACAAGTGACCTGACTATAGGCCACCTTGTCACGGAGCGGCCAAGCATCACATACAGAAGGGGCCACAGCCTCAGGGACAAACTCGTCCACAGTGATGTCACCCTTTGCAGTGCCAACAGTGATCAAGGCTTATCCAGCTTTTTTCCTTGTGGACACTGTAAGACGTGCAAAAACAGCTACATGAAAAAAGAACTTACTACTAATAGTGAGTATAACAAAAATATCACACAGTTCTTAACATGCAGCACCCCTTTTGTAGTGTATTTCGCTGGAATGTCCATGTAAACTAAAATATATTGTCAGTATTATTCAACCAGCCAAGAAGCGTGTTCTCAAACACATGAGACCAATCACAAACCATGATCAACAGTACCCTGTCGCACGACATTTCCAAGCACACCTCGTTACTCAGTTTCTTTTGTATTGGACATATCCCGAGACCACATAGGGGAGGGGATATAACATTGAAACTCAGACCACGTGAATCCAAATATATCATTGAATGTCAGACCAAAAGCCCGGGAGGCTTGAATCTCGAAGAAGAATTGGGAATTCACTTATATGAAACATGAAATGTTACTGTATTCTTTGCCCGTATGTAACCTCTTTTGCTTCTAGGGAATGTAGTACCTTTGGTACTTGTTTTTAATTACATGTTAACACAACTTGATGTCACAGTTACAACAATGTTTTTTTGTTTCCCTTGTTTTCTATCACAGGAGGAAAGGAAGGGACCCACTCTACATTGGTAGATCATGGTCACGGGCACCTTACCCTTTTCTTCAGAGGCACACGGCGTATATATATAAAACATATTTAAACTTTACAGAAACACACAGTCACTGGATGATGTCATCAGTCATGTCATCAGTGATGTCATTTGAGATGTCATCAGTGATGTCATCAGTGATGTCACTGACCATGTCATGAATGATGTAATATGTGACGTCATCAGCAGTGCATTGCGGGCGCGAGTTATAGTTAGCTGAACTAACTATAACGGGGAATTTCTATGGTTTTGTACGAGTGAAATGTCCAACGAACTATAACGTCCCTGAAACCTAAGGTTTTTTCAGTGAATTTCTAAGGTTTTTTAAATGCTAATTTCTAACTATAACGTGCCTGAAACCTATGGTTTTTTCAGTGAATTTCAATGGTTTTTTAAATGCTAATTTCTAACTATAACGTGCCTGAAACCTATGGTTTTTTCAGTGAATTTCAATGGTTTTTTAAATGCTAATTTCTAACTATGCCTACAAAGTTAGGACATGTGAAGAAAGAGGAAGAAAAGTGCAGAAAGAAGCAAGACAAATGCAGAAAGAGGCAACAGAAGTCCAGAAAGACGAAGAAAAGTGCAGGAAGAAGCAAGAGATGTGCAGAAAGAACCAACAGAGGAGCAGAAAGTCCTCCTGTGCCCCCAACTTTTTACTGACGGGTACTGGTGGTAACTGACTCTGAATAACCAGGACCGGAGCCAGTGCTATGCTAAAAGACACTTAGAATACAGTGAAAACACCTACATACACTAGGGAACACTGTATGCGTTGGCGTACCCCTGTAATTAGCATGACCTCCTCTGTATTTGCCATGAGTTAGTGCCTGGGTCATTGCATGAGTACATGAGTAGTGACTGGATGATTAGAGTACTGCAAGGACAGTACATGGTGAATTTATAAGTGCCTGGGTTTTGGCAGAGTGATTGGATAAGTACATGGTGCGCGCTGGGTGATTGGAGGAGTGCATGGGTAGTGACAGGGCAATGGCTGGACTGCATGGGTACTGCTCAGGGTATTGTAGCAGTGCATGAGTTAGTGCATGGGTCATTGCATGAGTGCATGGGTAGTGACTGGATGATTAGAGTGCTGCAAGGAGAGTGCATGGTGAATTTATAAGTGCTTGGGTTTTGGCAGAGTGATTGCATAAGTACACACATGTCACATCAGGCCCAGCCCCCATCCCTTCATCACTGTGCAAATGCGCCCCCTGGTGGGTTTTAAGTTGGGGGAATAATTCCCCTTGAATCCTGAGGGTCCCCGGGGGCCAACTAGCCCACCAGCTACCTCCAGGAAGAGCCACAGAGCTGCGTTGCAGAGAGGCCATGCCCCTTTTTACACCTCTCTGCAACGCAATTCTGTGTCGCTTACTGGACGTACCTGATGGGCTAGTTGGCCCCCAGGGACCCTCAGGATTCAAGGGGACTTAGGGGCATATTAGCAAGACCGGCGATAATGGGCTTAAAACGGCGATAATGGGCTTGCTAATATGCGTTATAGAATTCCAATAGAAGCCCAGGTTAGATGTCCTGCACATAATTTTATAGCCTGTCTTGCTAATATGCCCCTTAATTCCCCAACTTAAAATGCGCCACAGGGCGCGTTTGCACACTTGTCACATCAGGCCACGCCCCCCCCACACCACTGTGCAAACCCACCCCCTGGTGCATTGTAAATTTGGGGATTAAGTCCCCTTGAGTCCTGAGGGTCCCTGGGGGCCAACTAGCCCACCAGCTACCTCCAGTAAGCGCCACAGAGCTGCGTTGCAGAGTGGTGTAAAAGGGGGCGTGGCCTTGGACCAACTCTCTGCAACGCAGCTCCTGGCGCTTACTGGAGGTACCTGGTGGGCTAGTTGACCCCCAGGGACCCTCAGGATTCAAGGGGACTTAATCCCCCAACTTAAAACGCGCCACAGGGCGCGTTTGCACACTTGTCACATCAGGCCACGACCCCTCCCTGCACCACTGTGCAAACGCGCCCCCTGGAGTGTTGTAAATTGGGGGATTAAATCCCCTTGAGTCCTGAGGGTCCTTGGGGGCCAACTAGCCCACAAGCTACCTCCAGTAAGCACCACAGAGCTGCGTTGCAGAGAGGTGTAAAAAGGGGCGTGGCCTCTGAACACCTCTCTGCAACGCAGCTCCTGGTGCATACTGGAGGTACCTGGTGGGCTAGTTTGCCCCCAGGGACCCTCAGGATTGAAGGGACTTAATCCCCCAATTTACAATGTGCCAGGGGTGCGTTTGCACACTTGCTATGTCAGGCCCCGCCCCCTCCCTGCACCACTGTGCAAACGCGCCCCCTGGCGCGTTGGAAATTGGGGGATTAATTGCCCTTGAGTCCTGAGGGACCCTGAGGGCCAACTAGCCCACCAGGTACCTCCAGTAAGCGCCAGAGAGCTGCGTTGCAGAGAGATGTAAAAAGGGGCGTGGCCTCTGAACACCTCTCTGCAACGCAGCTCCCTGGCGCATACTGGAGGTACCTGGTGGGCTAGTTGGCCCCCAGGGACCCTCAGTATTCAAGGGGAATTAATTCCCCAACTTACAACGCGCCAGGGGCGCGTTTGCTGAGTGCTGCAGGGAGGGGTGGGGCCTAGTCGCGATGCTGGTCTTAAAAAAAAAAAAATTAAGAAGGGGGCTGTGTGGCCCCCCTTCTCTTGCTTTTTGGGCCCTGGGGACCCCATCCCCCAGGGCCTGACCCCTTCTTTTTAAAATTGTAAACGGGAAGGGGCCGCGTGGCCCTCCTCCCATGGCCAGTCCGGCCCCGGGACCCCATCCCCCGGGGCATGGCCACATATATTTTTAAAAGGAGGAGGGCTGCGTGGCCCCCCTCCTGAGGCCTCTATTGGCCCCGGGAACCCCATCCCTGGGGCCGGCCTTTATTTAGCTATTTTTTTATTTGGGGAGGGGGGCCGCGTGGCCCCCCTTCCGGGCCACTTCTGGCCCTGGGGACCCCATCCCCCGAGGCCTGTCCTTCATTTTGTTTTATATTTTTGGGAGGGGGGCCGTGTGGCCTCCCTCCTCAAGCCAATTATGGCCCGGGGACCCCATCCCCCGGGGCCTGGCCTCTCTGTTTTTTTTTTAAATTAATATTCACATGGGAGGGGGGCCGTGTGGCCCCCCTCCTGGGCCACTTCTGGCCCCGGGGACCCCATCCCCGGGGCCTGGCCTCACCGCTGGGGACTGTGGGGGGAGCCCCAATGCCCCCACGGTCCCGCCGGCTCCCCGCGTCCTGCGGGAGCTGGCATTGCTTTTCCACACGGGGAGCTGCTAACATGCAGCTCCCCGTGTGGAAAAGTAATCAGCTTTGGATTTTGGCAGCGAGAGCAGGTTTCCTGCTCTCGCTTCCAAAATCCAAAGCAAGTTTGCTATTACAGGGCGGGAGCCGCAAGGCTCCCGTCCTGCCATAGCAAACAGCAGTGTCCCGGGGGTGGGCACCCTGGGACACTGCAGGAGCTGGCCCTGGGGGGTGGCGGTCCCCAGGGCCATCAAGGGCTCCAGAAGGGGGGCCGCGCTGCCCCCCTCCCTCCATTTCAAAGCCCCGGGGAGGTGGTGGTCCCTGGGTCCGGGGGTCCACTACGGACCCCCAAATCTCAATATTAAGTGCCCCAGGGAGGTGGTGGTCCCCGGGGCAGTGTGGGGGGGCTTGAGCCCCCCACACAAAATATTTTTTTAGCCCCGGGGAGGTGGTGGTCCCCGGGGCTTGGGGGGGCTGCGGGGCCCCCGCCAATTAACATAAATGCTCCGGGGAGGTGGTGGTCCCCGGAGCAGCGTGGGGGGGTTGGGACCCCCCACGCATTTCTTCAGGTAGCCCCGGGGAGGTGGCGGTCCCCGGGGCTACGGGGGGGCTGCGTGCCCCCCGCATTTAATTTAATAAGCCCCGGGGAGGTGGTGGTCCCCGGGGCTGCGGGGGCCCCCACGGTCCCCCACAACATTATTTATAAGTGCCCCCGGGACCTGGCCCACCTGGGGGCTTTTTGAATACGAAGCGCGGGAGCACGCGTTTAGTTTTTTTTTAAAAAATTCATCCGGATTCGCGCACCCAGCGCGAATTCGGCCAATTTGTTTTTTTTTGTTTATTCTTTTTTTGGCCGTGGGGCTCCTTGTGGGACCCCCTGAGCAGGCCTAGGGGGTCAGGGTGTTTCTACCCTGCCCCCTTTTCTTTTTTTTCACCTTTGTTTTACTGTTTTCTTGTGACTCGGTTCTACCGAGTCACAAGATGGCTGCCAACACTTCCTGGTTTGAAGTGTTGGCAGCCAATCACAGTGAAGCTCGTGGTCGGGAGGGTTTGCGAATCCACCGTGGCCATAGATATCGAAACTTTTATTTTTGGAATTTCTCTCCAACTACTGAACGGATTTACATCATTTAAAAAAAGGACGCTTTCTGAACTAAGCACTACCTTTTGCCAAATTTGGTGTAATTCCATTCAGCAGTTCGAGCTGTAGCCGTGTCTAAAGTTTCCTATGGGAAATTGATTTTCCGACCCCTATTTTTTTAATTTCTCAGGAACTACTGAACGGATTTACACCATTTAACAAAAAGGACTCTTTTTGAACCAAGGGCTACCTTTTTGCCAAATATAGTGTAATTCCGTTCAGCAGTTCGGGCTGTAGCCGTGTCTAAAGTTTCCTATAGAAATTAACATGGAGAAAACACGTTTTGGGACCCCCCTTTTTTCTCGGCCCCCGCTTGGCGAATCACCCCGAAACTTTCAAGACAGAAGCTGACCGGAGCGCCCCACTAGTTTTAAAAATTTCGCGAAGATTCGTCAAACGACGCTAAAGTTATTGGGAAAACAACAAATGCTTTTCCTATGGAAAATAGGTCCTAACTATAACTACCTACTAGCGACCGCCAGTAGGTAATATATATATATATATATATATATATATACATATATATTTTTTTTTCTTTGAGGTAATATATATATATATGTATATATATATATATATATACATATATACATATATATATATATTTTCTTTGAGGTAATTAATTAACTATTATCTTTAATTTATTTTGAAACTTAAAATTTATATAAAAATTTAAAAAAAATATATATATAGATCAATAATTTAAAATATAAAAAATTCTATAATAAATTAAAACATTAAACTATTAAAAAAATTAAACTTAAATTTCCCAATACAATCAGTGCAACAGTAGGGAAAGTGTTGGATAGCAAAATAATTAAATTTACTATTCCAACTCCAGTGAGTGCAACAGTAGGGAAAGTGTTGGATAGCGGAGGAGTAAAAATTACTATTCCTACTCCAAAGAGTGCAACAGTAGGGAAAGTGTTGGATAACAGAGGGGTAAAAATTACTATTCCCACTCCAAAGAGTGCAACAGTAGGGAAAGTGTTGGAAAGTAGAGGGAAAAAAATACTATTCCTACTCCAAAGAGTGCAACAGTAGGGAAAGTGTTGGATAGCGGAGGGGTAAAAATTACTATTCCCACTCCACTGATTGCAACAGTAGAATAATTGTTGGATAGCGGAGGGGCAATTTTTTTTATTCCCACTCCTGTGAATGCAATAGTAGGGAAAGTGTTGGATAGCGGTGAGGTAAAAATTACTATTTCCACTCCAGTGAGTGCAACAGTAGGGAAAGTGCTGGATACCGGAGAGGTAAAAATAACTATTCCCACTCCAGTGAGTGCAACATTAGGTAAAGTGTTGGATAGCGAAGAGAAAAAATATACTAATCACACTCAAACAGTTAAAACAAAAATAAAAAACATTAAAAATTATAAAAATAAATAAACAGTATTTAGAAATGAAAAATCAAATATATTAAATATATAAAAAGAAAAAATATTGTAATATTAATTACATATAAAAAACCTAAAAATAATATATAATATAAAATAATAAATACATTTATTAAAAACATTATTTTAAACTAGAAAATATTTACAAACAAATAAATGAATCAATACATAAATGTATTTATTATATTTCCTACCCTATAACACCACACCAATAACAAAACACTTCAACATTTTTATTTATTTTTTCTCTAAAATTAACATAATTAATAATCAATTTAAAAATACTACTTTAATTTTAAATACTATTTCTACTATTCCCTCGATCGAATTTTAACTGATGATTCAACAACTCCTGAGGAACATGAAAACCTACCGTCAGCGGAGCCCCAGCAACATGGCCGATGCCCGGTGGAGCTACCCAGGTAGCTATAGAGGAGATTGGCTGTGGATCTCCCCCTTGGCCGTCACCTACCCTCTGGACTTGGGCACTGTTTCTTGTCTCCTCGCTGCATTGCCTTTCTTACCTCGCCTTCCGATGAGATCCGAAAATTTGCCGATGGCGGATCCTGTTCAGCGCTGCCAATGCCCGGTTGAGCTGCCTTGGTGGCTGTTGAGGAGATGGGTGGGGATCACCCCTCTGGCCGTCACCTGCCTTCCGGGCTTGACCAATGTTGCCTGGCACCCCGCTACGCCTTTTTCTGGAAAATGGCTGGGACGCACGAGTCTTGTTCCCCGACAAAGCAGCATCAAGTATCCCGTGTCGCTGCTGCCCTGTACCATGGAGCCTGTTCTCCCTTTTTGTTTCCGAGTGAGCACGTCCTCCTGACCCCGCAGCTTCCTTCCTCTTCCGGGACTGCTGCCTGGGCGCCCGCACTGACTTCCCCTGACTATACAGCATGTTTAATGGAGGCACTGCTGCCCTTGTAGCCTCGTGCGTATGTTTATTACGACCCAAGAGAGATTGGCAATTTCCAGCCTTCCTCCCGCCAGATCCTGTGGCTGCCTTCCCCATTTAGCCCTGCTCCATGGGGTAGGTTCCCTTGTTGGCTTTTCGATCGGGTTTTTGTATACCTGCAATCCCGCCATTTTAGTTACGAAGTCTTGGGGTCCATGACCTGGATCCTCCATCTTGGCGGCTTCAACAAACTCCCTGATCGATTATTGCCGCTGGTCAGCGCCTTGTTTCCACCTGACTGACTTTTGCCTTAAGTCGGCTCCCACCTGGGACACCAACACCCCTCTTCTTGTTTGGTCACGGTGAGGCACCCTTTCACCCCCTCCTTCGGACCCATTCCTTTTCTAATGGGATCCGTCACAGTGAGGGAGTCCGTCACTGGATGTTTGATTTCTGGATCCCCTCCGGTTTGTTGACTCACTTCTCTGACTTTTTGTGTCCCCTGAAGTACTATCATTCATGTCCGGCCTACCTGACCTGATCTGCATCCCAAACCCCTTTACTACTCCCCCCTCTACCTTCTATGCTTAGAGGGCTTGTTTCTATGTCATTTTTGCTCTAGTAACTGATGTAATTTTGTAACACCGTTCTTTTTCTCTATGTTATGCTTCGCCCTAGTAACTGATGTAACTATGTAACACTGATCTTGTTTAACGCTAACCTCATGTAAAGCGCTCTGATACCTCCGGGTCTAGCCAGCGCTATATAAAACTCTTCAAATAAATAAAAAAAAAAAAACAACTAATAAACATTAATTGACTACACATACTTTAACACTATGATATCCACAACACACAGCTAAATTAAACTCTAAAATAAAAAAACATAATTGAAACTTATTTATAAATTAAAAACTATTACTGTTAACAACTAGTAATAAAGTAAATAAAATTAATACCCACCCTTTACCCCTTTAAAAGTAAAAACAAAAGACAAAAAAATAAACAATTACCCTAAATACATATCAAATAATTAACATTATTTAACAACTATATATTAATTAATTAAATACAAATTACTTCCCACCCTTTACTCCTATAAATACTAAAACACACACCTAAAATTAATTACACAGTTACCATAATTAGTTACCAATTAATTAATTAAAATTAATTAACATCCAATTATTAATTTATCAATTAAAAATAAATTACTTTCCACGCTTAACACCTATAAACACCACAACCCACACCTAAAATTAATTACACAATTACCAAAATTAATTACCAACTAATTAAATAAAATTAATTAACATCCAATTAATAATTCATCAATTAAAAATAAATTACTTCCCACCCTTAACAACTATAAACACCACAACACAAACCTAAAATTAATTACACAATTACCATAATTATTTACCAATTAATTAATTTAAATTAATTAACAACCAATTAATAATTAATAAATTACTTTACACATTTAACACTAAGGGGCCGATTCCGATTCGGGCCGGAAAACGTACCGACCGACTCGGTACGGGAATTTAGTCCGACCGACTCGGACCGGCGCCGCACGACCCGGGTAGTACGATGAAATGAATGTGAAATCCGACAGACTCGGACGGAATAAAAAACGACCGACCGAGCCAGACGGAAACAAGCCATCCGGCCGGGAAATCACGTGAAATGAACCGACCGACACGCACTCGGATTGAACCCGAACAAAACGTACCCGCAAACTCCGACCCGCGTAGTACGATGCTGTGCGTGCAAAACACGACCGACTCGCACGGAGCACAAGCCGTACGACCGACACGCATACAAAACCCAGCCGAAGCAACCCAATACTACGCGACCGACTCGTACGCCGCATATGAAACCTAGCTGACACACAGCGGGAACGAGTCGGACAAGATCGCACCAGACAACTGCAGCGTCCTACTCGGACACAAGAACGACTCGTACATGCACCAAAAACACCAAGGAAAAATTAGAAAAAAAGGGCCAAACAAGCAACCACTAAGCCAATAAATACAGGGAGGGAAAAAAAATGGAACAAGGACACACCTCCAACTCCACCTACATAAAGGCCACAAATCCCTACCATGATCCTTTGCAAATTCCACTGACCTGCCAGCACACAACACCATCACACAGCAACCACAGACATACTCACAGCTCATACATCACACAAACCACACACCATTACCACACCTACAAATAGCACCCTCACACACACCCAGCTAAACCTACACTCACACCCCCCCACCTGCACACACACACACACACACATCAATCACCATAACCACCCATCACCATGCCCCCAAAGAAGAACCATAAGTTCCTAGATTGTGAATTGGAAGTCCTGGTAGACGAGATACTCAGGGTAGAGCCACAGTTGTTTGGTACATTGGTACAACAGACCCCCATGTCGCAGAAAACCAAGATGTGGGCGAGGATTGTCAACAGTGTGAACGCACAATCACCATGTTTGCGCACAAAGGAAGACATCCAGAACAGGTGGTATGATGTGCGCAGGAGGGTCCGGGACCTACTCAAAAAGGACTACCTCCTCAGCCAGCACACCGGCAGTGGCCCTCCTGCAAAACCAGTATACCTCAGGCCCTGGGAGGAGAAGGTGCGGGCCATCCTACCACCAGTGAGCGTATACGGACTAACAGACATCCCAGAGCCTGGTGAGTACACAACTAATATATACAATATGGTGTGACAACACACACACATCACAGTCAAGGGGATAGGCAAACCATGCACACTTAGCAAATACACAGCAACCAAAAGATATTCATCCCAAGATGTGAATGCTAGTCAGACAAACACAATACCTGCCATCTCATAGTGACATGTAACTGTGTCATGACATCTACAAACCTAACAACAAATACAGCAAGGCAGTGGCACAAATAGAACCAACAAACACTCACAGATATTTACCCACCACTAGAACACCACCTCACAGGGAAGCTCACTCAAAGGAAGGAATCCTGTGTATGCTGGTCAAGTCAGTGTAGCCAATAGCATGATGGGAGTGGTAGTCACAGATATTGGTCACACCCACAATTGGCCCATCAACACCACTCTCAACCATGCTCACATCACAGGGAGTGGATAAGAACTCACAAGATGGCTGACACTGGGTACTGCTGTGGGGAGCACAAGGCCCTGCTGGGAACTGTGCACCAACAAACAGCACAACACCACTGCCTGACATCCTGAAAGCCAACTTGCACTCCCTGCAATGCAAGCACGTTGCATGGTGGGATATCTGGCTGGGTGGGAAGGAGGACTCACAGCACTGACCATAGTTACAAGCAGCTCTCCTCACACACCCCCTCAACACTAACTCCACATAACCCACCTGGGAGAATGCAATGCCTCACAGCCTAACTGAAGATCCCACAAAGAACCACCACCCTGGGTCATGCTGTGTGAAGCACAGGGACACTCTTGGGACTTGTAGCCAAACAACTGCCAGGACAACACTCCCAGCCATCCTGTCAGCACAGGCACCCCACCCCACAGGGAAGCAGAGTCAAAAGGAAGGAAGGATGGCCATGCTGGGAGGGGGTGGAGGCAATAGCACGATGGGAGTTGTAGGCACAGATATTGCTCACCCTCACAATTGGCCCATCAACACTACTCTCAACCATGCTCACATCACAGGGAGTGGATAAGGACTCACAAGATGGCTGACACTGGGTACTGCTGTGGGGAGCACAAGGCCCTGCTGGGAACTGTGCAACAACAAACAGCAGGACACCACTGCCTGACATCCTGAAAGGCAACTTGCACTCCCTGCAATGCAAGCACGTTGCATGGTGGGATAACTGGGCTGGGGGAGAAGGAGGCCTGGATGGTAACCAAATACCACCAATGCTGGTCATGCACACACCTCAACATTCACATTGACATGCCACAGGTTGGCAGGACAATGTGCTACACCAATATCACTCACTGACTGTCACTATTTAGGAGAATGCAATGTCCTGGCCCACATCCAGAGGTACAGTCACAACTGTCAGGTGTTTGAACAATTGATGCCAGTAGAAACATAACATACAATCTGTGTCTCTCCCCAAAACAGGAGATGATGGGGACACAGCAGCAGACCAGGAGGACTCCCTGTCCCAGGCTCCGGGGAACACTGAGCTCACTGGTGTGGATCAGCCTCTGCACTCCTCGGATGGCGAAGAACCAGCTGGACCCTCCGGTGTGAGTCATCATGCAGCACCAGCAGGACCAACATCTGCACCCCCTGCACCCACCCCTCCAACAACTGCCAACACACAGGCCACCCCTGCCAACACGGACACACCAAGGACCACAGATGACAACAGCGCACGGACCCAGGCCCAAACTGGAGCTGCTGACAACGAGCCCAGGAACAACACCCAAGTGGGCCCACAGTCACCTGTGCGTGCCACTGCAGGTCCTGCACGTGTCGCCAGGGGTGGTGTGAGGGGTGGGAGACATAGGTCTCTCCTTGCAGAGGGGTATGGACTGTATGATGACCCACAACTGGCACGCATCGCGGATGCGTACCAGACTAGCACCGGAGAGGTCAGCCAGGTAGTGGGGATCCTCAAGGACATACAACAGCAGCAGGCTGCCCATCATGCCCGCTTGGACTCCCACATGTCCTGTGTCGAGACACACATGTCACGTGTCGAGACACACATGTGTGGCATGGAGTCCAAGTGGGACACATTGGAACAACTGACAGCGGTGCATAGGGACATACTGACATGCCTCCGCCAGATCAGCACCAACATGGCCTCACCTCCCTGTGTGCCCACAACATCTGCTGCTGAAACAACTGCAAATGCCACAGGGAGGGAGGAGGACTCTGGCAGAGAGTCCCCTGCACTGCCGCAGCCTGCACCTGAGGGTCCCCCCCCCCAAGAAGAGGGGCCGTCCGAGGAGGCCAAACTGAGAGGCCGATGGTCATCTACATCCCCCAGGAAGCCAACACCTGTTCTGGAACTTTTCCTGTGTGCATACTGCACGCCCTGTTGAAGCCAAGCCAACTCTCCCACATGACATGGGGAGCTCTAGTTGACCAAATGTATCAGATGACTGTGGACTTTACTCTGGACTTTTCAGCTACCAAGACTTCCAATTCACATGGGAACTTTGGATCCAAATTTCTATGTACAGCACCCACCATCCTGTGCACCATCCTCACACCTGTATGTAAATAAACTCACCAATACACCATATCTGCCTCTGTTGTGATTCCAACGTGGTTTTTGTCATGTAGATGTTGATCTTCTAAATTACACTGTGCATGCTAACTGCTACAGCAAGTCCAACACTGTCATGTCAGTCATGGCGACGTGACACATATGAGGGAGACACACCACTAGGGCCACAAAACACATACACACCAGGGCCATCAGACTCATCACCTATACTGATGTTGCAACGAAGTACAGTGGAATGTACAGACACGCCACCTATTCACAGTCACTGTCAACTAGACAACAGGTGCAGTAAGCAAATGTCAGTCAGATGTGTGACTACAGACAACGCACATCCCAAAGTCAAGCACAGGTTTATTACACATTTCCAACATGTAGTTTCCACTACAAATGCAAGCTAATCCAACCTGGCTGTGGCCACAAAGTCAAAAAGTGCAGAAGATAGAAAGTCCAGGGGTGTGTGGCACATCACCTGTAGGGAAACGACTGCTTCCATCTTGGAAGTTGAATTATGGATTCGGGGGATCCAAGTTGATCAGACAACTCCAGCAGCACCCTGTGAAGGACAGACATGACACACAGTCAAAACCACTGAAGAACAGCACAGAACGGCAATACTCATGTCTAATACATGTCACGAGATAACTACACAAAACCAAGTTAGCATGTCAACACTGTTGGGCAGTACAGACCACCTGCAAGGACACATCGCTGCACGCATCCAGTCAAGTAGCAAATGGCCACACTCAAACAGCACCAGAGCACCACACACACATATCATGCAAACTCAAATCATTGACATTACAACCCTCTGGAGACTCACATTCAGCTGAAGAAGTTGGTGATGAGCTGTGTGCGGACATCACCATCATCATCATCATCATCATCATCTTCACTGGCATCGTGACCCAGGCCAGGATCTTCCACAGGTGGCGGACGTTGGTCATCGTCATCCAGGATGAGAGGCAACTCCTTCCGCACTGCCAGGTTGTGTAGCATGCAGCAGACGATGACAATCTTGCACACCTTTGCTGGGGCATATGGGAGGGCCCCTCCTGTCTTGTCCAGGCAGCGGAAGCGGCTCTTCAGGAGACCAAAGGTCCGCTCAATCACCCACCTTGTCCGACCATGTGCCTCATTGTAGCGCATCTGGGCTGGTGTCACAGGGTTCCTGAGGGGTGTCAGCAACCACGGCATGTTGGGGTATCCGGAGTCACCTACAGACAGACAATTGCACATTAGCCGATTTGAAAATGTGTGCGGAAAACAACATAGCAGAACACACACAATGGTACAAAGTCAGTACACACCAACGAGCCTGGCACGCTGGTTCGGCATCTGTGACATCATCCTCGGGATGCGACTACTCCTCATCACGTAGGCATCGTGTGCCGAACCGGGAAACGGGCACACACATGTGTGATGGTCATATCTGCAAGACATACCACCAGAGCATTGATCGAATGGTAATGTTTACGGTTGCGGTATGCCTGCTCATGTGCCTGTGGTGGTATCAAAGACACATGTGTCCCATCAATGGAGCCAATTACATGTGGCATCCTCCCCAGGGCATAGAAGTCACTCTTGACGTCAGTGAGTCGTTGACGTGTTGGGAAATAGATGTACTGGTTGAGGTATCTCAACATTGCCCCCAAAACATCGCGTAGCACACGGCTGAACATAGTCTGTGACATCCCACCAGTAGTAGTTGCCACAGTGTGTTGAAAGGTACCGGTGGCAAAGAAGTGTAGGGCTGCCATCACCTTCACCTTGGGGGTCAGCGCTGTAGGATACGGCCGGCCAGGCTGCAAATGTGGGGCCAACCGCACTGCCAAATCCTCAATCAGCTGCCTGGTGAAGCGGTACCGTCGGATGCTGTCACGTTCCACGATCGTTGCCAGGTCTGGGAATGGTCGATGGACAGCAGGAGCCCTGCAGTGCATAGGTGAAGAAAGCAAGATTGTCAGTCACCCCACCAATGTGCTGTTCACCATACTCAATTTCACATGACACATCATCAACATACACAAGTACTTGATGTGTGTGTCGTCCCGTTTGGACATATATGGCACCTACATGGACATCATCTAACATCTCTCTGTTCAACAAGTGTTGACAACTGGTTCCAGGGTGTGCTATGGGACACCATTAGGCTGTGTCACAGTACACATTAACTGCTCTCACGTTCCACACACATACCACAGTGACATGTCTGGACAGATGCTCCACAGGCATCACAGCTCATTGACAGGTAGATTCCCAGGGAGCCTGTCTTGCCACATGGACACTGGCATGACATGGCATATCATGTACACGTCAGAAAAACAAACATGACACCCACAGGTGGTGGCCCCTGTAGTCTCTGCAGGACAGACATGGACATCTGTGACACACACACACACCATCAAAGTTCATGCACAAACCACGTGGATGTGGAGACTGTCTCCCATTGTGCACATGGAGTCAGAGACATGTGATACACAACATGCACACAGACTGTGGAGGGACATCACTATTGTTGGAATTGGCCACCCTGTGACGTACATGCCTTCCCACATGTGAGCCTGGGGGTATGTGACATGTCATACACATACACAACCTGGAAATGTGACCATGACACATGCTCAGAAATGAAAAGTTGCACACCACAGTGGTCATGTGCACAACACACAAAGGACCCTGTCCCCATTAACACGTGCACAGCCTGGGTGTGTCTGCCCCCAAGTGCCACCCCAAAATCCACATGTTCACCCCCATACACAGATAAGGTTATGCTGCCACACATGCCTCATAGATAGTGTGGACTGGGTGTGGTGTTGTAGGTGTGCCCCTGAGTCCCTGGAAAGTAAATGTGGCTGGCATAGGTTCACCAGTGACCAGCATGGTGACATATGCGTGTGACCTGTCCTGGTACGCGTTGTACAGCAATGGTCCGATCGGTGTGCCCGCACGGACCATTGCATTGAATGTGAGCGGGTACGCGTTGTATGCCTGGTACGCGTTGCACAGCAATGGTCCGATCGGTGTGCCCGGCCGGCCCATTGCATTGAATGTGAGCGGGTACGCGTTGTACAGCAATGGTCCGATCGGTGTGCCCGGCCGGCCCATTGCATTGAATGTGAGCGGGAACGCGTTGTATGCCTGGTACGCGTTGTAGAGCAATGGACCGATCGGTGTGCCTACACGGACCATTGCATTGAATGTGAGCGGGTACCCGTTGTATGCCTGGTACGCGTTGCACAGCAATGGTCCGATCGGTGTGCCCGGCCGGCCCATTGCATTGAATGTGGCGGATGCAGCGTTGTACAGCAATGGTCCGATCGGTGTGCCCGGCCGGCCCATTGCATTGAATGTGAGCAGGTACGCGTTGTATGCCTGGTACGCATTGCACAGCAATGGTCCGATCGGTGTGCCCGCACAGACCATTGCATTGAATGTGAGCGGGTACGCGTTGTACAGCAATGGTCCGATCGGTGTGCCCGGCCGGCCCATTGCATTGAATGTGAGCGGGTACGCGTTGTATGCCTGGTACACGTTGTACAGCAATGGTCCGATCGGTGTGCCCGCATGGACCATTGCATTGAATGTGAGCGGGTACGCGTTGTACAGCAATGGTCCGATCGGTGTGCCCGCACGGACCATTGCATTGAATGTGAGCGGGTACGCGTTGTACAGCAATGGTCCGATCGGTGCGCACGCATTGGCTGGGGCCTGGCATGGCAACGGACGCGTTTTGAAGCTTCAACGAGTCTGATGCAGTGAATTCAGTTGGCCAGCCACAACAATGTTGCAAATTCATGGGTGTCATGAAGTTGAAATTTTTGAAGGATGCTGTGGGCGTGTCTTGGTGTTGCAATTCCATGGATTGGTCAGATTCATAAGATGCATACGACTTGGACCTATCACTTTGGACACATGGCACAGTTTCTGCCTCTGCAGCACACATATAATGCTGGCTGTTCCCCTGAGGGCTCACTTGCCTGCACTACATGATCCAGGACGACATCTGCCACTACACTGCTGCTGTCTCTGCATCCTCTGGCTACTGCAATGGCACGTACTGTGGAGCGAGCCCCAGCCTTCACCCATGAGGAGAACCAGGCCCTGCTGGACAACCTCCTTCCACAGTACAGCAAGCTGTATGGGACACCAGGGGAGCAGGTGAGTGTGCTGTCCACTGCCTTACTAATTGTGCATGTTGCCTGACTAGCAGGATTTACAGTGTGCACCCCACTGGCTAGCATGCTCACTGAGTAGTACTCACTACCCAAAGTGTGTAGTCACATGCACTGAACAGGTACAGTGGAGTAACAGTGCATTCAAACAAGGTTCACTTCCCATGCAATGATACCATGTATGAACTGCTGGCAAACTGTCCATAGCCCTCGTTGCACTGCCTGTGTACATCATATGCCCCTGTGATTGAGACATGTATTTCCAACTGTGTGATGCACGGATATGTTGCATGTGTAGTAATGGCCTTTTCACTTTGTCATCCTCACAGGTTGATGCCCATCAGAAGCAGGATATCTGGCTGGCCATCGTCCGGGCAGTCAGATCCGTGGGGGTCTACAAGCGCCGGATCCGCAACTGCCAGAAGAGGTGGCAGGACCTTCGGGGCTGGACCCGGAGGATTGCAAGGGTCCAGCTGAAGCTGTTGCCTCCTCGCAGGAGGGGCGGACACCGGACCCTGACCCCCACATGCTCCAGATCCTGCCGGTGGTCTTCCCGGAGCTGGATGGGCAGCTGAAGGGCAGACAGCAGCAAGGAGGGGGTGAGTCAAAGACTGCACTGTGAACTCTGTCTGACATTCTATGTGCCCTCCTGTGGCATGGTTAAACTTCCCCAGTACATCAGTCTTGTTGTCCAGTACCCATGTCCCTCTATTGTGACATGGCCACTACCCATCTGATAGGCCGGTGTGCTCCTTACGCTCAGGATAATTGTGTCACTCGGGTACAGGGTCCTTGCATTTTGCTTTGCTCAAGGTGGGTGACAGCTTTTGTTCCCGTGATATTGTGTTAGCCTTCATGAGTGGGTCAATTGCTCACACAATGCCTGAGTCGTGCAATGTAGTCTGGGTGTAACTTTGATATGTGATCCACTTGCAGATCAGAATCACCACATGTCCCTGGGGTATTTACCACACCCCCATGCTGCGGGTGGGTAAAATGTTTGGGCCTCAGGAGTATGTATGTCAAGTGTGTCACACATGCCTAGCCACCTGCCTACTGACCAGGGCTCATCCATCTTGCAGGTGTAGCTGGACAGTCATGCCTACTCCAGGGCATACAATACACTCTGTACTCCCACTCCCGTGTATCAGCTGACATGCTGTGCTCAGTGAAATGTTCCCTCAGGTGTCTGCCTCTGTGTCGTTGTGCTGTGACTACGTTGTCGGGACTCCTGTGATGTTTATCGGTTAGGGGTCAGCATGCCATCTGCTATTGGACCATGTGAGACAAGACTTCTGTGACTTATAGGTGTTTGATCACATGACTGTGCAGACAGGTGTATGCCACTGTGACTTTCAGGCAGCTGTTTTTCACTCTCAGCACACTGTGAGGTGCTCATGTTCAGAGAGTTGTGTTTCATGTCCCCCATATGTCCAATTGGTATGACGTGGACAAATAGTAGTTCAGATGATGTGGTTTTTGGGGGATGGACATGTGCACTTGTCAGTTACATTACTTGCCTTCCCCATGTCCTAGGATTGTGACACAGTGCAGACTGTTGTTGGCTTGCTGCCATGGCCATGTTACTGGAGACAGTGATGTATGACTTTGCAGGCATGCCTGTGTCATGGCATTAAACTTCCCAAGAGTGATCCTGCAGGGGAGTGACATGTGCAACATGCACCCCATTGTGGCATTGACTATCCGGACATGGGTGCTTCATGGGGTCTGGTGCTGGTATGCATCACATGCATTTCTATTGAGACTCTGGCCGTCCATTTATACAGACACCTGCACTGACTCAGTGGCAAGAGATGTGACGTGGTCATGTTCACATACTTCACCGTGTTCTCAGCAATGTCCAACTACTGTGTAGGTGGTGCATGTGTCCACACTGGGGTCTTACCATCAGACAGGCACCAGACAGATGGGTGCAAGGAGCAGGAGGGGTGTCTGTTCCATGGTTGACCATCAGACTGACAATTGGCTTCTCCTAATCTGTGTGATGACTTTTGGCAATGTTCTACTAGAGATGCCAGGGCTTGCTCTGTGATGTGCTGTACTTACTGTGGTGTGTGCGGTCAGTGCAGGTGACTGATGTTTGTCTGTTTCCCTAATTGTTTGCAGATACATCCACAGCCACAGGAGGGGACAGCTCCACGGACCAGGAGGAGCAGCGGAGCCAGACTGGGTCAGCGACCGACGAGTGGTCAGAGGGACCCAGTGGCACGGAGGGTGAGGGGAGCCACACCGAGGAGTCCTCAGCACCATCCACCTCAGCTGGGGACCACAGCAGCTCGGAGGATGACTCCCTTGTGGATGCGGGTGTCAGCAGCCACAACACCCCAGCTAGTCTGTCTGACCCCGCCATCACCACCACCACCACCACCGCCCTCCCATTGGCTCCCATTCCTGAGGTCCGTGGAGGCTCGCGTGCTCGGGAGCGTGTCTCCTTCAAGCCAGGCACCCCACCCCTGCCCCTGTGTCCCCTGCTGCCCTGAGTGAGGAGTCTGTGTACCTCCTTCGGCAGCTCCATGTAGGGCAGACAGCAATGCTGACTGTCCTCCATGCACACACCACTCTGTTGACACAGCTGGTGTCGTTCATGGAGGGCATCTCAACGGGTATGTCTGCCCTACAGAGGAGCAATAGGTCCATGGACTCCTCCCTGATGGCAGCAGTGTCCCTCCTCCAACAGTACCTCACCCCTCCCACCTCTTCCCCATCCACACTTCCTACCACCCTACCTGTCCAAAGCACATGCACACCTGCACAATCACCCAAACACACAGACACGAGCAGCACACACACACCCAAAACCAAGGCAAGACGTGCACACAAGCATCCTCAGGGGACTGATTCCACACACACAGGGGATGGGGAACTGACACACACACAGGCAACCACAGTCACTCCGCAATCCTCAAGATCCTCTCCCTCCAGGACCCCTTCCCTTGCCTCACCTGCAACCCCACATACACAGCAGCTCTTCCTCTCTGACCTCGGCCTCTTCCCCTCCAATCCTGCTGATCCAGCATACCGGGGGAAGAGGAAGTCCACACACAGAGAGGGGAGTGCCCCTCACCCCCGGACACCCTCCCCCAGGCGCAGGCAGAGTGATCCCCCCACCCGCAAGTCCCCCCGGACCCGGAAGAGCAAGACCCCGCCACCGCCCTGCAAGTCACCCACCCAGTCTCTCACCTCCATCCCCCAGGCCACCACTCCACAGGTTCCACCACCACACCCTGCCCCAGGTTCCCCCACACACCGATACCGCATCCCCAAACTGCTCAGGCCCTCCCCCTGCCACTTGCTCTTCCACCCCCAAACCAGACGCTCTGCCTATATGTGCCACTGGTGTGGAGACCGTGTCCCCCCTCTGTCCTGCCCAGCTCTTCTGCCCCCCTTCCACTGGTGCTTTAGGCCCCATTGCCACACTGATCAAAAGGTGCATCAGCCATGGACCCCTCACTTACCTTTTGGTGACGGTGGTGATGGGGCTTTGGGCCCCATTGCCACAGTGGCCATGGTCGGCTTGTATTGTGGAGGCCACACACTTTTATGTGTCACACATGTGATAGTGGGTCACATTGTATGTTCATTGTCATGTTTTGTGTTGTTGGAATTTGACATGGACTACACACGCTTGTCATGTTGTTTGGGTGGATGTAATTTTCTGTGATTCCTTATGTGGGAGTATGCTGGTTGTGTCATGCATTACCCGTCCTATGAGTAGGGGTGGTGGTAGTGGCAGGCATCCAGCCCCCATGAGTGGGGATGGTAGTAGTGATAGGCATCCAGCACCCCATGAGTGGGGATGGTAGTAGTGGCAGTCATCCAGCCCCCCATGGGTTGGGATGGTAGTAGTGATAGGCATCCAGCCCCCATGAGTGGGGATGGTAGTAGTGATAGGCATCCAGCCCCCCATGGGTAGAGGTGGTAGTAGTGACAGGCATCCAGCCCCCATGGGTAGAGGTGGTGGTAGTGGTAGGCATCTGGCACCCCTGAGTAGGGGTGGTAGTGGTGACAGGCATCCAGCCCCCATGGGTACAGGTGGTAGTAGTGACAGGCATCCAGCCCCCATGGGTAGAAGTGGTAGTAGTGGTAGGCATCTGGCACCCCTGAGTAGGGGTGGTAGTGGTGGTGGGCATCCAGCCCCCATGGGTAGAGGTGGTAGTAGTGACAGGCATCCAGCCCCCATGGGTAGAGGTGGTAGTAGTGGTAGGCATCTGGCACCCCTGAGTAGGGGTGGTAGTGGTGGTGGGCATCCAGCCCCCATGGGTAGAGGTGGTAGTAGTGACAGGCATCCGGCCCCCATGGGTAGAGGTGGTAGTAGTGGTAGGCATCTGGCACCCCTGAGTAGGGGTGGTAGTGGTGGTGGGCATCCAGCCCCCATGGGTAGAGGTGGTATGGTGGTAGGTATCCAGCCCCCCATGGGTAGAGGTGGTAGTAGTGACAGGCATCCAGCCCCCATGGGTAGAGGTGGTAGTAGTGGTAGGCATCTGGCACCCCTGAGTAGGGGTGGTAGTGGTGGTGGGCATCCAGCTCCCCATGGGTAGAGGTGGTAGTGGTGGTAGGCATCCAGCCCCCCATGGGTAGAGGTGGTAGTAGTGACAGGCATCCAGCCCCCCATGGGTAGAGGTGGTAGTGGTGGTAGGCATCTGGCAGCCCCTGAGTAGGGGTGGTAGTGGTGGTAGGCATCCAGCCCCCCATGGGTAGAGGTGGTAGTAGTGGTAGTCATCTGACACCCCCTGAGTAGGGGTGGTAGTGGTGGTGGGCATCCAGGCCCCCATGGGTAGAGGTGGTAGTAGTGACAGGCATCCAGCCCCCCATGGGTAGAGGTGGTAGTGGTGGTAGGCATCCAGCCCCCATGGGTAGAGGTGGTAGTAGTGACAGGCATCCAGCTCCCCATGGGTAGAGGTGGTAGTGGTGGTAGGCATCCAGCCCCCATGGGTAGAGGTGGTAGTAGTGACAGGCATCCAGCCCCCATGGGTAGAGGTGGTAGTGGTGGTAGGCATCCAGCACCCCATGGGTAGAGGTGGTAGTAGTGACAGGCATCCAGCCCCCCATGGGTAGAGGTGGTAGTAGTGACAGGCATCCAGCCCCCCATGGGTAGAGGTGGTAGTAGTGGTAGGCATCTGGCACCCCTGAGTAGGGGTGGTAGTGGTGGTAGGCATCCAGCCCCCATGGGTAAAGGTGGTAGTAGTGGTAGGCATCCAGCCCCCATGGGTAGAGGTGGTAGTAGTGGTAGGCATCTGGCACCCCCTGAGTAGGGGTGGGAGTGGTGGTGGGCATCCAGCCCCCATGGGTAGTGGTGGTAGTAGTGACAGGCATCCAGCTCCCCATGGGTAGAGGTGGTAGTAGTGGTAGGCATCTGGCACCCCCTGAGTAGGGGTGGTAGTGGTGGTGGGCATCCAGCCCCCCATGGGTAGAGGTGGTAGTAGTGACAGGCATCCATCCCCCCATGGGTAGAGGTGGTAGTAGTGGTAGGCATCTGGCACCCCCTGAGTAGGGGTGGTAGTGGTGGTAGGCATCCAGCCCCCCATGGGTAGAGGTAGTAGTAGTGGTAGGCATCTGGCCCCCCATGGGTACAGGTGGTAGTAGTGACAGGCATCCAGCCCCCCATGGGTAGAAGTGGTAGTAGTGGTAGGCATCTGGCACCCCCTGAGTAGGGGTGGTAGTGGTGGTGGGCATCCAGCCCCTCATGGGTAGAGGTGGTAGTAGTGACAGGCATCCAGCCCCCCATGGGTAGAGGTGGTAGTAGTGGTAGGCATCTGGCACCCCCTGAGTAGGGGTGGTAGTGGTGGTGGGCATCCAGCCCCCCATGAGTAGAGGTGGTAGTAGTGACAGGCATCCAGCCCCCCATGGGTAGAGGTGGTAGTAGTGGTAGGCATCTGGCACCCCCTGAGTAGGGGTGGTAGTGGTGGTGGGCATCCAGGCCCCTATGTGTATATGTGGCATTGGTGATGGCCATCCCGCCCCTATGCTGCTGCTGTTGCAAGTAATTTCTGCATCCCTCTGTGTGTGTGTGTGATATGTCGGCTACGTGTAGTTTGTTTTTGTTGTTGGTGTCTGACTTACCTTCTGCGCCGTACGGGTCCGTGCCTGTTTCGGTAATAGATGTAGAATATTGGTAGGATCGGCACGATGGGATTCATGGTTGGTTCGTCTCGTTCGTCTTTCTCTTTGCTGGCGTGTTCGTCTCGTAGCCGTGGATCGTCTTGTGGCGCGAATCGGAGCTTATGTGCGCCTCTCCCGGATGCTTTGACGTGCCGTGCGTAGCGACGGGTTCGGCGCGTACGGAAAGCGCATCGTACTTGTCCGGCCGGACGGGGCTGCATTTTGGCTTCCGTGCGACTCGAATCTGCGTTTCCGGATCCGCCTCGGTCGGAGAACAGGACCTGTATTGGGTGAGTACGACTGGGTCGGGATTTGGGGAGTTGTGCGCATCGTACTTGCTCGTTCGGACGTATGTGCGAATCGGTCGGGAAACAGGCATTCGCCTGGCTTTTTTCCCGGCCGAATGGTAATAGGTGCGCCTCCGACCGGGATCGGAATCGACCCCTATATCTTCTCAATTAAACAAATATGAATAAATAAAAAATAATCAATAAATGTAACATGATTACATTTCTTCCCACCCTAATCCCCTATAAACCCACAACCTGCTAAAGAACTAAGGGGCCCATTAGGATGGCGGGCGGATCGCCCCCGCCGGGCCGGCGCTAGCCACCGCTGGCCAGGCGGCGCGATCCGCCCGCCATCCTTGCCTCATTGACCCCCCTCCATATTAGTATGGCTGGGGGGTCCGCGGCGGACGGAAAGACCGTCCGCTGCTTTTCCGCCGGTCGACTCGTCGACCGGGCGGAAAAAGGGCATAATATTGTGGCGATGTCTGCAAGACACCGCCATCCATATTATGATGCAGGCGGTGAATCGCCTTACCATGGCGGCGTTGCCGCCATGGAAAGGCATGCGGTTCTTGCTTTTGGGGGCCCGTTGCGGTACCTATGGTACCCTCCATGTGCACCCCCCAAACAATACCACGCTTATAGACTGCACCGGCTGACCTGACCTTTATGCCTGTTCTCAACATGGCGGCCGTCTAACGTTTACCGCGCACATTATCCTGCACCCGCCTTTATCAACACGCAGGTCTTTTAACCCCAGTTCTTGGTTTAGGCAGACTAATTCCAGTTGGGTCGCGTCTGTTTGATCTCCTCACAAGGTATTTAGCAGTCTCCATCTGCAGCCTGATCTTAAAATGGCGAATATGAACTCGGAATAATTCAATGTCCGGTGAGGTAATGAAGCAGGGGAAAATGAAAGTGATAAGTTGATCCCCAAATCACCGATTAAAAGACTGTGAATCATGGAATAGTCAATGTCCGGTGTGGTAATGAGGCTGGGGAGGGTGATAAGCTGCACAACCACCCACTGTTCACCAAGTCACCAATTATGCAGGTAAAATGGCCGACAACACAGAGCTGACCTGTTGAGCCTGTTCCAAGCCTTTTTTCCAATGCTCCTCCACTGACTGCTGCGCAGCCCCCGCCTGTCCGGACATCATTGCTGCGTCACTTTCACCCTCTACTGACGCATGGATTCGGGTGCGATTCGGCGTCCTTGGCGCTCCTTCTGCTTTTGCCCTGAGATTTCTCCCCTTGGAGGGCCTGCGCTCCTATACACGCTCCTCCACCGTTACTGCCATCACGGAAGTAGTCCCTAGATAGTGGGCTGAATGGGTGGCTGGTCTATTCTTTACATCTCCATTTCCTTACCTCGGGCACCTGGTCTCAACTCCCTAATGTGAAGCCCGGTTTCCCTGTGGTTCGTTATTACTGAAACCGTCCTGCCTCCTTTCTATAACATGGCGGTGACCCCCCTGAACTCGCCCCACAAGATGGCGCATGCAGCAGCCTGGACCTGAAGGCCCGCTGTGCATCTCCCCGAATTTGCATGGATCGTGACCGTGGAGACCTAGCCTTTTGACCGACGCCCGGTGGAGCTACCTGATGACTAAAGAGGAGATGGGCTGTGGACTTCCCCTCGGCCGTCACCTACCCAGCCGGACTTTGGGCAGACTTTCCTTCGTCTCTCCGTCGCATTCACCCTCCTACCCCTTTACCCTACCCCCTTTCCCCCCTATGCTCCATTTATCTTGTCCCCTATGCTCTCTAAATGTTTTCCCGTTGAGACCTAGCTATTTTGACCGATGACCAGTGGAGCTACCTGATAGCTATAGAGGAGATGGGCTGTGGACTTCCCCCTCGGCCGTCACCTACCCAGCCGGACTTTGGCGCAGACTCTCCTTCGTCTCTCCATCCTATTTCCCCCCTACCCCTTTACCCTACACCCTTTCCCTCCTAAGCTCCTCTTGTCTCATCTTCTACGTTCCTGAAATGTTTTTCTAGTAACTGATGTAACTTGTAACTTATGTAATTTTCTAACTTTGTGGAACCTTATGTAAAGCGCTCTGATACCTCCGGGTCTAGCTCTCTAGATCTATGACGATGCCCCCTGGGCGGATACCAATACTGTTTGTTCCTACCACGGAGCCCGAGCAACCTTGGCTGATGCCCGGTGGAGCTGTCCTATGCAGCTATAGAGGAGTCTGGCTCTGGTTCACCCCCTTGGCCGTCACCTACCCAGCCGGTCATCTAACATTGTTTTCCTTGTCTCCCCGTTTTTTTCCTTCCCTCCCCCTCCTCCTCCCTCTGTGATTCTTTTATTTAACTGATGCAACTATGTTACCTGTAACTCGCTGATCCTAATGTGATTCTTTGATTCATCTGATGTAACTATGTAACTCGCTCATCCTAATGTAAAGCGCTCTGATACCTACGGGTCTAGCCAGCGCTATATAAAACTTTGCAAATAAATAAAATAAACAAATTGCAATGCACTACGTGGCAGGCACCACGTGGTTCCTGCCATGTAGTGCATGGCAATGCTGTGCACAGACCTTTTGCATTGCGAGTGGGTCTGCAGCCAGCAGATCCACCCGCAATATAAAAGGCCCAGGATGCGCCCGTCAGTGTGGCGGGCGCATCCTAATTCTCATGGCGGGACCGCCGTCACTTCGGCGGTCGGTCCCTGGCTCCGTTGCGATGGCGTTGCGATGGCGGGCGGACTTTGTCCATCCGCCCGCCATGGTAATGAACCCCTAAAAACGCAAAATTCAAATTTAAAAAAATTAATAACTACTAAAATTTTAACACATATATTAAAAATACAAACAATTCTTATGCAGAAAAATACAACACATACATATAAAATATATACCAAAATACATAACATTAATAAACAAACAATATTTTTGCAAACGATATTAAACACTTCGATATTTTTAAAATCGATATTACTTACCTTAAGTCGATATTCTTGACCACGATATTCTTGCTGTTGATATTTATGACCCACGATATTTGCAACTCGATATTTGTGCAACTCGATATTTGTGCAACTCGATATTTGTGCAACTCGATATTATGTCTCTGCACCGAATTAAACAATTCTCTACTTTATCCACAACATACTTACCAAAATAAACAGTTAAAATAACTTTTATATGTACTGTCTTCATACATACCTGTGTGTAGATGCCAACTGTGACTTATTTTGAGGTTCAAAATTACTTATTATATATAAATATGTTATTTGTTGACATTCTAAGTGATCATGATTGAACTCTTTGTGAAGTAAATGTAAAACAACATCTCTCTAGCTACACATTTCTTTATCATGCTAGAAAGTGCATTTGGAAAAAGTTAGAATACAAAATAAATGCTGAATCAATTTGCTAGGTTTATACATTGTTTATATTATATTAAGAAGCAATCTTTTTCAAAACATTTTTTTAAAAATAATATATACTGTAATAGGTATTGGGCAAAGGAAAAATAAATAGTCTCTTCCATCAAAGAAGGAATGTGAATTTGGAGAGCAGTGGGCAAAAAAACTTAATAGGAAATGTCAGCCACTAAGGGCCTGATAAAGATATTGGCAAACAGATATCCTGTCCGCTGAAATATAAAACCCATTGTATCCTATGGGATTTATATTTCGGTGGACAGAGTGACAGAGTAATGTGCCCGCCAATATCTAAATCAGGCACTAAAACTTTCATAAAGGGGCATATCAAATCAACTCAAACAGCATTTGTAAAGCACAACACTTTCACCCCCTAGGGGTATCTGGGCAATGTGTCTCCATAGAAGAACCAGGGGGCCTATTACGATGGCGGTCGGAAAACCTCCCCGACCGCCATGGCAACGGGAAAAGACCGCCCGCTAGGCCCGCGACATAACCGCCGGTCGCATTAGGATGTTCCTTGCTCGAAATTCGACTGCGGCGGTCGGATCGCGGGCCTTAACATTGCGGCGGTTGCTGCTGCCCGCAGCACCGCAGCGATGTCCAAATGAGGATGTCCTGCATTTCCCTGCACTGCATGGCAGGCACTGCACAGTGCCTGCCACCTGGTACAGGGAAATGTAGGGGGGGACCATGGGTACCCCCAGTGCACCCACACCCCCCACAAAACATTGGGGGCCCGCAACGGGCCCCCGGAAGACAATCACCGCATGCCTTTCCATGGCGGTCTGACCGCTGAGGAAAGGCTGGCTACCGCCGGCATCATAATACTGCCGGCGGAGCCTGCCCTGCACTGCCACCATTATCCCGGTCCTACTCCGTCCGCCAGGCAGGAGTGGGGAGGGCAACCGGCGGAAAAGCGGCGGTCGGAATTTCCCAACGCCACGGTCAGCACCGCCATCCTAATTTGACCAGCGGATTTCTGGCTTGCGATCGTGTTCGGATGTCCACTGCTGGTCTGGCGGGTACCACCGCCGGCCCGGCGGTGGACATCTGACCACCATCGTAATAGGCCCCCAGGTCTTGAGTCTCTTTCTGAAGTCTGCCTGCAAGGGGGCTGTACGAAGCTGGAGAGGAAGGTTGTTCCATTTCTTGGCAGCAATGTAGGAGTAAGAGCGGCCACAACTGTGGCTGTGATGGATATGGAGGGTGTATGCGAGGGCGAGTGAAGAGGAGAGCAGGTGTCTAGAGGGTTGATGGGAGTTGAGTCGATGGTTGATGTAGGCAGGTCATAGGTCATGAAGGGCTTTGTAGGCATGTATGAGGATCTTGAACTGGCATCTCTTCTGGATGGGGAGCCAGTGGAGATTTCTTAGGTGGGGGGCTATGTGAGTTTTTTGGGGAGGTCCAGGATGAGTCTGGCTGTAGTGTTCTGCATGGTCTCTAGTCTTCTGAGGAGCTGGGTGGAAATGCCGGCATAGATGGTGTTGACGTAGTTGAAGCAGATTGTGAAGAGGGCATGAGTGAAGGTCTTTTGGGTGTTGGGTGGGATCCATCTGAATATTCTGCGGAGGATGTAAAGTGTGTGTAAGCAGGAGGAGGCGACTGTGTTGACTTGTCGTTTGATGGTCAGTTGGCTGTTAAGGAAGATGTTGAGGTTGTGGGCATTGGTGGTTGGTGTAGGTTTTAGTTCTGGAGCCCACCAGCTGTAGTCCCATGCAGAAATGTTCTTCCTGAAGATCAGTACTTCATTTTTGTCAGAGTTGAGTTGGAGGCAGTTGTCTCTCATCCATTTGGCTACGTTGCTCATGGAGTCAGGGAAGTTGGTTTTGGCATTGGATAGGTCCTCGGTGAGTGAGAGGATCAGTTACGTGTCATCTGCGTAGGAGATTATGTTGAGTCCGTGGGATCTGATGACGTACGTGAGGAGGGTCATGTAGATGTTGAACAGGGTGGGGCTGAGGGATGATCCTTGTGGTATTCAGCATATGATGTCTTTGGGTATGGAGGTGAAGAGAGGCAGCCAGATGCTCTGAGTGCATCCTGTAAGGAAGGAGGTGAATCACTTGAGGGTGTCTTGCTGTATGCCTATGTGGTAGAGACTGTTGATGAGGGTGTTGTGATAGATGGTGTTGAAGGCCGCGGAGAGATTGAGGAGGTTCAGGTCCACCATTTCTCCATGGTCAAGGAGTGTTCGGATATCGTGTGTGGCGGCGATCAGCATGGGCTCAGTGCTGTGGTTGGCACGAAATCCTGATTGTAAGACGTCCAGTAGGTGGTTTTGTTCGAGGAATTCAGTGAGCTGCTGGGTGATGGCTTAAAGTGCAAAAATATATTGGGCAAACAATTTTTAACATCATTAGTCCTTAAACTATAGTAAAAAGTCCTAAATACATCCAATAAATTAGGATAGGCTAAAGTCCTGAGTCTAAATGAGCAATAAAGTAATTGCCTCCCAAGCCACAGGGGGTGTCATAGTTTTGGTTTGTGCTTGGGGGCAAATGTTTCTGTCCATCCTTTGGCTCTCTTTTTACCATAACAATATTTAAATCCTCTTCAGAGACGTACATTAGCTGGCTGGCCATTGCAGGGCCAAAAACACCTTGGAAAATGAGATACAATGGGGTGGGGGAAAGAAATTAGACTGGTGAACTGGAAGAGTAACCATAGGAAGTGGGGTAGATTGAGGAAGCAGATGAAACATTATGCCTGCTATCAAGGAGGTCATGAGGGGACATAATGTCTGAATCTGTTCAGTTATCGACTCTTGAAGTATCCCCACCTTTTCTAATAACTCCCAGACATCCCAAAAGATCAAAAACTGAACCTCTTTGATGGGGCTTGTGTCTTTGAGAACAGTCAAATAGGCATAGTCCAGGGGAAGTGAGTGGTCAACACATGAAGGCTCAGGGACGTCAGAGGCTAACTGCCCCTGAACTGCCTTTTGAAGGCACTTGGAGGAGAAGAAGGTAGAGTCAGAGGTGTAGCTGGAGACACAGATTCTATGGGGGACTCTGGAATTAAGGAGCGGTTGAATGGAGGACCAGATGTCGGGTGGGGCCTGCTCTTCAGACACTATTGGAAGTTCTTGCTTAATGCCAAGAGTATACCCACAGGCCTTGAAAATTGCGCAATTGCGAGTAAAACTTTATTAGGTTGCGCCATTTTTATCACCTACTAGTCCCATCTGGTGAGTAAACTTAGGCTGGAAAGGAACAGGTGTTTGGTTCATTCAGAAAGTGAATGAGCAATAAAGATGCCATTAAATCTTGTTTTTATGTTGACACATTTGCTGTCTGTTCAAGGAAAAGGGTAAAATGTCAGTTTGTCTTTTAACTAATTGCTGCTTGGAAAATGAGATTTATTTTTCTCTCTCTTACTAGAATTAAAGGTTTTTGTCAAGTGAGCTGTCTGAAGATGCCAGTTATTTTTCTCTAACACATAACATTTAAATAAATAGCCTGTCAATTAATATTACAAATATGTGAAAATATATCAGGAATTACAAAAGCAATTTTTTTTGTAATTAAGAAGTGTGATGCAAACAAAGACTAAAATAGGACCAAAACAAACCAGAACACTTTACTTGGTGATGGGCAAATGGCACATATTTGCAGTAACTCTATTTCCAAACATTATTGTTTGTACACTATATAGTTTTATCGGTAAAGCCGTATCTCAGTGTGAAAGTTTGTGGCCATTTCAATGTAAAATCTACTGATTACAAATGACAGTGTGCTACCACTTCAAGCTTTAGTTATGTATTTATTAAAAGTGATAGTTTTGCTGTTAATGAAAAAAGAGGCAAGCCAGGGGCCATGTGTATCCTATATGTGGCTAGATTTGTATTATATATGGAAAGAAAGTTTAGTCAATTAAATCAAACAAAAGAGTTTTTTGTACAGCAGACATGCTGAACTCGCACATTTGAAGGTGCTCTCAAATGTGATAATGAAGAAAATGGTGGCTCAATTAAATAATTTGCCCACGATCACATCATCTGAAACCAGTTTATTTGTCAAGAGCATTACAAATAGTTCGAGTAGATTATTTAAGTCACTAGCCCTGCTGGTGTAGTAACATTTGTATGATTTGTTTAGGCCTGACCCATTATCTGCCTCCTCCTAGCTGGTGGTACCCAAATACTTTACCCACACATTTGGCCCAACAGCCCTCACATGTAGTCTTTTTTTGATGAAGTAGGTTTGTGTCCGGATGGGTGCACTCTCCCTGGTGGGCTCATATTCCTCCTCCTCACTGATGACGGAAAGCTGTTGTGCTGACCTTCACTGCATGGACAATCGAGTCCTCCTGCTGTGATGTCCCTTTTTCACTTCTGTCTGCTGAAAATAAATTATTCCAAAATAAATAAAAGTTGATTGCTTATGTACAACACTTCATATGTAGTTGTACATAAGATTCTGGAATATTAAATTAGACTATCACTAACTTTTCTATAGAAATGTGCAAGTCAAATTGAATTGAAATAAAAATTATGACAAACAAGTGAAAATATTATTCATTTATCCCTAACACACTGCCTATGCTAGGAATAAGGTATTTTTAGTAAAATGTACTCATTGTTATCCTGATTTTGATTAAGTTAAAACTTTTCAAAAATTAAGATTTTATCATAAGGTTGTTTGAAAGCAAGTTAGAATTACAGTATATCAGCCTTTAATACACATACAGTTTACAATTGACTTTGAATATGTTTCCATTTAAGATCCTAAATGGAAACATATTCAAAGACAATTGTAAAACTGATATTGGTTATGTAATCTGGGCAAGAAATATGAATCTGCAAAATCATTTCCACTGTGCCAAATTCAGGTGATTAGTTTTACATTGACAAATTGAATATTTACCTACACGTTTAAAAAAATAAGCATTCATTGTATTCTTTAACCAAGACATATGTGGTACACACACTTTAGGATGTTACAACAAGCGTTAGATTGGAGACATTACTGGACAACACTTACACAACTCATTCACAATAATAGACACACACGACACTTACCACCTCTTTTCTACCTATAAGCTTCTACCTTAGTTCAGTTCAGTTCAGTTCAAAAATAAAGTTTATTTAGACCTTAGGTCTTTAAACCACATAAGCTCTTACAACAATAAATAGAAGAATTCTAAAACATTAGAATATTCGTCTTCTTATGCCATTAAAAATCAAAGTTCCCGTGTTAAACATCTATTTACCTTAAAACTTCATTCCCAACAGTTTTGCAAGCAAAATTTTAAAACAATAAAATTTCATTTTAAATCACAATACTCATAGCTCCACTTAGACTTATAATCAAGCAGGGAACCTATTTACACCCTGCATATATTTCCCAATAGCTATTGCAGTATCTAAGTTTTCCATATCAGCAAGAAGCTCCCATGCTTGTGTACGCGACCTTACATCATATTTTAAAAAGATCGGACGTAAAAACAGTTTACGGTGGTTTAAAAAATTTTGGCAATCCAATAAAATGCGTAAAATATTACATTTCGTCCCTATCTTACACGTACATTTTCCATCAGGTAGCATCAAGCCTGATTTTATTAAACTATTTGTTAAGGCCGGGTTAATACCAATTCTTATCCTTAAAACTTCCATTCTCAGCCATTGGTTTGGTAATGTGTCTAGATAGGGGTAACTAATTTCTTTCTCCCAGCTATTACTCATAAACTTTACAGAGTCTTTCTTACTCAGGTACTCCCTGTCTACCGCTCTAGACAATTCCTTTCCCTGCAGTTTAAGTACACTCTTTATTACATCGATTTGCAAGGTCTGCGGATCTATTTTCACATTCAAGTGATCACAAATGGTCTGGAGTTTACTTCTTGTAGCTTTGGCCCATTTTAATTCACTGTGCTGAATCTCCTTAATACACCATTGGGACACTTTTGTAACCTCCCCAGATCCCAAACGATTCCAGAATCTAAGTAAGCTTAATTGCACCTGGACATTCCATGCGGTCAGTCCTAGCTCCAATCTAATTGCGTGGATCATTGAAGAACTAGGGAGGGACAGTAATGATTTTAAACATTTCCCTTCGCCCTTATCCCAAAAGCTTTTGCCATCTATACAAAGAATTTCTGCACCATATTGGAGTTGCGAGGGGATCATTGCTTTGTAGGCCGTTAGCAATGGTCTATGGGACATATCACCATAACTGCGATTGAATCTTTTCAGCCCACATACCGCTAGTTGTGCTTTTATTTTCTGCGCCTCCAGATGCGTGCCCCACTTTAAAGAATTTGTAAACCATATGCCAAGGTATTTGTATTCATTTACAATATGTAATTTGGTTTGACCCAAATACCAATTGAACTTCCTATTCCTCTTCCCGAAGCACAGAATTTTCGTTTTGTCCATGTTTACTGTAAGTCGTTTTGCCATACAATATGAGCTGAAGATGTTTAGCTTCCTTTGTAGACCCATCTCAGTTTGATCCAATATTACTAGGTCATCGGCATACAGCAAACAGGACAAATGCTTCCCATTCACTTTTGGGCTAGCACCTCTGGCAGACCCCAGGATAGAAGGCAGATCTGCAAAAAATATGGCAAAAAGAAGCGGGGCCAAAACACAGCCTTGTCTAAGGCCATTATTTATCGCTATTTCGGGTGTTAGGCCGCCTGATGTATCTTTAATTACCTGTGCCCAATTTTGGCTGTGCAACGCCTGAATTACCAACAGGAGATCCTCAGGAGCCTCATAGTTTCTCAGGGTCTCCCACAAACACTCCCTATCCACCAAATCGAATGCTGCGCGAAAGTCCACAAAACAGCAATACAGCTTTCCTTGCAGCTCCAAGGACTTCCGCGCCACTGCCCATAGGGCGAAGCAGTGATCAATAGTAGAATGTCCTTCCTTAAAACCTCCCTGTTCCACTGGCACTATCGACCGCCGCTCCACCCACTCCTTTAATTTGCCAAGGATTATTTTAGAGAATACCTTTTCTCCAATGTCCAGCAAGTTGATTAATCTGTAATTCCTGGGTCCTTCCTATCACCCTTTTTAGGTAGTGGTCTAATAATTGCCCCTCTCCAAGATTTGGGGATATAACCTGAATCTAAAATAGCAATAAATATATGGGATAGGAATCCTGCCCACCAATCTATTTGTGTTTTGATTATAATGGCTGGAAGATTGTCGGGCCCTGCTGCACGAGATAAGTTTAACTTCTTAATTATTTCTTTTACTTTTTCTGCAGTAAAAGCTGTTTTTAGAGCTTCTACGGACTCTGTCCAATTAGGTTTTTCCTTAATTATTTCCGGTGCTCTACTCGCCTCATATAATTTGCCTAAATAATTTACCCATGCGGCCTCCTCCACAACACAGCTCATGTTTCCAGGGGTCCTACCTGAGGCATCCTGTATCAACCTCCAGAACCCGTTTACATTTTTAGTTTCTATTGTCTCTAGCAGGTTTTCCCAACATTTTTCTTTAAAAATCATTTTCTGCTTCCTCACTAGAGTTTTGTATTCTTTCTTCAAATTGGTCAGATTTACTAGGTTTTCCTGGTCGTAACTTATCCTCAGTCGTCGCTCTATTTTCCATATAGACCTTTTTTTATTCTGACAAGCTAAATTAAACCACCCGGATTGCCTTCCTTGCCTGGGTTGTGTGTTTACCTTATCCTGTTTCTTATTTTTTAAATGCACTCTAAGACATTGCACGGCCTGTTCTAATTTACCCACATACCATGCTACCTGCTGGCCTTCAGCACTATCCATCTTTATATTTTGTTGAAAACTTGCTAATTTCTCAGCATACTCTTCCGTCAATTTGGTAGTCAAGCGTTTGGGGTATACCAGATTTTGGGCAAGCACTCTTTCACGTGGGCTTGTTGGCCCCCTTAAACATTCACAATACAAAGCATTATGATCACTATCCTTACGCTTAATTACCCGGAACCTTTTTACCATAGCATAGTTCCAGGCATGAATAAATATGTAGTCAATAGGGCACAGTTTGTTGCCTACTCTAAAGGTCTGTATGGCTGGGCGGTCAGGGTCCATCCTGCCATTTAAGCAGATTAATCCTTTAGATCCCAAAAATGTCCCTAACGCTTCATCTTGATTAGTGGATGAACACGTGGGGAATTTTGCTGGCCCTATATCATAAGAGCTCAAAATTTCCTCAAACCATTGATCTATCTTGCCATAGTTTAGTTTGTGGTTAAAATCACCCATTACCACCATCGTATCATTTCCATACATTTCATTTAAGCTATTTATATCTTTTTTAAAATGCCCCATTTCAGTATCATATTCATTTTGGGATCCCCATTGAATATACACATTTATGAGAATTAGATGGGCATCCTTCTCTTCGGTGGCTAATTGGGATACCTTGCAAACCAACAACCATTTACATATTGTACTTATTAGCTTAACCTCTTTCGCTATCCTAGTTGAGGTGAGAATCATGATCCCCCCAGAGGGACGGCCACATTTTTTCTTTTTACAGGCTGGTTTATGAATTTGAACAAACCCTTCAACTACTGGGGTGTTGCCGCATAGCCATGTTTCCTGCAAACAAATAATGTCAACGTACTGTGCTACGTGCTCTAAACTTTCCACTTTTGTTTGCCCTCCAAACCCATTTATGTTCCAAGAGATTATTTTCAAGCTATGCGGGGGCTCGGTGTCCTAATCGATTTCACTGAGACACCCTGACCCGTTCAAATCCCACGAGGATGTACTTAAAATGCTATTGCCTGGGCTCCAATTGCCCCAATTTTTATTGGGCTCCGGATTCTCTACCGCTATGGTAATATTTGCCCTTTCCCCACGCCCCCCCAGCTATCAATCTCACCTGCCTTTTCCCCAAGCCTGCGTGGTATCTCAGAAAAACTCTGTCTCGTTGTTTTTCCCCTTCAAATTGTACTTCAGGTATTATCCTTATGCCCTCTTTTAGTATCTCCTTTTCGGCTTTCTGAATTGCGGCCTTAACAAGCCCTGAATAGACTTGGACCTTTGTGTATTCAATTCCTTTGTTGTTACTACTAAAGCCTACCTGTCTCAAATCCTTAGTCCCAATTTCTTGCAAGCTTGGGCATTTTGCAAAGGAAAAGAGGAGTTGGGAACGATTTAAAGGAGCGATCTTCCTTTGTTTTTTCCTCCCCATCTCTGATTCAATAGGTTTAAAATATATCCACAACTTATCGCTCGTATCTAATACTTTTGTGTCCCAATTCCATCTTCCCGACCTTTCCTTCTTTCTAGATAGTGTATTGGTTCTAATACCTCCAACTGCTGAACTTCTTGGAGATTCTTTCCCTCTTAGCTTGCTTCCACAGGTTTTTAGACTTTTGTCCTCTCTACGGGTATTGCGTGTACATTTTCGCGGGACCCTTTTCCCTTCTGCTTCTACTACTGCTAAATCAAAAGAACTCTCTAAATGCCTTCTTTCCCTTTTATTATTTTGCGGGATTTCATTCTCATAAGCTTGTACTCGGGGCTGCATCACCTTACCCCTCCCTTTTTTAAAGCCCTTCATTCTCCCTTGTGATTGAGTTTGTCTTCGTGGATAGTACCGACGGTTCAGGAACTTTGGCCAGGAAAAGTCCCCCCGCCTCCTTATCAACATCGGCCATCTAGAGACATACACATCATGCTGATCACTCCCTTGCACACTGACCCCAGTATTGCCTTCAGTACAGCCTTCTGTTGGGGGGTCTTGCACTGGTCTAACCATTGATGGCATCTGACCCCTAATCCCCTGAAGTTCTTCTACCATTCTTTTAAACTGTATTTCATGATTATTTAACAGGGTATTATTTAACACTGAAACTTCTAGCAGCCCTTGCAACGTTTTTTGCAGCATCAGCATAATGTCCAACATAGAGGCTGAAGATGATGTCGTTATATCTAAGCCCGTGCAGGTAAAGGGGGTGATTCAATTGAGGAAAGGAGAGGCAGGAATCAAATACATGGTATTAAAGAAAATGAACCTCTCCAACCATAAATTAAACAGTACTCAGTTTTCAACAGGAGTCCCTTTTATTGACTCTGAGCTTATATTAATCACTTTTTTGAATTTTGAATTATTTTTAGTAATATTTTTCCCTTTTTTTTAAAATTAAGAAAACATACGCCAAACAGCTACATCACAGTTTACACAAATATAAATTCATGAAAAAACATGCATCACTATTTACAACATCAAGACAAAAATGAGAATATTTACAACAAATCACATTGATGACATATTGAAAAATCGAGAAATACTTAAAGAACAAACACATACAATGTGCAAATATTGGTGAGAAAAAACTTTTAGTATATCCTACAGTCTTATAAATTGCATTTGCTGGGACTTAAAGGACTGAGTCATCCAGACTGGTATATATACAAGGTCCTAAATGGGCCAGAGAAATTATTCAAGCTTCTATAGCTTCTAGCCCATTGGCTAACTAATTGCAGAGGCCAAGAGTTAACTTTTTTGAAAATATAAAGCTTTATCCAAGGTTTGAGCTCGATTTATGAAGCACAAACATAGAAGCTTGAATAATTTCTCTGGCCCATTTAGGACCTTGTATATATACCAGTATGGATGACTCAGTCCTTTAAGCCCCAGCAAATGCAATTTATAAGACTGTAGGATATACTAAAAGTTTTTTCTCACCAATATTTGCACATTGTATGTGTTTGTTCTTTAAGTATTTCTCGATTTTTCAATATGTCGTCAATGTGATTTGTTGTAAATATTCTCATTTTTGTCTTGATGTTGTAAATGGTGATGCGTGTTTTTTCATGAATTTATATTTGTGTTAACTGTGATGTAGCCGTTTGGCGTATGTTTTCTTAATTTTTTTAAAAAAGGGAAAAAATATTCCTAAAAATAATTCAAAATTCAAAAAAGTGACTAATATAAGCTCAGAGTCAATAAAAGGGACTCCTGTTGAAAATTGAGTACTGTTTAATTTATGGTTGGAGAGGTTCATTTTCTTTAATACGTTATATCTAAGCCCAGCGTGCCATTCCGCACCATTTCATTTATGGATTCTATAAACTTAGAACTTTGGGTACCTAAATGGCCCGTACTTTTTTCAAACATGGTCCTTGTAGCCGAATTAGACAAATCAATATGGTCCCCCATGTCTTTAGACCCATTCCCTTCTAATTCCACTTCCTCAACCCCAAACGAGGAGAAGATTCGAGGCGATGATGAAAGTCTTGGTTCCAAGAGGGGGTCAATGTGACTTAAGTCACTCTGGGTGAGAGAAGGATCGACAATCTCAGCGACCTCCTCTGCACATGGCAGCTCCTTATTTCCATCTTGGACTTGGTCTTTCCCCGGCGTAAGTGTCCTCTTAAAATCCTTGCCCACAAAGTCCTTTATTGATTTGGACACTAGACCACCTTCTTTCCCACAACCTTGTGATTTATCGACAGCGGAGGATTTCTTTGTAATTTTCTTAGCCCCCCTTTTTTCATTCTCCACTGGGCTTTCCACGATCACCCCTTCGGGTCCATTTTCGACTGTAATCTCATCAATCTCATCAATCTGTTTTGATGGATCTCTGCAGACATTTCTTAGTTTTGCCTTTCTCGGCGCCATTCTAATGAAATCCTCCTTGTATAGTCTGTATAGTCTGTGCGTTTTGTAAGTTGCCAAACAATGCAAATGAGCCCACGAGCGAATAACTCTGCTTCCTTACACCACACAATTCACAATTCACAGTCACAGTCTAAGCCGTTAATTAAGCGCCACTTCTTTACTCTTCCTGTACTTAATCCCAGTTCTGACGTTTAAAAGAGAAAACTTGACAATTTAAAAACACTTACCTCCACTGTGTGCTGGCTTGCTGGCCGTGGTTCTTCTTGTTACACGCAAGTGCCTCTGGCTATTTATCTTATTTATGATGTAATAGCCCAGGCTCCAAGCCTGTCCACAAATCACTAATCACCCGGGGACGGGCGTCTTTCACGTGCCACCGCTGCTACCAACCTGGGTCCCAAGCGCCCCTCACCGAGTCTGCCAAAAACACGGGGGGGAACTGCACCACCCAGAGTCAAGCAGCCGTTTGTCGGGTAATATCAGGCAATGTTAGCGGTATTTCTTTTTTTCTTTTTCAAACTACCGGCCCGGCGCGGCACGGCTCTCTGGAGTGGGCCCCTTCGATCTCGGTGCTAATTCTCAATTGGGCCTCTTACTCCTTTCAGCACCTTCTCAGCACGCCGAACACCTAGCTCCGTCCTCCGTCTTCCGTGCTCCAAACTTTCCGCTTGCGTCTCACGTCGTCTTGCGTCGTCGTACGTCACACGTTGCATGGCAGCCACACACAGGGAGGTCTTCTACCTTAGAAAGTAGTGTTGGCCAAACTTTTCAAAGGACCTTCCTGTACTGTGGAGTCATCTGAGGGTTCCGCAAATGTGGCTGGGAGGACACACCAAGAATATCTTGGGACTTTAACCTGGCCCAGTGACAAAGGTCATCCCAGCAGTTGTACTTCATCCCCGATGGGTGAGGACACCCACTGCACTGCAGCGTGTGCTGCTGTCCCTCAAATTTGGGCCCAAACTGCTGAGCTCAGCTGGGTCTCAGTCCCCACACAAAGCTGAAGAAAAGTTTTGAGGACCCCATTACAAATGCTATCGATCTCTGTGTTAGTTAAGCTAGGGGCCCTTTTTTTTGTTCTCTCTATCACGTTGGTGGCTTGGAAAGTGAAAGGAGCACTAGGATGGTGGAGGATTTTGTTCTGGTGAGAGGATGGCTCAGAGTGACCAGAAAATGGCTACCTTCCTGTTCCTATATGTAATTTCCTGATTGCGGAGGTAGGCGGAGATGTTGGGGGATCCCAAATATTGTTATAGGGATTGGTTGTGTTCAAAATGTATTAACAAATTAAGGTTGTTACAATGTCTGTATGTGTTTATTAACTGTTCTTGGTGAGAAAGGTTTATAAAGATGATGTGTAAATGTAATTGAAAATAGAACACAGCTTGTTTTATTGTGATATTATGGTATGGGGTATTATGGTATAGAAAAAGTGTTGTCTCAGAATGGTGAGTGTGGGTGGTGTATTAGTCCACTATTCATCATTGATTAAACACAAATCAACCACTTAAGTGGAGCAATCAAACTAGCAGCTCAAGCGAAAAATAAGATTACTAGCTTTTCCTTGACCTGTATACCCAGACCTCTGTCTCGGGTCCCATCCCGGGCACCAGTACGTGGCCTTTGATCATAGGTAATATCTATATGTAAGCCCAGTTGCATTGCATGGCGATTATATGCAACACACAACAGGGTACTACAATCTTGTGCACAAATTCTGAGGAGTACACCGGCAACATCCTGAATGGTCAAGACATGAGAATGTCAGACTTGAATTCAGTGATGGCTCATTTACTTCTGTGTCCTATTGTACCTCTGTTGAGGTAGTGTAGTTGGAAATCTGAAGAGTGGGAGGAGATGAGAGAACATACCCACCATCATCTGCAACAAAGACTAGTGACATGTTTGTATTATTCTAAATGCACTCCATCAAGTATGCATACAGACAATGACTGTTAGTGTATTTTGAATCTATTGTGATATAATGAGCATTGAGTAAGCATGTTTGAGAGGCTATCCTTTGATGCACATGCAACCCCATTGTGAGAAGTTTGAACTTACCAATGAGCCACATGTCACCAAAGGCCCAAGCAACCAAACAACTGCAAGAGGAAACTGCCAGAAACTGTGATGTGTGCTTCCAGGGAAGGCAGTGTAAAAAGTCATTGACGTATCCCCAGGCTTTGCAGAGTTTACACATTAACATAGTGTTTGTTGTGGAAATGGAGTCCCTTGGGGTGAGGTGCCTGAAGCACCACATGGGTGCAATCAATGGCACCAAAGACACAAGGTTGGTAGGCAAACATGTAGAATGCATTTGCCACCCTTTTCCTCTACACCAGTGATTGTGGCATGGTAATAAACTGTTTCGTTGATGCATCTTAGTACCTGATGAAAGCATTGATACTGGCTTGCTTATGGGATGCCTGTGTTGTCAGAGGTAACCCTCTAGAAAGAACCAGTGGTCATGGAATGGAGTGCAGTCAGAATTTTCACATAGGGCAGTAGAGCCTGAGAGTGGGGTGTAAGTGAATCAAGATCTCCATGTGCAACCATGTCAAGGATCGCTTCAAGTCGGGTAAGGTACCTGGCTATGATTCCTTCCCTGGACATGCCAAAGATGTTATTCCTTTGCCTGTAAGGCCTCTCTCACTTCCTCGAACAACTGCTCTTCAAAATGAAGGGCAAATCAACAAAACCATTCACTGACATAACGAAGGCCGAAAAAGACATTCGGTGTGGTTGGTGTTGTTATGTGCTTCATCTATAGATGGGTTTTGGAGTCCTCTCACTTACATTAACAGGTGCATTGTGAGTGTAGAAATCCTAGTTAAATAAGTTCAATAATTGCAAGACTAAAAAATGTAAAATTGAAACAGAAAAATGTCAAAAAAATCAAATAGAAAAAATATATTTTCCTATGTTCCCCTAGTGTTGTTTTGTGCCTCCATTAAGTTCAATGGGAATGTGTTGCAGTATATGTGAGTGGCCATGTCTGGTGCTAAGCACACTGAAAGGCTTAGCTAGAGTACATTTAATACTGTTCTGGGAGCAACTTTAGAAGTGTAGTATGTGACTAGCAATGCCCATTCCTTAAACCCCATGCAGTTAAGAGTAAGTATTCCCATTGTCCAGCCGCTCTCCTTTACCCCTCACATGTACTACCAACATGTTTCTCCCTCATGTGGGGAGATCTCTGTATCCGTGGCGGAGATCCTCACAAAGAAAAGAGAGGAGTGGCACAGACTGAGGGATCCTCCCAGTAGGTTAGTGAATGGAATTTTGTAGTATATGAGAAGCACTATGTTAGAATTAGTTTACGTACTGCAAAATGCAGTTTGTGAATAAGCCTAAATGAGTTTCAGATGGAAAGCCGAAAGATTTGAGAAAAGAACAAAGGAAAAGATGGAGCTGGGGAGATGGATGGGATAGGGAGTAAAGTGAAGGATAAAACATGGTGGCCTTTGTTAAGAGGGGTCTATTAATTCTGATCAGCCTGATGTCAAATACTGGAATAATAAGAACTGTAGATTTAGCTGGAACATCGCTGATGTGAGATACACGAGCAAAGTCTCAGGGAAGAACACCAGGGAAAAGCATACAGAAATCTGCAGGTAAGTGTGATTCCCAACTATTATCTCTCAAAAATGCATAATCTTCACTATTTTCCTTGTTCTGAAATTGCTGGGCTCCTGGTAATGGTAATTCTGAAGAGGGGGATTTCTAGTGATTATAACAGGCTGCTTACAATGAGGACATAATGGTGAAAAAGTCACAAAGTTATAAAGCATGTGGACAAATAACATGAGGAAAATAGATTGGCTGTCTCACAAAAACATGGGCTTAGCAATACTATGAGGGCCATCTGAATATAAGTTCATTATGAGAATTACAGCTGTCAAAGATAACGGGATTTGAGTCAGGAAAAGCACCCAGGGTTGTGGCTAGATTATATCAACTACTATCAAATAGTTGGTGTGTGTGTGTGTGTGTGTGATGAATTGGGTTCTGACCCATTTTAGCTGCCTTAGATTGTTTGCTTTTGGACACCCTCACCCCCAGTTTTTGTATCACTGCTGTGAGTGAATATTCCTAACTTAACCACACTCACAGTAAGCTCTGGTAAAATGATTATGGGGGATATTCCCAAGAACGCGTGTTAACTATCGCCAAAATCGCTTAACGCAACTTCTCACATCGCAGTCCATCACGGGAAAATAACACTGTGTTAACGCAGCATTAACAACCCGGCGGCACCATGCGATAGCCTCACGGTAACGTGACAAATGCCAGCGTCAAAATCAACGTGACGCCGAAAAAATGCGAAACCCCAACGCGAAAAATATTGCGACGTCCCAAATCGCGAAACAAAACTAGCGATAGCCAGCGACAGGCCTGCGATTCCCATGCGACATGCGGGAAAATGCACCATAAAAGCAGATAAAAAAAAGATAAAAAAATGTAACTGCGTACCACCATGGACGCACCCGGTCCGAGTGCACAGGACAACGCGAACCCCACAAGCCCCACAGACGACCAGCCAGGAACCCCGGGGCAGGGGAAGGGCAAGGAGAAGAGGAAGAGGGAGACGGGGTTCAGTCCGCAGGAAAACCAGATCATCATCACGGAGGAGACAGAACACAACCAACAACTGTACGTCACCTCCACTGTGTCTTCGGCAACACAAACGGAAACATGGCAGTACATCGTGAACAATGTGAATGCAGTCGGAGTGTCGAGGAGGACAATGGAAGAGGTCAAGAGGCGCTGGAATGATGTGAAGGGCAAAACCAAGAAGAAACACTATGCCAACTTGAAAGCAGCAACGCAGATTGGAGGTGGGGGACCAGGGGCACACCAGGAGCTGGATGACAGTGAGAAAATGGTGGCCACAGTCATCAGTCGGGATACGGTGCCAGGAGCTGGGGATCGGGACACTGCTCAACATGACCTGACACAACATCAACAGGGTGAGTACCGACCAGGGACTGGGGGGACGGGGGGAGATGGGCACAATGGCACACATGCACAATTAAGTACAGCACACTGCACACCCACAAAGACTCTGGAACATGTCCCTGATCCCCGTGCCACACAGCAGCACACATACAGAAACTCAGGGAATGTGTGTTGCATTGAATTTATTTGCACATGCTGTGGTCATTTTGCACTGTCTCATGATTACCAAGCACTGACACAATGTGACGTCCTCATGTGAAGAAATTGTCAATGATGTTGTTCCTACGGGCTATTCCTGCTGCAGCTGCAGTGGGGTGTGGTCCACCTGCCTCATCTTCCTCATCATCGTCCGGTGCATCTGGCACTCGAAACCATGGGGCATTGGTGCGTACACATATGTTGTGCCACACACAACATGCAACGATCATCTTGCACACGATGACTGGGCTTTACAGGAGCCTCCCACCTGTGATGTCCAGGCACCTGAAACGTGACTTCAACACGCCAAATGTGCGTTCCACGATGCCCCTGGTGCGTTTGCGGGTCGCATTGTACTGCCTCTGGGCCTGTGTGTTCGGGGCTCGGAGCGGTGTCATCATCCAAGGGCAGAGTGCATATCCCTGATCACCTGTGACAGTGCAGAGAGACATGAGTCAATAGTTGGTTCTGCATGATGTGTTGGCAGGCTCACTAGTTCATTGGCATGTGATATGTGTGTCATAGTGATTCGGGTTTGACATGTACTGCTAGTAGCAAATGAGCACCATCAATGTGTATTACGTAGCCTCACTGCTGCTCCTCCCTCCCCCGAGCCTATTTCCTCGTGTGCGCTGCGCGCTTGCATCACCTGCACTCCTACGGCACACCATTGTCATGCCTGTCTGCGCATGTCCACAAGCCTGACAATGACACTGTGATGTTGTGCGTTAAAGGTGGGCGGCCACGTGTGTGTAGGCCTATGGTAAGGATAGGGCAGACACAGATGTGGAGTTCATGGTTGGCCGCAGTCGCAATGCGGTCGAGGCAAGACCTTTGGCTCATGCTGCGGTAATAGCGATACACACACAACAGTTGGCATGTATGATCCCGGACCCCTTATGGGCTTGCGCTCATTCATTAATCCCTTTGTCTGAGCCCGCACTCGGGGGGCATGTTACATTGCAACTTTGTCCATTGCGGGACGGGTGGCGCCGACACCACAACAAAGACACACGCATTAGGTACTAAATTGGCAAGCCCAACACTTAACCACGCCCAGAGCCCCGGGGTGATCATCCACACCCCTATGCTGTACTGTCGTACGCCAGCCCACTCCGGCAACGCCTACAGGGGAGTACGACACAGCTACATGTCCCAGGTCTACCCCACTGCCTGAGGTGACATGGTTGCGTCTGCTGTACACACCACAATGCAATGTGGTAGGGCCCGGGGCCCTCATGCACACACAATGACCACAAGGACACACTTAGATAGTTTGTGGAACTGGCTACGGGCACGTGCGCCCGGACCCTTTATTGCCAGGGTCACATGTCCAGTGACGCCTGTGCTGGATGGGTGTGGGGTGAGTGTAAGCCAGCCCTCAGGGAGTTGTTGGCAATGGCAACAACTACAACAGTGATCAGACAATCAGAAGTTCACAGTTCAAACAGCAAGGGTCCACGACTTGAGCTGCACAGAGTTAGTGGCCACGGATGCACTGCGGCCGGCACACCGCCACGGGACGGTGACCACCGGTGCACTGAGGTAGGGCCACGAGAGCTGAGTGGGTTCTCGTCGATGTCCAAGGTGAATGTCGCAGAGGGTTTCGGGGGACAGTGGAAGGTGTTCTTCCAGGGCATGATACAGAGGGCAGTACCAAGCAGACACATGCAATATGGAGGAGATGAATGCTACAGACTCATGTTTAACACCAAGTCATTGATGATGAAGACAACCCCCAGGCCATTGACTGAGACGCCACCAAAGTTCAACCAGAGGGTGTCTATGAATTTCAGGGCACAGAGTTAGTGGCACCAGAGCTGAAAGGGGATGCAGTCTGCGATGAGGCCTGTACAATGGTATAAACTCTGCCATAAATAGATCAAGACTCAGTTCCAAATGTGTAACCTACTTGACCGCAGTGTAGGCCTGAGGCAGCGGTCAGCGCGGGGCAACGGCTGTTCAGGCAGCTCCTCCTAGTACTCTCACACACGACGTTGGAATGCCATGTGGTGATGATTTGTGGTTGACGGAGTTAGTGGCACCAGAGCTGTGCATGTGTGCAGCCTGCGACGATGCGGTGTCCTGCCTGGTACGGATTGGATTGGATTTGTGTGAGTCCTGCTGGACCGCAGTGTAGGCAGTACACAGGTGACCCCGCGGTGCTGGGCCGCAGTGTAGGCCGAAGGCAGTAGTCAGCATGGGCCCACAGACAAGTGTTATTGGAATGCTATGCGCAGAGTCGGTGGCACCACATCGTAGGGAGTACGGTGATATAAACCCTGCAATAAACGTATGTACTCTGCCATTGAATAATCAAGACTCAGTTCCAAATGTGTGACCTACTGGCCCGCAGTGTAGGCCGGAGGCAGTGGTGGAGTACGTCAATGAGAAAGGAGTAATGGGGGGCCTGTGTCGCGGAGGCCGTGATGGTCTGAGGAGGCTGCCATGGTCGCGGGCCTCGGGCTTGGAGCTTGCACTGGCACGTGGTGGGCCCTCTTTGACACACGCCGGTGTCGGCAGGTGAGCAGTGAGGCCTGGTTGCGCTGGGGCGGGCATGACCAGCGGCCGGGGTGCAGCAGGCGCACAGGATCGCAGGCACCTCCGCTCGCGGCGTCGGCCTCGTGGCGGGGTGAGAGGTGCAGCCCTGGCAGACACGTTGGCCATTCCGGAAGAGAACCACATCCAGAGTAACAGGCTTTTTATTCACACCCCTACGCTGGCCTGGCGTACGCCGGGCCAGCCCACTCCTCACACGCTTACAGGGGGGGAGGTAACAAGCTACATTTCCGCATTGTTCCCCGCTGGCTGCGGTTACATGGTTGCGTCCACTGTCCAGTACACTCCAGACACCAGCAGTGTATGTCGACATGGAAGTGTCTGTGGTCTGCATACTGCGGTCTGTCCAGCACATCCACTCCACACTTGGCATTGTGTGCATTCTTATTCATGGGTCACTTGCCTCCTTCGCACATGCCAGGTTACCACCTCTCCCCACATTCTGCTATTGTGTGGCTGAGGTGCCATGCGGTTGATGGCTTGTGTAGATGGCTAGCCCAGGTTGCCACAGTAAGTAGTGTAGTCGTGTTTGGAATGTGGGGATGTTGGTTGTCATGTTGTATGTGATTTTGTGACGTGTGCATTCCCAGAGTTGTGAGTTGTCTGAATGTGGTGTTGAGGTGTGTGGTGTGTTCCGTTGGTACTTACCGTCGAGCAGTGTATTCCCATAGGTGGTATCCTGAAATAGCTGGTTGATGATGGACTGTCGGAAGATGAAGGAATCATGCACACTGCCTGGGTAGTTGGCGACGACATTGGTGAAGAGTCCCCGGTGGTCCACTATTGCCTGCTCATTGATGGAATGCGTGTGTTTCCTGTTGCGGTAATTGTGTGCAGTGGTGGCAGGGGGCACGAGGAGTACATGTGTGCAGTCGATTGCCCCCAAGATGTGCGGGAAGCCAGCTATGGCATAGAATCCTTGCTTGATCTCCAGCTGTTCCTGCGCAGTGTGTGGGAAGTAAAGTTGCTGGGGTACCAAGCTGATGATGGCATCCAGGACAGGTGTGAGGAACTTTGACATGGCTGGCTGTGAGACTCCTCCGACTCTGGCAGTTGTTGGTTGGAAGGTCCCAGAGGCTAACAGGTGCAGCACGGCCAGCAGCTTTGTCTGCGGAGGGATGTTGGTTTTCCGCTGTGTTGGTACCATCGGCCTGTGGGCAATGATGGTCAGGATGCGTAGGATGGTTGTCCTTTTGAGCCTGTAGTGGGCAATGACTTCCTCTGGTGTTAAGTCTCCCAGGCTGGTGCGAATTCGGAAGGTCCGGTGTCTTTGTCTGCGCTGCCTCTGTGGTAGTTCAGGGGGAGGAGGTCCTGGGGGGGGTGGGGGTCCTGGGTGTGGTGGCGGTGGCGGTGGGTGTTGTGGCCCTCTTGGCGCTGAGAGCTGCATGATCAGTAGCTCCATGGCATCTGTTGTTCTTCTGTTGTGGCTGTGGGCTGGGCTCCCTTTTATGGTGCAGGTTGTCGTCCGACTTAACACCAGGTAGGAGCAGGTGTTAAATCCATGCTGCTAACGCGCCTTATCGCATGTTTTTGATTCTTATCGCCGTTCTGGCTGGTCGTTGGGAATGTTGCGAAGAGGTGTTTCCACGGGTTTTTGCACGGGAACGCCTACTCTGCATCTCATTAGCGTTAGTTGCCGGTGTCATCCGTGGCAATGTATTTTGCGGCTGCTATTGCAGGAATACTGGTGATATCGGCTGTTAGCACCAGCTTGTGAAGGGTGCGATGAATTTATCACCACTTTGGCTGCGATAAAGTGCTGCTAACTCGGCGATGAGTCCTTGAGCATATGGCCATATGAGTGTTGACTGCCAGTGTCCATCTTTTAAAATATGGTTGCTGATGTGTAGCTGGGATAAGAGGCTGTGTGTTAGTTACACATGCTCATGTGTTCACAAGTGTGTGCCCATATAGGCAGGCTGGGTAGGACTACTATTTAACTGTACACAGGTAGCCTGTCACATATGGGGCCTTTAATACATTGACTAAAGCCTGTAAAGGCCTTATAATTTAATTGGGTATTTCTTAATCTGTAGTGCTTCACAGCAGATCTTTAATACGTTACTATATTCACTTTGTAGATAAAAGGTGCACTCAAATAGCAACCCTACATTGGTTCAACCTAGGGAAGAGTTTAACATCGCTTTCTATAGGTATACAAAGGTCCAGATTGCACATCTAATATTAATTTGGCCATATTTGATTTTTGATGTATTTAGATTGTTGCAACATTTTCCTGGGCCAGCCCCTAATGAAAATTTGTAATTTGAAAGTACCCTCCTTGGCCATGCTAATTACTCAGCTGGCCAACGGGTAGATCAAAGGCTCCCTCATGCACTAGGCCCATTGGGGGGGATTAAGCCTGTTAATGTGGAAGGAAGAGGATGGGGAAGAAATCTGCCTAGACTGCATAGGCTGATTACTTACTCACTCACTAAAAAGCCTGGCCATGTCCTTCCCAGGGAAAAAGGGAAGCCGTCAGACCTCTGGCACCACTCTCCTTTTATTTTTTAATGCGAATAGACAAGCCTGCTTCGTCAGTTTGGGGGCCAGCTAAAAGATCTGAATGTAAAGTGTGTAGGAGCTGAGGTTGAGTTGATTCTGCCATATGGGAAAATTACAGTGTGCAGTGCAGGAGGGAAAGATCAGGGTTCGAGAAATTATATGACAGCTGTGTATTTGGCAGAGAAGCCTACCTTCTAGAAATCTCCACATGTACCTTTAAACCCCAGCACAAAGGGAGAATTCTAAGATGTACTGGAACCTGCAGAAGACAAGGATGGAAAAACATATCATGGATGTACCCATGTCTGGAGTGGTTGAAAACACTGGAGATGAACCAACTTGGACTCTGTCGGATCAGTATCACGGGGCCCAGTGGTAGTGGCCTTCTCGCACTCTCTGGGGTACAGCAGAGTGTGGACTTGCTGAAAAACTTGAAGGAAAGGGTTTCCACGGAATTTGTTTGTACCATTTTTGACTGGAGGTGTCCAAAGAGGAGATACCTAAACTACTGAAAATCACACAGGAGTCCTGTAAGTGGCCAGTTGGCAATGGGGCCTGAGGAGTGCAGACAGGCAGTGTAGTCTGCATTGAGAGTCGCAGAGTGCTGCTGCTAAAGACCAAGGCCAAAGAGACTGAGGAGCTGGTGGAATGAGGACAGGTCCTTGAGCTCTCACTCACCAGAGGGGGAGCAGTATAAATGGCTCCTTCTGAAAAATATAAATTTTTAGAGACCAGCATTCATGAAATAAACACTCTTGGTTGCTGGAGGGTTCGACCAGTAACAAAATACAATTTCCCCTTGTATATTGGCTCAACAAGGCCACATTAGTCTATGATAGACCTACCCATTTCAAGTGGCTTCTGTGTAGCTAACCCGGGGAGCCTCTGGCTGTGTGGGTTCTCCAGGGGAATCAACCAGACTTGGGCGCACTTGGCATTTTTCTCCAGGGAGCATACCATAGTTCTGGGGAAGCCAGTGTCCCAACACCAATGACTACGTCTAGGCCGGGGCAGCTCGACGGCCTGCCTTTAATGATCTGTGCGGCAGGGAGCACCCATTGTCTGACAAAGCCATGTTGCTCTCTCCTGTACAGAAGCATGGGTGGCATAGACTTCTCCTGCTGTGCTTCAGAGTGCACAGGTGGGAGAGGAAAGGAAAGCTGGCTCCATGCCAGCACACAGGAGCTGAGTCCAGGTGGACGGGAAAGGTGGGGACTCCTCAACGGTTCCCACAGACAGCATCATCTCTGCACCGCTTGGGCTGTGGCCACCCACAGTGGAAATTAAATATACAATGGGTGTCATGAAAAAAAAAGGTGAAAAAATGGAAAAGCCTGCAGCTTTATCAATGAGCCTGTCTCAGGCCAGAGTGAAAGGAAAATCAGCTGGGCTTGGAGCACTCTATAAACCCCAACAGCAAGCTCATAATTTTGCATATTTGCCTAGTGCTACCCAATGGAGGGGAGTGACACTACCAGAAAAGTCTATTTTGGGTTTGGGAGGCTGCCATGGAGCAACAGACCAATTAAAATGAGCCCCATATGATATTTGGCAAAATGGCACCCCAAATTTCCCAACCAGGAGAAAGAGTGACTTGTGAACACCTTACTTTGGTTCTTAAGTATCCTTGGAGCTGAGACTTTACTTTGGTTTTTGAACTTATGGACCTTTGGTTCTAGGTCCTGTGTGGTTTTGCAGCCAGTATAAAATTAAAAGAAAAGGGTATATGCTGTGCAGTATTAAACATGAAAATCTGTATTGGCATACACAATGCTAGAAATATCTTATTGTATATATCGATGATTTTCATCGAATGTTCCAAACATTCTGAAATGATCTAATATAGATGGAGTCTAGAGTGTTGCTTTTATTTATTATTGTGACACCCTGACAAAGACAGTAGGTCTAATTTTTAACAGCACCACCATGTTGTGTTAGGTATATAGGGGTATTGTGTTTTTCGCGTTTTGGGCTTTATGGTGCACATACTGTTAAAGAAGCCTTCAGGAAGCCTTCAGAATAGGAGGTACAATGTGGTTACTTGATCAGTGGACCCTTTCTTTAGTGTGCACCCTTTGTTGGTTGTGAGGTTGTTTACAAGGTGTTTGCATAGCCATTTCCACCTGCCATTCTGTATATATTTGTAAATTTGTATGTAGTATTTAGCAGAGTGTAAGAAAGTACTTTTCGTTTTTATAACAAAAATCACTGACTTTACAGTTTTGCTACGGATTGATGGAGGTTTCTAGAATCGTGGATCACCTAGAGTGAGTTTGAAAACAATAATGCAATCTGCACACGTGGACACATAAATCAGCAATCAAAGTAAATGAGCACCCACTTGCACAGGTACCGCAAAGACACAAGTATCAGCACAAGGGAAGACACTGCAGACACGGGAAGTGAGGTAGATGATTTTCTTTCTCTGTGACTGTATTCTTGGTGCCTCTCTGACGACCAGAGCTGGTGTGGATACCACTGGTGTGGCCATGCACAGTGGAGACGTGCAGGATATGCATGCACAGACAGCATGAGACAGCTATCACAACACTGACTGTGCTACATGAGTACATCCTAATGTCCTTAGTATGGGGCCAAGTACAATGTCGATGAGTTCCTGCCCCCTGATGGTGATGTGGGGTGTGCTTGGAGAGTTCCGGGATCCTCCATGCACCGTTTACAATTGTACCCGAGGATGTGCACTTCATGTGCACCACCTGCTGTGAATTGCACAATCACTGGTTATTTTTGCCCAAATGCATGCTTTGGTAAAACCAGCACACAGACAGGCAAATGGAGTACCTCATATACATAAAGACGAAATAGCAGGCACGCATTACGCCCTACAGAGGGGCCAATCTGCTCCTTCTGTAGGGCAAACAATCCAGAGAGCCATTGACGCCTGACAGCAGATTTTGTATTGTAGACCATGTTTTATATGACGATGCTCCGTTGTCAAAGACTTTCTCTGCATTTGCTGTCTAAGACCCTGATATCTTCCAGTGAGAGGTTTACCTCTTTATAACACACTTCTGTTGTTTCTAAGCACTGTGAGGATCAGTTTCTAGCATTACCCAATTTAATAGCAGTGGTGAGCAATAATTCGCTCATCCACCCTGCTGGAGGAGAGTAAGAGGATGCAACAAGAAGAAGAATAAAAATCAAGGGGCATATTCACAAGAAAATGTTGGCACGTGGAGCTGTGCCAAATTTGCCAGCGCCACACTATGACATTTTCAAAACGCAGGGATGCGCCGTATTCATAAGAATACAGGGCACCCCTGTGTTTCCCCTGCGCTGGTACCAAAAAAGCTGCCTAGCGCAGGCACCCTGCCGCCATGTTGCAAGTGTGCCTGCACTGCAGGGATGATTGTTTATGTGCAGGAAGGGACACCTTCCTGCACATAAACAATCAGTAATGGGGATTTGCACCTTCTATGTGTGATGCAGAATGCAGCACACATGGAAAGAACAAAAAACGAGGAGAAATTAACAATTTCTCATCCTTGCGCCATTCTAACGCCTGGCATTCCATGGCGTTAGTTTTTGGCGCTGCCTCAGCCTTGTAAATCTGGGGCAGCGTCAAAAAGCAGCGGGTGTTGTGGTGGAACGCCCACAGCAGCACCCATTGCATGCCCCTTTGGTGCAGAAGGCTGCGGCAGAAAGGGACATATTTACAAGGTGGCGTTTAGCCACGCAAAGTGGCTTAGCGCCCCCTTGTAAATATGAAAAATTGCCCTGTGCCACCAGAGCGTCAAAAAAAGTGACGCTCCGGTGGCGCTGAGGTCTTGTAAATATGCCCTGTAGTCTATGAATTACGTCTCCGCTGCTGTAGGTTGGTGGACAAGGACCAACTGTTAAGTGTGACTAATGATCAAATTTAAGCCGAGGTAGACCACTTCCATACAAAGAAGTAGATTGCTGTGAACCTTCGCTTCTGGAGACCCTCAGGGGCATATTATCAAGGGCAGTATCGCCACTTTAGCGGCACTTTTTGCCGCTAAAGCGGCGATATTTTTATCGCCCTATTAGCAAGCTGTCGCTAACAGCTGTTAGCGACAGCTTTATGGCGAAAGCGGATGTTTCCTTGCCGCTTTGCATGTCAGCGATAATTATCGCTAATGACATGCAAAGTAGGCGTTCCCAACTAAAAGCGACTAAAAACAGTCGCAAACACAACTACCCCCTATTAGCAATGCCCGCGAAGCGATAAAATAATTTGCGCTAACCGCGATTATCGCTGGAATCTAACACCTCTTTAAAACTTGACTTAACCATTCTAGTCAATGGGAGGTGGATTGTAAGGTTAAGTCCTCACCTGCCTATTAGCAAGCTTTTCATTAGCGCGTGGAATTTATCGCTGGATTTCGGCGCTATTGCTGGGTTTCGCCGCTATCGCTGGATTTTCTATTGCCTTGGAGATAAGCGTTGATAATAACGCGTTATCTCCACGATGTAATCCAGCGATAGCCGGCGATAAAAAAAACAGCGCTAAGTGCGCTTTGCGATAATTATCGCACATCCTTGGTAATATGCCCCTCAATTGGCTAGAAGTGGGTGCCTGCTTCCCAGTGATAATATAGAAGTCACCTGATTCAATGTAGGTTTCACCAGGATGACCCGCGTTTAACAACCACGCGCGGCGCTTAAACTCCTCTTAACCAGTGGATTGAGCCATCTCCTGACATCGGAAGTTTGGGTGCGTCTGCCGTACTGGCAGCCGTTCCACCCGGACGCTGCAACGCTGGGATATCCGCAAAAGTCTCGCCCTGCGATATTGCCTCAAGATGGCGCCTGTGATGGAACAGACCCGCGTTTAGCAGTATCGGAGCGGAGACTGCATCATGGGGAGCCGATCCATGGAACCTATTCCTGATCAACGGCGTAATCGGGGGCTCCACTACCCGCTTCCCCGGTGGACGCCCGCAGCTGAAATTGACCAGCTACACAGCAGGCACAGCCCTGAACATTGGACCTACTCAACACGATCCTGACATATGGCGAGCCTCCATCCGCTCGTGTCCGCTGGTGTGGCCCGTCTGCTTCGTGTGAAAAGCAACCCTCGGCAGCAGCGGACAGGCCGGATAGCGTGCTCGGAGCCCAGAGGCACTTGTTGCCGAAGATCGAGGTGAGCGGCCCCCCCCACCCCCCACCTCCCCTGCGCGAGGCAAAATGGCGGCTCCCACCGCGCTGCCCACCGTAATGGGAGATGTGTCCCAGTGCGCTTACAGGGTCGGAGCTATGCCCCGAGCGCCTTGGGACGCCGGGGAGATCCAGTGTCCTTTTTAATTAACTAATGGAAGTCTGGCCCATCCCTCCCTGTAAAGTTCTGTCGTTCTCGGCACACTCACGGTGTGGATAAAGGTCCCAGGATGCCTGACCCCAACATGGCCGACAATGGTGACTCTGTTTCCCCCTTGCTGAACCTTTACTTACTCAACCCTTCCAGGACTGGGACTGACCTCAAGAGGACGTCTGGAATTCTCTCGGACCTTGGCTCCCCCCAACCCCCCCCCGCACTATTCTGACAATCCCCGAGTACACATGACCTCTATCCTGTCAGCGGAGTCCGAGCATTATGTCCGACGCCCGGTGGAGCTGCTCTGTTCAGCTAATGAGGAGATTGGCCTTGGTTCATCCCCTGACCGTCACCTGCCCAGCCGGACCTTGGGCACAGTTTCTCCCCTTCTCCCTGTCTCGCCCACCCCTCCCCTCATCGTATTTCTGCCGTTCTGCTTTTTCCTTGTCTCCTTTCTATCCAACTTCCTGACCGATGCCCGTTGAGAGCTATTGGGGAGACTGGCTTTGGATTACCTCCCTGGCCGTCACCTACCCATGCGGTCTTTGGGATGACTTTGCCTCTGTCTCTTATTCCCTCTTCCCCCTCGTCCTCTCCCTTCTAACCCCCCCTCTCACCCTTCCCTCTCTACTCGTCTCTCCTTCTCTCCCGTTAATGTGTCTCATACATTTGATGTAACTTGTAATTGTTATTATTGTTGTAACTTTGTTGACCTTATGTAAAGCGCTCTGATACCTACGGGTCTAGCCAGCGCTATATAAAACTGTTTAAATAAATAAATAAATAAATAAGTCACAGCAACAACAATTCCTCCCACCACTTGTTGTACTTAATAAACTATGATAAATACATAAACTTGTAAAACAAGGGCTCCGCTAGGAGCGCGGCAATCCTCTTTGCAGCCAAGTCTAATTAAATCTTTCTAATTAGAATTGTGTGAGAGGAAGAGAAATTAATGACTTCATGTTGTACTATTTGTTTATCTCGTTGTCGAAGAGCCTGGGTATAATTACCACAGAGAAGTCATCAGAAGTATTTCATACACGGTTGGTTTCCTGTTGTTTCAATTTGCTGCCAAGTTTTTTTAAAATATTTTGCTGCCTTTAGAAGAACAGCTCACATCGCCCCGACCTGCTGTTTCTTCCCTCTGAGAAGCATTAAAAGGATATAACAATGTTAAACAAACGGAACGCTGAAACATCAATTAGAGAAAAGAAACATCATTAGAGGGACGTAAGGATGTTGTGGAACATGCGCCTTTCTCCACCTACGCCTGGCCGCGGAAGGACACAGCAAGAGCACTTGTCCTGAATACACGAGTCAGGGTGTTTCAAAGAATATGTGTTTTTTTTTAATTGGCCGGAATGAGCTGCAGTTTTCATTCTTTCATGTTTTGCAAAACTGTGTTTATTTGTGAATGTGTCAAAGCCCCTAAATACCTAGTGCAAAATAACAGATTAGTTTCTCACTCCTTATTTCTTGCATACTATTGTTTAGATAACTATGCATCTTCTATTACTTTATTTTTTCAAATTAAAATCTATTTTTATTGCCCATCTTGGCATTGTGGGCTCACATATGTACACCTGTTTAAAGACGTCTACATCACAATGTACTACTACCTGCTACTTCTGCTCCCAAAACCCTGCTACCTTCTTATTTACTCATTGACTGTATCATTGCCTGTGGCACATGCCTTTTGGTAAGGTGCTCAGTATACAAATACTACAAACATTCATACGTACATATATTTATCCACAGTACATTTGTTGTAGGATTGGGGAACGGAGTGGTCATAGATCGGGAGGGACCTAAATTTGTTGTGCCTTAATGCTTTATTGAGAAAAGTAACTAACCAGCCACCATAACATTAGATAACTATTTAAGATCTACTTAAACTCTTCTGAAACTAGTTCACTCCATTTCAATTTTAGGGATACCCTTTGGCATCAAGGCAGGATCTAGGGCATTAGGTAAACATATAGGTAATGAGTTCTGCATCAAACCTACCTCCGGCCTAATCTGCTCTATTTTAGGTCTCGCATAGACAGAGCATGCACTGTCTTTTTTAAAGGAATTGTCTTCTTACAGTGGGCTTGGATCTGCCCATTTCAGACTGTCTGAGCTAAACTCCGGTAGCCCTGTATCCCGGTCTGCTAAGCTTGCGTCTCAACCAGCTTCCATCCTCCTTCTGAAGAGGCTTTACCTGGCTAAAACCAAGCCACTCATTGGTACCGCCATTTACACTTTTCTGGGAATCTATGGTGGAGTCCTGCAACATGGCGTCCTTCCATAGACTGCCTCTCCCCTGAATGCTAGGAGCAGGGAAGACTGGTGCCTAAGCAGTCGCGGTCCGTGTAGGAGTGCCGGCCGGGCGGTGACATGGGGCGGGGGAGGGGCAGGGTGGGGGGTAGCAAAGTACGGATTACGGACCAATACAGGTAAGTAAACATTTAAATCAATAAAACGAATTTCGTTGTGAGCGCTGCATCGCCAAATGCGATGCAGTGCGCGCAACGAAATTCGTTTCATTGATTTAAATGTTTACTTACCTGTATTGGTCCGTAATCCGTACTTTGCTACCCCCCACCCTGCCCCTCCCCCGCCCCACGTCACCGCCCGGCCGGCACTCCTACACGGACCGCGACTGCAGTTGTGTTAGATCTGCTCGAGTGGTCCCTTTACCCTTTCGTAAATCTTTTGCAATCATTGCTTTACAACCATACATATGACTTTGAAATTGCAGTGTTGCTTTAACGTGTTATACCCAAATCACTTCTGCAACGAAAGTTTAAAAAAAGAGCTATGGCATACAATGAAAGTGAAAAAAGGCGATATGAGAGCAGGCGCTGGTGTCATAAGTGTTGCTTTTTTAAAAAAAACTTTCAGTCCTGCTGAACAGCAGCAGCTGCCTTATTGCGCAACATGGCTAAGGATAAAAAAACATTCACAAAGACAAGGGTTTTTGCATAGGCAAGATCTATTGGATTTGCCAATGCTTGTTTTTCTTAGAAATCTTGTTACCTGGACTTGACTGAAAAATGCATACATGCATACAAAAAGGTACAAAATGTATAGCACCTAATGGGGTGTAGTGCTGGTGCTCTTTCACTAATCAGGTGGGTGGCCAGCATAGATCCTACCATCATTGGCTGCCCCTTGGATCACCTATAAGTTAGCTCATTGCCTTACTTATTGACAACAAACCTGCAGCAAACTTTCTCTAGTACAAACCGGTGTGATGTAATTTATCGTTGCTCCATTTGCATGCTTTTTACTTAGGTATGTGTGTGTGTGTGTGTGTGTGTGTGTGCGCGGCTAGGTGATATTGGCACTATGCAGTATACTCACAAGACGCTGGAATAGCAATGGCACAGAAGTGCAGCACTGACAGTAATTTCACTATGAGTGGGAGAGCATTTCCAATGACACAGGCACCTCTAGAAACTGCTGCATATTTCGAAGTGGATTTATTATGGTGCTGTTAGAAATGATATTCCTGGTTGGCTGAAGTATGCACCCAGGCCAGACAGGAACCATCACTCTAATCAGGGTAAGCGTAGTATACACTATAAGATAACTTGTGCTCACCCTCTTGTGGCTTGGCACAGAAAAGTCAGGCTTATATAAAGAGGCAACATGTAAAGTATTTGTGCAACACACACTAACAGTAACACAAGGAATATACCACAAAAAGACTTCACATAGGTTTATAAAAATAGATTATTATATTATAAAGACAACAAGACCAAAATGACAAAAATCCAGTGTATGGAAGTTGAAATATTGAATTGTAAAAGAATAAATGCAGGAAAGCACTTAGAAGCAAGTAGCGCTAAAAAGGTTACTTTAGGTCACACTGGACTGGTGCAAAGTCAAAGTTCCAGCAGATCTTGTGGAAGCGGAGGCCGGGTACAGGACCCAATCAGAGCCTGATGAACAAAGTACCTTCCTGGCCGCAAACAGCGAGATGCGTTGATCTGCTCCATGCAGTGAAGGTGATGCGTCAGTTCCGAAGAAGGGTGCTGAAGTTGAGAGGCATCGAGAGATGCGCTGTATTCTGCCATGCAGTCGAGGGGATGAGTCGATCTCACCAAGCTGCAGTGGCAGCTATACGCTGTCTGATGCGTCGATCTTGGGAGGCAAAGCGCTGGTTCAGATGCAATGCACCAATTTTACTCCTGCAACCGGGTCAATGCGCCTGTTCTGCTACACACAGACAGGAGATGCATTGAAATCTATGTTGCAAGTGTCTGGGCCACTTACAGTGACCCAGGCAGAGGAGAAGGAGTAGGAACTTTGTTTTCCCTGAGTCTCAATCGACAGAAGGCATGCCAACATGCCCTTCACTTGAAGGGAAGCCAGAGTCCAGCTCTCTTCCAACAGAGCCAGAGAGCAGCAGGCAGCAGGGCAACAGAAGAGAAAAGCAGACCTTCCAAGTATGCAGTCCAAATATGAGTCCTTTGAGCAGCACAGCAGTCCTTCTGACAGAGGTGCAGTCAGCTGCGTCCTGTGTAGTTAAGAGTGGTGGGGCCAGGGTGGTGGGGATTTGACCATAAATAATTAATTTTCCCTCGTGTTCGTCTGTGGAAATCCCCCCCCACTCTGCACCACCACTCTTACCTGAAGTGTCTGCTTTGAGGAGGTCAGAGACCCAGTACTTATACCAAAAAATGCCTTTGATTTGTGAAGTGACTTCAAAGCAGCTCTGAAGTGCACAGGTTCTACTTTCAACCCAGTCCTGTCTACCAGCTTTCTGGGGGGGGGGGTAAATCAGCCCTTTGTGAGGGGACATCACACAGCCTATTCAAGTGAAGTGGTAGCCCCTCCCTTCCATCCTGCCCAGGCAAAGCCATCAGAATGCAGATGTATGTTGATGGGTACTCAGACACACCTATCAGTCTTGTGTTGTGGGTGTCTAACAGGAATGCACAAAGTGTAGCTGTCACCCACCCAGACGTGTATTGGATACAGACTTCCAGTTACACAGAGCCGTAAGTGCAGAGGAATGTCCACTTTCTAAAAGTGGTATTTCTAAAATAGTAAGGTTCAATTCAACTTCACCAGTAAGCAGGATAATACCATCCCATACATATGAAAAGTGAAAATGCTACTCCTCTCTGATTAGGAATTCCAGCTTGAAAGTGTATTAAGGAATTTCCAATGCTAACCTATGAGAGGAGTAGCCTACACGATTGTGAAAATGAAATAGGCTTTTGTCATACCAGGATGTGCAAAACATAAAAGTACATGTCCTATCTTTTACTTACATAGCACCGTGCATTTAGGGCTACCTGGGGCCTACCTTAGGAGTGACATGTAATAAGAGGGGCGTTGAAGGCTTGACAAGTAGTTTTAAATGCAAAGTCGAACTGGAAGTAAACTGCACACACAGGCACTGCAGTGGCAAGCCTGAGACAGATTTAAAAGGCCACTCCTGTGGGTGGCACAAGCAGTGCTGCAGCCCACAGATAGCATTTAACTTACATGCCCGGGTATATTGTGTACCTCCTTACAAGGGACTTAGAAGTAAATTAAATAGGCCAATCAGGTATACACCAATTACACACATGTTTAGGGAAGAAGCACCTGCACTTTAGCACTGATTAGCAGTGGTAAAGTGCTCAGAGTCCTAAGGCCAACAAAAAGATTCAGCAAAACATGGAGTCACAAAGCAAAAAGATTGGAGGAAGACCACCCTAAGGCTGACAGGTCTAACAGGTGCCCATGTCCAGACTATATAACATTAGGATTTGGTGATCTGTCATTTTTGATTGATGCAGATGAGGACTTGTGGTGATGTACTGCATTTGTTCATGCAAAGTGACTCTGTTTTTTCATCTTGATGACTTTAAGTGGTGCAGTAGATAACATTACCTCTGAAGAGGTTAGCTGCAGCTTCTGTTATCGTACGTTAGTCTGACTTTCCGCATTGGATATTTTATACTGCAGTAAACATCAATACAGCAGATTAAGTGACACATCTACGTAGTGTAAATCCACCACTATTATTACCATCAGCTTGTAGAAGTTAATCTGGTAGTCTTCATATTGATGACTATGAGCTTTTTTAATGACACTTTGTGTGGCCTTCTTCTCTACTTGTCACTGTTACCAATAATGTAATTTTTACAGCAACCAGAACACTGTGGGTGAAAATGCAAGCGTCTGGAGTTAAGTAAATAGGTAGTCTTAATGGGTTTCTGTACGCCAGGAGGACATCTGAGTGTACAGAATGCAAAACAACCACTAGCCCCCCAAATCCTCCATGCTTGCCATAGGGGTGGAGTTCCAAATAATTAAGGCCCTAGGTGTTTTAATGGTTTTGCACAACAGGCAAGAATCAAAAGGGACTTCTGAGCCTTTCAGAAATTAGAAAAGCGATTAGACTCCCCATAACCAAAGGAGCTAGCATTCGACTTGGGAAATAACCATGAGGACTTTTTGCCAGCTATTGCTTTTCCAACATTGCAAGTGACTTCGAATAAGACCTGGCGAACTACGGGGCATATTATCAACGGCCAGTGATAATTATCGCTGGCCGTGCTTAGCGATAGATTTCTTATCGCTGGCTATCTCTGGAAATTATCGCCCTGGTAGCGCGTTATTAACAACACGCTTCTCCAGGGCGATAAAAATTCCAGAGATAGCGAGGTTATCGCCGTTTTGCAGGGAACATCGCTGGTTTTCCAGCGATGTTCCCCTGCAAGCAGCGATGACCTTGCTGATACGACCCTGTGGTCGTATCCAGCAGAATCCACCCCTATGTTAGGGATGGCTAAGTCGGGATTATAGCAGACGTTAGATTTTGGCGAAAACGGCCGTTTTCGCCAAAATCTAACGTCTGCTCTACTCCTGTGGGCTGCCTTGTAAATATCGCGATGTGCACATCGGCGATATTTACAACGTAGCCCATCTGGGGTACGCCCAGTAACGCCCACTTTGCATCTCATTAGAGATGCAAGGATGGGCGTTGGGGGAAAGGGCGATAGTGCAGGGATTCACGCGATAGCGTGACCTTGCTGATTAGGCGATAGAATTATCGCCGCTTTCCGTCCGAAAACGGACACTAAAGCGGCGATAATTGACTATCGCCTGGTTGTTAATATGCCCCTACTTTCTTTTAGTGAACAAGCCCCCTACACAGACCAGTGTCTAAGTGGTGCAACAAGTCGCAAAGGAGCCTCCCCCACTGAACAGTCCAGGCCCAGATCATGTGAGAGTTCAATCTGTTAAATCAGCAATTTTCCTGGAAAGCCTCAATAAAATGAATCTGATATAAGAGTAAAATAAAATAAGCAGTTGTGGCTCTGCAAAAGCCTTTTTTTTTACCTCATCACCTGCAGTAGTTGGTCTCTGGCTTTGAATGATGCACTCAATGAACTAGAAAATAAACTAATTTTAAATATGAGTTTAACTTACCATCGTTTTGAATGCATATTGAAAAACAGAGGTGACATTCAGATCTCATATTCATGACTCCCCATCAATTAGTAGTAGAAAAGTGTTAAGCCTGGTAGGAGAAACAAACTCCGAGACAGACACCCAAACCCATCTCTCATGTGCTGTTTGAAAGTCCATAAAAACTGATTATCTGTGAAAAAGATTTCGTTTATACAAATTCAGTGAGGCTGGCCAGAGCTAAAAAACAAGGCTACTTTTGGTAAATGTATCTTTTGCAAATCAAAATCAAACATTTCCTTTGCCTATGGCTAGCACTGAGCTATGAACAAAGGATTTTGTTAAAGCCCTCACTTCGCAGGCTTTGAGTGAGAACATGTACAAAGGTCCCTGAAAAATGCTTTAACTGAGAAGATGAAAGGCTCTTGGCCGCCTTACTGAAGTTTATGAAAGCTGTGCAACATAAATATATGCTAGCTTTAAGAGCACTAGCTTAAAAGGGTTTGTCTGTCAGATCACTCACTTTTATTTATACACCAAAAGGTCTCGTAATTTAGACATATACTAACTTTTTCAGAGCTGTGAATAACTTACATTTTAGTTTTTGTTGGTAAGTCCCGGGTATCTATACACCACTCAATGATGTACTCAAACATATCCCTTCTAGCTTACTTATATTTAGAGCTGTGACTAACTTGCTTTTTAGTTTCTGTCAAGGAGGGCCAGCTTATCCCTAATAGGGGTGTGCATAACCTGCATAATTTGCTATTGCATAATTATGTGAAGTTATGCAAAATTACACATAATTATGCAAAATGCATCTCACACTCAAAAAATTAACCCAACAGAATTTTTGGATAAAAATTTAATTTTGAATTGATTTCCGGTCGCTCATGTTAAAAACACTGCAGCTCATGTTAAAAACACTGCCGCTCATGTTCAGATTTGCAATATTACACTAAAAAATTACCCGAGCAGCCTGCTTGGGAGAAAAATCTACCTCAAATGTTTGTTGACTGCCCGCGTTAAAGGAACTGCTGCTTGCACTAAAAGCACTGTCGCTCGCATTTGTATTTGTAGTTTGGCACCCACAAATTACCCAAACAGTCCTCTTGGGTATACAATCTACCTGAAATGATGCTCGCTTTCAAAAATGACCCGAACAGTACATCTTGCATTAAAAGTTTCCCCGAAATTATGCAATGTGGCATAAAGGTGTTATTTTGATATTTTTGCATACATTTCATTACGCAAAATTACCAATTATAACATAATTGAAATTTACCCCAGGCCAACTTCTTACCAATACAATAAAATTTTGATATGATTTGATTCGACCTCAAGCTCTGTACTTAGACTCTCTAATGTGCAATGCCATTACCACTATGAATTTTGCTACTGTTCAATGTGTAGGCAGATGAGTACAGTATCCTATACAGCTCAAGGCCTCTTGCAGAATTCTTATACAGGCACAGAGCTTCAGTGTGACTTATGATACCATTGAAGTGGTCAAGAAGAGGATATTAATTTAAATAATGCCAATAATGGCAACACTATTGTATTTTTGAAGAAGTTAATAATTGCCTTGAAGACAGGCGAAAGACAGCAGTGTTTAGGAAGGCCCTCTTGTTATTGAACACTACAGTTATGTGCAATTTATTGCGCACATTGCTTATTTTTCTTTAAAGTTGAAAATAGTTGTGGTTCATTTATAGGTTTTGCTATTGTTACTGGTATTCAGACAGAATATCGAGTTGGAAATGTCAACTTACACAAATATTGGGGGAGTGGTCTAGCCGGCGGCAAGATGGCTGCACCTTGAGTGAGCTCTGCCGACCGGGCGAGATATATCCATTAAGATCCTGCAGTGAGGCCCGCCATAGTGGCCTGAAATACTCGTCAGTGTCGTTGGACACTCTGCTGCCCGCTCTGATCTGTTCACGAGCACTGAGACTGCTCGTAGAGACAACCGAGAAAAGCAGCCTGCTGCGACGGGCCGGATCCGGCAGGCCGCGGGATTGCGGAGGCAGGAGCGGAGGTTCACTGCTGCGGCTGCTGTGCTGCTGTGCTACTGCACTCGCCGGTCACCACTGTGGCCCGATCTGCTGCCCGATCCGGAGAAGCGGGGTGCCCCGGAGAGCCGAAACCAGCGGTGGCGTGATCCGCCGGGAGGCCCTGGCCTTTGCTCGCAATCAAGATGGCGGTCTCCGCCCAGATGAGGTGAGCGCGGCTGCGGAGAAACAGGGGCTCCCGGACTTGTTGCCCCGGTGATTGGCCTGACTCTGCTGGGCTCATTCGCCCCCTCCCGGCTCCCGGGGGGCTGCTGGCCACTGGTTTGCATTGCTTGCCCTCACCGCCCGGCCTAGTGGGGCCTACTGCACTCCCCGGCGTCCTTCTCGCTGTGCGGCTGTGGGCGGACTCCCTGGACCGGGCGGGGGCACTCTGTTGCCCGGAGGCGCTGCCTAACATCTGCGCTACAGAGTCCCGCTGCCTAAATATCACGGACGGCGCTGCTTCCTGCGGTGTGGTGCCCGAGCAGGGCTGCCCCGCTGGGGGAACGATGTGCTGACTACCCGGCGCTGCGTGGGGGGACGCCTGAGACACGCACGTGAAGCTGGACTTCGGGAATTTTTTTTCGCCAAAGCCTGTGCACATCAGACTACTCAGCATTTACCTGCCTCCTCATACATGGAGCCTGGGAGCTGCTGAGACCTGTTGCTGGGGATCGCCGCGGCCCATACTCTTAATCCTGCCCTGGGGGAGGTGTGGCCGACCGCACCCTGGAGCTGCACCTGAGACCCACTCGATCACGCAGGGTACCATGGGTTAGGTGAAACATTGAAGCCCCCCCTGGCCATATGGGGGCTTGAGCACTGAGGAGCCTCACGATCAAAGAGGAACGATAGGACGGGGGGGCCCCCCCATCAGCACGTGCATTAACGGACTATCCTTGCGGCCCTGAGGTGAGGTGCTGGTCCTTTGGCGCTCTCGCCTGGTGAGCCCCGGAGACTTTGAGGCTGCGTGAAGAGCTGGACTGGGGGCGCTCTCCACCCCTGCTTGGGCCCCCCTCTGGCACCTTGTGGCTGCGGCCTTGGCTGGGCACTCCACCCTGTTAACCCCTACATCCGCCCGTGCTCTCTGCTCAAAATGGGGAAAATGGACCAAAAACAACCTAAATTGAATTTCGAAGGCAGACGCACTGGCCGTGGCAGCGACACGCAGCAGGACTCAGGCGATCAGGCCATACAGACGGAGGCTCCTACTGTCCAGGACAATGATAATAAATCGATATTCCTTGAAGTCAAAAACAGCCTGAAAACTATTGACTCCAAAATCGATCACTTGGCGATACGCCTAGACCAGGTAAAGCAACGCGTTGACTCCCACGACAACCACATCACACACTTGGAGGCCCGAGTGTCAGATTCTGATGACTCCATCGCCGAAACACAACAAAAACTGCTCAAAATGGATAAAGTCTTGGACCTGATACGTGCCAAAAACAAAGATCTTGAAGTGAGATCTCATAGGAACAACCTCCGCATTACGGGCATTCCGGAAACCACGGCGATGGGAAGGGTGGAGGACTATATAGAAACATTGCTGCGTGAACTCTTTGGCCCAGCATTATCTGAATGCTTCATTGTGGAGCAAGCCCACCGTTCGCTGGGACCTCGGCCTCCTCCTGGGGCTGCAGCAAGACCAATTATTGAGAGTATCCTACACTATCGGGTCCGCAATGCCATCCTTCGAAAGGAAAGAGAGATGAAGGAAGTACAACATCAGGGCAATACACTTGCTTTCTACCCGGACTTCACCCTCAATGTCCAAAATGCCAGAAGAGACTTCCTACCAGCCAAGCGACTGTTGCAACAGCTTAGCATCACTTATGCCCTCCTCTACCTGGCCAAGTTGCGAAAAGACATTGAAGGCAAACCCCGCTACTTCACGGATCCAAAGGCGGCCGCATCGTTTGCCAAACAACTGAACAAAGACCGCCCGCGCTCTCTGCCTCGGGAGGGCGAGACTAGCCAGCTAAGTGATAATGATTAACCTCTTGTCCTCTTACGTCCTTGCTGCGCACACTGGGTCATGAACACTTGAGAGTCCCTCCTGGTCCGTTGTCGCTCTTATCCTGCTATATTGTTTGTTTCACTGCACCCACGGGCAAACTTAAATGTGTCAATTTGGCCTACTGCTGTTACCATACGTTCTCACCTGGTCACCCCGTCCTCGGACGGTGGGATGGCCCGGCTGAGCCCTCGCTCCCACCTGGGATGAATCCCACTTGTTACCTGTTCCTCCACTGTTTTTTGCTATGGGCTGGTGGGAGGACTGTTTCTCAACCTGATTGGGGTGTTGGAGTGGGTGGTGGGTGGGTGAGGGGTAGCTGTTCCTGTGGGCACGATCTTCGGCCCTCTATTATGTGTTTGTGTTTTTTTTCTAACTGTTTAGCATGTTCAGCAACTGTCATCCATAGTCATAACCAACAACAACACATATGCAAAGAGGCTCCACCATTCGGACGGTGGCAGACACAGCTTCAGCAGCGCATTCACACTAGTCATAACTCACTAGCATGGCCGAGGTAACTTTTATCACCTGGAACATCAGAGGTATCAATGATCATCTGAAATCCAGGTTCATCCATGCCTATCTAGCCAGACACAACACCGACATATGCGTCTTATAAGAAATGCACCTTGCCTCGGCAAACACGGCCAGGCTCAAGGCCCGACACTGGGGGGAGTCCTATTTGGCTGCATATTCAAACTATGCCAGAGGGGTCACTATTCTAATCAGACGTCGTTTACCGTGGTGCACTGACCGAACACACATTGACTCCACTGGCAGATATGTCATCTTATCAGGCACGCTCTATTCCCAACCTCTAATACTAGCGGCTATCTATGGCCCCAATCTTGATGACTCGGACTTCTTCTTGGGTCTCTGGAGGCTGATATCCGCTTTTGGTTCGCATCCTATTATCTGGGGTGGCGACTTTAACATAGCACCACTCACTACTATGGACAGATCCGGCGCGCGCACACAACATCCGCTGGCCACGGCTACCCTTCACGCACTGACCATATGTTGAAGAGCGGTTTCCCTCCTGTACATCTCTCCCTCTGCGTTGTTCTTTATCACCCTCCCCCTTCCTAGTTGTATTTGCCTGTGTGTGTTTGAAAGCGGTTTTCCGCCTGTACTTCTCTCCCCCTGTGTTGTTCTTTATCACCCTCCCCCTTCCTAGTTGTATTTGCCTGTGTGTGTTTGAAAGCGATTTCCCTCCTGTACTTCTCTCCCCCTGTGTTGTTCTTTGTTGCCCTCCCCTTCCCAGTTGTGTTTGCCTGTGTGTGTTTGAAAGCAGTTTCCCTCCTGTACTTCTCTCCCCCTGTGTTGTTCTTTATCCCCCTCCCCCTTCCTAGTTGTATTTGCCTGTGTGTGTTTGAAAGCGGTTTCCCACCTGTACTTCTTTTCCCCTGTGTTGTTTTTCGTCGCCCTCGCCCTACCCTGTTGTGCTCGCCCGTGTATGCACTTCCTATTGTCTCATGCAGTCGTGTAATTGCAGTGCTGGAGGGGCACTTTACATATACACCTATTCCGACTTTCCTCTTCATTTTAAAGCACTACTCATACCAATGTAGGGTGTTGGACAGAGATTTCTCAGCAAGACTGTGCAACATGATGGACTTTCTTTACATCAGGAGGGACCAAGACAATTCCCCACATTCTCTCAAATTCACCCCCTTCATCTATATCTACAATATAGGCATCATCATAATAATATTTGCTTCTACTATGCGACGCCTGTGCTGCTATTCCCTGGTGCAATGCAAAGTGGAGCTCTCCAAATCTTCTGTATATGTTTTGTCGTCGAAATAGAAAGTGACCACTCTGTGCTTATAACTGTTTAGTAGCTTATTGGGTCTGTTTGTTCTGGTGGTCGAAGACAGTGCAGACTTTGACCAGTGCAAACAAAGGGATGGTGAGTTGTATTGTCTCTGTTTCCTCGATTAGACCCAGAAGGTGGACTCTGCCCAGCACCGCAGTAGCAGCAGTTTGCACATGTGTGCTCTGAGTTGTACGTTTCTCATCATTTTTGATGTTTCTCAAAGTCAATTTTCTTAATTGAAAATTCAATATTAGGCATTTTGTTATGCAGCCATGTACTCCCCTGTTACATAGAGATTATGTACTCTTCTCCTTAGCAAATACATTGTGGTGATGACAAACAGTAGCACTGGTTTGAATGCTCCACATGGACCTGAGCATGTACTTCAGATCATAAGTTCTGGTTCACAGATGTGTGCCATTCACACAACTGACAAACTTTAACAGGCATATGTTTATGTATAGTGGATGAACACAATTCTTCACAAATTGCATGCAATCTCAGTGGCATAAAGAGAAAGCAAGATATATATGGTTAGTTTAAAAAAAAAAATATGATTGGACAGCATGACGTAAACTCTTAGAGGCATATGTACAAAAGCGTGCTTGTGGTCGGAAACACCTGATTCGCAGACTCGGGCCATTACCTGCCACAAAAATGCTTTTCCCTATGTACAGAGCACAAATTGCAATTCGGTAACGTTACCAAATCTCAATTTGTGTTTAGCGATTTGGTATTTGTAACAGGCGTGCTTAGGGTGTCCCTTCATAATACCGATTTGCAGTAGTGTATGTGAATGTTTTGCAACTGAATTACGGTCACAAACCTTCATTTTTCACCAACACCTGAAGGTGGTGGTAACCATTCTCAATTTGGAAAGGGTCCCCGGGGACCCTTTACCCTTTATGAATGTTGAAACAAGTATTTTTTAAGAGCAAGCAATGGTCTAATGAAAAAATGAAACAAACGTTTAATTTTATTTTTTGAAATGCACCCCATTTTTGTTTAAGGAAAATGGCCTGCATTAAAAAAAAAAAGTTTTATTAGTAAGCAATCACAGACATGGTGGTCTGTTGACCCCAACAGGCCACCATCCCTTGGATGGCAGCACATCATAATGGGTCACAAATTGTGATCCACCTCAATATTCATTAGGTAGGTCTATTGCGACCCCATTAAGAATCGCTATTACTAACTTGTACATTAGAAATCGTAATGTTCTTACAGAGTGTAGGCCTTCATCTTAACCTTCTTTCACCTTATGCTCGATATATGCTAACACAGCAGTTGACCCCTGGGTAATTAATTGGCTCTCTGGGGAGTTGGCTCATTGGCCTCTCCCCATCATAATATGTTGGGACCTGAATATTAACTTACCCTGCGACTGGGGTATGAATGGCCAACGGCCCTATATATGTCGAAAACCCAAAGTCTTACAGGCTTTGAGGAATCTAATCCATGTTCACAGGCTAATTGACATTTGAGAACGAACCACCTGGGTTATACTTACTATTCCACCCCTCATCAATCACATGCCCGTCTAGACTACTTTCTAGTTTCCGCTTCATTGATCCAGGCTGTTAACATCAAGCTTATCCCCAGATTTTTGTCAGATCATAACCCCTTAATTTTAGGGGTCAAGGGGTTATCTTTCAGCAAAGAAAGCTCGGTCTGGAGCTTTGAGAGGGCCTTATTATACAACAAGGAATATTGTGACCATATGAAAGGCTTGATCCGAGACTTCCTGAAAAGAAACAATGGCTCCGTTCAAATTGGGGTGGTCTGGGATGCCCTAAAGGCGTGTACATGGGGGGAAATGATCCAGTTTTCATTATGGAAGAATAAAAAGGAAAAACAGCAGCTACTAGAGCTCTAAAAGAAGCTAGCAAGCGCAGAAGAAAAACTTATTGGGGCAGTTCAGCAAAAGAGGGAAATCGAGCCGGCACATTTAGAGGTTGCGGCATTTAGAGCATCAATCGGCGAAATCTTAGCCAAAAAAGCTGCTTCCAAGTGGGCCGCTGCTCGGGAAAAGGTCTATGAATTCAGCGAGCAAATTGACCATCAGTGAGCCTTGAGAACTAGACAGCACACTACAAATAATGGGATACATTCCATCTGAGACCCTGCTGGCGGGGTGACCTCCGAGCTGGATAAAATTAGAACAGCTTTCCATCAGTTCTACCAAGTCTTGTACACTGAGGAAAGCGCCGGCACAGTAGCTACTAGACAAAAAGCCATCGATAATTTTTTGGATTCTATCTTGATATCAAGGTTGAGCCCGGAGGATCGCGAATTCTTAGAACACATCCCTTCTTGGGAGGAGATTGCCACTGCTATAACTTCCTTACCTAATGGTAAGGCTGTGGGTACTGATCTCATTCCAGTGAAATTTTATAAAGTATTTATCGATCAAATTAAAGATATATTTAAAACCCTGCTGGAACAAATATTTAATGGCTCGGCCCCTCCCTCTTCGTGGTCACTTGCAAAAATCGTACATTAGAAATTGTAATGTTCTTACAGAGTGTAGGCCTTCATCTTAACCTTCTTTCACCTTATGCTCGATATATGGTAACACAGCAGATGACCCCGGGGTAATTAATTGGCTCTCTGGGGAGTTGGCTCATTGGCCTCTCCCCATTATAATATGTGGGGACCTGAAAATTAACTTACCCTATGACTGCGACCCCAAAAAGGACAAACCGCCCCTGGAAATGGGCTCTTATCTTCCAATAACCCTTATTAACGGAGACGCTAAAACCGATTCTAGCTTCCCGACTATCTGTAGTTATTGAAAGAGAAGTCTCAAGATGGCAGCATGGATTCATTCCCAAAAAAAGCACTACTGATCATATAAGGAGAGCCATTACATTGTTTGATGCTACACAGGTTACAGGAGAACCGATGGCTCTAATCCTTTTTGATGCCGAAAAGGCCTTCGACCGGATCTCCTGGCTTTTCTTGTGGACCATCATGCAGAGAATGGGGTTAGGGCCTGTTTTTATTCAGGCTATTAAAGCCTTATATATAAACCCCACGGCTGGGGTTGTGATAAACGGGGTGCACATAGAGCAGTTTACAATCACACAGGGGACGCGCCAAGGTTGCCCCTGATCCCTGTTGCTTTTTACAATGTATATTTATCCTTTCATCAAGAAGTTAGAAATGAACCAAGGGATTCCTTCAATACATCGTTTTGGATTTGACACCAAAATCATGGCTTATGCCGACATCTTAGCATTCATGACACCAGATCCCGCTAAGGCAATCGAGGTAATCGAATGTGAGGCTCAAAACTTCGGGGAGGTCTCCGGCTATGCATTAAACAGGGGAAAAACACAGATAATTGTGAATGAGAAAATTAAATGGATAGACCACAGAGTGGTAAGCAAGGCTAGATATCTTGGGGTGAACATTCTGGCCGATACTAACACGATTGTTGAGGAAAATCTAGCCCCTTTAACCTTAGAGATGAAGAAGTCTTTGCATCGGCTAAATAACCTACATCTCTCTTTAGTGGGCCGGTGCAATGTTTTAAAAATGATTTTTTTCCTGAAGATTTTACACTTTTTTAGAGCTCTCCCCCTCGAATTTACAAATTCAATGCTAAAAAAATTTGATAATCATGCAGATATGCCCCCTACTGTTGCAGGATCTCCCCCAAACACGAACAACGAAACGTCCTTCCCCGTTTGAGCTTTTAATCGGCCCAGAAGCTTGGGGATGTTTGTGGCGACAACTAGAATATGGATATTTTAAGAGAGTAAGGTTCAAGGCCCTCATGGGGACCTATAAGGTTTTCACCGCCGTCCTCAAATTACAAGGGATTGCTAGATTGAACTATTATACTCCCACCAGAAATAACGAGAAGCTGCCTGACATATTTGGGGGAAACTACTTTCCAACTTGGTTAAAAGCAGGAGTCATCAAATTGGGGGCTTTTTGCTTCTCCGATGGGGTTATGGCTTTCGAAGACCTTAAAATAAAATTTGGCCTTAGCCATAAAGAGTTTTTAAAATATCTATCAATCAGGAACTTTTTACGGCAGGGGGGCCCACGGGGTTTGTCAAATGCGAGCTTATGGAGAAACTATCTGAGCCAAATGCACTGCGAATCGGGACAATCTATGGCATCCTGAATAGCTTAATGACCGATGACTTGAACAGGATCTCTGGGAAATGGCAGTTGAAATTAGGCATTACGGATAACGCTTTTCAGACAGCCCTTCGCTCTGCACAAGGCGACTTACTCTCGGCTAATTTGCAAGCCCAGTTTTATAAAACGTGCTTTTTTCTGTTCTACACCCGAGCTAAATTGCGAAATGGGTGGCCGGTAAAGGCACTAAGTGCCCCCAGTGTTTCGAGCAGGGTGCCGATTCTGTACATATGTTCGCAACCTGTGTGAAGCTTGGTCCCCTGATAGAAGCTATCTCGGGCTTCCTCCAGATAGTTTTATCCCGAGACGTCCTGCTAACACCCTCTATTATTTTATTGGGAGTACAAGATACTATAGAAAGAGATAAGGGAGGGGCCTTGATTTGTATCGCTATGGCTATATATCGGTTATGTATCGCTTCGGCATGCTGGATCCCAATCCCCCTTCTCTTCAGCTGTGGCTGGCCTGTTTACTTTCAATTCATAATCTTGAAAAAGCAATATATGCCAAGAAGGGCATGCGCTCTAAAAAGAAGGGATTGGTAATCTGGGAAGCACTGTCTAAATGGTCTCGTCAACCGTAATCGCAATGAGGGAGGGGGTGGGGATCCTTCTCCGCTAAATCAGGAGCCCTGACAAACAAACCCTTAAGTACTGTATACGCTAAGAAAAGATCATTCATATCTGTGCACTTTAGTCTGTTTTGTATTTGTGAGACTTAAAGTTCGATTTTTGCCTCCTAGGCTCTGTTTTTGCACTCTGCACTTTGTATTTTTTGCACAGGACACTTTACATACCGCTAGATGTTGTTGTAGCTGGTATTTGCACTCTGCACTTTAGGACTGTGCATGTTTTATGCACTGTTGTAGGTAAACTTTTCCTATTTTTTCCAGCTTTCTATGAACTCGATGGTATATATAAGATGGAGTAATCTAAACCAAAAGAGTTTCTCCGGATTGTTGTTTACTACCTGTGACCTGCGTGGGGCTGGGTGGGCTATGCTGGGGAAGATGGATTTCTGGTGATTAATCATGTTCAGATGTAAACGCAGTTAAAAATGACAATAAAAAAAAAAAGAAATTGTAATTTTCTAATTGCGATTCACAAAGAATCTCAATTAGGATGTAGCAATCAATAAAATCTGTACATATTGCCCTTGATTTCATATTAAAATGTCAACTTACCATCCTGCACGATTCATGACCTTCATGTGAATGGAAAGGGTATGTATAGAAGGAGGGGTGGGATTCCACTGTTTAGTAGCAAGCACAAATAAGGATCTGCCATCCTACCTATCTTTCTGTAAACATGGAACAATTTGAAATTACCGAGACAGAGAGCAGAGCTTCGAGGAGGGCCATAGGATCTGAATAATAAAACCAAAATACAGGGTAGCTGCTGAATTGAAAGATTTATGCATGGCAGAGCATCTCTTGAATTACATCTACTTGCTAATGCCGAATCAATGAGGAGTACTTCAAACCAGACACATATGGTCTCATCTGCTCACTCTACACAGCAAGTGGGCAGCATATTTGAATACATAGAATTAACTCAATGAGATACTTGGGTATACAGAAGTACAGACGCTCAAAACAATCTAACCAGGAAATTACTGTGTTCATTGCAGAAATGTGATGTGCTGGAGGAAAGGAGATCAAGCATTGGAAATGCAATAGGTCTCGCATTTGTTTGAGTTAAAGCTATTGGCATTGTAAATGGCAATGTATTTTACCTAAGTGTTATGGAGTGTATGTATGTGGTGTGTAGAGGAATTATGTGGGTTCGATTTGATTAGTTAGTTGTGGAATTGTGTGGCATAGAAACTTGTGTTGTGGAGTGAATTTTTGTAGTGGAATTATGTGGCATGGTGAGCTGTGGAATTATGTAGATAGCAATTATGTGGTATTGAGTGTACCGGAATTATGTGAAGTGGGATTGTGTGTTCTGGAATGTAATTATGTGGAATTGTATTTTGTGTTGTGGAGTGGTATATAGTGGAGTTTAATTATGTGGTGAGCTGTTATTGTGGCATGATGTGGGATTGTGTGGTGTGCTTTGGGTGTATGTGGTGTTTTGTGTAATTATGTTGTTGAGTCGTATTATGTGGTTTGGTGTCGAAATATGTGTAGTGTATTGGAAATGTTTGGAAAAACATGTCCTTCACTAGGTTAACATTGGTTTACGCTATTACATTTAATAAGTGCGAAATCCAGTTTGGGAGTAGCTTGAGAAATGTTTCAAGACTCATTTTAATAGTACTTTAAAATCCAAATTAATGATCAAGACACATTATATATTACTTTTTCGGAAATTACACTTTTAAAAAGCTGTAATTTTCCTTTTCAAAACCAAAAGGCTTTCATGCCACTGTCCAGCTGTCATCTAACCCCTGATGGCTTCCCTGTGGTGAGATGTGTATTGTTCACAGACAATGGCAAAGGGCTCTGGGAGTGCTCAGGGGGACTCCAGCCTTGACAGGATGGTGTGGGGGCTGTGCCCACTCCATTCCTGAGCTTCAGAGGGTGCTTACCTTGTCAAAGGCAGATGAAGCTCACACCTAGGCCTGCATCCCTTTTGCCTCTCTAGTCAGGCTGGCTCCAAACTCAGGGGGAGGGGAGGATTTGACCAGAATTGGTTTAGGGGGTGGGAAAAGGTTTTCCCTCCACCTACATGCTGGCCCTGGCATAAAAGTGGACCTCACAGATCTCTCAGCAGAGCTGTGTTGGACTTGTGCAGAAACGAGACGGCCATACTCTCTGAAGTACCTGAAGGAATACCGTGCAGCTTGTCTTGAACCCGGATACCCACAAGTGACTCCAGGTTTTAGTTGGCTGACCTCCTGTTCGAGCTACAGGGACATAACAAACTTCCAAAGGCTTATTGCCATGCAACTGGCCAGCTGGCCAGTTCTAAAGGGACCTGCCCTGGACCCTGCTACTAACCTCTGCTGGAGTGAGTCCTGGTGTTAGAGGATACTCCTTCTGTCCCCAAACTGCAAGTACTGGGACTTAGAAACTTTTTTCCAACTTTCTGCCTGGACAACCAATGGAGTCGGGTATCACCATTGAAGCCGATGCTGTCGAATTTCCTGTCAGTCTCAACTTGACAGTTTGCCCCACTGAAGGAAATCTTGCTTTCAGAAACATTTCTAAACCCAAATGTAAAGGACATATAGGGAGCGACGCAGAGCCAGAGCCGATCGCCATTGAGGCTTTCTGGGCTAGGACTTCAGACCTTTCCCACCTACATTGACAACTATACCAGGAACTCGCTTTTCAGTAACTTGTCATGGTTTTACCCCCCCTTTTCGATCCATCTTACAGCTCGTCCTGCCAACAACTGTTCGACAATTACTTTTCCTCCCAAAAAGTTTTCTAAAACAGAAGGTAAATTTTCCACCAGGACGAACTAAGTCCCTGTATCCGAGTCGTGCTCCATCGTGGTCGGCCTCAACTTTTCACTATGACCCGGTCTAGTGCCATCAGATACCCACAGTGGATGTCTTGTGCTTTTTCCCACTGCTTTTAATTCATAACTCCAGTTGTACATATTGACTTTTTGTTGTTCTGGTGTCATTTTATTTCTTAAAATATCCTCTGATTTTCTAAAATGCTTTGGGGTTTTTCTTGTGTTGTGTTGACACTTCATTACTGTTTGAGTGCTGCATAAATACTCTACACATTGCCTCTGCCTGCTTTGTGCCAGGCTACCATGGGGTTAGGAACATTTTTATTGACTTTAGTGGTTCACCTTGTGATTGTGATTGTTTCTTGAGGTGGATTATCTCCCCCTTAGCTAATACTCCAATTTCTTACAGTAAGGGATTTGGGTGCCTTGGTTTTCAGAGTTTCAGAGATTTAGGGGCCTATTTATGAAACAGTCACACAGGGACAGAAAAAGAGCAGGAATGCACTGTATTTTAGGCAACACGGCACATTCCTGGCAACCTTGCATCATGGTGCAAGGGTGCCTGTGCTGCATGCAGGATTGTTTTTGTGCGGGAAGGTGCATCTTTCTGCACAAAAACAATCCTGAGAGGTATATTCTTCTATCTATGTGTGCTGCAGTATGCATGGAAAAAGGAAGTAACGAGGAGAAATAAAGATATTTCTCCTTGTTAACCTCTCCTGGGAAGGTGTCTCTTTTTGTCGCATTGCCAGGTTTACCAGTACTGGTAATTCTGGGAATGCATCAAAAACCATGATACTTGCGTGGGAACACCCATGTAATGCCCATGAAATGCCTTCCCAGGGCCGAGGAAGGCAACGCTGCGATTTGCGCATTGTTGCCTTACTCCAGATTTATGGAGCCACTCAGGGCCATGGAAAGCAGCCTTGCATTGCTTCATAAATATGACTTAAGGGTTGCGTTGCTCTTGCACCACTTTGCATTGTGCAAAAGTGGCACAAACCACCTCATAAATAGGCCCCTAAGTTTCAAGTCTTAGGATGTCTTCACTTCTAAGATGTTTCATGCCTCTTCATATTCTTATGCCAGAGCCTAGGTAGTGTAGAAGTGTAACCTTGATCCCATCTGATATATTGTAGGAGTGCATCATAATCATGAGTAATCACCAATCAAATATATTCTGTGTGATTAATGTTACTAAGGAGAATGGAGTATTACATATTTAAAGTACTCCACATGATGAATTTGTATAAAGAACATGACTAATAAAGGTCTATGTAACATTTATATATATTTATGTGACGGGAGAAGTTAACATAAAATGTGTCCCATTGTGAGGTTAATAAATTTGAATGTGTATGTGTAAACTGATGTTAAACATTTCTACATGTAACAAGAATTATTTCCATGCAGGTGCATTTTTAATAATAACTTCGTAATTCTGCACAATTTATACGGGTCCTAAGAAGCTGCATTTGTTGTGTGTGCATTTGCTTATATTTTGTTTCCACTGCAGGTGTAGACAAAGCCTCATTAGTTAGCGTAGAAGGGTTTCGTTTAAATTAGATAGCAAGGTATGAGACGACGAACTTGGCAAGGAGAAGCGGGGAAAGAGCAAGGAGGTGAGTTCTCATGGAGGAGGAGAGGAATGACCAAGGATGAATGAAGTTGCAACTTATCGATGTGGGAAAGGTGGTGCAAGTATCCAGTTGTGCTAGAGCCATGGAAATTTACTAGCAAGGATCACATGGGATTATCTACCCTGAATGCAATTGATATTTTATGCTGAAATGTAGTGAGGGACAGGGGAGTCATCTTAGGATTTCACAGGGAGCAGATCTATGCTTCTGCTTGTGTGGCTTTATGCTACCTGACCCATGATTGGAGTGTCTTCTACTGAAGACTCCGACAGTTGACACCTTTCTGATTTCACTTTTACTAAATGCTTCTTAGTTTAGGGTTGCCCTTTTAAGTTAGTGTAGGAAGAGATATCTTGCTTATGCATACTTTGGAAAATCATCTGAGACAATTTAATACTAAATTCTTTTTCCTGATCAACTGTATTGTCAACATAGAGTTAGTCATCTGCTTTGTATTATATAGGGTAAATCTCTTCTATATGATCATGTTAAGATTGGTCAATATTGATTTGTTTCTAAATTTATAATTAAGCCCTACTAAACTCAGATTAAGTTGTTGAGTGGGTTATTGTGTGACCACATTTGTTACACTGTTTTGAGATTTTAATCAAGTGATGTTTTTCTCCCTTTACCTCTCATGCTGCTATAACGACCATCGATCTAGAGATAAATGTTTGAGTGGGCCCAAGCTCCAGCAGTAATTTGGAAAAGGGGAGTGAATTTGTTTAAAAGTAATGCAGGCTAATTTGGATTTTTTTCAGGCTTCAACCAGGAGCCAATATAAGACTTTTGGTAGTGGGGTGATGTGATCGAATTTGCTTGTGCTGGTGATTAAGAAGGCCGTGCAGTGGAGGACAGCTTTAAGTGATGAGAGGGAATATTTAGGGTCTCAGATGGGATTTGCCTTGTCACAGTCAATGTGGGAGTTAACCATTTACTGAGCCAGTGGTACTCAGTTAGTGGGCGGAATGCTTCGATTTTTTTATTTTCAGCAGAGTAGAGATAGTACTGCATATATGGCAATGTGGATGATATAAGTAATCAAAGGAAAGGTGTGATCTTTCTTTTCAGTGAAAGCTTCATGATGCCTCAGGGCTAATTGTGTGCTTTACAAGTCTCTCATACACTCACGCATGTTCAAGCATGTCAGAAGGGCTGCTTGAAGTGTTATAGAAAACATCAATTTCCACTGACATGCATAGGTATTTTTTGCTCATGTGAATAGACTGCTACGTACATACAGCACAGCTAGCTTTCAACTGAGATCCTTCGCTGAAAGAACATCAGTAAAGTATAGCTGCATTATTTATGTGGTTAAGGGTTTCCTGTGTAATGTTTTTCGTGTGCTACATCTTTATCTATTGCTTCTAGAATTGGACTCTGATAACTGAATTATTGCATTTCTTTTGTGTTTCGTTTTGCAAATAAATATTATAATGTTGCATTATTCTTGACATGTGGTTAATTTTTAAGACCGTTTTTGTTGTTGTAGTTTGCTCATTATTATAGTATTGTGATAATAATTACAATAAGCATTTGGAAAGCCAGTATACTTGGCTTTTTGCTGGAGAAAGTTAGGTAATATTTGGGGAACTTCTGTGGGTTGCACACAGCCGTCTTATGAAGTAAATCTGATAATGGACAAAAATCTTGACCTACAACAATATGAAAGAAGCGCACATTACCTGAACAGACTGCATTGGCTGACTTAATTTGCACTCTCAAAGAAGAGTGTTATGAATAGGATTCAAAAGAAGAAGTCTGCATTTTAAATAATGTATTTAAGAAGCACATATTGCAAAATATTGCATAATAGAATCTATTAGAACTCCTACGTGTATGCCGCAGCACCGCAATGCTGGAGGTCTTTAGACCACTGCATTATGAGTGGACCACTTGACCGATGGGCTGAGGTTTGCTGTCCCACCGCGGCAGCATAGCTTGGTCATTAAGTGAAGCTGCAGCAGATGCCGCCGTGGGTCAGCGCCGTCTGCACGCCCGTGCAACGTGTGCCATGCACCATGTCATGCATGTTACTTATTGCTTGAACTAAGGTGCAGTGGCAAAGAGGGGCACAACATGTGGCCCCATGCACAACCCCTCCTGGGCAAAAACGCTCAGGGGCCGTTTGGGGTCGCCTTGTTGCCATTCCTCCAGCTTTTTCATGGCAGTTTCACCTCCATAAAGCGGCTCGCAGAAAGGCAAGTCGTAATATGGACACGGTGCCGGGCTCGCCACCACCTCCATTCTTTCCCACTCTGCACACTGCCAGAACCACGGGATCCAGGATCCTGGCAGTGCCAGGGGTGTTGTGGCAGGCTGGTGACTGTCCACCCGCCAGACTCATAATCAGGTGGTCGGACCGCCTAGGTTATGGTGGTTGGACAGCCACCATGGGTCCGGGGGCCTCGGGATCGCCTAACTCATAATAAGACCCTAAGCCTCTCTTCCATCTCTCTTTTGGTTTTGGCATGTATCCATAGTATTATTTTAAATAGTGATGCGCATACTTGCCTCTGACCCATGTCAAGTGAGTGACATCTATCTAGAAAACTAGAATTATGTGGAAGAGGAGGACCATATTATGAAGCAGTGTTGATGAAATTATGTGCAAGAAAAAGTTAATTTGCTGCATAATATGTCACATTGTGATGCAATAGTATGCTATCTTGTCATTGTTACACATATTAACACTATAAGGGCTAATGTTTCACCTTATTAAAATCAGTGTAACACCTAAGTAGAGCAATCAACAACTGAATGGTGATCTGCCCCTGAGCAAAATACGAAATGCCACTGCACGATAACACATGCAAACGTGTTTTTATGAACTTTTTATCCTTTAGAGCTAGAACCATTCTTTTTGTTGAAATCTTCAAATTATGCAAACAGTGATGGATTATGTTGCAAGTGCAGGAAATCCATTAATACTCAGGTAACACAGCGGCTTCATAATCTCATAATTCCAATGGCCTTGATCTAGGCCAACTTTGTCAAACATACACGGACATGTAGTATTCCTATTTTAATTGTTAGTCTATAAGTGCCAGGATCAATGGCAGCTGAAATTGTGAATAGACAGAGCCTTCATAAACTATTACACTCAGACTGCTTAATTAAACCTTGGCATGCCCTTCCTATTGATACAATAGGGGAGAAGCCAGAGTTTTGTCCCTTGTCTCCAAGATACCCTTATGAAGTTAGGCAGTAAGGAACCTGTTTTGCAATGGCAGCTAGGAGTGGGGATTAGAACTAGCGGAGAACTGTGACCAGTGAACACTTGAAAATGCCTTTTTGAAACATTCCAACATGCTGTGTAGGAGGTATGGAAATGGATAGAGTGATGATGTGTCACCTTTGGATTGGCCAAAGTTGGCTGCTTTCTGGAGCTTCCACCCTCAATTAAACACTTCCTCACAAAAGAGTTAAAGAAGCACTGGATTGGCCAGGCCCCCAGGATGGATTGACTATTTGTAAACTGAACCATGTATGAAGTGGTGGGACACTATTGACTTATACTGACTTGGACTTTCTAGATATATCTCTATAGGGCCAGTGAGGAGCTTAAGGGCAGGAGGGCAGGCTCTAAACTTTGCCTCAACAGAGGCAGAGCAGTGACAAGTCAGCTCACGGAAGGTCTAAAAATTGTAATCTAAGAGCCCAAAAATGTAACACTCTTGGTTGCCAAAGCGCATGTACAGGACCAAAAAGAGCTAAACCCCATCTGAGGTGCTGGATACATCTATTTGATTGGGCCCTTAGTTTTGGTTCAAGAACAAACTGATTGTATTTTGCAGTCTCTGCCAGGTTGCACCAGGGAGCTTGTGGTAATGCATGTCCTCCTGGGGGGTTGTACGAATATGTTCTTTTGCTTAAGGGAGGTAAAAACCCTTCTCAAGCAGCAACCACAATACTTGTCAGGGTGAACTTCAAAAGTCAATAAATTAACCTGTGCTTAGCCCTCTAGTAGCTTGAAACAAAGGCAGTCAGGCTTAATTTAGTGGCACTGTGTTAAGTATTTATGCAGCACACAACCGATAATAAAGGGATAGCACAACACAAGAAAAATCCCACATAAATCTAGAAAAACAGTTATAAATTTTAAAATTGTTTAGTTAAATATAACGCCTAAAAGATCAAAGTGGCAACCGCGGGTATATAGTCATGCGAGACCAGGACAAAGTCAAAAGTTAAAGTCGAAGGCGATGGAGCACATTCGGTTACTCTAGGTGGATTGGGCCCAGTCTCTGCTTACCTTGGGGCTTAGAAGAAACTTTGAAGAAAAGCTCATGAGAAGGAACATTTTAGTGAGCCAAGGCAGCTGCTGGTGTCTGAGGACTCAGAGATGGCATCGGGGCGTCACTGGATGAAGTTGCGTTGAAGAGTTCCATGTTCAGACTTTGTCACTTTTTTGGAAGTTAAAAATCTCTTGTGGAATGAAGCTGCAGGATGTAGCCGATGAGGGCTCCACGAGACTGGATCCAAGAGGAGCCGCTGAAAAGGATTTACTGTTGCAGAGAAGAACACAGTGGGAGCTCCCGCGAAGTCAGGCTGGCCAGCAATGCACCTCTGGTGGATTGCTGAGCAGGTAGGTCCCAGTCTTCTGATGGTTCTCAGACCACTTTTTGGTGAAAAAGTTTCCAAGTCCCACATTTCAGGTTTTGGCTGAAGAAGCACCTTTAGCACTACTTACAAGGTTCCAGGACTGGTTGAGCACCACTTGAGGGGTCAGGACTCACTCCAGGCAGAGGCCAGATGCAGGCTTCAAGGTCTCTGGAGCTTGTTATGTCCCTGTAGCTCACACAGGAGGATAGTCAAGTAGGTTTGACACATTCTAGTAGTCCTGGGATCACGCAGTAAAGCAGGCCTCAAGCAGTAGGGCAGTCCTCTGAGGTTACATAGCAAGCTTCAACCAGCAGGGCAGTCCTCTGGTAGTAGAAAGCAGTACCCTAAAGTACAAAGCAGGCCTTAAGCAACAGGGCAGTTAAGTGAGGTACAAGGCAGTCCTTCTGGAGGTCCTCAGCAGGCTCTGGAGTGTATTGAAGAGTTGGTCTGAAGGTCCAATATTTATACCTGTTGCCACCCTTCGAAATGTGGAAGACTTCTAGGCTATCCCCCCATCTGGTTCTGGAAATCTCTTTCCTTTTCCTGCCCAGGCTCTGAGTGGTTAGGGTCACAAAAGGCTGGTGTCAAGTTCCTTTGTGAGTGTGCTGGAGGTAGCCCTTTGGAATTTAAGTAGGACAAGGAACAGCTCCTTCCCATCCATCCTGGCAGGATGGCTCACTCTGCCAACAACTAGTCTCTCTTTGTCTCACTGTCTGGGAGGGACACACAAACTACCAACTATTCACAGCCATGTGACCCAAGCAGAGGCTGCAGGCACCAAAGGCTTAGGACAAGAAAATGCCAGCTTTCTAAAAGTAGCAGTTAATTGGGCAACCCAATCAACCCTTGTGCGCTTGGGTATTAAAGTTAGAAAGGTAAAGATGCCTACAAGGGATTTATTAAAATATGAAATAATTTAATTTGGAGTAGTTCTCATATATATAGCTGTGGAGTGACATCTAATAACACTCAATGAAATCAATCAATCTGAATTGTACAAAATAGATTAATAAATCAATTACAGCAACTGGGTGAACCAAAAAAGAAAAATATATTTCAAATATCATAAATGGGAAAAATAAGGGTACAGAAATAACAACGAGAAAACTCAACAAACATTGACAACAGAGAACATATAAATCAGATAGGAAAAGATATCCTAGTTATCAATGTGTGGCTATACATCTTCATTAAACAGCACAGTGAATCTGTCCTATACATAAGATTCAGCACTCAAAGATAAATTAATTTAACAATCACTAAAGAGAAGAATGGATTAGTCGTCGACGTTTCGGTCTTTGTTGCATCAAATCAATGAGACCATCTTCAGGACAAACATAAATCTTGTGCAATTTCTTGACCCCTTGATCTTTGGAAGGACAAGGAAAATGAATTTCTTGTTTTGCACCGCGGCGGCATCTGTCTCACAATGTTAGTTCCACGTGAATTGGGCATTCCAATTCCATGACCCTAGCAGACCGCCGCTGTCAGACTGCCGCAGGACCTCCCGCCAGAACAGGTTTAACTCCTAATCTGGCGTTCGGTCACACCACAGCTTTGGCGATCCTACAGCGGATAGTGTCTTGCACCATCTGCTGTAGAACCGCCAAAGTCGTAATTAGGCCCTAAGGGGCATATGTATCAAGCTATTTTGAGGTCGCAAACACTGCGAATCGCTAAAAAACAGTGTTTGCGATCGCAAAATAGCTCCCCCCATGTATGACTGAGTTTCGCAGTGCAAAATAGGTATTCGCAAAAATTGCGAATACCTATTTTGCGAGTTCCACAATCTGCGAATTTTTTGGCGAATTCGCAAATATTGACACGCTATTTGTGATAATCGCAATAAGGGTTGTCGCAATTTGCAAATTCGCAAACCTATGTAACAAAAAATAGCGAATATCCGAAATTCGCAATTTTGCACCTGATTATTACCACCAACTCTGAGCAGGTGGTAACCAGGTGCAACCTATTTAAACAGGCCCACAATGCTACAGGCCTTTCCACAATGGCAGCGCTGTTTGTGATAGCCAGGAGGATGCGGATTCAAGGAGCAGCACAGAGAAGGAGGCGACAGGAACATGTCTTCAGAGTGCGCATCACTCTGTTCCAGCAGACAGAGGAAGAGATACATGATAAGTATAGGCTGGACTCAGCTACCATACTGGACTTGATTGCTGAGCTAAAACCTATGCTTAAACACCCAACCCGCAGGACCCAAACCATACCACCACATGTGCAGCTCCTCTGTTCACTGCACTTACTGGCATCCGGGAGCTTCCAGGGGATGATTGCGACAGCAGGAGGGGTCTCCCAGAGTCGCCTGTCGCACTTCTTCCATGCATTCCTGGATGCAATGTTACAGAGGCTACATCAACACATCACATTCTCCGCCACACAACAGGCTTTGCAGCAAACCAAACTGGACTTCTACCAGATTGCACAATTTCCCCATGTCATTGGTTGCATAGATGGTACCCATGTAGCCCTCTCACCCCCCTCAAACAATGAGTACTTATTCAGAAACTGCAAATCATACCATTCCCTCAACATACAGGTCATCTGCAACGCCAAATATATCATAACTGATATAGTGGCAAAATACCCTGGCAGGACACATGATTCCTTCATTTTTAGACACAGTGGGATATACAGACGTCTCACTGGGGGCGAATTTGGCGAGGGCTACCTGCTGGGTAAATGCATGTCAAGCACTCCTACATACAGTTAAGGGCTGAAGTGAGAGTACAGTGATTAACCATATGTCTTTCATCCTGCAGGTGACAGTGAATATGCAGTCCGCAAATTCATCCTTACACCGTACCTCAATCCGGCTAATCCAAGAGAGCGAAGATACAATCGCGCACACAAGTCAACGCGCTGTGTAATTGAGCGGACATTTGGTATTCTGAAGAGCAGGTTCCGCTGCATGCATAAAAGTGGAGGAGCACTACAATACAGCCCTGAGACCTGCTGCAAGATTGTGGCTACTTGTGCCCTGCTGCACAACATTGTGACTAGAAAAGGCATACCTGTGGAACTGACAGAATCAGCTGATATACGTGTGCCGGTATTGTTCTGTCACTGGTTTCTCTTTCTCAGCGCCGGGACACTCCAGGAAGTAGCTGTGCGCTTTATAAGTGCCCAGTAACATTAACATGAGGTTGAGGATGAGGTACCAGGCCCACGTTGCAGACCAGCAGGTGTTGTCGGGGCAGCTGCGGGACGACAGAGACATGATGAGATAACACACAACTATTTCTAGGTGAGTAATGATGACACAATGCAAATCATGATTTGAGAATGACTGTGTTTTATTGTTCCTTTAGCTTTAGGTAAATATCAGTCACACAGCCTACAAACACCCTTTATGTGTGGCACAATCTGTTGCACATGTCATGTCCACAGTGCATGGATGAAGGGTAAACAATAGTCCATATGCCATGGGTTACTTCACCCATTGGCATTCTGCTGTGGTGACAGTTCATTTCTTGCGTGCACGTCCTGCTGTTGCACACTCAGGGTGCTGACTGCTCTCCCTTGTGGCATCCAATGGTGTTCCCTGCCTCACACTACGCCGTCTGGGTTCGGCAATTGGTGGGGTGATGCTGCTTCGGCTGGAGAGCTCCTCACTGTCCCCTGAGCCCAGGAGACCTGTGCCACCTATGGTAGCTGTCTGCAGCTGGTCTACTGCATTTGTCACCTGCACCAACCCTTTGGCCACATCCTGGCTGCAGTGTGCCATTTCGACCTGCATGTTCACTGTGCGGCGTGACAGCATGGAAGTGGCATTTGACAAGCGGTTGACCGCCTTGCTATATGTGTCCAGACGGGTGAACAGACATTGTTTCCCCCTGCGTCTGGATGCCTGGTCTCTCCTTTCATGGTGGCACAGAGTTCTTTTATTGCTCCCGTCATTTCCCTGATGCTGTCCGCACAGGCCTTATGTCCTTCTTCAATTCTCACATTGAGCTCTCTGATGCCCTTCTTCATGTCAGTAAGGTTATGGTTCACAGACACCAGCTGCCTGTGTATTGACTTCATGCTTCTTGTTTGCAGGCGCTGTACCTTCACCATGGTGCCTTCCAGGCCGGAAAACACCGTAGGATCCTCTACAGCATCTGCGCTGGTGTGTGCCCTTGGCCTGCGTCTCCTGCAGGTTTCTTCCCTACGGTGCACAGGGGGCTGATCATGGACCTGTTGTGCACGCTGTTCCTGCTCTGGCTGTGCCTCATCCCCTATGGACTCTGGTTCTCCCTCCAACAGTGGGAGTGGAGGCACAATCTGACGGTGTCTCCGTGGGACAGGTGTTGGCAGTGTTGTCTGCTCTGTGTCCTCTTGCCCTGCCTGGTCCTCTGTGTGTGCTGCCTCCTCTGCTTCAGTATTGTCAGCCTGTGTTTCAGGTTCAACTGTAAATGAAAAAGCACTTTTTATTTTGTGTTCTGCTTCCCATTGTTCACTGAGTAAAGTTTTCTGCTTTTAGGTTAGCTAAGTACTGTCTAGCATTTTTTCCTGTACTGATTGGCTTCAACTGCTTATACATTGCTGTGTCTCATTGCTCCCCTGCATTATGTGTGCAACTACATCTCCCATGATGCATTGCTGGATGGGCTGGAAAATGTGGAATGGAGTTGCATTGTTACTTTGTAGTTGGGGCATTCCTGAGCGTGTGTTCAAGTTGGTAGTGTGTCAGGGCTGATTTAGCATGCATCTTACCTCGTCTGGTGTTGGGCGTGTCGGAGCTGTCGATGTCAGCCACCCCGCTGATGCTTTCAGGCTGTAGGGTGGACTCCACCAACTCCTCAAGGGGCGTGGATTCAGTCTCAGTGGATGTACCCCCGCCAGTCTTCTTCGCCTCCGTAAGCCTGGTTGCCACCTTGTCCTTGGACCTGGAGCGCATGTCGTACCAGCGCTTGCGTAGGTCAGCAATGGTGCGCTGGGTTACACCGATGGCATTCACCTTTGCCTGTATGTCCAGCCATATTTTCCTTTTCTGTGATTCAGGGACATGAAGGGATTTTTTCCCAAACAGCAACTCATGGCTATGGACCATCTCTTCAATGAGTACCTCCTGCTCCCTCTCACTGAATTTGAGCTTCCTTTTCCTCCCAGCCTCCTCCTTATCCTTCTCCTGTGGATCCATTTGGTTTTGGTGGTGTTGCAGTCCACTGTAGTTTGCTTCTCCTCCCAGCCTCTCACACAGCCTCAGGCAATCAGGAACAGCATGGGCAGTCACACTTCCTGGGTGCGATGTCATCAAGCTGCATCTGAATAGCAGATTTGCTAAATTTGCGATTTCTTATTAGCGAATTCGCAAATAAGGAATCGCTATTATGGCGTTCGCAAATGAATTCTGCGAATTTTAAGGAATTGCACATTTTTTGCGAACATTTATTGGAATCGCGTTTTGCGATTCCCAAATTTTGATTCGCTAAAAATCGCAATTAGGGAATCGCTAAACTCTTTTTTGATACATATGCCCCTAAGTCTCCCAGGTTCCCAGAAGAGTGACCTGGGAGACCTTTTTTGGTTTTTAAGTCCTTCCAGAGATGAGGCTTCCGTTTTGTGGTTTTTTGATGCAGGAACTTTTATTTCTGGGTTTCTCAGAAATTGCATGTAGCAGGTGTAAACGTAGAAGCTCCCTGTCTATTATTAAATATTGAGGGGCCGATCACGATGTCGGTCAGAAAGCCTCCGACCGCTAGTCGGAAACTTTCAGACCACGGTTGGAGGCTTTCCGACTGACACGGTCGGTTTGCGGTCCGACCGCCCGATTACGATGTCGACGGTCGGAACGTAAACTGGCCGGTCATTCTGACTCGGAGTCTTTCAGCCGGTCGGAACCTCACCATAATCTCCTATGGACGGTGTTAGACTTGGCATCTTTTGCAGTGTTTTCCCTGACTTTTTGCTTTCTGACCTCCCGGTTTTGACTCTGTTTTTGCTGGTTTAGTGCCTCTGCGCACTTTCTCACTGCTGTTCAGTGTTAAAGTGCAAGTGCTCCTGTTGTAAATTGTTATTATGGATTGGTGTTTCCATGATAGGCTGATTTGATTTACTAGTCATTCCCTAGTACAGTGCAACGTGTGTGCCCAGGGCCTGTAAATCAAATGCTGCTAGTGGGCTTGCAGCACAGATTGTGTCACCCACACAAGCAGCCTGTAAATGTAACTCTGGCCTGCCATTGCAGAGCCTGTGTGCAGTCTGGTACTGCCATGTCGACTTGGCAAGTGCACCCACTTGCCAAGCCCTAACCTTCTCTTTTCTTACATGTCAGTCACCCCTAAGGTAGGCCCAAGGTACCACTGTGGGCAGGGTGCAGTGTATGTGAAAGGTAGGACATGCCCTGGTGTGTGTGGCATGTCCTGATAGTGAATTACTGCCAATTTTGTTTTTCACTATTGCAAGGCTACCTGTTCCCAAAGGATAGATTGGGGAGTTTGTTTATAACATCTTATAAACATAACTGGCCCTGGGAACAAGGTAGAGAAATAAAGTTTAGTATGCCTGAACTCAGAATCGAAGGATGCATCTTTTAGTGAAGGTGATTGTTACATTCTGTGTTTGAAAATGCCACTTTTAGAAAGCAGGTATTTTTTTGCTCAGCCATCCAGTGTGCCTCTGCTGGGTTTGTTGATTGACTGTCTGGCTTTGGGATGACAGGGGCTGGGGAGGAGCAGTGCCTCCAGAGAGTCTAGATGGGTCAGGGATGGGCTGAATAGACCTGGGCTGCATATAGAGTAGGGGGAGGAGATTTCCTTTCACCTGAATGGGCCTGGTCTGCCTCTGACAATGCTGTCTCCACCTCCTGCCAGGAAGCTGGACCAGAGAGGACAGAACTGGTTCTGGCTGGGCACAGACACTCTCTGTCTGAGAGGACAAAGGATTTTGGGCTATAAAAAGTGGGGCCCAAACCCCTAAACTTTAAAACTCTTTTGGAACCAAGAAGACTGCCAAGAAGAAGAGCTGGAGAAGCTGTGAGGAGGGACAACCACTTTGCTGTGTGCTTTGTAGTGTTGGCCTGCAGTGGCTGCTTCTGTATTGGGCAGTGAAAAGACTGGACTTGAACTTTCTGCAACTTCTTTTTGCAGATTGGCTACTTTTAGAAAGTTGGCATTTTCTTGTCCTAAGCATTTGGTGCATGCAGCCTCTGCCTGGGTCACATGGCTGTGAATAGTTGCAGGTAGACAGAATTGTACACATCCCCAAGAATATAGGCAAGGAATTCAAGAAGGGGGATGACAAACAAAGGTGGTTCCAGGGGTATGAGGCATCTATTCACATGAATGGGGTCCCTGAAAGGAATTGGGGGGCAGGGTTGTGGCCTCTCTTTCCAGAGGAAGCTTGGGATACTCTGATAGCTTTGGGTGAGGGGCAGAACCTCACCTATGCTGATATGAAGGACGCTCTCCTCACCAAGTATGGTCTCACTCCTGACAAGTACAGAGATCAGTTTAGGTCCAGTAAGAAAACTGATGCCAGCACTTGGTTGGAATGTGTAGATTCTTTGTGCAGGTCACTGGATGGCTGGGTGAAGGGCAGTAATGTAGCAGATTTTCAGGGGCTCTACAATTTGATTGCATGGGAGCACTTGTCTAGTCTATGTTTTGCAGAGCTGCGCCAGCACTTGGTTGATAGTAAGCTGACTAACCCCAGGAAGCTTGCTATGGAGGTGGACCGCTGGGTGAGTACCAGGGTCCACAAGAAAGCGTTTGGGGGAGACTCAGCCAAAGGTGGGCAGGGTCCCCAGCAGAAAAGTAGGAGGGACAAGGGTAAAGCACAGGAGTTCTCTAAAGGACCACCAAACAAGAGAGAGGGGTCCTCCTATACCAAAGGGACAGGACACCAAAATGACCTCGAGTCAACAAAACAATATCCCTTTGGAGTATTGTGAAAGAGCACTAACATTCACTCAAATCAAAACCATGCAATATTCCTCAATAAGTATTACAAAATCACCAAAGCTACATACACAATATTTTATTCAATATTTCACAAATACATCACAATAGTTAAAAACCTTCTGTTACAGAAGTGCATTAAAATTATTAAAACACAAAAACAGTATATATCATTGCTCCACAAGTACATATATCAGGTTTCGTCTATGGGATTATACTCCTGGAATCAAAAGAGTTGGAGATTCCTACTGGACAGAAAGACATTTTTTACTGTCATCCAACGCACTAATCAAAACATCATGTCTTGGTCAACACATCATTATTTATACCACATACTCCAGTGACCAAACCAATTCAATTTAGTACTTTAGAGTACAGCGCGATGCGTTTCGGTGGTATCAGTATTTCCAACCACCTTCTTCAGGCAAAGAAAACTTGATGTCTCCCAACAATTCATCAATATTGGTGATGAACCGATCAAATGTTTTCAAGGTGTCACGATTATCCACCTATTTTAACCAGTCCATATAAGGTCCCTTAGATTATGATATGTTGAAATGGGCCTGTGAACGTCCAATCCAAAAGGACTAGGTTGTATTAAAAATGAGGTATTTGCTTTTTTTCTTTTTCACATCCACTTCTCGTAATGGAATCGAGGGCCGGGACTTAAAAGTCTCCTGGCATACTCCCGTCATCCAATTTTGTAAACTTTTGATTCCAGGAGTATAATCCCATAGACGAAACCTGATATATGTAATTGTGGAGCAATGATATATACTGTTTTTGTGTTTTAATAATTTTAATGCACTTCTGTAACAGAAGGTTTTTAACTATTGTGATGTATTTGTGAAATATTGAATAAAATATTGTGTAAGTAGCTTTGGTGATTTTGTAATACTTATTGAGGAATATTGCATGGTTTTGATTTGAGTGAATGTTAGTGCTCTTTCACAATACTCCAAAGGGATATTGTTTTGCTGACTCAGGTACTCTAAAGGACCCCAAACTAACACCCAGGGTAAAGGTTCCCATCCCCCAGGGGATAAGAAACAAGGGGTCTCTTCAGGAAAGCCTGCTGAGACCGGCCCCTGGATGTGCTTCGCCTGTAAGCGGGTGGGTCACATAAGGGGGGATCCCAAGTGCCCCAAGAGGGAGCAGCCACCCACCGGTGGGCAGACCAAGGTGTTGGCTAGTGTAGCGCTTGGGGAGAAGGGGTGCCCACAGGAGGGTGGGGATCCCGCAGAAATGACCCTCGTCTTACTAGGGGACAGTGAGATGGTCCCAGGAAACCAGGTGCCCCCTAACACAAAGAAATACAGCACCTGGGTTACAATCAATGGGAAAAGGGTAGAGGCTCTCAGAGATACTAGAGCCAGTGTGACCTCAGTCCAGCGTCACCTGGTCTCTGAGGAGCAAGTAGTCCCTGGGGCATTCCACCAAGTAGTTGCTGTAGACAACTCGGAGCGCCAGCGTTTGGTGGTGCAGGTCCCCTTTGAATGGGGGGGTCTCAGGTCCCTTGAGGGTGGTTGTGAGCCCTACAATGTTTGTAGATTGTCTGCTAGATAACGACCTGGAGCAGTCCTTGTGGAAGGATGTTGAGCTCAGGTCTCACTTGGAGATGCTTGAGTTGCCAGAGTGGGCATGCGTGTCTACTCGGCCAATGGCAGCCAGAAAGGGTGATCAGAAGGACCTGGAGCCTGAAACAGTGTCCCAGGTCCCTGCCAAGAGAAAGGGCAGGGTGCCTGGGAAACCGGCCCCAGAGGTTCCCACGGACCGGGAGGAGGCTGACCTTGAGGGGGACGCCCCGGTACCTACAGAGGAGCAGGTAGCTGAACTAGGGGACATCTCTGAGCTGACCCATTGGCAACAAGAAGGTGGTCCCACCAGGGAAGAATTCTGCAGGGAGCAGAAAGAGTGCCCTTCTCTGTAGGGTTTGCGGCGGCAGGCTGCAGACCAGGCAGCTGGTGATCAGTCTGGATCACATTGGATCTACTGGGAGAATGGTCTCCTGTATAGCGAGCCTAAGGTCGCTGAGCCTGGGTCAGCCCATGTGCTGGTGGTACCCCAGCGGTTCAGGACCTTCCTACTGGGTCTGGCTCATGACGTGCCTTTGGTAGGACATTTGGGGCGGGACAAGACCTTTGACAGGCTTGTCACACACTTCTTCTGGCCCCAAATGCGAAGGCAGTCAGATGGACATTGCAGGTCTTGCCAAACTTGCCAGGCAAGTGGTAAGAGTAGGAGGAAGGTTAAAGCTCCTCTCCCACCTTTTCCAGTTGTTGGAACCCCTTTTGAAAGGGTAGGGTTGGACATTGTGGGGCCACTGGATCCCAAGACAGCCAATGACAACAGGTACATCCTGGTCTTGGTGGACCATGCCACCCGGTACCTGGAGGCAATTCATCTCAGGATAACGATGGCACCAGTGGTGGGCCGGGCATTAATGGGGATCTTTTCTCGCATGGGTTTCCCCAGAAAGGTGGTTTCTGACCGTGGAACCAACTTCATATTGAAGTATATGACATCCCTGTGGAAGGAGTGTGGGGTAACCTACAAATTCACCACTCCTTACCACCCACAAGTTAACGGTTTGGTGGAGAGGTTCAACCAAACCTTGAAGGGCATGATTAAGGGTCTAACAGAACCCATGAGGCGTAAGTGGAACGTCCTCTTGCAATGCCTTCTCTATGCATACAGGGAGGTGCCTCAGAAGTCTCTTGGGTTCAGTCCCTTTGAGCTTCTGTATGGCCATCCTGTGAGAGGACCTCTGAGTTTGCTGAAGGAAGGCTGGGAGGCAGCTCACAGGAAAACTCCCCAGGATGTGTTTAGTTACATGCAGGCCTTCAGAAACCAGACTGCCCACTTCAGGAAACTCACTCAGGCGAACCTGGAAGCAAGCCAGGAAGAAATGAAGAAGTGGTATGACCAGAATGCCACTCTGGCCGAATTTCAACCTGGGCAAAAAGTGTGGGTCATGGCCCCAGTGGAACCTTGTGCCTTGCAGGACAAGTGGACTGGGCCTTTTGAGGTGGTGGAGCGCAAAAGTGATGTCATCTACCTGGTGAATTTGCGAACTCCCAGGAACCCTTTGAGGGTCCTCCACGTGAACCGCCTCAAGCCCCACTTCGAGAGGTTCAAAGTGAGCATGCGCTTGGCGACAGATGATGGGGCGGAAGAGGAGAGTGAACCTCTCCCTGACCTCCTGTCCAGTGAGGAGCACGATGGGCCAGTGGAAGGTGTGATCCTCTCCCCTACACTGACCTCAGAGCAGTAGAGTGACTGTCACCAGTTGTTGGGACAGTTTTCCCCACTGTTCTCTCTGACCCCAGGTGTTACTCACTGGTGTACCGATGACGTGGACACTGGTGACAACCCTCCTGTAAAGCACAAGATTTACAGGTTGACTGACCGGGTCAGGGCCAGCATCAAAGAGGAGGTCTCTAAGATGTTGATATTAGGGATGATAGAGCCCTCCAACAGTCCTTGGGCCATCCCAGTGGTCTTGGTCCCAAAGGCTGCTGCACCCGGTGCCACTCCCAGAACTGCGCTTTTGTGTGGACTACCGTGGGCTCAATGCCATCACCAGGACTGATGCACACCCCATCCCCAGAGCTGATAAGCTCATTGACCGATTGGGAGCTGCCAGGTTCCTCAGCACGTTTGATTTATCATCTGGGTACCAGTAGATTGCCTTAACCGATGGGGCCAAGGAGAGGTCAGCACTCTCAACCCCAGAAGGACATTACCAGTTCCGGGTGATCCCCTTTGGGTTGAAGAATGCCCCTGCCACCTTTCAGAGGTTGGTCAACCAGGTGTTGGCTGGACTGGAGGATTTCAGTGCTGCATACCTGGATGACATTGCAATGTTCAGTTCCAGCTGGGAAGAACACTTGCAGCACCTCAGTGAAGTGTTGAGGGCTCTGCAGAGGGCAGGTCTCATGATCAAGGCCAGTGAGTGCCAGATCGGGCAGGGTTCTGCAGTGTACTTGGGAAACCAGGTAGGAAGCGGCCAGGTGGCGCCCCTACAGGCCAAGATTGACACCATTCCGGCTTGGTAACCCCCCAAGACCCAGACAGAGATGAGAGCCTTTTTAGGTCCCACCGGCTACTACTGGAGATTTGTAAAGGGCTACGGCACCGTTGTTGTCCCCTTAACAGAGCTGACTTCCACGAAGCAGCCCAAGAAGGTGATCTGGACTGAATCCTACCAGAAAGCTTTTGATGCCCTGAAGGCTGCCATGTGCATGGCGTGCGTGCTGAAGGCACCGACTTCTCCAAGGAATTCGTCATGCAGACTGACGCTTCAGAGCATGGTGTGGGAGCGGTGCTCTTACAACTGAAAGAAGAGGGCCTAGACCAGCCTGTAGTCTTCCTTAGCAGGAGACTACTCCCCAGGGAACAGAGGTGGAGTGCCATAGAAAGGGAAGCTTTTGCTGTGGTCTGGGCACTGAAGAAGCTCAGACCCTACCTGTTTGGGACTCACTTCCGAGTTCAGACAGACCACAGGCTCCTCAGATGATTGATGCAAATGAGGGGTAAGAACGCAAAACTGTTGAGGTGGTCCATCTCCCTACAGGAAATGGACTTTACGGTGGAACACCTCCCCAGCACAGAGCCCGCCAATGCAGATGGTCTGTCCAGGTTCTTCCGCCTTAGTGAAGAGAACTCCCAGGAGGTTGGGTAGTTCTTCCTACTTTCAGCTGGAGGGGACATGTGTTAGACTTGGCATCTTTTGGCATGTTCCCCCTGACTTTTTGCTTTCTGACCTCCCGGTTTTGACTCTGTTTTTGCTGGTTTAGTGTCTCTGCGGACTTTCTCACTGCTGTTCAGTATTAAAAGGCAAGTGCTCCTGTTGTAAATTGTTATTATGGTTTGGTGTTTCCATGATTGGCTGATTTGATTTACCAGTCAGTCCCTAGTACAGTGCACCGTGTGTGCCTAGGTCCTGTAAATCAAATGCTGCTAGTGGGCTTGCAGCTCAGATTGTGCCACCCACACAAGCAGCCTGTAAATGTAACTGCAGTCTGGTACTGCCATGTCGACTTGGCAAGTGCACCCACTTGCCAGGCCCTAACCTTCCCTTTTCTGACATGTCAGTCACCCCTAAGGTAGGCCCAAGATACCCCTGTGGGCAGGGTGCAGTGTATGTGAAAGGTAGGACATGCCCTGGTGTGTGCGGCATGTCCTGATAGTGAATTATTGCCAATTTCGTTTTTCACTATTGCAAGGCTACCTGTTCCCATAGCACAGAATGGGGAGTTTGTTTATAACATCTTATAAACATAACTGGCCCTGGGAACAAGGTAGAGAAATAAAGTTTAGTATGCCTGAACTTAGAATCTAAAGATACATCTTTTAGTGAAGGTGATTTTTACATTCTCTGTTTGAAAATGCCACTTTTAGAAAGTAGGTATTTTCTTGCTCAGCCATCCATTGTGCCTCTGCTGGGTTTTTGGATTGACTGCCTGGCTTTGGGATGACAGGGGCTGGGAAGGAGCAGTGGCTCCAGAGTGTCTAGATGGGTCAGGGATGGGCTGAATAGACCTGGGCTGCACTTAGAGTAGGGGGAGGAGATTTCCTTTCACCTGAATGGGCCTGGTCTGCCTCTGACTCCTGCCAGGAAGCTGCACCCGAGAGGACAGAACTGGTTCTGGCTGGGCACAGACACTCTTTGCCTGAGAGGACAAAGGATTTTGGGCTATAAAAAGTGGGGCCCAAACCCCTAAACTTTAGAACTCTTTTGGAACCAAGAAGACTGCCAAGAAGAAGAGCTGGAGAAGCTGAGAGGAGGGACTACCACTTTGCTGTGTGCTTTGCTGTGTTGGCCTGCAGTGGCTGCTTCTGTCTTGGGCAGTGAAAGGACTGGACTTGAACTTTCTGCAACTTCTTTTTTGTGAGTTTCCCCAAGGGCTTGAGGTAGAGCTTGCCCCCTGTTCAAGAAGTCTCAGGAACAGCAAAGACTTCAAGTTCTTCTGCCCTCAGCACTGGGGACTGTGTGTTTTGTGCTGCAACAGAAGAAAAGTCTCACCGACGACGCCACCTGATGCCGTCACCGAGCCTCTGCTTGCACCGCGACGTGTGGGCACCGCACTCTTCACCACTCTCTTCATGCCGTCGCCCTGGTGTCACCGTGGTTCGAGGGCACAGCTCGTAAGTTACACGTAAGTTACACGACGCACCATCCTCATCCCGCACTGCAGCCTTGGCCTTCTGACGCCGGCGCCATCGACTCCAGTTCCTCACCTGACGACAGCACTTCAGCAACGATGACGCCGTTCCCTGCACTGCGACCTGCTAGCATTGTGACGAGCATCGCATCACTTCGCACCACAGCCTTGGCCTACCGACGCCGGCGCCATCGACTCCAGTTCGTGAGCCGACGACAGCACTCCAGCAACGACGATGCCGCTGCCTGCACCGTGACCTGCCAGCATTGCGACGAGCACCGCATCACTTCGCACCACAGCCCTGGCCTCACCAATGCCGCTGGACGACCGTCAACGAGCCGCTGCCTGCACAGCAACCTTAGGGCACCGCACCGCTGCATTTCGCACCGCAGCACCCGACGCCTGCCGGCGCTCCTGACTTCAACCACAAGGAGTTCGATCTGCAACACGTGTGACTTCAAGGGCCCGATGACTCTTGCACCGACCTCCGGAACCGACGCCTGCGGACGCCTTGCTTTCGGAGCTCAACGAGAGGTCGCCGACGCCCTGAATTTCTAAAGGTAGTGTTTTGCGGGTCTTCCCAACACCGTAGCTGACCCGTGATGCTGCGGTCAACCAGAACTGTTTGGATTTGTTGTTCACGACGCCGTGATAGCTCCAGACGGAGCTATCGACTTCAATGTACTTTATTTCAAGCCTATTTTGATTACTGAATATTTCTAAGTACTGTATTGTGGATTTTTATCATTTTTGGTCTTGTCTTAAGTATATAAAAATATTGGATATTTTTCTGAACTGGTGTGGTGTCCTTTTGTACTGTCTTCACTGTATTACTGTTGGTTATGTGAAAATGCTTTACACACTGCCTCTAAGATAAGCCTGACTGCTTGTGCCAAGCTACCAAGGGGGTGAGCAGGGGTTATTTTAGGAGTGTAACTCCCTTATCCTGACTAGAAGGAAGGGTCCCTACTTGGACAAGGTGCAAACCATAGCCAACTAGAGGCCCCCAAATAACAGTTACCAGTGAATTATTGCTCATAGTGTTGAATGTTATTCAAAGGTAGTACCATCTTGAAAATTTTTAATGGTGATTACATTGTGTTTTCATATGATCCTTTTGCTTTTTATTGTTGTGGTAACACCCTGCAAAAGCTAGTAGACCTACTTTTTTATTAACTGCACTCACTATATCATGTTAAGCACATACAGGCACATGCATCAAAAGAAAAACCGGTCGCAAACGGGCAGATTCGCGACCAGTATTCTTGCATTTGGGATGCATCATCCCAAATGCAAAAATCGCAATTTAAGTAATCTCTAAATTGCGATTACTTAAATTGCGATTGCATTTAAGGAATCGCAAATTGAGATTCCTTAAATGCAATGCAACAAAGTAAAAAAATTGCGATTTCGCTACTAGGGGCGCAATTTACCATGAAGTTGAACTTCATGGTAAATTGCAAAATCTTGAGAAATGCACTAAAGTGCATATTTCAAAGTTGAAGGTTACACACACACATGTCCTTGGGACATGTGTGTGCGCAACATATGTGCACGGATCAATTTCAGGGGTGCAACAGGGTGTCCTTTTGACACCCCTGCACCCTTTAATTGCATGCGCAATTTGTGAGTACCTATTGGTACTCGCAAATAGCGCCATAATTTCCCATTCATTCCTATGGGCCTGTAGGCCCATAGGAATGAATGGGAAGCCATTCCTTATTTGCGACTCGCAATTTGCGAGTCGCAAATAAGGAATGTGAAGGAATCGCTATTATTATAGCGATTTCTACATGCATAGGATTTTGCTACTCCTTAATTGCGAATCCTTAATATTCGCTATTAAGGTCTCGCAAAATCCTAGCTTGATGCATGTGCCAGATAGAGGGTATAATGGTTTCAGGGTTCAGGGCTAGAAGGAGCACAGACTGTTTAAATCGCATAGAGTTCTTGGGGACAGGGTGCATTTATGGGGTTACCTGTTCTGTAGGGACTGTCTTTAGTGTGCAACCCTTGTTGGATGTGAGGCCCTTAGAGGCCATGGACATTTCCAACCCCTATTCAGTACATATCTGTAAACTTGTGCATGGTATTTTGTAGTGTGTGTAATAAAGTACTTTTCCATTTTTCAAGAAAAAGCACTGACTTTACAGTGATTTTAAGTGTTGTTTGTGTATTTCTGAGGGCTGAGTCTCTAGCCCACAGTACTTCCCCTGACTGTCCTGGGAATCTTCGAATCAGGTTACTGACAATAGATGTGAGAGTCATCTGCAAATGTGAAATAAAGCAAAAGGAAGAAATAACATAAGCCAAAGTAATAGCAGACAAAGAAAACAGAAGTAAACAAAAACGGGCCTTGAGAAACACTGTAGGCAACAGGATAGGGAGAAGATATAAAACCTTTCCATGGAACTGAAAAGAAAAGATCAATAAGATCAGAAAGAAACCTTTTAAGAACAGTGCCAAAAATCCCACTTTTAGTGAGTAAACACAAATAGACTTTTTCACCAACAAAAACAGCAGAGGCTCAGGAGAATGAGAACAGTAGATTGTTTATTGTTTTAAGTGTGAGTGTTAGAGACAGAAAGTAGTGGATGTGAATGCAATAGAATGACCAGACCAGAAACCAGATTTAAGAGGAGAGAGAAGACTATTAGCCTGGAGAAAATAAAACATTTGAGAAAAGGCAGTGTGCTTAAATATCTTAGAAAGCAAAGAAAGCAGATGGAATGGCCTGGAAATTAGAAAGATTGATATAATCTAGAGATATGCTTTTCAATAACAGTATCCCAGAGGTACAAGATCAATTATTATTATTATTTGAATTTGTAATGCGCACAGCTACCTTGAAGAGTTTCCCCGCACATGGCAGATAAGAGGGGTTCTTATGGGCAACAGGTTAGAAGATCCAAGTTTTCAGACCCTTGCTAAAAACAAGAAGAGAGGAGCAGCTTCTCAGTGACTCTGGGAGAGAATTCCAGAGTTTCGAGCCAAAGTATGCAAAGGAATGCCCTTTCCTGAATATAACATGGTCCAATTCCTGCTTTAGCCTTGGACATATAGCATAAAACCTTAAACTTGATGCAGTTAGGAATCGTGAGCCAGTGTAGCTCGCGAAGAAGAATGGAGACAGAGGACGTTTTTGGGAACCAGTAGAGTAGCCTTGCAGCTCTATTCTGCACTAATTGCAGCCGATGGGTTGTAGCTTTGTGGGCTCCCAAATACAGCACATTGCCATAATCCAGTCTGGATTAATTAAGGCCTGGATCATAGTCCTATGAGCGGAAGCAGGGATCATTCAAATGATCTTTTTTAGCCACTTAAGTACTGTAAAACAAGTGGCCACCACCTAAGCTTCTTATGGTTTCATAGAAAGTTTATCATCTAAAAGGAAGCCCACATTTTAACTTTCTGAGATGGAATGGGCAGATCCCCTAGGGAGTAAGGCCAGTGGTGTGGACCCCAGAGAGAGGAGTTTTTCCCCAGAATCATGACCTCAGTTTTGAAGCCATTTAGCCTGAGAGAAGTTTTGTTTATCCATAAGGAGATGTGGCTCAGGCCAAGGCTTTGGTCTGAAGGTCCATGGTTCTGCTCAGATGACAACTTAAAGATGATCGGTGTGTCATCTGCATAAGAGAAGAGGTTTAGGCAACATCTCTTCACTTCATCAGCCAGAGGGAGGGTGTAGATGTTAAACAGCAAAGGGCTCAGCACAGAACCTTGGGGGACTCCTGACATTAAAGCTTGTGTCTTAGATCTGGCGCAAGAGAAAAAAACTTGAAATGTGTGGTCTGAGCCAAGCCAAGCCTGAGCCCTCAAGGCCCAGCGCTATCAGTTCAGTTCAAAAGAAAGATCAGATAAAGAAAAAGCAAAAGATACACAGTTTTAAAATGAGGGTCAGTAGAAGATGCAGTAGGTCCTGTAATGAAGAGTGAACATCCATTTTATAGACCACACAGAATTCCGAGCAACTGGATAATGAGGAGTGCAGAGAAGATTTTAAGAAGAGAAGGAAATTTCGGAGTAAGTAAGATGTAGCTGATGGACAAGAAAGGTAAGTAGCAGGGATGTTACTAGTTTTGAGATGAAGTATAAAGCCATTTGACCAATAATATGCGAAGAGAGAGAAGAAGATTATGAAGAATGAGTGGGAAGCAAACAGATAAAAGTGCTCATTAGACAATGAGGATCATGAGACATTTCAGGAATGTTTGACTGAAAGAAGTGTTCCTTTTCAGTTTTGAGTTGCAAGGCATAGTTGTAATGGTCTCAAAGGAAGCTAAATTGTGAAATAATGTGGTCTGCGATGGCATTGGTGAAAGGGGTGCGGGGTCCGGGAGGTCTGTAGGTGAATGTTCCGTGGAGCGTCGTTCTAGGTTTGGGCTGGGTCTGGAAGTTCCATGAGGGTCGAGGAGTCGTCCAAGTTGGCGGTTGTCAGTCGGAGGGAGCTTTTGTGGACGATGGCGAGGCCTCCTCCTGGGAGGTTGGGGCGGTCTTCCCTCAGGATCTTGTATTCATCGGGGATGGCAGTTGCGATGTCGGGCGTGGAGCTGGCTTTGGTCCAGGTCTCTGTGAGGAAGGCGACGTCAGATGAGTGAGTATTGAGGAGGTCCCAGATTTCGACAGCGTGTCTGTGCAGAGAGCATACGTTGAGGAGGATGCAGTTCAATGGCTTGTGTGCGGTGGTGTCTGGTGGGATAGGGGTGGCTGCTTGGGTCCGGAGGAGGGTGAAGGTGCAGCGGCAGTGTCGGCAGGAGATCGGGCCCTGGGTGATGCTTGCCGTCGAGAGCTGGAAGTTGTAGTTTTGTCCGGTTTGAGTGCGTGGGGAGCGCTGGGGTCATAGCGGGGGTCGGGGAACCAGTGTGCCTGGCGGTGGTCGGGGTCGGGTCATGGACGGGCTCAGACAGGCTTGCCTTGCCTTTGGCGAGCCTTCGCTGCAACAGAAAACGGAAAAAGCAACCAGAAAGGGCACGTAGGAAAGGGCAAATGGAAAAAGGCAAAACAGAAAAAAACAAGACAGAAAAAGATGAGACAGAAAAAGGCCAGACAGAAAAAGGCAAAGCAGAAAAAGGCAAAACAGAAAAAGGCACAACAGAGAAAGACAAAACAGAAAAGTATGGCACACACACAGAGCGGATTAGCAGATGAGCAGGCTCTTCCACTAGACCACCAGGGATGAGGCGCAAGCAGGAGCCAGCGGGTGGGCAGGAGCCAGCGGGTGGAGGTGGGCCCGAACACCTACCTGAAGCTTAAGTTGGCACTAAGGGCAGAGCCTTAACAGTGGAGCTGCGCGGGGAGAGCAGTGACTCCAACCAGGAGGTCAGAGGTCTGACCTTTATTGTGTACTCTGTATGCTGAAACACGTTGACCCTTTATGGCACACAGGGCTTGTTACACATGTCCGATAATTTTTAGATTCGATGTGGGGTTCCATTAAGGGTCCTAGTACCCACCCTCACAAAATGTTAAAGTGGTTGTGAGTGATAGATTCAGGTGTAAGTCACAACTGAAACTTTAGCTTATGCATATATGGGCACTTTAAGGTAGAAATGAGCAATAGAACCTTCTGTAACCTTGAAATACATACGAACCTCACATGATGATCACCCTTGTACATATTTTGACAGTTGTTAATGTCAATATTACCTACCAGAAATTGCCATTATATTTCTTCCTTGTGGTTGTCTCCTTGGTTTGGAAGGATGGGCAGGGAGGTGGAAAGTTGACTATCTTCCCAGTCCTTTTATTATAAAGCAGAGTCCTTTTATTACAAAGCAAACAATACAGACATGGTGCAGAAATCATGCTCAGAATATTTACTATTAGAAAATAAAATGAAAAGTATTTTAGGCAACTACTTTCAGAACTAATGAACCGAAAACACCTCTTAAGGTTCTTGAGCGTTGTAGCTGCATTGCAAATATTAACTGGGAGTGGCCCTTCTACAAATCCTATGGCTAGAATCACGATTTGCTTATGCCCAAGAAGTCGCAACTCACATATGAACCTGTCCCGGATACCCTTCAGTACTGTCTCACCCACTGACTGATATGTTTAATTTACTCCTAAACTCACCCTTCTGCTCAAAGTTACTTTGGACAGTTTCTTTTCTTTTCCTATTAGTCCAAATATCGACAAACCAGTGCTTCGTGTTTGATTTGAATACGAATTAGTGCTTTAGTGACATCTAAGGACGAATGACTAAATCGGCTTCTTGTGCTTCAAATACCATAGCAGGAAGAACTTTCTCTTGGTGCAGGTGAAAGCATGAAGACATTTTGAAACAAAGCCTCTGTCAGGATGAAGTAAAATCCCATCCTGTATAATTTTAGCATACTGGATAAATTCAATGGAAAATGTAACTCTCCCAACTTTGTGGCAGTTGCAAGGGATGACAAAAAAGTGAAATCCCACATTGCAAGCGGTGAGTGTATTATTGGTCTGAATTGTAAATCATACAAATAACCAAAGGAACAATTTCAAGTGAAGAGTTCCAGAACACTCTAAACTATTTATGCTTATCAATTATTCGTAGTCATATCTCTATCTCATTGCAGTGTGATTTATTGAAATGAGTGTTTCTCTGAAGTTGCTTATAATTGACTCTCGCAGTCCTGTAGACTAAAAGATGGTTTAGTGAGTAATTTGTACTTAGGTAAAAAAAATTGGATCAGTGTATTAGTAGATTTATACATTTTGAAAAGTTGTGTTCTAGCTGTCTTGGGTATATGTGGTTATCACCCTTTGCTCATCCTTGGACAATGCTTGCAACTTATTTGATTGTGGTTTATGTATGAATGGTGGTTGACTAAATCTTTTCGCATTATGGGGCATATTGACAAGCAAGTGGCAGAGCGCAGGTTAGCTCTAAAATTCCTAGCGCCGCGCTCCGTCACTTTAGAAATGCAGGGATGCGCTGTATTTACAATAACACAGCTCACCTCTGCATTTCGCCCTTCGCTGGTGCTAAAATCATCTGCCTAGCGCCAACTCAGGCACCTTTGCGCCAGAGTGCAAGGGTGCTCTGCGTTCAGGGAAATATTGTTTATGTGCAGGAAGGTCTTCCTTCCCTCACATAAACAATCAGTAATGGCGCTTTGTAACTCCTCTGTGTGCTGCATTGTGCAGCACACATAGAAGTTGCAAATCATCATTTTTTTAAATGATTGTTTATGTGCAGGAATGGATACCTTCCTGCACACAAACAATCATTCATGGTGTTTTGCTGTTTCTATGTGTGCTGCACAATGCAGCACACATAGAAACAGTCGAAACAAGGAGAAATGAAGCATTTCTCCTCGTTTCGCCATGTTAAGACCAGGTTTTCCCTGGTCTTAATTTTGGTGCTGCCTCCCATTTACGCCACCCTTGTAAATCGGGGGCAGCTTCAAAATCAATGGGAGTTGTGGTGGAATGCCCACCACAACACCCATTGCCCACCCCTTTTTGCATTAAGTGTAGCGAGAGCGGGGGCCTTATTTACAAGGAGGCCTTATAAATAAGGAGAAGCCCCCATCACCACAGGAACGTCGTTAAAAGTGACATGCCTGTGGTGATAGGGGCTTGTAAATATGCCCCAATGTTTCTCTTTTAACCTTATTCTCCCCTCGTTTTTTGGCTTGAGGGCTCTATTATTTACTCAAATTACTGTGCAGCTGTTTTCCAAGGTTGTTTAATCACTGTCTCTTTCAGGACTTGTGTTGGCGTACACCATTATTGACATTGATGCTTTGTTCTGCTGACTTTTCGGTGATCCTTGCTTAACGGATTCATGTTATTGCCTGTTTAAGGTTGCATTATAAATGTTTTTTTTCAGTGATGGGTATGTAACTAAGTTGAGAAAGTCTGGTTGGTCCTGAGGAGGGTCTCACGTGTAGATGACTAATGAAGTTTGAAACGTCAACGCTGGCTGTTGCTGTCTTTGAGAACCCTCTACCTCTCCTATTTTGTACGCGTTTTCTGTTTTGTTGGAGTAGAATTTAACTGTTTAGATACCAGACCCTTTTATGTACACATTTTTCTGTCCTATTCTGTAATTCTCTAATGTTTTGTATATCTACAAAAATGTGTTTGGGCGTCTTGCTCCTTATGCACACTTATAAACTATGGGGCTTATTTACAAGCCCCTTGCGCCACTTTTGCGTCACTTTTCCCATGTTAAAAGGGACGCAAAAGTGGCGCAAGGGGCTTGTAAATCTGCCCCTATAAGTTTACATTCAATATTAAAGAACAATAATTTGTAACTATCATCAATAGAGTTTTGATATATATTCTGTTCATTGTATGTAAATGTATTAATTCATTGTATATTGTTTTCCTTTGGAGACAGCTTATATGGATACTTATGAATTGTCCTAGCCTATCTGGGGCTATTGGGCTGTTCTTTTGTGGTCAGTGAGTGGAATGTAGCAGATCGTTTCCCAAGAGCTTAGGAAGAAGTGTTGAAGTTTTTACTTTTGCGAATGAAGAGGGAGAGGGATAAACATGTACATTGAAAATCAGGGATATTTGGCCTGGAACAGAGGTGAAAATAAAAAGCAATGAAACAAATGAACATAAAATTCCTAAGTTGCAGCTTTGTATTGGCCATAATTATACATATATTGCAGGAAGAGATGGCATGCCTAATGTGTGGCTTGTATTAATATGTTGACTGTGAAGAAACGTCGTGTATTAAGCAAATATAGAGATGGCCTGTTGGAACTGGTACTTTCTGGTTGGCTGAGGCGGTGCCGAAGCCAGACAGAACCTACCACTCGTGTCAGGGTTAGATGATTGCACTCACTGTATAACCTGCGCTTACTCTTGGGTAGTTTGGCATTGAGAAGTCAGGCTTATCACAGAGGCAAAGCGTAAAGCATTGGCACAGCACTCTCACACAATAAATACATTGAGCGTCACAAAAGAGACTTCACATGTGGTGTATGTTAATAGAGATTTTATTCAACACACAGGTTAATTAACACAACATGAACATCATGTATTTCTGGGTATAAATCACACTTGGAAATATTACTAGCAGTACTATGCCCAACAGTGTCAAAATGAGATCAGTAATATGCATACTTTGGAAAAATCCTATTTTACCCAGCACCCTCATGTGGTGCGATACGTTGTCAGAACTGGACCCACCCTGGCAAATAACACAATTCGAATCCACACATTTCTAGGGTGCACCCCACGTCACAACAATATCAGTAATGAGTACACACAGGAATTTATAACACTTTTCAGCAGCACTGTGGGCCAAGGCTGCACTGGTAAAACCAATGTCAAAACGGAGTATTAATTTGGTAATGAAACAAACGAGTAAAACAACACCGCTGTGCAGTGCATCTATTAGCAGCCTGTTCTCATGCACCACACTCTCCCACACTCACACAGCAAAGTAAGGCAGTGTAAAGGATATTAGCCAGTCTGTATGAAGCACACTCGTACACACACTCAGCACTGTAACGCGATGCAAATTATATGCGGTAGGTCAGTTAATAATAGGCACAATCTCTCTACCACCTCTCAGTTATCCCCAACTACTCTGCCTACAGGTTAGAGTCAAACACTCTCACCCCTTACTATACTAGTTTAAGGCCGGAGCAATACTTAGTCAAGTGCCTAGAGTAGAAGGCTAGAGTATCTATCACGGTAAACCGGCAACTGTGGGCAATGAGGGGACAAATGAGGGGTTGACCACCACTCGGGAAGTTCACTCATTTTATGGGGAGGAGGAATGGGCTAGAGGCTGTCCCAGTTCAATCAAGAGGTCCCTCAATTCACCAACACAGTTCTGTGAAGCACAGGGGGGGTCACACAGTCTCTCGACCCACTTCCAATCGCTCTCTGAAGTGCCCCTCAGCCCAGTCACTTACTCTCACTACCCAGGCCAGAACTAGGCGATACTACCAGGCAACATGAAGTCGTTGGGCTAGGTGAGGAGAGGACAGTTGTTTTGTCGCACTGAGGCCAACGCGGAATAATCAGTGAATGGGGGAAGCAGCTGTCCTGCACACCACGGGAACTGATACACCATGTCTGGTGCACGTTCATCCGAGTCGTACCAGATAATCTGGTCACAATAAACCACAAGTCGGGTTCTCCATACCTCCCTGTAAATGAGGCACAACGTCTGGTGCGCGATGAGACGAGTCACACCAGACAATCCAGTCACAATGAACCAAAAATTTGTGTTTGCTGTACCTACCTAGAAATGAGGCACAACATCTGGTGTGCGATGATACGAGTTGCACCAGACATTTCATTCAAAATCAACCCACGGTCGGATTCGCTGTACCTCCCTGGAATGAAGCACAATGTCTGGTGCGCGATGCTACGAGTCGCATCAGACAATTCAGTTGCATTCAAACGTCAGTCAGGTTCGCCGTACCTTCCTGGTAGGAGGCACAGTATCTGGTGCGTGATGATACGAGTTGCACCAGAAAATCCAGCCCCACATACACAGTCGCAAGTTCAGTAGTATGCACGAGGTAGAATGAGGCACTACTATGGATGTGCCCTCCCTCCGAGAGTTGCAACCTATGAATCGGACACCGCACACAATGAGCATGCAGTCGGCGTGTTGCATGAGAGATGCAGCTCGGACGATCAAGCGGGCCACGCTGAGTCCCGCAACTAGTGAATCTGCTTGCCACCAACGAGACGCTTGTGCGTGCTGAGGCCCCATGATGGAGGGGCCACACTCCTTAGATGGGGGCATGGTTTGGGGGCTACGCACAAGCCAATCCGTTCTCCAGGCACAATACTTAGTTCCACGTTCACACCACGTTGAAGTCAGGATACAGCAGATGAAGTAAGTGCTTCAGAGGGGGCCACTCTCCAGGTGGACCGCGTAGAGAATGTAGGTCCCTCACGAGAGGTCTTTTATGTCCCTGAGACTTCCATAAAGAACAGGGGGCAAGCCAACAAGCCCTTGGACGGCACACTTCAGGGCGCCACACAACAGCAGGTAGTTAGCCCAGGCCAGCCACTATTCAGGCAGGGTGCATGGTTCCTTCCAATGGCAGTCTCCTCCTTGTACAATACAGACTCCTCTAGCGGTGTGCACAATGCAGTCCAGGATGTTGGGGCCCACGTCCCCACAAGTGTATCTCTGCCCTGCTGAAGTATGGCACCAGTAGTTATACTGTGGTGTGCCTTTGAAGTTGGGAGTGTTTCAGAGGGTTACTCTTTGAACCACAAATGTCTCTAGTAAATTTCAGTCCTGTCTGCCATGAGGCCTTGGAATGCAGATCTTAATCTTTAGTGGTGCCATGATCTAGCTTCCCAGAGGCCAAGTGTCAAAACCTCTCCCCCAATCTATCCAGCCAAGTTCTCAAATGATAGATGTCGCTCCAGTTGCATGCTTGATGTTTATGGCTGTCTCTGGGGAATGCACAGATGTGCTCCCTCAGCCTTCACTGTGGACTGAAGTCAACTAAAAGGCACACAAAAGAGTTTAGCACAAATAAATGCTCACTTTCTAGCAGTTTTAAACAAAAAAATGTTTGGGTGTGCAAGTTAGATGAATAGCATTTGTGTAAAAACCACTTTGACAACTAGAGTGGTTTTGGTGTCTTTATTACACCATCATTATTCAATTAATTTTGAAAATCCACGGTCAACATTTAAATCATGTCAAACAAAGAAGAACAATCAATTTGGTAATTAGTCAGAACATCAATAACAAAAAAACATTTAACAATTGATAGTTACAAAACCAATAAAATGACAACACATGACAATACAAAAATGACCAGTCCTTAAATTGTGAAAGAAACAATGGCGGCACAGGTTATTTACAGTGTTCAAAGCTAGGCCCATCCCCTTCTTGTGTAAACACTTTCTAGAAGTGGCATTTCTAAGCTATTAATGACAAATCCACCTTCACCACAAGGGAGGATTTGTCATTTCTGAATCCAATAATAGTAAACACCATGAGGCTGCTCCACTGTAAGCCACCACTGCAGCTTAAAGTAATCTCAGCCATTTCCCATGTTAACCGATGGGGGGAGCAAACCTCATAGGTAGTGAAAACACACATGGGGGTTCTTCACTATCCAGGCAGAGAACACACATGTGTACCTGCCCAGCCTTTTACCTACCACTTGCTCCACCCCACCCAGGGCTCAACCTAGGAGTGCTCTAGTGTTAGTGAAAGGCCCCCTCAGCATTGGCCAATGATTTAGAAAGGCCAACCTGAGTAGAAGTGTAAATGCGCACACACAGGCCTGCATTGGCAGGCTGGAGACATGCTTGAAATACAATTCTTGTGGGTGGCACAATCAGTGCTGCAGCCCACTAGTAGTCAGTGCAGTACCTGCCCAAGGTATGTGGTATACCTCTTCACAGAGTACTCACAGGTACATCACCTAAACCAATAGGGTAATCACCGCTTCCTAGCATGTGCAGAAAGTGCGCACGCGCTTTCACACTGCGTTACAGTGTCGAGGTGCCTAGAGCCTAAGGCCACAAAAAGAGAATCAGCAAAAACCTTGGAGGTAAACAAGCTAAAGTTTTAGGGAAGTCCCTCAAGGTAGGGCCATGTCCAACACGGCTGATGTGTGTATATAATCAAAGAGCGGAAACATGAAAGGAAAAGCTGTCAGTCAGATAGAGTAAGGTTCATCTACATAGTTGATGTGAAGGACAGAAACCGCCTTAAGTGATCCTTGGCACCGGCCAGAAACAGAAGAAAGGAAATGTCCAAACAATAGTGATTGTCATAGCTATTTAATAATGGCAAATCTCCTATTGTCATGCTGGCACAAGCAATCACAATGTGGTTCACATTGGTCAAGAATGTCTTAGGACAAAATGCGTACAGTCACATGGTGCTGAAAAAAATCAGAACCAAGCAGGGGACTAGCATATGATACTGAACCAGGGGGGTGGATGAAGCACATGAAGTTACAGTTGAACTCAGTTGTGCTAGAGGAGTGGACTCGGGTGCTTGTAGTACTGAAGAAGTGGGATAAGGTGGCTAAAGACATATACACTAGAAAGCAGCCGGATTCTTGCTACAGTTCTTAATGCAAGGCTTTATAATTCCTCACAAGTGCTCATTGGAGATGTACAGGGCAAACAATGCAAATTTGCCAAAGAGCACACTGACATGCTGAAAAAGAGCATGTTGAAAGAAAAATAGCCTACAGGAATCACAGGTCCATTTGATTAAATGGTTTTCCAGTATTTAAATGTGTCCTTCCTGGGTTAAGTACCAACATGGAAACAGGGGAGTTTAGTATGATCCATGACCTGTCACAGCCAGAGGGTAAATCAGTGAATCTCCTCTGAGATAGGGAAGCCTGTTCATTGTTTTACACATCCTCCAAGGAAGGAAACGTGCTAGTAAAAGAAAGATGAAAGGAGATGCTGGTACAGAAACCTGACTTAAAGGCAGACTCCAGTTTGCTGCTAGTATATCTAGACATCTATCACCTGCTGGAGAACGCTGCCAAAGGGAGCAATTATTGCGACAAATGTTTAGAACTTGGGTGTACAGTCTCATGTGCAGTGTTTGACCATTCCAGCAAGCTTTCACAAAGGTTGTACAGCAATGAGAGTGCTTACAGGGTTTTGCACATTAGTTCGATGACTTTTTCTTAGTGGAAACGAAGAAGGGACAGACGGTTCGATCAAATGGTGTTTAGATATTTGGGCAATAGTCATGGAGGATGATGGCGACAAACGAATGAGTGTGCAGTTTCTATAATTAGATATTGGTTTTAGAAATTGAGAATAATAAAAGATAACACCAAGGCAGTCAATGGACAGGGTCATTCAGAGTGATGGTGAAACTCTGCATGTGGTCCAGAAGCATTACTCTGAAATAGCTGCAGTCTTTGGTGCATCAGATCAATTTCTTAACAAAGAATACACTTATGGATCAGCGGATTGGCTTTGTTAGAGCCACATGGTATCTGCGGCACATTTCTTACTTCCACATCTCCCAAAAGGCACATAGCAAGACCTAAAATCCTTCAACCCATTTCTGATCAATGCATATGAAGTGTTGATGTGAAAGGAAGATCCGTGGAAATTTGGAGCTGGACTTACATGTTGCAGGAAGCAATGTATTCCATGAGGCACTTAGGGAGATGCTGTGCTGTGGATTGAACAGACTGATCGAAGAGCTGTTTTACCTTTTTGGAGATGGTTTAGGGAAATTTATCAATACACCAGAACATTACTCTTTGGTCATACGCTTGGTCAGTGATACAAATTCTAAGCCTATCACTTCTCTGATGTACCAAAAATTCCTAGATGTTTGTATGTTACAACAAAGTTTGCATGAAAGTCATCTGACAAAAACGCCATGCCCTAAACATTATTATTCACAAAAATATTGTCCCATTTGCTTTAGATTTTCTTCATTCAATTTTGTGATGTTTTGTATACAATATTTAGGATGTGATATTTATGCCAGAAGATGGAGTTCAGACAATATTCTGACAATCATATGCCAGTAGCAGTACCACCCTTTGCAGCGGTCTAACAGCATGAAATATTCCACAATAAACATTAGCATCACTGCAAAGTTTGCCCACATTCATAATGATGAGACTATTAATGCTTCATTTAATGTTACGACTGAAACTGTATAGAATCTGGTGCCGAAGAAAGAACCAGATTCACTCCAGTCCCATAACAGACCATTTAGGGGCATATTTATCAAGCAGTTGCATCGCCCTTGCATCATGCAAAGGGGCTCAAGGGTGACGCAACTACTAGGTAAGATTTATCAAGCCACGCAAAGTCACCTTGCATGGCCCCAAGTAGCTTCATAAATCTAGAATAACGCAATGCAGGACAGGGGAGGTGCTCCATTGGTGGATCATGGGTGTTCCTACTCATGCACCAATGGATTTTGGTGCATTCCCAGATTTACCATTATTAGTAGACCTGGGAATGCTTCAATATGCTACGTCTCCCCAAGTGAGGCATAACAAGGAGAAATATCCTTATTTCTCATTGTTTGTTCCTCCTTCTATGTGTGCTGCATTCTGTAGCACACATACACACATAGAAAGAGGAAAATGCTTTAGACAAGTGTTTTTGTGCAGGAAGGTGTACCTTCCTGCACAAAAACAATCCTGCTTACAACACAGGCACCCTTGCACCATGCATTGATGCTAGGCAGCACATTGTGCGTCAGCGCAAAGACGGGAGTGCACTGTATAATGTTAAATACAGTGCATTCCTGCCCTTTCCCTATCACATATCACAATAAGGTGGCTTGCTGCGCTGCATGATTTTTTGAAAAATATGCTCCTTGGTCTACCACATTGAATCATATGGCATTGAAGTCCTTCACAGCTTAAACTCTCAGTGAGCACAACTTGAGTATTGACACATAGCAAGACCAGAGAGCAAGTCCTAAAACAAGAAATGGGGGGACTAACCAAGTTAGACAGTATGCAAGTGACATCATGGCACGATGATATCACACAGCACATGATATCACAGCACGTGACCTCATACGTGGCATCACAGGAAGTAACCTCACAGGAATTGAAAACACAAGAAGTGACATCAGATATTAAGACCTCACACATATGTTTAGCAGGTCTAATATAAGTATATTTAAGTGCATTATGAGATTTAATGAAAGAGATTTTGCGTTAGGTTGTGCCATAAAATTGGCGCAACCCCGATGCAAAATCTTGGCATCAACTAATGCATTTATTTTTATTTACACTCTGCCACAAAGAAATTGTCAACAAGGAGCAACATGGCAGTAGATCTGTTCTGCTTAACTGGTTGCAGAGTCTTCATTTTAAAATATCGTATGGGGATAATAAAATAATTTTATTTGTGTAAATACTAAGACAGACCAACACAACTGACAATCTTACAGTACATGCATATCTCTTATATACAGGGATTGAACAAAGTCAAAAGCATGCCTCTCTTAAGTACCTGTCAAGTGATAACAAGCTGTGTGTCTTTGTTTTCCCTCTGTTGCATTTGCATTTAAGCTCCAGACCATGCCCAGCCTGGATCATATTGGAACAAAAGCAGCAGCGGCCCCTCCCTTAGGGCAGAGGGGCATCGTCACCCCCCCTGCTGCCAGCGCCGTTAAAGATGAAAAATTAAATGGTAATAAAAATTATTTATTACCATTTTATTTTTTCCTTCCCCCAGCCAGAGCCGTGTTTGGGGGCGGGGTCACTGCTGCTGACTGGCAGCAGGGGAGTGGTGCTCTCTCCACCAGTTTACACTGTGCATGTCACTTTTGCTGGCTGTCTTGTGCCGGCTAGCCTGACATGCACAGTGTAAACCTCTCCACCCAGTTGTCTAAGACAGCTAGGTGGAGAGCAGACAAAGGCCCCAGGGCCTGCTGGAGCATTGCCAATCCTGGAGCTGCTCTCATGCAGCTAACATTATCAACAGCATGAGAGCAGCGTTCAGATTAGTGTGGAGAACTGCTGCAGCCTGCAGACCAAATCAGCGCCGAGGGACAGAAGCAGGAGGACTGGAGGCGAGCCAGTGCATGCAGTGGGTGAGTATATTTTAATTTTTTTATTCTTAACCCACCAAAGCACTGTAAGACTCGCACTGCCTTCTGCCTCAATGCCAGAGTTCTCAATCATGTTTCATTATAAACTCTGTTTATAACAGGTCATAACTGACAGCTTTGGCGTTGACCAGGCATTGCTGGTCCGTGGTTGCCCCTCCCGATATATGAACAAAAGGAGGCCTGGTGGCCCCTTAACTTTGGTAGTTATCTTTGGCCCAACTGGAGGTGAAAATAAAAAAGCCCCCTCCATGCCTACACGCTGCTGCTGGGAATGGAAAGCAAACAACGTGCAGGTGATGCTGAATGTGTCCTGGTTTCTGAAAATTACACTGGATCAAGTTCAGCGTATTTCAGTGGGGCCCAACTTCTTGGTGGGGTGGAAGGCGTTAACCATGTGAAACTAATGGGTGGAAGGCATCTACACACGTGTACCCCTGACTTGTGCCCTGAGCAAGACCAGATACTTTTGCCCACCAGCAGGCAGCTTGGCATCCTTGACATTCTTGCATATGCCACTGGATTCTAAGGAAGGAGAATTATGGCTACATGAGAAGCACTAGGAAGGTAGCTCTGGATGGGAGTGGCATTATCTATGCCATCCTTGGAAAGTACTTTACAAATATGAGTGCTTTCAAATCCTTCTTGGCTGCTGAGCTTGTGGTGCAAAAACAACAGTTGATGGACAGAATGCAGAACAATGTCATACATTCACCCCTGAGCTTGTGGTAGCAGGAACTAACATGGAAAGAGTAGGGACACACAGTTTGAGTTTTGCGGCATCAAGGAGGACAAGATGGGTTTCAGGAACCCTAAGTTCAAAACTGATCAGAACGGAAAGTGTATGATTCTGGAGATTAATACTAAGAATCTTATGTGTCCATTGAAATATATCAATGCTTAATGGGCAGTGATTCCACAGGTTAGTGCAGTGTTTTTATTAAATGAGAATTGCCTCCACCAATGATGTAACAGTTCAGTAGTGGCATAAAGCCAACATTGTGTAAGTGTGGGTTGTGGAATGTCAGTATTTTACCTTTTCTTTAAGATTGGAGTTGATAGATTCTGAGGCTGTGGTAAGTTCAAGGCCAAGAAGGGCATCATGAAGATTGGCAGATAGTGGTGGAAGTATTAAAAACAGAATATTCACCAAATCAGCAACACACAGGAAAAGTGATATGCCCATGGTTGGTACAAGACTCAGGGGCATATTCACAAGGACTTATCGCCGAGTTATCAGCACTTTAGTGCAGCAAAAGTGGTGATAGAATTACCGCCCCATTCGCAAGCTGGTGCTAACTGCCTACATCGCCACATAACCCGCAATAGCTTCCGCAAAAAACATCGCCACGGTTGACCCCGCCAACTAACGCTAATGAGATGCAGAATAGGCGTGTCCGTGCAAAAAGACAACACCGTGCGATTCACAACGGACAGCCAGATCTGGGATGCGAGTCAAAAACAGGCGATAACCCATGGTAGCAGCAGGGATTTAACACCTGCCTTTTGCTGGTGCTAAGCAGGACGACTACCTGCACCACAAAAGGGAGCCCAGCCCACAGCCACACCCGAAGAACAACAGATGCCATGGAGCCACTGCTCATGCAGCTCGGAGACTCTAGAGGCCCACAACACCAACCGCCACCACCCCCAGGCCCCCCACACCCCTGTGCCCTCCCCCGGCTCACCCACCCCGGACAAAGATGTGCCACAGCAACTTTACGAAATCACGAGAAAAAAAGAGCCTAATGTCGCACAAATACAACAACAAACATACATGTGTGGTCAGAATAAGGAGAAACAAACATTCAACTTTGAAATTCCCACAACATAACTTTATTAATACACAACACAAAACAACAATACTGAAGAATCCATGCGGATCCACTCCGGACAATCTGGAAGTCACAGCCTGCAAGAAAAAACCGAGATAAGAACGTGTGTCATGCACTCATCAAAGGACAGTGAGAGAGAGAAAGAAAGAAAGGGAGAGCGAGAAAGAAAGGGAGAGAGAGAGAGAGGGAGAGAGAGACAGTGAAAGGAAGAGAGGGAGAGGGAGAGAGACTGCTGCCCATGCGCACCCCGGCCACACTGCTCACCTTCTGCCACCGGTGTGTCTCCAACCACGTGCCGGTGCACGCTTCGAGCCCAGGGCACGCGACCTTGCAGCCTCCACATCATGCGGACCCGCCCCGTGGCCCACTAGGTCACACACCTGAATCTGGGCCTTGAGTTCGGAATGGGAGAGTCCATTACAGTACACACATCACCATCACAGGCTGCACACCCGCTCAGCTCCATAGGTGCCACTAACTCTGTGAACCTTGAGGCAACGCCACGTGGCGGTAGGCCCACATCGCACGCAGGCTCCGGCCTACACTGCAGTCCACCAGGTCCCCTCTCTGAAATCGAGTACACAACAAATAATTGCAGAGTCCAATTCATTGCACACGGCATCATCGCCTGTCCGCCCCTGCGCACACATGCTGCTGCACCCCAGCCCCTCCCACCACCCAGCGGTGAATGTCCGCCCCTGCGCACCCAGGCCCCACTGCTCACCTGCTGCCACCGGTGTGTCCCCAAGAGGGCACACCATGTGCCGGTGCTAACTCCAAGGCCGGGGCCCGCAGCCTTGGCAGTCCCCACATCATGCGGCACACCCCTGCGGTCCAGCAGGTCCCACACTTGATACTGGGACTTGAGTCAGCAATGGCAGAGACCATATCAGTGCACACGTCATCATCGCAGGCTGCACACCCGCTCAGCTTCATAGGTGCCACTAACCCTGTGCAACTCAAGCCAGCGCCACGTGGTGGTAGGCCCGTGACGGCCGCAGGACGTCGGGGGCTACTAACCCTGTGCGCCACAAGTCATGGACCCTCCATGATTGAGTCCCGTTGCGTGTACGTTGACAGGTCACCTCCGGCAGTGGGGAATGTGACGTTGCAGACCCCTTTTATTGGCAGTGTCACATGGCCTGTGACGCATCTGCTGGATGGGTGTGGTGTGTGTGCAAACCTGCCCTCAGGGAGTGGCCGTGGCATGCTGGCAACTAGACCAGTGACCAGCAGATCCCAAGCGTGGAATCCTGGGACATGTAGCTATGTCGTCCCCCCTCGGAGCGTAAGCGTAGTGGTCTGGCCTGGCGTACGCCGGACCAGCGTCGGGCGTGCAAGAATGATCCCGGGGCTCTGGGCGCTGGTTCAGTCCTGTCCGGACAAGGAAGTGACGAATGTGTGTGTCCCTGCTGTAGTGGCTACGCCTCCCGGAACGCAATCGGCAATATAGCACCCTGTGACTCATGTCCCACGACGTGTGCAACATGGACGTCAGGGGGAATCAGTGATCCAACACACATCCACACTTACATACTTGAATGAACAAAGACATGACACAACTGTGCAATAGTGAATGATTTATTGTCATCCAGTGGAGTGTTGCAGCTGGAGCAGTACAGGGCCATGCAGACCCCACTTCACATCATAGGCACGTGGCGGGCCAGCCAGAGTCCTCCAGGACATGACAAGTACATCGGAAGAGGAAGAGTCCAGACCGCAGTCTGATCGCTGTGTCATCGGTCATCTAACAGAATATGGCAGTCCATGTCGTGGTCCAAGGTGAGAGTCAAAGAGTGCATCGGGGGGCAGTGGAAGGTCATGATGCCAAGGGCAGAACCAAGATGAAACAGGCCAAATGGGTGGGAGGAATGCTACTGCCGCCTCATGATCAAGAAGTCTGGATCATCCACATCCTCGTCCTCTGATGTGTGCTCTGCCTCACCTGTGGGTGCGGCAGTTCCGGCTGCAGCACTGTGTGCCACTGACACATCAGGGGCCGGAGGTGGATTTTCGGCCGCACCATGTGGCAGTGACACATCAGGTGCAGGAGTAGATATGTCTGCCGCACTGTGAGGCACTGACACACCAGGGGGCGCAGATGTGGATGGTGTAGGAGCAGCAGAATCCATCTGCGCCAGGCCTTGTGGCAGCAATGCCATGACGACGATCTGCAGGGCATGGTATATCCCAGCTACATTTTGCTGATGTGCAGCAGTGACAGCCAACCTTTCCGCCTCCATCCGTACCATGTCCTCCATGAGCCTCCGCATTTGTGCCAAATCACTGCTGAGATCGCTGGAGCCACTCTGACTTCACAGGTGTTCTTCTCTACGAGTCAGGACTCCAGCGATGTCAGCCAGGGCTCGTTGGAGACCATGGAGCGGACTGTGGGTGTCCGTCAGGCACTGTAAGTGGTCCCCGAAGGGACGTAGACACCCATGGATGGCATCAAGTTTGGCTGCCAGGAGGTCAAACCCCACCCGCACCTGATCAGCCAGCTTCTCCTGGGCCTCTAACACACGGGTTTGGAAGGCCAGGTGTGTTCCGTGGGGGTCCTGGGAGACACCCGGTGTCGCAGGTGCTGCCCGTGGTGTGGTCTGTGCAGGGGGTGGGGTCTCCTCGATGTAGCTGGGCTACCCTGATCCTGGAGGTGGGGAGCCGATGCGGGCGATGAGGTCTCTGATTGCGTCGGTGTCGATGCTGGGGTTGTCATCCTCGTCATCAGTGTAGAGTTGTTGGGTCTGCTCTGCAGGTGGTGTTGATGGTCCCTCTGCAATGTTAAGGGGAGATGCTGCATTACATCGTGTTGACATGTTTGTCCAGGCATTGTACAACTTCACATACAGACTGCATGGCGAGGTACATTGTGACTGTGTAGGGGGTGATGCCTGTTAGATGCGGGACAGTTGACATTTCTACACCATCAGGGATGTGAGGTTGTACTTGTGCAGTTTCATCTCATATCCCCCTGCTATGCCAAATGTTATTGGCCAGTATCTTCACACAAGCGGCAGCAGTTTTGCCCTCTGTCCTGTTTTTCACGTGTTGCAGTTTGTACCACATTGTTGTCTATGCTGCTGTGCTCTGACTGTCATATGTGTGTGCTGCAGTTTTGTGAGAGTCGCACCTGCAGCTCTGATTCTGCTGCCTCTTGTCCCTTGCAGGCGGTGTGCCTTTGACTTCTGTGTCCATGCAGTGTTGAGATGTTACCAGACTTGGGTGGATGTGTGTCTTGGTGGGAGTGGGGACTCTGGGGCATGGTTTGTCCGCAGATGTGTTGTTGATGTCAGGGGTTGATTGTGCACGTGGATGTCTCAGAGTGTGACCTGCTCCTTTACGGATGTGGTCCACACTCAGCCACCTCAGTGTCGTTGCATGCACCATGCCATGGTAATCGGACTGCAGGCATGGGATTCGTCATGCAGTGTCAATTACGTTGTCAGTGTGGCTCACGGACCAGCAGCTTGGCTGGGTTCAGCACATGTGCATGGGTTGTATGTGAGCTGTGTGATGTGTGGGGTGGGCCCACTCTGGGCAGATAGTCGAGGGTGACGTACTTGGTGTTGCTATGTGTGCTGCAGTATGGCAAGGGGATCAGGGACATGATCTGAAGTCAATGTGGGTGTGCAGTGTGGCCTGCTTATTTGTGCATGTGTGCCATTGTGCCCATCTCCCCCCGTCCCCCCAGGCCATGGTCGCTACTCACCCTGTTGCTGTTGTGTCCGGTCCTGTAGAGCAGTGTCCGGGCCCCCAACTCCTGCCACCGTATCCACACTGATGACTGTCGACACCATCTCCTCCATCTCATCCAGCTCCTCCTGCGGCGCAGGACTACCACCTCCAGTCTGCATTGCTGCTTTGAGGTTGTTGGCGAGTTCGCTCTTCGTTTTGCGCTTGATATCAGTCCATCGCCTCTTGACCTCGTCCATTGACCTCCTCTGCACTCCGACAGCATTCACCTTGTCCAAGATGGACTGCCATATTCCATTTCTTGTGCCCAATGACACGGTGGAGGTGATGAACAGTTGTTGATGGTGTCCTGTCACCTCCGTGACCAGGATCTGATTCTCCTGCGGACTGAACCGCGGCTTCCTCTTCTTCTTGTCCTTCCCTGTCCCCGAGGGCCCTGGCTGGGGCTCCGGGGGGCTTATGGGGTTCCGATCGTCCCCTGTGCCTGCTCCGCCTGACTCCATCATGCTTCTCTGTTGGTGTTTTTTTGTTTGTTGTTTTTTTTTCTGTTTTTGTAGTGATTTTTCACACATGATGTGTGTGTATTGCAGGCCTTGCGCGCCTTATCGCAAATTGTCTCTTCGCGATTGTGCCCATCGCGACTTTTTTCGCGTTAGGGTTTGGATTTTTATCGCCGTCGCGCTAGTTGTTTTGCGGACATTTGCCGCGTTCGCGTGCGGATATCGAACGGTATCGCCGTGTTGTGAATGCCACGTTAACACAGCGTTATTTTCCCGCAATGGACTGCGATGTGAGAAGTTGCGGTAAGCTATTTTGGCAATGTTTATCGCACCTTCTTGTGAATATACCCCTAAATGTTGAAAAATGGTGATAATGAAATCTGGAAAGTGTACGTGGTTGATTAATAGACACTCTTAACAACAACAGAATTCTGATAAACTGAGAGCCAGTAAGCACATATGTTCAAGCTGCCATGCTATTGTCCTTTGACTTGTATTTGTTTGCATTTTGTTTGTTCACACTCAGCCAGTTGCCTTAAGTGACTCTATGGAACTTCTTGTCATGCATATTTGGAAATCGGTGTTTTCATAGGCTTGTGTGTGAAATATTAGGCTTGGTGAAACATCTTGAAATGCTAAAATGTGTGACACATAAATGGGTGCTTTTTCAACAGCAGCGAATAGGGTATATCACCAAGTAAAATATAACTATTCTGTAGAATTGATAGGTGTGTGATGCTGAAACTTTTAAAATGGTGGGAGGAAGATCTATGTTCTGTTCCCCTTTTGGGAGAACCAGCAAGGAGGCAAATGAGACCTATTTGTTACAATGCTTCTTCATTGTAGTACAGATGTAGCGCCTGATGATGTCCCGGAACAAAATAAATGTTCTGATGTCCCTTCTCGTTTGTATATTCAACGGTCTCTTTCTCACTCCTAGGGGGATATTTACAACAAAATGCCAGAGCACTGTGTTACGCCAAATTTGGCAAAGCCATGCTCCGACATTTTCAAAATGCAGGGATGCGCCGTATTTACAAAACTCGATGCAAAACCTTTTGGGGGATTTGCAAACCAGCGCAAATTGGTCTTTGCGTTGGTTTGTAAGGAAAAGTAACGCAAAATAGTCTGAAGCGCTGCTTTAGGATACTTAGCATCAAGTGGGCGTTTCCATGCAACCACCCATGCTTTTGATGCAAATATGGGCAGGCACGCCGCGGGTGGGTCAAAAAAGTGACGCAGCTGTGGCGGAATGGGCTTGTGAATAAGCCCCTTAGTGCCTATGGGGGGAGGGTCAGCCTGCAGCATTTCCTGTTCTTTCGTTTTCTGTCCCTAGAGATGTAATGAATGGGAAGAGGACTGGGGGATGTAGAGGTGAGGGATTACAAGTTGTTTGGTGGAATTTTGGCCACATAGCACCTGCTGAAAATAGGTGAAATAAATGGCCATAAACGTGGTTGAAATTATGGGTTTACTTCGGAATGGTAGCACTGGTTGCATCATTCTTATTCCACTTCCATTTGGGCGTATGGGGTACCAACTCGCAATCTCGTGCTAACACCGGGACTCAAAATTAGGGGTGGGCAGAATTTGCGTAGTCGCGCTACGCAAAGCTCCGCGAAACGGTAAAAAATATCCGCGAGCACGCAAAAGTTCCGCAACCACGCGGAATTGCTTGTTCCGCCCGTTCGCAATGCTTTTTTCCTGTTCGCGAACGCTGTTTGCGTGCTCGGGGAGAAATATCTCGCGAACACGCATTTTGAAAGCGCGAACAAGCAAAAAATTCCGCGAAGCCGCGGATCGCGGAATTTTTGGTAATTCCGCGTTCTCCGCGGAACGCGAAATTACCCAAATTCCGCAAATTCCGCGAGCGGAACGGAATTTGCCGCCCAGGCCTGCTCGAAATTAATGATGCCCACAGAAGGGAACCATAGCTTGCAGTATTGTCGCAGGTCACTCTTAATGTGAGCCTACGTTTTAAAAAAAAAAATACTTATTATGCATATATATTCCGCGTGTGCACTCCTGCCTTCTAAATCAAGGATTTCTATATTTCAAGTGAGATTCGGTCCTTCAGGTGGTCAGTGCCTTAGCTGCCACAAGCGCTTTAGTAGAAAAGCATATATTTCAAGAACGAAAATCATAATTTATATTCATTATCATTCATAGTATTATTCTTTCTATGTAGGCCTGAATATTTTATATCTTAAGCAGCTATAAGTAGTTTTCCAGTGGCTGACTCCCTTACAGGGGTTAAGCTTTTGCTCGGTGATAAAATCATTCTCTACAAACCTGCAGCCTTGCAAGAGGGACCGCGAGAGGTTAACGCTAAAATCCTGCCTCCGAGTGTGCCGTGTGGCAGCCGACAGACTGATTTCAGGTAGTGACATGGTAACCTCCTATTATATTCTATTATTAAAATGTCGACTGAATCATTTTAACTCCATCAATCATAGAAATTGCAGGCTGCTCGAGGAGAGCAAAGGAACTGGAAATGGCTTCCGGTGGGAAGAAGAGCAGGGGACCATTGGATCTACTTTTTCATTCCCATTAGGGTCTTCCGTGCGCTACAATACCGGTGTTGTTGCATTAACAGTTTGTAAAAGGAGCATTTATTTTTGCACCAATTGCATAGAACTCAAAGTGCTTTGAGGCGCGGTGCAGCTCTAATCTAATTTTGTATCTAATTATGGATCAGTTTAACATTCAGATAGGACTGTACTAAGGAATGTCGAGGTTAGAATATCCTAATGCACTAATATCGTGCACAGAATATCAAGGAATGAAAATTTAAAAAGCAAGTGCGTGTGGAGGAAATATTGATTTAGAGCCATATTTATCGAGAGGTAACGCAGGGCAGCAAGTCAACTTGCTGCCCTGTATTACAGGAAAGGGGCAGGAATTTGCCGTATTTATCACAAAATGGCGAATTCCTTCCTTTTCCCAGCGCTGGCGCAGAATGGGCTGCCTAGCACCAATGCAGGCATCCTTGCACCATGGTGCAAGGATGCCTGTGTTGTATTCAGGCTTGATTTGGTGCAGGAAAGGATACCTTTCTGCACAAAAACAATCCCCTGAGGCATTTTCCTCTATCTATGCGTGCTGGAGAATGCAGCACACATGGAAAGAGGAAACAACGAGGAGAAATAAAGATATTTCTCCTCGGTGCGCCTCCCCTGGGAAGGAGTAGCTTTTTGGCTCATTCCCAGGTCTACCAGTAATGGTAAATCTGGGAATGCGTTACAGTCCATGGAAGTTGTGTGGGAACACCCACGCAACAGCCATGAAATGCCTGTCTGGGGCACAGTAACGCAACACAGTGATTTGCGCTGCGTTGCGTTACTCCTGATTTATGAAGCCACTCAGGACCAAACAAAGTGGCCTTGTGTGGCTTGATAAATAGCATTTTGGGGTTGTGTTGCACCTGCACCACACTGTGTGGTGCAAAAGTGATGCTACCCCTTGATAAATAGAGCCCTCTCTATTGTTATCTCTGTGTCTATGCACCTTGTAGATATATATCTTGTCAAGATACACGAATGAAGAGTTATATAGAGAAATTCTATGCTTACTTACCTTTCAAAATTTGTCCTCCAATGTTGTGTCCATGGCATTGGGTGCCACGGAGATTCCTACCTGAATATTCTCCAGGCACACCTTCAAACGCCATTTTGTCTCTGACCACAAAAGAATAATGTCAATGGTAGGGTGTAAAATACAGACTGCGGTTCTTCGCATTATGCTGGACCTAGCACTGCAATGAGCTTAGCAATTACATAAAATTGCAATGTTAGCGTGCTAAATCTCAAAGGGCCTTATTTAGATCTTGGCGGATGGAATACTCTGTCACAAACGTGACAGATATCCCGTCCACCATATTTCAATCTCCATAGGACATAATGGGTTCAGGATATGGCGGACGGGATAGCCGTCATGTTTGTGGCGGCGTATTCCCCTCCTCCAAGATCTAAATCAGGCCCAAAATACTTACATCAATTTGAATACAAAAATGAAGTGATCTTTTGCACTGAGCTAAAGTAGTGGCATAATTTTGTGGTGGCAATGGGTACATTTACTAAAGTTGCCAATGGTTCTGGTGCAGCTCAATGTTATGCTACGGTTGCACGCTTTTACATTGTATGTTAAAATGCCACTATGTTTTGCATAACGTTGCACCAAGTAAGCGCATGGCAAAACCTTAGCAAATACACCCCATTCTTATGATTTTACCTGCACGTCTAATGAATAGTACCTTCTAATTGGTTGTATTTTAAAAGCAAGCCTTCAGCTACTGTGGCCACGATTTACAATGGTTTTGCATCTGGTCTGCTTTACTTTTGTAACAGAAACTCTTTGCAAAACTTGTTTGGGGATTTGCCAACCAATGCAAATTGGTCTATGCGTTGGCTTATAAAGTAAAGTAAAGCAAAAAAGTCAGAAGCGCTGCTTTGTGTCACTTAACGTCAAGGGGGTCTTACATAGGTGTTTCCATGCAACCACCCATGCTTTTGGATGCAAGACCCTTTCTCCTAACATTAGTAGAGATGATTTTACATAAAAAAAATAATGCTACAGGAAAGAAAGCATTACAAGGAGAAATTTTTCATTTTCTCCTTTCTTTTCCGAATTTGAATGTGTGCTGCTCTGTACAGCACACTTACAAAGTAGGACAAGTTTTAAAACTTGTCTAGTCTAAGGGCCTTATTATGAGTTTGGCAGTGCAGGAGCGGAACCTCCCCGCTCCAGCACCTCCTAACCTGTGTAGGAACCACCTGCCATATCAGGAGTTTTCTCCTGTCTGGCGGGCAGATCTTTGGTGTTCAAATAGTCACTGCAATGGGAGCATCAAAAGCAGTACCCTTCAAAGCATGGACTGCTGCAGTCCATGCAGTGCAGGTATTGGTGTGCATGCACACAGGAGGGCACATGTTGTGCCCCCCTGTGTGCATCCACATGGTGTGAGGCACTGGGACCCCTGTAGGGCCTCCTTTGTTTCATCACTGCCACACTTTTCATGTTGGTTGCTCACCCATGAAAAGTGTGGCGGTGAGGAAACTTGTAATATGCTTGGTTGGGCTGCAGCGGCCCCGCCATGCATATTGTGGCCTCAAGACCGCTGTGCCACTGCCAGGGATCTCTGATCCCTGGCGATTGCGGTGGTCCCAGAGTGGCCCGACCTCCCTGGTCCTGATAGGGCGGTCGGAAGACAGCCACCGCCTAGCCCCTTAGTATTTTGTACAGGGAGGGTTCCCTTCCAGTTCAAAACCTATGCTAGACTCATGCACACACCCTTGCACTATGACGCAAAGGCGTGTGCGTGGCACTGGGCAACAAAATTGTGCGGCGGCGCTAGAGAGAGGGCAGGAGAGTGCCATATAGCTGTAGGTATGGCATTCTCCATTATCTCTCCCTGTCACGCAGCACAGCGCAGAACTTTTGGGTGCTGCACTGCATTGCATGACACCTTTGTAAATCTGGGCTTGTATCTCACCAGCCTAGACATACTAAACTTTAGCACAAGGGCTCCCACGACGAAAATGTCTGCTATGCGACACTAGCAGCTCAAGCAACAGTGTCAGTCAACTATTGCACGCAAAAGGATATTTGCACTGAAAGCTGAAGTGAGAACAGCACTGAAACAGCATTCCATTGTGTAGTGTCAGCCCCCTAAAAACCTATAAAAAACTGGGATAGATGGGGAAGGAACAGTGCAAATACTCCTATATTTCCTTACATAGCCAGATCAACTAAAGTAGTGCCACCTAACTTTACGTGGAATCCCATCACCAAATGAGCAAACAATGGGCAATCTGAATATTGCATGTTACATTTTATGCAGCTTACCCTTGAGTGACAGTCTGGGGCTTATTTACAAGCCCCTTGCGCCACTTTTGCGTAATGTTTCCCATGTTAAAAATGCCGCAAAAGTGGCGCATGGGGGTTGTAAATCTGCCCCTCTGTGTTTAGTATTTGTAGTGGAGAGTGTGCCTTGAGTACAAATCCCGAGCTAGGCTTCAATTTGCTTACCTCTGCCCCTTTTTCTCAAACACAGTGGCACTGGCCTGACAGTTTTAGCATGCACAAAGCTCATGACATCAGCAGCGCAATGCTCCTAATCAATATTGCACTGCACACTTTTATATTGTTTAAGCAACCTAGGGGGATATGTACAAGGAACTGGCGGAGAGAGGCGTTATTCTTTCTGGCTTAACGCCTCTTTCTGCCACTTCTGAAACGCAAGGCTGCACCATATTTCCAAGGATATGGTGTAGCCTTGCGTTTCCCCCTGCGATGGTGCTACAATTAGCAGTGTAGCGCCAACGCAGGCACCCTTGCACCATAGTGCAAGGGCTTCTGCATGCAGGGGAGGATTGTTTATATGTAGGAAGGCGTCCCTTCCTGCACATAAACAGTCCTGAACTGCCATTTTGTCACTTTCATGTGTGCTGTTTCGTGCAGCACACATGAAAGTCACAAAATTGCATTTTTTTTAGATTGTTTATGTACAGGAAGGGGGAAATGCAAAGGGGCGCCCTGGTTCAGTGACGCCTTAAGAACTGCGAAACAAACCCTCCGCCAATACGAGAGGGCTTGGCGGAAAGCCTATGACCCAGGGGCCCGATTAGAATATAATGCTATGTTTGCGAGCTACAAAAAGGCAATCCGCACTAGGAAAGCAGAATTTTATGAAGCAAAGATTGTGGCAGCTGATAATACACAAAAGGAGATTTTTCGGATCTTGAAAGAGCTGAGACAGGGCAAGGAATGGAAACCTACCTTCTGTTTGGAGGATTGTAACAGATTCCAGTCCTTTTTAACGAAAGTGGAAGATTTATTAACGGAAATTCATACCACTTCCATACACACTTGTTCTTTAGCTCCAGCACCTCCGTCCCTCATTTGTGTAAAACCCCTCACTCTCTTTCCCATGCTCACCCCTGACTCCCTATCCCTCCTAGTTGAGCGGGTAAAGTCAGGGTCCCCTGCAGACCCCTGCCCACCTAGAATCTTCAGGGCAGCCTTACCGGGGATAGAAAGCGAGGTGCTCTCGCTTCTCAACTCATCCTTGGAAGGAGGGTATGTCCCCTCTAACTTTAAGGAAGCTCGTGTTATCCCGCTCCAAAAAAAACCAGGGACCGACCTGGGAAATTTAAAAAATGTCAGGCCAATCTCCCAACTTCCGTTCCTGGCTAAAGTGTTGGAACAACACGTGTTAAAATCCCTGTCCCACCACATTGAAGAGAATCACCTTCTACAATCCAACCAGGCAGGCTTCAGGGCTCATCACAGCACGGAACTGGTGATGCTGTCTGTACTGGATGAATTAAGATTAAGGGCTGACAATAAAAAACCTTGTGCCCTGGTCCTGCTAGACCTCTCCGCGGCATTCGACACGGTCAATCATGACCAATTACTGTTGCGAATGTCGGAGATGGGCATCCAAGGCACTGCCCTGGTGTGGCTGACCTCCTTCCTGAAGGACGGTTCTCAGAGGATACAGATGACCGACCATGTATCTGTTCTAGGGTCTCTCTCCTGTGGGGTTCCACAGGGTTCGGCGCTGTCACCTCTCCTTTTTAACGCTTACCTTCAGCCCTTGGTAGCTGCACTAAATCAGATGGAGTGTCAGATTTATAATTATGCAGATGACACCCAACTCATCATCCAGATAGATAATGCTCCGACTGCCCACACAAGATTTCAAAGCATTCTGAAATTTGCAGTCAACTGGATGACGGCCAACGATCTTAAGATTAACCCTGATAAGACAGAGGTGCTGGTCATTACCTCAGACTCTAACCCTTGGAAGGACCTTTTTTGGCCCCAAGAGTTGGGCACACCCCCAGAGCCAGCCATGGTGGTTAAAAGTCTGGGTATTAAGATTGATGCCAAGCTCTCCATGATCCAGCAGGTATCGTCAGTAGTGGGAACTTGCTCGGGCATGCTGAGACAGCTGCGAAAACTGGCCCCACTTCTCACTTTCAACACGCTTAGAACGGCAGTATCAGCTTTGATATTGTCACGACTGGATTATGGCAACTCCCTATACATTGGTCTCCCGAGAAACTTGCTGGCCAGACTACAGGTCGTCATGAATGATGCCGCCAGATTAATTTTTAGAGTACCCAGGCGAACCCATGACACCCCTCTCCTGCGTCGGTTGCTCTGGCTCCCGGTTATGCAGAGAATACAATTTAAGGGCCTCTGCACCGCACACAAAGCTGTCTACGGCCAAGCCCCTAGGTACATTAAGGAGCGCTTAGTCAAATATACCCCAGCTAGGATGTTGCGGTCTTCGGAGGGCAACCTCTTGGTTTGCCCTCGCTTTAAACTGACCTCCAAAGGAGGAAGAGCCTTTTCAACATCTATTCCTCAAATCTGAAACAACTTGCTGGAGAATGTACGTGAGGAACACACTTTGCTTCCGTTCAGGAAGAAGCTAAAAACAGTGCTTTATGCTGATGGGGAGTAATTTAATGAAGTTCCGCACCTCACTTGCAAGGGCTGGGATTCCTCTCATAAGCGCTTAGAGACCTGTAGGTGATAACGCGCTCTACAAATCACAATTACAATTACAATTTCCTGTACATAAACAATCCATGGCATTTTGCTTTTTCCATGTGTGCCGCACAAGCCAGCACACATGGAAAAAGCAAAAATGAGGAGAAATAATGCATTTCTCCTCGTTTTGCCAACTTAAGACCAGGTTAATCTTGGCGCTGCCTCCTATGTATGCCACCCTTGTACACAGGGGGCAGCGTCAAAAACAATGGGTGTTCGGTGGAACGCCCACCGCAACACCCACTGCACACCCCTTTCACGCTAACCATAGCGTAAAAGGGGGCCTTATTTACAAGGCAGCGTTAAGCCACGCTGCATTGTAAATAAGGCGCAGCCCCTATCGTCACCACAACATCGATATAAGTGACGTTGTGGTGGCGATAGGGGCTTGTACATATGCCCCTTAGTGTTGATTATTTTCACACAATGCTGTTCTGCCTGATTTCCAGGACATCTCCACCATTATATCTTATTGTTTGTTGATTTCCAATCAATGATTTTGAACTTTTTATTCTCAATACAGATTGTTGAGAAAAAAAATAAACTGTCCATTCATCACTGATAAAGTTCATAGATTATTTTCCTCTTTTATTGATCAAAGCTAAATAGGAAGCAGTAAGGTAATTACCATAGCTGTAATTTCAACAAATTGCCAGAGAGAATAGCAGTGACAGCAAGCATCTTTTCACTCCCTGAAACCATCATGGGGTTATACTCTTGTCTAACCCTTAATCTATTCATTACTATTTGCTGCTTAGGATCCGGAAAAGAGTAGCAAATGGAAACAAAAAAAAGCAAAGGCATTTCTAAAAACTCTGCTTCCTGTCTGACCCTGTCTTTGCCTTCATGACCTCTATGACCCAGGGCAACAGGACCATTGCCAGTGGTATGGAAGGATAGGTCAGGGGAATTAGGTGTAACTCCTGGAGATTCCAAATCAATGTCAGTCATTGGGAGTCTCTGCTGTAGGTCTTGTCAATCGTTTTTTTGTTAAATAAACCTTATGGCAAGTTTGTGTTCAATTTTAGATCGAAGCGTAAGTCTAACCTTAAACCTCTGCCACAACTGTGTTTTCGTGCAATAAAAGCATGATTAGACACAGGAAGAGAGGTGTCACTGGTTGGCATAACACTGTCCCCTTTTAAAAATGGCCCAGTGTTCCTGCTCTCGGACTTTACAGGTCCAGGAACATGAGTTTTGATTTTACCGGACAGAATTTCCGACTGGTAAAATCACAAGCAGATTGAGTTCGAAGAGCAGCCCAGCGCTGACCCCCGGCTCCTGCATGACTCCCTTCTATCACATGGATGGATGACATAATACCTGCAAGCCCTGCCCCCTGACACCCAGCCCAAGCCCCACGTCATGTGCCTCACACACACTCTCCAACTCATTTCCCACCTTCAGGAGCAGGTGTTAAACCGGAATGGTTTTATAGTCCATTCTGGTGTGTCACTAAATAAATGTGTTACGTTTGTGCTCCATGACACAACCATAGCCGCCTCCCTCTTATAATCTGAGAAAATGACTTTGCTCACATTTTATTAGGAATCAATCCCAGACTCTGAATATGTAAGCTGCCTTAGCCTGACACTATGTGCAGGGTCATCCCTAACTAAAGCTTTTGCCTTCCTCACTCCTGTTTCTGAAACCGTTTTTGTTGGCTTTTTGGACTCTGCAATTTATCACTGATAACCAGAGCTAAAGTGCTTGTGCTCTCTCCTTTGAAAACTGAATTACACTCAAGTGTAACATTTTTGTACTTATAAGTCCCTAATAAAGTGGCAATGCATGTACCCAGGACCTGTAAATAAAATGCTACTGGTGGGCGTGCAGCACATATTGTGCCACCTACCTAAGTGGCCCTTTAAAACTTGTCACAGGCCTGCCATTGCAGCCTGTGCATGCAGCTTTAAACTGCCATTACAATCTGGCAAAAAGGCCAGGCCGAAAGCTTCACTTTCAATACATAAGTCACCCCTCGGATAAGCCCTAAACAAGGTGCATTGTATTTAAAAGTTGGCATTCTTTTGTCCTAACCCTTTGGTGCCTGTAGCCTGTATCCTAGTTCACATGACTAGGTGTAGTTGGGAGTTGACCTTTGTTTATTTCTCCAAGACAGTATCACAATAGAGTGTCTGGGTATTGGCAGAATGGGCCATCCTGAATTGATGCGGGGTGGAGCTATCACCTACCACACTTGCACTTCAAAGGCACTGGCCCAGCACACACACAAAGACCTTCACGCTAGCCTACTGTGCTCCCAGACAGACTGGGACTGGGGATACAACTCCAGAAGCTTCTCCCATTTCGAAAGGTATAAAAGGGGGACCCTCAAAACCACTCTTCAGTACACTCTTGTACCTGTAAGTACTACAGAAGAAGGACTGCCTTGCTGTCAGAGGACTACCCAGTTTCTGAGCTACAGAGATACAACAAGCTCCAGAGGTCTCCCTGCAACTGCCCAGTTGACCTGCTGCACTGGACCTGCAACTGGGCCTACCTGAGCTCTGCTGTCCTCTGCAGGAGTGAGTTCATGTTCTCCAGGAGGCACATTTCAGGTCTGGACCCTTGGTTGAGTTCCTCCTCAAAGTAAAGGAGAAATCCTGAACTTCTGGGAACTTAGCAACTGCAAACAAGCCCATTCACACCAAGATTTTGCCACCTGTGCTGACCGCCATCACAAAGCTCTGGTGAACCGACTCTTTGGGCTACAGCGACCCCCAGTGACGATTGGCAACAAAAGATCCACACTACAGGCTAAAGCATCGACAGCCTGCAATGACCACCAACATGAATCTCCCGCAACGACCTTCCACAATGCTCTACAGGATCTTCACGCTACAGCAACAACTGTCCACGATGCCTTCCCGGCCGGCTGTTCACGCTACAAAGATGATCATTCATGATGCTCTCCTTGCTCCTCATGGCCTCCTCCATCGCAAATGGAACTCTTCATGCAGAAATTTAGAAGGTAACTTTTTTAGCAGGAATAACCTTCTCCCTGTATACGGCCCACACTCGATCGTGGTCAGCCTGACCTCTTAACTTTCATCCGGTGTCACACGGCCAGATAACCCTTAGTGGTGCTTTGTGCTTTAAAGCGCTATACCTTCCTTAAATCTTTGAAATCACATGTCTCTGGTTCTACTGATTGTAGTTTGACATTTTGGTGTCAAATCATTTATGAAAACGTACTCTATTTTTTAAATTAGTGTGGGATTTTTCTTGTGTTATGTTTTCACTTTATTTCTATTTTGTGTGCTGCATAAATTCTTTACTCATTGCCTCTATGGTAAGCCTGACTGCTTTTGCGCCAAGCTACCAGAGGGTTAAGCAGAGGTAAATTTACTGACTTTTTGTGGTTTACCCTGACAAGGATTGTAGCTGTTGCTTGAGAATGCCTCACACCCCCGTCAACCAACAACCCAATTTCTCACAAGATGCATCTCAATTGTGTCAAAGTTGTCTTTCATCTTTGAAAGAGCACAGGGATTTTTACATGTTTCAGCACTGTGGACCCTTTGCGCCGTTTGGTACATTTGCCCCAGAGCTTTCCAAATCGCTGGCAAATACATAGGATGTCAGAGTTCATTCAACTAGACCTCTGAAAGGACTATCCTAATGGGTTATTGGAAGCAGCTCAAGAGAATTGTCTCTATCCTCTTCCACTTAGACATAGGGCCTTATTACAAGTTTAGCTGTCTGTGAACCACCATACTGGCGGTGGCAGTCTGACAGTAGAGAGCTCGGCGGTCCGACAGCTGTATTACGCGGTGGGTGAATTGCCTTTGCAAAGACTGTGGCTAAACCGCCGAGACTGTGAGCAGACCGCTGACCGGGCTTGCGGTCGGGGAAAGGCAGCTGCCATACGGCGGTACAGGCGAGCTGCATTGCCCTCCATATTACGAGCTGCCTTTTCCACAAGCTGACTGCGGCGGTCGACTGCCTGCTTCAAGGCGGCAGGGAGGATGGATTTGGGGTGAGTACTCTCACCTTTCTTGTTCTTCCAGCCAGAGTCTGACGCAAATCCCTTTCTTTGCGTCCCCCTTCACAGCAGGATCTTAACCCCGAGGATTGTGACCCTGTTTGCGATGATCTACCGGTGAGTCCTTTTTGTACCATATAGCTATTGCCAGGACTGGCCACATATGGGCCGGACCCCGGCAATGGGTAGTTGGTATATTTCCACATGTATCTTCATATGTGTGCATCCGACACATACGTAGTCAAAATGCACACACAGGCATTAATATATTTGTAAAACGTGCTCACCACCACCGTTAGATCTCCACATCCACACCGCCGGCACCATGGTCAACTTGTAATACATTGGTCTATTGACTGCCAGCACTGTGGGCTACTGGCAGGCGCGGCGGACGCGGTTCTCGGCGGTCGAACTGCCAAACTCTTTATCGAGGCCTATAGTATTCAGATAGATGGTGAAAATGGTACTCCTGTTTCTAAAGTATGACTTTTAACTTTTGCCTTCTCTTTTATGTACCCCATCACTATTTTTGTGAGGCAGATTCACATTTTGCACACCTATGTCTTGCTTTGATAAACAATAGCTGTAGTTATGTGAATTTACCCCTGAAGCCAAGTTACTGAGAAGTAAAATTACGTCATCTTTTTATCATTTTATGTGTGAGTACCTACTCAAAAGGTCATTTTGTCCGGGTGAACATTTGCAAATGTTGCTGAACTCACACACATTATTCAAGTTTCTTGAAATTCACAAATATATGCCAGCTGTTTCCACTCAAAATATGCTCCTAAACCGGGTATTGTCAAAGGCAGAACCAACCTCATTTCAAGGTGGGGACTTTAGAGAAAGGGTTTCTGCACAAGGAAAATGTTTCATCTGTGCAAAAAACTCAATATCATTATTTTGTAAATGGATTTTAGCCTAGCATTTAGGCACCTACAAATCAATCCTCTGTATATTTACACATGCGTTATTGGTAACATATGAGTGACATATCATTCTCAAAGAATTTAACGACTCCTTCAGGGAATCTGTGACTGTAGGAAGCTAAGAACATTCTTTGTGAATGACTTAGTAGTCGAAAATCTACTCTAAGCAATGAAAGAAGTCTATAATAGTGTAATTCCAACTACTTTTTGTTATAGACCTCATTGCATGTTGCCTGCATAGCACCCAGTCATACAAAGTGGGTCCTGAAACGGCTGCTTCAGACATCTTCATTCAGCAGCTGGTGGCAGGGAGTCACATTCCCTAGAGGTGTTTCATTGTCCTCCACCCCCATCTCTTCTGCTTTACAGTCACTGAGTGTTTCGTCACTAAGAGTGGACAAATACGATATTTAGTAACAAACAATTATAACTTGATTCATGAACGATAGATTAAATCAATAACCAAATGCACATGTAAACGGAATGCACACGTACAGTCATGCTGTAATACATTTCCATTATAACCTAATGGGATTATGACTGACGTTCAATTTCCAAATGCAGTGCTTCACTCAATTTAGAAACTGTGGTTCAACCTGACTTTATTGCTTCTCAATCCACCCTTATTGAAATCTCAAGCACCCGCTTAACAAGCGAAACGCCTTTTCATTCTTGCAGCTTGCTGTTTACACAAATTGAATATGTAATTCCCTCATGTTGTTGCATTTCTTTACCTGTTTCACTGATCAGTGTTGTCACTTTCCTCATGGGTCATCATTTCACATTATGCCACAGAGCTCGAGCCAGTCTTATCACTATCACACTAGAGTATTGTGGCCAAGCTGTATCACATACAATGCTGTTTTAGCCTATCAAGAAACTGTTTTATCTTTTTAAATATAAATGCAATAAATATCATGTACTAAAATTCAAGAGCTACCAGTCTTGACAGGGAAATTTATGAGCTCCCTCTATTTCCTTCTTCAAGAAATGGCTAAAATTACCGTCTTCACAATCTTGAACATGGCAGATCTATTATTTCACAAGCACTAGAACAAATTATTTTATATATAATGCCTTTAACTCTTTTGTCTTTCTCTTTCATTTCGAATAAGTATACCCTACCTGGGGAATGGATTGCGGGTTCCATCGCATTCAGTGGTTACTGGACTTCAATTATTTCAACTGTGTGAGGAAGTGAAGTATTACTTGGTGGTTGATGGTAGTCCATCTCAAGTAATAAGGTCACTATCCTGTTAGGTACAGTTAAATGTTTCAGTAATTTAAACCTGAGCTCAACTCCTGCTTGCTATGGCAGAGAGCTGACAGACTTAATTTAAGAAAATATGTCAAGCATTTAGTAGTGCCAAGACAGACAAACAGCCAAAAACACAATATAATTCTCAATTTGGATTTGTAGAGTGCGGCTAATCACCCATGAGGGTATCCAGGAGCTGGGATCAGTCAAAGAATAGAAAGAAAAACAAGGAGAATACAATGAAAACGAGTGAAAGCCAATGAGAATGCGCTCAAAATACAGGAAAAAACACAAAGAGAAAGCAGTGAAAATGAGGAGAAGCCACTCTGAAAAATGGGGCAAAAAGCAAGAAAAAAGCAGTGAAAACCATGAAAAAGCAAAGAGAAGGTACTCAAAAAATGGGGAAAAAGCAAGGAGAAAGAAGTAAAAATTAAGGAAAAGCGAGGCGAATGCAGTGAAAATGAAGGAAAATGGAAGAACTAAGGGGCTGATTACGATGGCGGACGGACTTCAGTCTGTCCGCCATCATTTCAGGGAGTGGGACCGCCTGTCTACAAGGCAGCGGTCTCACAGGTTGTATTACGATGCTGCCGCCACCATGGCGGCCGCAAGTGCCATACTTTACATTGCTAATGGGGAAACATTGGCTCCTGTGGAATAATAATACAGTATTTCTAATGCAATTCTGCACAATGGCAATATACAGGGTTAGTAGGATGTCAAAAAGAAAGCTGGCCACTGACACTGAGGGTATAGTCAATGTGAAAATTTATTTTCGTTTATATAATAAATAAATGAAATAAACAATATATACATAGGGCTTGAGAATCACAATATGATTATACAACAAACAATGATTACAAATAGTGAACGGTGTCCCAGTGAAAAAAACATTGGAACCTAAACTAATAGTGACATAATACGTGACATATGTACAAGGTTTCACTTGAAAACATTTTGGCGACCATTAAATAAATCAAAATCAGTTGGACAACACTTTATACACTCATAAGTGTTTGATAATAGTTCGCCTTTGTTAATTGTCGACGACGTTTCGACCCTATCTGAGGTACAGGGTCTCTTCAGGACCTAAAGGATGTAGGGACACCTGAGGGGAGGCCTGCACTGCCTAATGTGAAAAGCAGTGTCACCGTGAAATAAATGAAGAAAAAACTCACAGGGACCCGGCCGGGCACCCTTGTGAGGGTAGTGTTAGGCAGAAAGGATGGCAGGGCCTGGATATCTCAGCGTTACTCGGGGCACTTGATATTCTCAAGGTACAAGAACCATGTGGGTTTCTCTGGCTGATCAGCAGAATAGCCGATCTAAGCTGCAGGCGATTGCTTCGTATATGGGCAATGAACGCCAAGGAAATTACAGGTGGAGCTCTTGGATAAGCCTAGGTTATCGCACCAAACAGGGAGACGGACGCTCCACTGTTCCAGCAGCACTCGGGGGAAATACACCGGCTAATTCAGCTTATCCAAGAGCTCCACCTGTTATTTCCTTGGCGTTCATTGCCCATATACGAAGCAATCGCCTGCAGCTTAGATCGGCTATTCTGCTGATCAGCCAGAGAAACCCACATGGTTCTTGTACCTTGAGAATATCAAGTGCCCCGAGTAACGCTGAGATATCCAGGCCCTGCCATCCTTTCTGCCTAACACTACCCTCACAAGGGTGCCAGCCCGGGTCCCTGTGAGTTTTTTCTTCATTTATTTCACGGTGACACTGCTTTTCACATTAGGCAGTGCAGGCCTCCCCTCAGGTGTCCCTACATCCTTTAGGTCCTGAAGAGACCCTGTACCTCAGATAGGGTCGAAACGTCGTCGACAATTAACAAAGGCGAACTATTATCAAACACTTATGAGTGTATAAAGTGTTGTCCAACTGATTTTGATTTATTTAATGGTCGCCAAAATGTTTTCAAGTGAAACCTTGTACATATGTCACGTATTATGTCACTATTAGTTTAGGTTCCAATGTTTTTTCACTGGGACACCGTTCACTATTTGTAATCATTGTTTGTTGTATAATCATATTGTGATTCTCAAGCCCTATGTATATATTGTTTATTTCATTTATTTATTATATAAACGAAAAGAAATTTTCACATTGACTATACCCTCAGTGTCAGTGGCCAGCTTTCTTTTGACATCCTACTAACCCTGTATATTGCCATTGTGCAGAATTGCATTAGAAATACTGTATTATTATTCCACAGGAGCCAATGTTTCCCCATTAACTTACTTACCCAGGCTCCCCGTGAGTAGGGTTCCCTTGTTTTTTGTTCTCAATACTTTACATTGCGGCGAGGGCTGCTGGCTGCTGCACCCACCGCAATGTCAAAAATGCACTTTTTACATTTCCCTGCACTACGTGGCAGGCACCATGCGGTGCCTGCACATGGTGCAGGGAAATGTAGAGGGTGCCACTCAAATCCAAAACTGAAGTGCCTGGGTTAAAGGGGGGCCCCGCTACGGGCCCCCAAAGTTAATCCCCGCCAGCCTTTCCATGGCAGGTGAACCGCCATGGAAATGCTGGCGAGGATGGAGCATCATAATCCCATCGGCGGTGCCTGGTAGGCACCGCCACCATATATGGGAAGGGAATATGCGGCCCTCTGCAGCACCGACGGGTTCAAGGAGCCCGTCGGATACATGGCGGTCGGAGTTTACAACCGCCACGGACCCACCCGCCATTAAAATATGGCGGCCTGGAAATGGCCTCACGATGGCGGTGAACCAGCCACCGACAGCTTGTCAGTGGCAGGTTCACCGCCATCGTAATCAGCCCCTAAGTTAAAATCAAGGAGAAGGCAGGAGCAAGAGCAATGCAGCAGAAAAGGGAGGGCTGAGCCTAATAAAAATCCCAATATAATTAATAAAAATAGAGAGTAATTTATTTAACTAAGTTGCACCAATACAATAAAAATCTAATAAGAGAAACCTGAAATATGATTTTTTTTAATTGTTTAGGTAAGATTTGCCCTAAAAAGCGCAAAGGTCCAATGGAAGTCAATGGTCACAGTAGACCAGGACATAGGTGTGATTTCAGGCTGACCGAGATGCAGCGCATGGTTGGATACAGCAACCAGGTTTGACCTGGTCAGAGGTTTTACCTTGGGTCTTTTTTTTGGAGGTCAAAATCCTTCAGTGGGCGAGAGCTTCTGGTTGCATCTGAAGAGGGCTATACAATGTCAGACAGGCATTGGATGAGTCCCCAATAATGCCTTTAGTTTGGGCAGAAAAGCCTTGAGCAACAGAAATTCAAATTTCATGCCAGTAAAATGTCCTCTTGCCAGTAGGATACTTTTGTTGCCTTTGCCCGGTCAAGATTTCTACCTTTGGACTTAGGGCCAGACTTTCACACAATGCAACACAGCAAGGGAAGTTGCAGCACTGCTTTACTTCAAAGAGAGAGAGCAGAATTGTGCTACATCTACAATGATATGGCACAGGTCTGCTATCACATAGCACTGGTGCTCTTCTGGCTGCCTAGTGCAAATGCAGGCATCTTTGTTTGATGAAGGATACCTTCTCAGTGAGATACTGCTGATTTGGGTTTACTCCTGCGGAGCAGCTCGGAGCAAAGAAAGCTTGTTTCTTCAGACCCAAGGCAACAAACATCGGGCAGATTGGTTTGGCAGGTTTGTCCTGGTTCTCCAGAGGTCTTTTAATCCAAAATGTTTCAAAGTCCCAGGTCTTTCAGGGATGTTAGTATAACTCGGAGTACAGTTTGACATAGTTAAGGGTACCACGGCCTCTGGAACAATACTTGTGGATCAAGGCGCACTACCGCTGAAGTCATCAGCAGGCATCAGGTCAGGTTCAGCTGGCACTGGTGAAATCAGTTCTTCAGGGAAAAGACCTCTTGCAGCTCATTATGGCCCTGTAGCTTACATAGCAGGTCAGCTAACTGACATTTGGAGTCCACTTCATTGTCCTTGGTGCAAATAATAGCAGGCTCAGCCCTTCAGGTCCCCTCACAAGTCTCAAACAGCAGGTACAGTCTTCTTCTATCCTTCCACAGGTCCAGAGTGTTCTAAGGAGTGTGCTAGTGGAGACACATTTATGCCTGACACTAAGTTGTGTGTTGGGGTGACGCTGGCCTTTTCCTAACCATTAAGGTAAATGGTCCTAGGGGTAACTGTACCCACTATTGCAGTAGCTCCTGTGTACTCTACTTCAAACAATACTACAGTGCCTCTCTCTGTCTAACTCCAAGATGGAGAAATCCTGAGCCCACCCAGGGGTGTGTCCAGTGTAATAAGCAGTCACCTCCACCTTGGCCACTCCAAACCAGCTCTCGAGGCAGCTCTCCCACCACTTGGTATGGTGCCTGCCTGACTGGGAAGACAGAAGAGAAGGCCTGTGCAGATGTGAACTACATTTGTGTGTGATAAAATATCTCTGGGTGTGGTGGCACGTGCTATGTGTCCAAATACTGCCCTCACTCACACAGTTGTGTGACATGCTTCATCATAGGGCTGCTTCAAAACACCCCTGCACAACCCAACGCCTGGGGTGGAGCAATAGGGTAGGGGAAGACAAGACACAACACATAAAAGAAAAATATAAATTGACTGCGATCACCGGAAGTGGAAGTGCAGTGTGAATAAAACTAGCTTGGAGGTGTCGCTATGCGTAAAATTTATTCCTGGACCCTCCGGCCAGGATTAAAAATGTGAAGGATGGTGGTGACTGGAAGAGATTATGAACTCCTTACACCCCTCCTTACTGCCAATTTGTCGACATGTTTCAGCCGTTACTATGTGCCCATAGTGCAGGGTCACGCCGGCCTTCGTCAGGACCTTACCGGTCCCAGGATCTAGGTCACCTTGTTCCCTGCTTATATATGCGGCTATCATAAACGAAAAAAGACGAGCACACCATCCCGATGTATCAGGACAAAAGCCATAATGGTCAAAATCAACCCCGATACTCATAGGTGTAAGTACAATACCAATCCCTGGTACGGTATTGCCAAACGCCCCCATCTCCTTACTACATCAAGGTGGATGCTCCTCCTGATGACCGCTTGTCCGCTCTCACCGTGTAGGATAACGGGGGAGCAGGGAAAGCTGTCTAAAATACCTCAATCGGCTCCCTACGTCCCGTAGCGGTTTCCAGTCACGTGGAGGCAGTGTTGACGTGCGTATTCTCCACGTCGATGATGAGGGCCCCCGGGCGTCATGTTGTTGAGGCAACAGAGCCCCTCGCTAGCTTCAATGTGTAAGCTATTCCTTTCTACCCGATGCAACAAACTTTATTGAAAACAAGGGCGTACATGATCCCCTCTAATTACACTTGTTAGATACAGACACTGATGCTGTAATTAAATCCAATTACCTCCTGACAAAAATAATGCCGTGAATAGTGTTATGGGGACAGGAAAGGGGGCGGGGTTAACTTGTGCGATGGAAGAGATATACTCTTAATGATAAGGTTACCATGGGTAGTGAGACAGTCTATCATAGAATCTCATAATGAGGTCTAGAGTGTAAGCAGTGGTAGGGGCGTGGGCTGACCCTTACATGTGTATAAACGGCCCTCCAAATACATGTATATGGGGTGCTTTCAAAGAAAAAAGGAATAGAAACTCGTGATGTACAGGGATTCTTTATGTACCTATATGTAAGGTGATAGTCTATCTATTCAGGGTTTGCCACGGAATGTCATCATTCAAGCCAACCAAATGGCTTTTCAACCGATAGACCCATTTCTGTTCCCTCAACAGGAGGGCTCTCATTTTTTCTTCTGTGGTTGAGCTCAGTCTAGGTTTTTCTATTACTGTCCACGCTAAGTCTTCAACACTGTGGTGTTTCTCTAGGCAGTGAGCTGTGAGTTTGGTGTTAGACTTAAGACACCTAATTGTGCTCCGATGTTCCATAATACGTGTCTTCACTTTTCTGCTGGTCATTCCCATTGGGCTTAGCATGGACAGTAATAGAAAAAACGTTAGAGACTATGCGCTACTGTGCAGAAAATTCAATAGCGTACAAGGCATGAATTAGCCAGAAGAACGAAAGTGCCAAAGTTAGGGAAACATTCTCTTACTTTGTAATTTGTATTGAAAAGCCCCATGAATTCCGGGAGGGGGCCCGACCTTTAGTCACACACTGGTGTGGTTGAGGGAAAAGAAAAGCAAACAAAACATAACTGATGCGGAAGTCCTTGAGCCATGAGAAGGTCTCCGCTGTCAACTTGTAATAGGGAAAAAAAACCCCGGCATCCCCACTTACTTCATCAAGATCTGCGACCCGTTTTCAAACATGTTGCGGCCTGCATCGGAATTCCGTCGATGTGGGCCGTAGGCTGTATGGCGTTTAAAAACCCATTCATGTTTGCCAGGTGTAAACGGTCAGTTGCTGGTGTGAATAGCGTTTGTGGGAAGAATGAACACAGACAACAGACCCGCGGCTGCATGCACGTGTAAGGAACAATACTAAACTAATAGTGAAATTGGTTTTATGTTGTTAATCATTAATGTTGCAGAAGCAGCTTGACTCAGAAAGTATGTTGTGCGGTTGTGGCCGGTATTAGAGCTGCCTTGGGAGAGAATGGAAATGGAAGAAAGAGTACGCTTTTGTAGTTTTTTAGATTAATAGCGTAATCGTGTGGCTCTTTGTGATCCGAGCTTGTGCATAGTTGGGTAGGCTACAGTGTAGCGCCGAATAATGGCGAAATTGTCGCATATAACACAAAGAGATCCATGTTATTAAACGGTCCATGCCTCTCTGGAAAAAGAGTAGAGTCCGTGAATTTAAGGCAAAATCACGTGCTCGTGAACGATTGGGTCGGTTACAGAGAAGCACCGTTTGGTGCACGTGCTGTGTTATAACGGCACGGTTTAGAGCACAATATGATCCATATTTATAAACGGTCCATACCTCTCTGGGAGAAGAGGAGGGACCGTACATGTTTAAGCCGAAACACGCAGCACGTTGTGATATGGCCTGGTACTGCCTAAGTCCCCCTTTTACTTTAGACCTGAGACCGCCCTTGGATGTGGACTCCCTCCCTCCTCCAAGGCAAGCACATCAAACCACACTCTTTTGGATTTGGGGTAGTAAACCCCAGCCGTATTTTATTACAAAATAAAAAACCATTAAACTTATTATTTACATTATGTACAATTACGCAGAAAGTCCAGTTACATTTGATAGGTACAAGATGTTACTTGGCTAACCTTAACATGTTTCTAATACATAGCCATTCCTACCGTAATCTAAAACATGATATACTTTACTTTCTGCGTATCCCTGCTAGAGCCTACGGCAAGGTCAGTGACTGGCAGCCCCAGATCCCGGTAACTACAAAAACTCCACTGGAGTAAGATTGCGTAGGGGGTCCAGCTTATCGGACGGATATCTCCCCCGGGCCCCCCCTAAGCCCTGAGCCTTAACTCCATAACGGGGTGCTGCAATTCTGCATCCTTGCACCCTGGTGCACATGCGCGTGCGGGGGTGGCCAACCAGCCTACTGAAAGAGTGACTCCCTGGCCCCCGCACCCTTTCAGCCTACCGACCGGCTGTAACTGCCCCTGGAGTTCCATGGTGCTGGCCGCTAAGGACCGCAAACTATGCTTACCAATCATGGCCTTACCGCCTGACCAGGGAAACACATATTAAAAATACGACAATATTACCTGCAAACAAAACATCATATACTGACACTTTTATTACACATTACCCACGCATAGACACACGACTTTACATTAAACATTACCTGCAAATGAAAAACATATACTGACACTTTCATTACACAATACCAAGCATCAACAACACAAATTTACAGTAACCATTTCTACTGAGATACCTGCAACGAAAATTTAAGAAAACAAAGCCAAACATGTATGACAGCAACACTTATATGAACTGCCTGCCTTAGGGGATGGTGGGTGGGGAAAAGCTCGTTACGGCCCGCTGGAGATGCTGGCGGCTGGGGGGCGAGAAAACAGGAGACTGTTCTCGTTCCCCCAGCCCCTTTTAAGGGGGTGTACTGGGCAGACCAGTTTAACCCGGCCTGCCCCTACGATTCAGCTTCGCGCTGAACCGGAAGCACTCAAGTGCTACCGGTTCGCGCCCCTACCGGCCACTGCTATTGGCCGCCCAGGGGAGGTGGGGCGCCGCGTCACTGGTGCGCGCGGCAACCCCCCCACCTCCTCTGAGCCGGGGGACCGACGCGACTGCCATAATGGCGGCGCGCTCAAGTCCGAGCTCCGCCTACCCCATATGGCCTGGTACTGCCTAAGTCCCCCTTTTACTTTAGACCTGAGACCGCCCTTGGATGTGGACTCCCTCCCTCCTCCAAGGCAAGCACTTCAACCACACTCTTTTGGATTTGGGGTAGTAAACCCCGGCCGTATTTTATTACAAAATAAAAAACCATTAAACTTATTATTTACATTATGTACAATTACGCAGAAAGTCCAGTTACATTTGATAGGTACAAGATGTTACTTGGCTAACCTTAACATGTTTCTAATACATAGCCATTCCTACCGTAATCTAAAACATGATATACTTTACTTTCTGCGTATCCCTGCTAGAGCCTACGGCAAAGTCAGTGACTGGCAGCCCCAGATCCCGGTAACTACAAAAACTCCACTGGAGTAAGATTGCGTAGGGGGTCCAGCTTATCGGACGGATATCTCCCCCGGGCCCCCCCTACGCCCTGAGCCTTAACTCCATAACGGGGTGCTGCAATTCTGCATCCTTGCACCCTGGTGCGCATGCGCGTGCGGGGGTGGCCGACCAGCCTACTGGAAAGAGTGACTCCCTGGCCCCCGCACCCTTTCAGCCTACCGACCGGCTGTAACTGCCCCTGGAGTTCCATGGTGCTGGCCGCTAAGGACCGAAAACTATGCTTACCAATCATGACCTTACCGCCACAGGCCAGAATAGTTGCCCGACTATCTGGCCTCCCCCTCTGCTACCCAGTAGGTCATGTCCTGCACCTTGCACCCTCTAACCATGCTAGAATGTCCTCCATGAAGGCCTGATTCCCTTTAGTTGAGAGGTGAACCCCATCCTGCAAAAAGAACTGCTCGCCCCGGATGTATCCATGTCCTATCGACTTCAGTTCGGGGGTCCTGAACAACTTCTCAAACTTAGTGTTGATCCGCTTTACCGCGTGATTCAATGCTCATACTGACTCACCCCCTCTCCACTGAAACCTTGGAATCATGTGAGACCAGACTATCATGGCATCGGGGCACCTCTTTGCCAACCATCCCACCTCAGTGAGTAGGTCCTCAATGACTACCCTCCGCCCCAGGTGTACCAAATCATTACCACCTAAATGCAAGATCCAGATTGCCGGTGGCCCCTTACTTCCTTTTAAAGCGCGGTTCACCAGCTCCCTGAATTGCCTAATGCGCAGTCCACCCTGACCATAAAACACTATTTTCGTTCCCAACTGACGCGCCCTGGCCTCATGGGCCCCTTCAAAGAAAGCTTTTAGTCGACAAACATATGAATGACCTACGATCCAGATCTCCTGGTCTTCTTGGGCCCAAAAGTGAACTTGGGCCATCACCTGTGCTGTACGTTCGTGAACCGTTGACCGTCGTCCCCCTGAGTGACATGGTGACGTCTTTCCTCCTAGCTGCTGGACCGCTGCAAGCTTCTCCCCTGAGTCACAGGATGAAGAAACTGCAAATAAATCGGGAAAAAGAACCAAGCATCAGTGCACCGCCCTACCAATGGCTAAAGCATATGCAGTCGCACATAGCGTTTGTAACAGTTGGAGGACCACCTACCGATCCTTTTTACCTGTTCCTCCTTAAAGCCCCTGGCCACTGCTTCCGTTTCAGCCCCAATCCTAAAGGAGTGAGTCCCAAAGTTAGCTGAATCCAGGCCAGCATTCCGCATGGCCAAACCCATGACCCTCTTAAACTGGAAAACAGTGAGAGGTGAACCATCCACATGGACTAGAAGCGGCCCCCCTGTGGCCCACGTTCGCTGTGCCATGAAGGCCTCCAGTCTGGCAATGGAGCAGCATGTACTACCTACAGCCCTGTGTAGCACTATGCCCTCGCCCCTTCCTTCTTGATCAGTCTTGGACATAGGTAGGGAAATCAGTACAGAGTCCCTGTTTATCTGGACATGTCCCACTTGCAATCCCCCCTGCAAGTCCCTTTTGTTCTTTGTCACCAGCTCCCCTACCCTGAAAGCACCATAAAATGCCAGGCAGAAAGCTGCTTGAAACAGAGTAGCCTCCCTATCAGAATTACAAACTCGCTGCAAAGCTTCCATTAGTTTAGCTAGTGTTTGTAACCCTATGGGTCTTCTCTCATCGAGCTGCACCCCTTGTAAGTGTTGCCACCCCTTCAAAGCCTTTCACACTACAAAAATGCCTGTTGGATCCCCCTTTCCCTTAGCAAAAAAGGAGATGGCTGTAATGTGACGCCTAGCCACCGCCACTGAGCGCCCCTTGTCCCTCATGAACCTCAGATAAGCAACTACCGACCCTGGGTTGTGCCATTTGTGCTCCCAACTGTCCCCCAAAAACTGACAATATGACCAGAACGCCCCTTCGTAAGCTCTCCTGGTCCTGGGTGCTAGGCTGGCTGCCACGAGGTCCGATAATTGGGGCACCAAGCTGCCAAAGCTGTTCTGGGAAAGGTGTGGGGTTCTCTGCTGCTTCTGGGAGGTGGGACCTGAATACCTGCATCTTAAAACGAGAGAGTGCGTCAGCGGCATGGTTTAATATACCCGGCACGTGTTTAGCTCTAAAGAGTAAATTCAATTTCATACACCACAATACAATCTCTTTTAATAATCGCAGGATCATTTTGCACTTTGCCGTTTGGTTATTAATACACTCCACCACCGCCATGTTATCTGACCAGAATATCACAGACTGATTTCTCAAATGGTCAGGCCAAACAGACAGTGCCACCATGATAGGGAAGAGCTCAAGGAAGCTTATGTTGGTTGTGATCCCTGAGTCTATCCACCAGCCCGGCCAGCGCTGCGCAATCCATTCTGACCCCAGAATATCACTGAACCCTTCGCTACCCGCCGCATCGGTCATCAACCCCATCTCGGGACTGGACCTGGGCGGGCTAGGCCATACCACCCTACCATTGAAATCGCGCAGAGATGCTTTCCAAATGAGCATGCCCTGCTTGACCTCGCTGGATAGCCTGGTGTGATGGTGTTTCTCCTTGAGACCTGACATAGCCTGTGCGATGGTGCGTGAGAAAGGGCATGCCATTGGAATTATGCGCAGTGCAAAATTCAATTGTCCGACCACTTGCTGCAATTGATGCAGAGTGACCGTCTCTCTAGCGAGGCAGTGCTGCAATGCTGTCCCAAAATCAGTCACCTTCTCAGTAGGTAACCTAGACACCCCCTGTACTGAATCCAACTCAATACCCAAGAACACAATCTTTGTGCTAGGACCCACCGTCTTACCTGGTGCCAGTGGCACACCGAACTTCTCCATGAGTGCACAGAACCTTCCCAATGCTGCACTGCAATCCCCTGAGCCTGGCGCCCCCAGGAAGAGGAAATCATCGAGGTAATGTAACACCCATTGGTGGCCTGTGTCCCGCCTGAAAACCCACTCCAAGAAAGAGCTAAACTTCTCAAAATAAGCACAGGAGACTGAACAACCCATTGGCATACACTTGTCCACGTAATACTTCCCCTGGAATTGGAAACCCAACAGGTGAAAATCCAATGGGTGCACTGGCAGTAGGCGAAAAGCTGACTCGATGTCGGACTTCGCCAGCAACGCCCCTTGACCCAGACCTCCAAGCATGTCCACTGCCTGATCAAAAGATGCATATTTTACACTACACAATGTGTCTGAAATCGCCTCATTCAAAGAACTCCCTCTGGGTGCCGAGAGATTATGAATCAATCGGAATTCGCCCTGCTCCTTTTTGGGAACCACCCCCAGTGGTGAGCAAACAAAGTCTTTCATTGGGACATCGTCAAATGGACCTGCCACTCTGCCCAGCCTGACTTCCTTTTCAATCTTTGTTGCTGCTACACCCTCATTGCTCCTGACTGAAATTTGGTTCCTGCAATGTCCCACCCCGTGTAACCCGGCGCCGGGATCCTAAAACCATCCAAAAACCCTTCCCTGATTGTCCTTGCGGCGTCAGGGCAATTGTAAAGGTATTATGGCGCTGATATTTATGGGGGACCTGGCTTTCGCAAGGGGCACATTCTCATTCCTATTTTTTAACTCTTTTCTCTGGTCTTTTTGAAACATTTGGATTCGGGGTGTGATGTGTTGCCACAGAATGAACAGTTGTGCATGAATCTACATGTGCCCGTGGCTCTTGTACAAGTCCGCCTATTGAAGTCAAAGCACACCCCCTTTTTCCCTGTGCCCCCGCATTTCCTGAGGTGCCCCCCGCATTCCCTGAGGGGCCTGCACGAAAGGGCTGGAACCTAACATTGTCCTGCGCCTGTCCCCGGTGGTTGTCAGATGACCCTTGGATTAAGTGGTTCAAATGGATGAACATGTCCGTTTGACTCCATCCTAATGATGGATCCATTGCCTTTGCCCTCCTAAATTCTTTATCATATTCCTTCCACCCATTGCCCAAATACCTGGCATGAGCAGTAGTAATTCTATTTTGGTAACACGCCATCTCTGACCCCAAAGCTGGAAAACGTTCAAGCATGATTGCCATGTAGATCGTAAAACCTTGCACCCAATTAGCTAAAGTCTCTTCCACCCTGTATTTTAGAATTATGCTAGCCCACTCCCTAGGGTGCGTCCATTCTTTGTTTTTCTTAGCTTCCTCCCTCTCTGCCTCATCTATCAACAGGGAAAACTTATTCACATATGCCCCCTTCCAAATTTTTCCCCTCGTTTCCTGGGACAAGTGTCGCCCCAACTGATCTCTATTTGAGCGCAGTTCCCCCAAACCTAAAGGTGGCAATGGTTTAGTTATACCTGCTGGTGCTGCTGTGTCAGCCGCCTTCGGAGCTCCTGGATCCATTGGTGTGCCTACGGGTGCTGGACTTCCACCACCAGCTACCGGGGCAGCGCCCACCGGCGTTGCACCCCCTGCCGGTACTGCCGGTCCAACATTCGGCTTGGCTTTTCCCAATTGTGCCACTATTTGCTTGGCCATTTCCATTGCATCGGCCCCGCTGCCTGATGTCCCCGCTGCGGGGGACCAGTTCCCTACCGTCTCAAGTCATGGGAGCACTGCTGCCAGACTGGACACTATATCTGGTGTGACCCCCTCTACACCTCCCGTTAGAGGACCCGATGGGGCCTATGGCTGTTCCTCCACCGGCAACGTGGGTGTTGAGGTAACAATTAGCTGAGGTATGACCTCCCTAGGAGCCGGTCCTGGGGCACCACCCGCCCCTTTCCCGTCAGACCTGGGCCAACTTTGTTTGGGTAAAGGCAGAGAGAAAGTCTTAGGAGGTACTATCGGTCGCCTGGGCCTCCCTTCCACCCCATCCGGACCATCCACCTTGTCTTGTAACCTTGTTAACGCCTGACCCATAACCTGCACTTGTTGCATCAGGGCCTCCAGCATAACATCCGTGCGGGAACATTTTTCATTACGCTTCACCTTAGGGGCCATTGCGTCTACTGGCACTCCCAGGTATATCACAGGTAGCCCAAGACACCGTGACGCCCTTGTCCACCGGTCTGAGACACTGCCCAAAACCCTTACCTGGCAGTAGTAGTAGCCACCAGCCGACCACAGCACCCACGCAACCAGAGCCACGCCCACCAGCTAATCCAGTGGGTCAGGTGAGAAACTAAAAACCCGCGTGGCTCCCAGAAGCGATGAAGATGCAGGCCTGCCGGTGCTGCCGTCAACAAAACCCTCATGGGCAGTCCTGTCCTGATGCCTCCGACAAAATTGGGCGTTAGCTTGCAGAGCTTGCTTATGCCTCACCAAGATGCTCTTTAGTACCTGGAAAAAGAATGGAAAAACGACCAGTACCAAGAAAACCGGACCACGTTCTACTGTGGCGCTTTATTACACTATAATGCGAAAAAACGCTGAAAAGTGCAACCATCCCACACAAATTCAGCAGCTGGATGTCCCACAAAGCTCCATAGGCCCTCAGTGAACAACCCGCCCGAGCCAGCAAAGAACTGCAATGATTCAAAATTCCTGATCTACGCAAGCGTTCCCAAAAACCGGCTGATGGCCTTTTCACTCGCCCTTCAGCACTTTACTGCCCCCAGCCGCTCGTGCTACAGCTTAAATACCCAGCTGATGCGACCACACGCGCAGATAATCACACGCACGGTCACCCCCAATGCGCTGCGAGCCGATCGCGTGTTAAACAGACAAAAACCAGCCACCACAAAATGCCCCAAACGTGCTGGATGGCTAGAGCGTTCGCCTTTCAATGGCAAAAACCAGCTACCACAAATGCCCCCCAAACGTGCTGTGCGCCGGGCGCGCGTTCACCTGAGACCGCAGCTCCATTGCTCGAAAAACAGCTGATCGCTCTGAAAGACCGCAGCTCCATCAGTCCCATAATCGAAGCTCGACAAGTCCTGAAGGCCACCGATTACCGCCGTGCAGCGCCTCCGTTGTCCCGCAGCTGATTGCTCCTACCGCAGTAAAGGACCGCAGGCGATTCGCCGCCGATCGACGATAACCAGCAAAACACAAAAGAAAAGCTCGTTACGGGCCGCTGGTGGCCCGGAACCGTGGGAGATGCTGGCGGCTGGGGGAAGAGAAAACAGGAGACTGTTCTCGTTCCCCCCAGCCCCTTTTAAGGGGGTGTACTGGGCAGACCGGTTTAACCCGGCCTGCCCCTACGATTCGGCTTCCCGATGACCCGGAAGCACTCAAGTGCTACCGGTTTGCGCCCCTACCGGCCACTGCTATTGGCCGCCCAGTGGAGGTGGGGCGCCGCGTCACTAGTGCGCGCGGCGACCCCCCCACCTCCTCTGAGCCGGGGGACCGGCACGACTGCCATAATGGCGGCGCGCTCGAGCCCGAGCTCTGCCTCGCCTAACATGCGGCGTGCAGTGCACCTACTAGACAAGGAAGTGATGGCACATATTAGGTTGTGTAATAGAAGTCCCTGAAGTATGGTAACCTAGTATATAAATGTAGGCGTTCATTATCTGTATGGTGGAAATGCCTGCAAGTCCATATGGTGTTTGTAGGAGCTAATTACTGAGGCTATTCCAAGGAATGTTATCGTTCAAACCCTCCTTGTGGGTGGACAATCGGTATATCCAGCGTTGCTCTTTAGTCAGGAGGTGTTTATCATTGGTGTGACCATGACAATCAATTTGTTCAATGACAGTCCATTTAATGTCATTTGGGGTATGGCCTGTTTGAATAAAATGATCTGTCATTTTGCTGGTGTTCTTTTTACACCGGATGGTGCTACGGTGTTCCACAATCCTTGTTCGTACTTTGCGTGTGGTCATACCCACATATCTGAGGGTGCATGGGCACTCGATCAAGTATACAACATTGGTAGAATTACAATTCGTATGTTTTCTTTGTTGCCATATCTTGCCTTGTTCAAGATTCAGTGTCTTGGTTGGTCGTGTCAGATGACAGACACTGCAGTCACCGCAGGGGTAGTGTCCAACTACACTGGGCAGCCCCCAGGCATTCAGTACTGTGTTAGGTGCAGCAGTCTGGTGAGCCCTGGGGCGGGTGGACACCAGGCGGTCTTTGAGGCTGCCAGCCTTCTTGTAGGCAAAGAGTGGTTGGTTCCAGGACATGCTCCCAGTGTTCAAGAGCCGCCAATTTTTGCGTATAATTTTTGCTACATGGTTAGAGGCTACATTGTATGTTGTGACACACGTTAGTGGGGTGGTGGTGTCACTGCGTATGGTGTCCTCTAAGAGGGCCTCCCTGTCCTGCTCCCACGGCAGCACTAATACCGGCCACAAACACACAACATACTTTGTGAGTCAAGCTGCTTCTGCAACATTAATGGTTAACAACATAAAAACAATTTCACTATTAGTTTAGTATTGTTTCTTACACGTGCATGCAGCCGCGTGTCTGTTGTCTGTGTTCATTCTTCCCACAGACGCTATTCACACCAGCAACTGATCGCGTACACCTGGCAGACATGAACGGGTTTTTAAACGCCATACAGCCTACGGCCCACATCAACGGAATTCCGCTGCAGGCCACAACAGGTTTGAAAACGGGTCGCAGATCTTGATGAAGTAAGTGGGGATGCCGGGGGGGGGGGGTTTCCCTATTACAAGTTGACAGCGGAGACCTTCTCATGGCTCAAGGACTTCCGCATCAGTTATGTTTTGTTTGCTTTTCTTTTCCCTCAACCACACCAGTGTGTGACTAAAGGTCGGGCCCCCTCCCGGAATTCATGGGGCTTTTCACTACAAATTACAAAGTAAGAGAATGTTTCCCTAACTTTGGCACTTTTGTTCTTCTGGCTAATTCATGCCTTGTACGCTATTGACTTTTCTGCACAGTAGCGCATAGTCTCTAACGTTTTTAAACCACTTACCGTCACGATCCGCTTGCCACCTTCGCTTTTTTCTCGCATAGAGCACGGACACGACGACATTTAGTCACATTAAATTCATGTGCCTTCTTGAAGCTACTCACTGTTCTGTGTTTGTTTTTTTCCCACAACAGGAATAGGCCGCTAAAGGAAACCATCCTCTTACATATAGCGCACCTTAGCGAGTGCGTCACATATCTGGTCTTAACACTCACTTAGACCATCACCTTTTAACTTCCACTCACATAAGGTCCTGAAGAAAGCCGGTTTTAATTTAAGGCACTGGCTGAAACATGTTGACCACATAGGATATGGGAGTTCTTAATCACCTCCACTCATATCCACCGCCTTGTTTATAATACTGCCAAAGGCCCACTATTAAAATAGTCCTTTGGATACTTGGGACCCTAAGGACAGTCTTTTAACCTACACTCTTCACACCAGCACTGCACACTCACTTAAAAAAACCCGCTCCGCTGTAGTTAGGCATCGCAGCACACCCAAGGTACACTCGGTGCCTTGGGTGGGACCCGATGATGAAGCACGACACCAACTAGGTAGGTGTGTGAGGGTCTTTATAAAAAACAAATGTTTTTTCCTGCCTATCAACAAACACTAGCAGTCTCTCTTATAAAGGCATTGGTTCAGATCGATGAGAATGAGGCAGACATTGTAAAAGATATCCACGGGGTACATAGAGACCCCTTCAGAAAAAATCCAAATTGGGTTAAGCCACGGAAGATCCTCCTTAATTTTCAAACGTACGCACTAAAGGAAAAAATCCTTCTATTTGCCATATAATTGAAGACACTAAGGGGGAAATACTTCTAATTTCAAATTAGATCAGATCTATTGCGGGTCACCTTAGATAGACAATGGGAGTTGGGAGAGCGCCTAGACAAATTACAAAAAGTAGGGTGCGACAGCATAAATTTCCTGCATCCCTAAGAGTTATGCACAATAATAAAATACATATGTTAAGAAGCTCAAAAGAGGCAGATGACCTAATAGAGGCTATCAAGAAGGGAGGAGCGACCCCTGACCTTGACTGGTAGGTCGCTCCCCCACCACACAGCTCCGTCTGTGTGCCCTGCTGCTGCCCCTGATTGTGCTCGTTTTTTTCCTTTCTGTGCCCCCTTGCTGCCCCTTTTTCCTTTCTGTGCCCCCTTGCTGCCCCTGATTGTGATCGTTTTTTCCTTTCTGTGCCCCCTTGCTGCCCCTGATTGTGATCGTTTTTTCCTTTCTGTGCCCCCTTGCTGCCCCTGATTGTGATCGTTTTTTCCTTTCTGTGCCCCCTTGCTGCCCCTGATTGTGATCGTTTTTTCCTTTCTGTGCCCCCTTGCTGCCCCTGATTGTGATCTTTTTTTCCTTTCTGTGCCCCCTTGCTGCCCCTGATTGTGATCGTTTTTTCCTTTCTGTGCCCCCTTGCTGCCCCTGATTGTGATCGTTTTTTCCTTTCTGTGCCCCCTTGCTGGCCCTGATTGTGATCGTTTTTTCCTTTCTGTGCCTGTTCCCCGCCGCTGCGCCCCTGCGGCCCCGCCCCCTCACTGCCCATTCGCTGCCCCATTCCCTGCTCCTCCCTCCCACCTCCCCATTTATGGCGGCCGCTGCGTGGTGAAGAGAGCGACCCCTGACCTTGACTGGTAGGTCGCTCCCCCACCACACAGCTCCGTCTGTGTGCCCTGCTGCTGCCCCTGATTGTGCTCGTTTTTTTCCTTTCTGTGCCCCCTTGCTGCCCCTTTCTGTGCCCCCTTGCTGCCCCTGATTGTGATCGTTTTTTCCTTTCTGTGCCCCCTTGCTGCCCCTGATTGTGATCGTTTTTTCCTTTCTGTGCCCCCTTGCTGCCCCTGATTGTGATCGTTTTTTCCTTTCTGTGCCCCCTTGCTGCCCCTGATTGTGATCGTTTTTTTCCTTTCTGTGCCCCCTTGCTGCCCCTGATTGTGATCGTTTTTCCTTTCTGTGCCCCCTTGCTGCCCCTGATTGTGATCGTTTTTTCCTTTCTGTGCCCCCTTGCTGCCCCTGATTGTGATCGTTTTCCTTTCTGTGCCTGTTTCCCGCCGCTGCGCCTGCGGCCCCGCCCCTCACTGCCCATTCGCTGCCCCATTCCCTGCTCCTCCCTCCCACCTCCCCATTTATGGCGGCCGCGCCAAAGGCGCGCCTAAGGCAAGCCCGTCTGCGCCCGTCCGCGCCGTGGCCGCGCCCAGCGCCAGACCCCCTGGTCCGGGCATCCCCCGCGCCCGCCACATCAACAGACGCCGATACGACGCCAGCACCCTCCACGCACTCAACCCCGGAAAAGATCACGCCTGCTACCAGGCCACCCCGAAGCGCACCCAAGGGCCCTTCACCTGCCGGAACTGCAGCTTCGCCAGCACCCGCCCCGCCAAACCACCGCCCAGGAAAGAACCCAACTACCTCAGATGCATCCTCCTCAACACCCGCTCCGCACGCAAACACGCCATCGAACTCTGGGACCTTCTCGACTCAACCTCCCCAGACGTCGCATTCCTGACGGAGACCTGGCTGAATCCCGCTTCAGCCCCCGACATCGCCATTGCCATCCCGGACGGATACAAGATCACCCGCAGGGACCGCACCAACGGAGTCAGAGGAGGCATCGCCATCGTCCACAGGAACACCCTCAGAGTCTCAACCAACACCGACGACACCCTCAGCACCGCCGAACACATGCACTTCCAGATCCACACCGATCCCAACACCACCCTCAGAGGAACCCTCATCTACAGACCCCCGGACCCCGACCACAGTTCAGCGATTCCATCGCTGACTTCGTCAGCACACACGCCATCGCCTCCACGGACTACATCCTCCTCGGGGACCTGAACTTCCACCTCGAGAACAACAAGGACACCAACTCCACCACCCTGATCGACAACCTCGCCACCCTCGGACTCAGACAGCTCGTGACTACACCAACCCACGCCGCCGGCCACACGTTAGACTCCATCTTTTCCGCAAGCCCACACGTCTCCTTCAACCACACCTCCGAACCCCACTGGACTGACCACCACTGCATCCACTTCACCTACAGGAAGCCCACCACGCACCACCACACCGAACAAATGCCTCGCCGCTGCTGGAGCAGAGTCACGGAAGACCAGCTAACCACAAACCTCGCCCTGAGCCCACCCGCCGAACCCTCCGACCCCGACACCGCCGCCCGCAACCTCAGACAGTGGATCGACGACTGCGCCAACACCCTCGCCCCGCTCAAGAATCCGCCCAACAGCCACACCAGCAAGAAAGCCACCTGGTTCACCGAAGACCTCCAGGCCTCCAAACGAACATGCCGAAAACTGGAGAAGATCTGGCTCCACGAACGGACAGCGGACAGCTATGCCGCCCACAAGAGCGCCACCCGCAATCACCATCACCTCATCAGATCCGCCAAAAGGGCCTCACTCAAAGACCGCCTAGACAACAACGCACACAACAGCAAAGAGCTCTTCAACATCGTGAAGGAACTCTCCAACCCCAGCTCCAACACCAACGACATCCAGCCTTCGCAAGACCTGTGCGACTCACTGGCCACCTCCTTCCACCGCAAAATCGCCGACATCCACGACAGCTTCAACACCACGACCGCCCCGGCAACCACCGAGACCACTGCCCCCACAACCACCAACCGCCTGCTCTCCTGGACCAACATCAACAACGAGGACACCAGCGAGATCATGAACACCATCCACTCCGGTTCACCGCTAGACCCGTGCCCTCACCACATCTTCAACAAAGCCAGTACAGCCATCGCGCCCCATCTCCGGAAAATAATCAACATCTCCTTCGAGACAGCAACCTTCCCGGAAAGTTGGAAGCACGCCGAGATCACCGCCTTACTCAAAAAACCCAAGGCAGACCCCAAGGACCTCAAGAACTTCCGACCCATCTCTCTGCTCCCGTTCCCCGCGAAGGTCACAGAGAAAATCGTCAACAAACAACTGACCCGCTACCTCGAGGAGAACAACATCCTGGACCCTTCCCAGTCCGGCTTCCGCAGCAACCACAGCACCGAAACCGCCCTCATCGCCGCCACCGATGACATCAGGACCCTGCTAGACAACGGAGAAACAGCAGCCCTCATCCTCCTGGACCTATCTGCCACCACACACTACGAACACGCCTTCACGACGCCGGGATCCAAGAGAAGGCCCTGGACTGGACCACATCCTTCCTTTCCGGCAGAACACAAAGCGTCCGCCTCGCCCCTTCCGATCCAAGGCCACCAAGATCATCTGTGGCGTACCCCAAGGCTCCTCCCTCAGCCCAACGCTGTTCAACATCTACATGGCACCCTCGCCCACGTCGCCCGACAGCACAACCTCAACATCATCTCCTACGCCGACGACACCCAGCTGATCCTCTCCCTCACCAAAGACCCTCACACCGCCAAAGCCCACCTCCACGAAGGAATGAAGGCCGTCGCCGAATGGATGAGGACCAGCCGCCTGAAGCTGAACTCGGACAAGACGGAAGTTCTCATCCTTGGTTCCAACCCTTCAGCCTGGGACGACTCCTGGTGGCCAACATTACTGGGAACAGCCCCGCCACCCACCGACCACGTACGCAACCTAGGGGTCATCCTCGACCCCACCCTCTCCATGACTAAGCAGGTCAACGCCGTTTCCTCATCCTGCTTCAACATCCTCCGAATGCTCCGCAGGATCTTCAAGTGGATCCCCACCGAAACAAGAAAAACAGTCACCCAGGCCCTCGTCACCAGCAGGCTGGACTACGGAAACGCCCTCTACGCAGGAACGACGGCTAAGCTCCTGAGACGGCTGCAACGCATCCAGAACGCCTCTGCACGTCTTATCCTCGACATCCCCCGACGCAGCCACATCACACCCCACCTGACAGACCTGCACTGGCTCCCTGTCAACAAGAGGATAACCTTCAAGCTCCTCACCCACGCACACAAAGCACTCCACAACTCCGGACCAGCCTACCTCAACAGACGACTCAGCTTCTACACCCCCACCCGCCAGCTCCGCTCGACCAGCCTCGCCCTCGCCACAGTCCCCCGCATCCGGAAAACGACCGTCGGCGGCAGATCCTTCTCCCACCTCGCCGCCAAGACCTGGAACACCCTCCCCACCAACCTCCGACAGACCCAAGACCTACTGGCCTTCAGAAGACTCCTCAAAACCTGGCTCTTCGATCAGTAGCAGCACCACCCCCCTCTTCCCCAGCGCCTTGAGACCCTCGCGGGTATGTAGTGCACTTTATAAGTGACATGATTTATTGATTGATTGATTAACTAGGGGATGATATGCATACAAGTGGAGCTGTAGGCCAGGGTGAGCCTTGTCCTTTTTTCATTTTTTCCTCAGGGTTATTGGGATGTAGTATGGGGGGGCATATAGATATGAATTTATGTTGTTTTTGGTGGTGTGTGCTTGTGGTGCGAAAAAGAAAATTTGGACTAACACCAGGTCCAGGAAGAAGCATGGGTGGGTTCTCCAGGCACAGGTGGGGGGGGGGGGGGAGTGGAGGGTGCACGGGGTTTGAAAAAATTATAAAAATTTCCTCAAAAACCTCAGAGAGACATAAGGTATTTAGAAGAGATAGATGGGCCCAAATGGAGGGTGGGGAAATAAATAAATAAATAGGGATATGTCTATTCAGGTTTTAACATGGAATATCAATGGGTTACGCACGAAGGAGAGGAGGGACAAGATACTATAGTACCTTAGAGATTCTCCTGCAAAGATTTTGATCCTACTGGAGACACACCTGGTAAAAAAGGAATGTGTTGAGCTATTCAGAAAGCAAAGATGGGTACAACAGATGGTATGTACAGATCAGAGTACGAATATAAGAGGGGTAGCAATAGTAGCGAAAAAACAGGCAAAAATAGGGATATCTGATAGGAGGGCGGATAAGTGGGGCAGGTGGATCATAATAAATATAAAGATAAGTGATAGGCCACTAACATTAGTAGGATATTATGGTCCAAATTATGATGATTGTGAGCCACTTAAAAGCATGTTCACTAATTTGTTAGATTTTCCAGGCCCTGTAATTGTGGCAGGAGATTTTAATGTGATAATTGGCCTGAATTTAGATAAATCAAAAAAAAGCAGAGCTGTACCTACCCTTAAACCGTGAGCATTTTTGAAAGCTATAATGCAACAACATGCTCTTTGTGACTTATGGAGAGAGAGGGTCGGAAGTCTGCAGGGTGCCTCATTCCGTAATAAGAAATATGTGCATAAATCAAGGATAGACAACTTTTTAGTAGATTGGAGCCTTAGAGAGAATATCCTAGACATTGGGTATAAGACGGCCCATCTGTCAGATTATTCGGGAGTGACAATAACAATTAGGGGCACTAGTAGGTTTATGGAAAGGAAGTGGATGTTAGAACGTACCATACTGGCTGATACGGAAGTAATGGAAAATCTGAAAGTAGAAGTAGGAGAATTCCTTAAGACTAATAGTGGTTCAGCTCCACTGGGATAGTATGGGACACGCTAAAAGCATTTATTAGAGGTAAGAGTACGAGCGCAGTCTGCTATAGAAATAAACAATACAGGAATGAAGTGTCTCGGTTATGGAATGAAATGGAAAAGTTAGAGGCTGAAATAAAAATAAGTCTAGCAGTTGACGGTAGGACTGCGGTAGAGAAAAAACTGCATTTACTGAAAAACCAAATGGAAGAAATCCTCCAAACTCGGATTAAAAAAAGATGGGATGCTAGCAAGCTAGCCCATTTTGAGTATGGGGAGGGAGCACGGACGCTATTAGCTTGGAAGATAAAGGTAGATCAGAATAGAAATTGGATTAAGGAAATCAAGGAGGAGTAGTCTGGTTAAATTCTGAGTGGTGAGACGGAGATAGAAGAGGCATTTAAAGACTACTTCCGGGTTTTATACTCATAGGAGGGAATAGCACTAGAAGAGGAGGCTAATGGTTGGTTAGCAGACTCTATTAAACCCCTAGATGCTACCCAGCAAAAGTTTTTAAATCAGGATATCCCACAGTATGAGGTTAGTACGGCCATACAGTCAAGTAAGGGGGCAGAGCTGCTGGGCCCGATGGTATACCAGTGGAGCTTTATAAAATCCTTGGGGAGGTGTTAAACCCATATCTGACAGTAATGATCAGGGAGATTTTAGATCAAGGGGCACAGCTATCAATCTCTTGGAATGAACCGATAATTACTCTTATTTTGAAACCAGGAAAGGATCCCACTAGTTGCGGATCATATAGACCGATATCTCTCCTGAATATGGATTATAAAATATTTACAAAATTCCTGGCAGGAAGATTAAGTAAGATAGCTGGAGATGTGATACATAAGGACCAGAAGGGGTTTATTAAAGGAAGATATCTACATGAATTAACACATAGGTAATAGGAGCTATTGATTTTGCACCAACTTATTTGGCCCTCGAAGCATAATATAACTTTAGATGCCTCAAAAGCCTTTGATAGGGTAAGGTGGTGTTATTTGTTTTCTGTTTTGAAACTATACGAGCTTGGGGGTAAATGTTGTAGAGCAATTCAACTAATATACACAGCAAGAGTTTTATTGAATGGGAATCTATCCTCATCTTTTAAAATACTCAGAGGCACAAGACAGGGTTGGCCCCTATCCCCCCTCACACACAAATCTAGAATGGCAGCTAAAATTCCTCCTTTCTCCCAAGGGGAATGGGTGAGGAAGGCAGTATTATAAGTAGATTATCTCATGGTCTTCTCCTCGGACCTTGCAGTGGCTCTGCCGGCCACTGTACAGTTGGCTTCAGAGTTTGGCAAGTTGTCGGGTTACCTAGTGAATGAGGGGAAAACAGAGGTTATGGTATGGAATCAGAGAACGGAGAATCGGTTGATTAAGAAGGAAATGAGATACCTGGGTTTAAAAACGGTACAAGATATAAATACAATTTCAGAAATAAACCTAGGTAAAATATCTAAGAGAAATTGTGCAGCTAATGAAGGGATGGGCACATCTTCCCCTAACGATTCTTGGGCAGGTTAACCTAGGCAAAGATAGTGATATTGCCAAAAAGCACTTCCTTTTATAATGAACCCCCTGCATTTTGAGAAATCCTCAATAGATAAAGCCCAGCAGGCAATTAACACTTTTATTTAGACATATAAGGGGATCAGGATCTCTTGGAAAAAGCTGCGGAGAAAAAGGAAGAAAGGGGGATTAGCCCTACCAGACATTCAACATTACGCTTGGGCCTTCCAGCTGACTAACTTCAGAATGCTTTTACGCCAGATTGATCAGGAGCAGGAACTATGCTCTTGGCAATGTTAAAAGAAAACAAGGTGGGCATACACAGATTCCTTTTTAAATTTGGAGACCCCAAAAAAAAAATCGAATTAAAAGTGCTTCAAGCAGTGGCCAGAATGTGGTACACTATCAGACAACGGTCAAAATTAGATTACTATTCCCATTTTACCCCTATTTGGGAGTCACCAGGGACCCCAGAGTGTCCTTATACCATGGAACAAATTAAATGTGCTGTTGGGGGCAAACTTTCAAGATTTAAATATATACAATTGAAAAGTTGGGAACAAAGCCCGAAGCTGCCCTTGGGTATCTGAAACAGTTTGGAAGAGCAACTTGTTGGAAAACCCCCAAGAAACAAAGAAATCTCATTTTGGTATTGGGAATTACAAGACGCCATGGATGGAGATTTCAGTTTGGCAGAAGAGTTGTGGGGAAGATGCTTGCAGAGGGAACAGTTACAAAATATGTGGCAAGTATCAATGCGCACATTATATCCCATTGTCAATCCTGCTTTTTAAAGAAGAAAGCACCCTTTTTCACTCCACAGGGCATATATAACACCTGAAAAGCTGTCAAAGATGGGGAAAGGAAGACCTACCATATGCGCAAAATGTGGTCTTGAAAAAGCGACGGATGTTCATATGTTTTACCAAAGCCCAGAAATCAGGAGCTTTTAGGATGGCGTGGAAATGACAGGTTCAGGTATTTTGGGACTACATATTAAGGTAAGCCTATCATTGATCATTTTTGGAGTAATGTAAGGAGTTCTAGGCATTGCTAGAGATCATCTGTTTTATGCAATCTTATTGGCCAGAAGATAAATCTGTCGTAAATGGGTGGGAGGTACCACACCTCAGCACTCAAAGTGGGTAGATTCTCTTTTTTTCATGTCTAAAATGGACCTATTAGGGAAAGACTCTAAGAGAAAAAGATATTGGGCTCTGTTACAAGCTTGGGGAACTAGGTTGTAGAGGGAAGTAATGGGTGGTGAGGACAAATAAATTATAGATCTGTCCAATGATTACACCTGTAACACTCTCCGGTCTCGCTGCAGTGCCTTCCGTTTCCATTTGACGTAGCTGCCGTAAATCGGACATTCTGAGAGAGATGTACCCGCAGGGAGGAAATGTCTACTTCCGGATGCCCTTTTGTGGCCTGTCTCATTTTCGCATTTTTGGGCTGAGGTAATTGAAACTGGAACCTGAGGTGAATGAGACCAATTTTTTTATTTTTTTTTAAAAGAAGAAAGATAGAACAGGCCTATTTTTTTATGTGAATAGTCATCACCACGTAGTTTTTGAATACCAAATAATACTAACCTTACACAAAAGTGTACATTTGTCTTTGTGAATCAGGCCCCTCATCATGACTATTAACCATCTGAGAGACAGTTGGATGCTCATGCAAATTAGCCTTCAGGCCCTTCAGGCAGAGAAAAGATATATTTCTAAAAGTCCTGCATTCTAAATACTTTTTAAAAAGCTGACTTTGCCATTGAGTTGGGCTTTTAATAAATATTAAATATAGCACTTAAATTATGATTCTAACTGGTGCCTCTCCTGAGGTAGCAAAATTTAGTATTGTTTCTCAGTGCTTTTCTATGGGCCTGCCATCCTTTCTACAGTAAAAATAGATTTTGGGTGCAAGTCACTGCAAGGATGCATTGACTTTAAATTTCTTTAAGCTCTATTTTCAAATACCATACTCCCTGCCTTGTGAGCTACAAGGCCTACATATGGGTGACTTTCTAATATGAAAAAGCAAGTAGATTCTCCTGTTAAAAAGTGTTTTTTGTTTTTTTTAACGGGTTGATCTGTAGTTTTAAACTGCAGCTGCCATGCTGCTGTGGCAGACCTCGAATAATGTTTGCCTGGTCACACTAGTAGATAGCACAATGGTTCTGTAGCCCATAGGTGACGTTTAACTTTCCATGCCCTGGGTATACTTTTGACACCATATACTATGGACTTATAGGGAAATTAAATATGCCAATTAGGTGTTAGCAAATTCAACTTGTTTTAGGGGTCAGACCACATACACCAGGCCTCGTTAGCAGTGTCCAAGTGCACAGAGTCAAAAAACAGCAGCATCTGTCCACCATAAATTGAGGTGACTATGCAAAAAAAATTCACTTTCTAGAAAACTAGAATCTCTTCTTGTGTTATGGAGCTGTAGTGTAGCTCCTATTTCCCTAATAGGCTCTGCGCATTGGAATAATATCCCCTATAGGTTTGACATAGGACTAAGGTCAGTATGTCCCTATCGAGTATATTAAACTTAATTACTTGTGCCAGCTAGCTCAGAGGCCACTAGAAACTCCTTGACGACAAGAAGGGAGTAGTTTCTGGCAGCTGCAAAACATGACCACTTTGTTTCCTTTTAGAATCAGAACGAGTCCCAGAGTCGTGGAAACAATAGATAACTATTTCACTCAGCTCAATCGTGCATGCTTAGTTTTCCTCAAAGTTACACAGAAAGAAATAGACAGGCGTTTCAATAAAAGATTTATTGAACAGTCTTGTTTCTTGTGTAAGTTAAATGTGCTGTTACGATCACAAGACAGTATGCAAGATAAATAATGTACAGCGTAAGCAGTAGAAATAAATAATACTGCGATAGCATTATCTTTTAGCAGATATTCATTCATATAAATAACACAGACTAAAAAAATGCGAGTACTCATAAGATGCGTTTGCTAAGCTAGTTCTACCCCAATGTACCTAACCTAACCTAGGTGTAGGGAGAGGTATGCAGTAGGTGAAGTATTCCTTACTATGGTATACTAAGAGTATGTTAAGTCTAGTATGCCTAGTATGCCAAGAGTCCCTCTAGGTTCTAGTCAGCTCCATACCTTTAGAATGAGAGAGGTGGGAATCTCTTTGCCAGATTCAAACTCCAACACCCCGCGAGGGAAGGCAGATCACTGGAAGCTGGACTCTCTGCGTGCAGGGATGACAGCGTCTTCTCAGTGCATCAGGCTGGGAAACGGGCTCCTCTGAAGTCGAGGTCTCCTCTAGTTTACAAGGGCTAGGGAAGGTATATTTATACCTGAAAGGTACCTCAGCACGTTAGCATTGACGTGAATCGGACAGCGGAAGACGTCATGAATGAATCCCTAAGGTATAACGGTTCATGCATAATAGATGAGTCCTTGAAGAAATCAATAGTCCTGTGCTAGGGAAATTCCCGAAGCCTAAGGGTCTGTTCTTCAAGAACTCGTTGTGACGTTAGGGTGGACGGATGTCGGAGACCATGCCTGTATTTGGAGTGCACGGTTTAATGCCTAAATAAGGACTGGGATTTTATGCCTATATAAGGGCAGGGCGAATTGTGCCTTTATAAGGACATGATACAGGAAAGTCCGTGTATGGACACCCTAAGAGGAATACAACACCCACTCCACTTTCGTGTGTACAATAATACTAAAATGCTAAACATTTAAAATGCTAAACATTAAATCGAGTACCGCATATTCCTAAAATATTTCTTAAAACCATTTAAAAAGGCATTTAAAAACCCATTAGAATGCAAAAAGGTACTGTACATTTGAAGCATTGCTTTTCATTTCAGGCATATATTTAAAATAAAATGCAATTTGAATGAAATATGCAGAAATATTTACATATGACAAAAAATGATCGATACGTTTTTTCAAAATCAAAAGTCATTTCATGTCATAGAAATTAATGAACTTTTGTAGACTAACACGATGAAAAAAGTGTCTGAGGAAGTACCGCGAAGTCTGTACTATAAGGCTGGTTCTACTTGAAGCAGATTGAAGTGCCAATTTAGTTCGAAAAATGGGAACAAGGTTCAATTTTTGGAAGAGTTCCAAGTTTATGAAGTATGAAGGCCAAATTGTTACTGCATCTCTGGAACACTGTGGGCTGAATCAGAGTCAGTTTTACGGGTCTGGTGTAAACATGAGATCATCTATTTCTGTAGACAAAACATCGTCCACTGAAGTTGGTGTCAGTTGGAACACCTCGTGTAGTAGATTAATTGCACAGAGATGTGAAGCACCGCTTTCAGCATAGGTTGCCGCAGCAATGTTTGCGTCCGTTGTTACCTGTGTGCCTGTCGATCTTTCACGTACCTCAGCAGCAGCCGGAAGCGTCTGTGAGATCTCAATGAATGCTGACATCAGGATTGGCAGCCTCTGGGGGCAACACAGAGCAAGGGCCGTTATCGGGACCAGCAGAGTATCGACATCCGTTGGCGTAGCTGATGGAAATGTCAGACAGGTGTCTAACACGCATTCTTCACCGCATAGCAGGCATCGTAGAACAGGTAAGATGCAATCTTGCCAGATTGGTCGGAATGACAGGAACCACGTTGTATTAAGGTCCCGGAGACGAGTCATGCCCAAAAGCTGTACTATTCGCTCACGGCACTTTCGTTCAAGGAGAGCTTTTTCCATTTCGCTCGGAGTGATGTCTGCGAATAGGCTGGCCATAGCGCAATAGCAGGAAGAGAAATAGAATTCCGGCAACAAGTGCTAGAATTAATGGTATGCCACCAAACACCGAGTGTGCAAAGTTCGGGATGATTCCGAGTATTGCCTGTAAAGGTGCTAACAGACCGGAGCAGATGCTCTTAAATACATGTACAATTCCAGCTGTATCAGACATGTTAAAGATACGTCCTATCATTTCCACGAAATGTATAGGGCAGTTTGTACGTATTAAAGTCTGTATCTCAGCCGAAGTCCTTGCTACTTGTAGATCATAGGTTTCTTTGGCCGAGGTCAAAGGCACTGTTTGCTGTAAAAGCATGGCTTTCATTCTGCTTAAAGTATCAAATCTTATAAAAGAGACGTTCAGCGAAGGCCATAGAGGCGACTCCCTGACTGTGTCTATTGGGGCAAACAATACTTGCATACAGCAAGTGACCCTGGAGTTGACCGTTACTAGATATGGGATGCCTGGCGACATGCCGCAGCAACTTTGATCATTCAACATGAGGTAACTCCCATTCGAAAGTTGTCCAAACGTTGGATTAATCACAGCAGCTGGTGTACCCTGCTGGTGGCAAGACAAATTTGCCACAGAACCATTGCAAGCCCCGTGTAAAGAAATGTCCTGACATATAAGTGAACCGCTCAGTGCACTTTTACAGTGTGTACCGCTCAAAAACACTTCACGATCCCCACTCCAACATCTATATGTATACGGTAAATCCCAAGATGCCTTAATGTATTCCTTACCCAAGCTTTCATATTTGCCTGCTTGCATTTGTCTGAGGCAATACTGAAACTGAAAAGTAGTCACAGGTAATGTAATTTTGCCATGAATGAGCCATTCTGTAGCTGGTTTTTCTGCCACTGTGAATGGTAACTTTTCCAGTTTTTCAATGCTCAACACTGTATACCTTGCTTCTCTTTGTGCCAGTTCAATCTGTTTATCAGTTAGATTGTATTCTGCAAACAGAGCTGACGTGTTGATAAAACGCCAAGGCACATAGCCCGCATGCAAAGATTGCAGCGTCCAGCTTAATAACACAATAGAACGTAATTGAGATTGGCCTTGCTGTAACATCGCCAAATCTTGTTCTAGTATGTCAATAGCAGAGGATACAATGTTGTCCAATGAATATATTCTGGAGGACAAAGTTGTTAACCCATTGTCGACCACAGTGAGTGTTTTCTCTAAATTAATACGATCAAGTTCACGTATTCGTTCTGCAGCCTCCATCTGTGACACTTTCCATGCTTCATTATAGGCAGCATAAATGCCGGCATATATGAAACGTTTTTGACGCGGTTTTCTTGGTCCAAGCAAGATTTCCCTTAGGTCTGCGTCCTCTTTAAGTAAGGATAAGTGTTGTTTCACATCCTGTAGTGTAGATTTTTGCAGCCAATCAAGGCATAATTTACCTACACTGTATGTTGTTACTACCCCCGGATGCTGTCTTTGGACGTATCTTGGCTCTGGCCTATGAATAGTAAAGCCCTGAGTTTTATTCAGGAATCTTTCCTGACAGTTGTTCGTGTCTGTGGGCCAGATCAACCCTTTTTTCCAATTAGGATTAGATCTGTTGAGTTGTAGTATATTGTCAACTGTCACCACTGCCTGTGTATTATTATGAGTGGCAGGTGTTGGTACAGAAGGTGTGTTCATCTCTTTGATCTTGGCTAGTCCAAGACAAGACGTTTGTTGGACAGTTTCATTCAAAAACATTATTTGTTCAGGGATGATGCAGGCTCTAAATAAAGCTTCTATCCCTTGCACTTGCCAATCTTCAGTACCCCAGACAGTTTTTGTGTCTATTGTGTCCTTCCAAAAGTCGAAACCCTGTCTAGACAGTTGGGCAATAAATATTGCAGAGTAAATCTGTTTCGTATTAGTTAACATAATTTTCTGTCCTGTTTTGTTTACATTTTTATAGTAAAACATTTCTGGATTAGATGTATTGTACCCTGAAAAATATGGAAACTTGTTAGCAAATGTTTTTGAACTACCGTGTGGTGGTGTAGGACAATGCTCCCATTGGTTAAACATAAACACATTTCTAGGATATGCAGATTTATGCAAATAATGATGACCATAATGGTTATAGCAATACAGCTTTTCATAGGCTGATGAACCCTCTAAATATTCATTTTTAGAAAATGCAGCAGATTTTTCTAGGTCAAACATTATGTCATTAACAGTCTCAAAGTCCCAATCATCTGAATAGGTACTGGACGTAATTAGATCACTTAGTGAAATTTTAAACAAATGTGGAATGTTCAATTGTTTTGTCGGGCCGAAGACATCAAAATCTGTTTTGTCCCACACTATACCATCCTGTATAGAAACAGCTGTGATGTTCACTGTTGACAAGTCTCTTACTTCACGATGGGAAGATTTATGAGGTTTCAAAAGTAAGTTCAAGTCTTTTCCTTCAGAGTTCACATGGATGTATCTGCCACTTACAAGCATGCTCATAGTTGTAACCAAAGCTAGCCAGAGCAGGAAAACAAAAAGTCCAGATATAATCCAGAGTTCAATCCATGGAGAAACCAAATAAGTCTTTTTCAGAAAGTGAAGAAAGTCTTGTACTTGCTGCTTGAATTTCAATGATGCTGGCGTCGTTTCAGGTTCACTCGGATCTTCTGAGAACGTATCAAAGTTAATGAAATAGCCAGAAGCAGTTCTGTCAATTGTTTGAATTGCATCAGGATTTGTAGAAATCGCTGGAACCAGTTCATCACTTGCTACATTGGTGTAGACAGGTGTATTTGGACGAACTGTTACTTGATTTTCAAGAGGGTGAGTTCCATAGCGTTGTTGCGTCGTCCTTCATCTGTTACTGCTGAATTCTCGATGGTTATCAGTCTTTCAGTCTGAACCTCTTGGATAGTAGTGAGAGGAGTGCGTCTGCTACTAGGTCGGAGTCCACGAGGCCTACTATTTAGTATTGGCCACATACTGTGGTTTGATGAGGTCGATGGACACAAATCTTTTCTCCTTTCTTCCAGCAAGGGGCGGCAGAAGTACTGTTCTTGTTCCTTGAACTGCTAGGACAGGTACTGGTTGTCTGTCAGAAGGTCCAAATTCCTTCTTGTCCGCAATTTTTTCTCTGACTAGATCCCCAACTTTTGGAATCCAGACAGGCCTTGCTGGGACCGCCGGTTTTTCCCCAGTGGTGGTTGGCTGTAGGAATACGTTGCTTTGTTTCGTTCTTAACTCATTCAGTTACTGTAAAACAGCCAAACGATCTTTGATATCAAACGTTTTATTTTCCACCACTGTGCCTACGTGATCGAGATCTGGTACCCACATTCTTGTCCCAAATAGGACCTCATATGGAGTGACCCCCCCTAGAGAACTTCTTGGCAGATTATTCAATGAGCGTTGGACCCCATTAAGATGTTTGACCCACCCATCACCCGAACCTAATACCCTAGCTGTTATAGACTGCTTTATGTCCCGGTTTTTCCTTTCCACAACCGAATTTCCCTCAGGATGGAATGAAGAGGAGTACCGCAATGCAACGCCCAGACTGGCCATGGCTTCTTTGTAAGCCCGAGAGCTAAACGCAGGGCCCTGGTCAGAATGTAGCGTGCCTATTGCGTATGTGGCGATAAAGACTCGCAAATCTTTTATAACAGTTCGAGCGTCAGCCGAGCGCTGAGGCCATATCCATAGGAACCTTGATTCAATATTTGTGGGATTGCCCTTGTCCAGTAGGATGTAGGCGCGTAGATAGTCTAATGCTGTCTAACAGTGGTGTCTGTACTGGGTTGCCGCATTCGCAGCATGGTGTTTGGTGGCTCTCTCGCTGTAATTTACAGTCTAAACAGTTGTTGATGAATATGTGAATTTCTGTATTCATTCCAGGCCACCAGAACATCTCTTTTAACTTCAAAATTCTTTTAGAGATCCCTTGATGTGACAGACCCTCCCCCAAATGTGTTTCATAAATCAAGGCTGCTCTACGTTCCATGTTTGGGATTACCCTAACCCCCACTCCAGGGTTTCGAGCAAAAGGAACGTTGTTCGCATCAATTACATAAGAGTACTTGAGTGGAAACTTTTTTGGTAACGCTGCACTGCTGCCCTTGCTTGAAGTATTGACAGCCAACATTATCTCACCGTCTATTTTTGTTTTTGAACGAGTGATCGCAGCTACGGAAGCCGTCTGAACAGCCCCCTTTGCGGCTTCGTCAGCCAATGAATTCCCTGCAACGTGAACGCCATCACGTTGATGACTCAGTGTGTGGATCACGGGAGCCTTTAGTAGTTCGTTTTTCAACTGAACTACTTGTTCCCAAAGTGTTTTATGCTTTATTGTGCCACCTTTCGCATCTTTGAAACCATTTTCAAGGCAGTTTTGTATATAGTCATTATACGACTGAACACAGTAAAAGGAATCGCACACTATCAGTGTGGGGAATTCTCGATCTGTACTTTCAAGTGCCAGTTTGAATGCTTGTAGTTCAGCTCGCTGAGCTGTACAATCTCCTAGAGATTGAGTTTTTGTGACCATAGGTCTGAAGATGCCATCTCGCATGCGACATTTAAAGATTGCACACGCTGCACTGTAAGCTTGCTTACTCCCTGTTGCGGGTTGTGCGGATCCGTCAGTGTAAATTATGAATTCGTACTGATCGAGAGGCGGAATTTCAGTAGGCAGAGGACATTCTTGTTCATATTGCAGGAATGCTTGTGTGTTTAAATCAGGATCAAAAGCATATTCAACATCTGTTGCAGCAAGAGAATTAACCCATTGTATCCATCTTGGATGTAATGCTTTAGCATTTGGAATGCTTGCTTTTGTGACCGCTTCTAAATCCGGTACTGGGGTTACGACAATAATGCGTTTCCCTTGGGCTAAGGCTCTTTCTTTCGCTACAGCGGTTTGAACTGCTGTCAGAATTTTTTCTGTTGAACTGAAGCGCATTTCCGCTTGCGATTGGTATTTTCTCACCCTCATTGAAAATTAAGTAGGTGAATCCGCATTGACCCGAAATTATCCGGATCACCAAATTGCGTTGACTTACGCGTGTTTGTAAGTGATTTGTTGCTAACATGTTAGCCTGGAGTGAACGCAAAATTTCTGTGTGTTCCTGTGTCCAGTTTTTGATTGAAAAATCAGGTTTGATGAATGCGTAGAGAGGTTTAACCCTTTCTGCGTAATTTAGAATGTATGTTCTTCCAAAGTTTAGGAAACCCAGGATGGATTGTACGGTTTTTAGCATTTTTGGAGGTTGGAGCAGCGCACATTTCTCTAGAAAGTTAGCTGCCAAGCTCTTGCCTTCACTTGAAAGCTCATATCCTAGAAATAGGACATTGAGATGGGCAATTCGGGACTTTTTAAAGTTGAACTTGTAGCCCTCAGAGGCGAAGCCCAGTATAATGGTGCTTACCCTGTTCAAGTGTTTTTGCAGGTCACCGTCTGTCAGATAGATGTCATCGACATAGGACAATGCCTCATTGTCATAAATTTGTATTAACTCCGTTACCCTCGCTGAGAATAAACCTGGGCTGTTCTTGAACCCTTGTGGGAGTCGACAAAAGTGACGCTGGGTCCCCATTATGGAGAAGGCTGTTAAGTACCTGCTTAATTCTGCATAAGATTGTTCTATAATTCTGGGTAGCTCTGTTTGATGTTCTGTAACATCAAATTCCCTTAATTTTTGGCGGATCGCCACTGCTGCTGCCTCCCCTTTAATATTAGATAATATTATTGTTGAGACCTGGTCGAAATTTTTCAGTAATTTCATACCTAAATTCAGAGCAGGCTCTGCCCCGTATTCATTTTGAATTTGTTTCAGGACATCTGGTATTACCGCAATTGACGGAATGCCATGTGTTTTAGTGGCAGCAAAGACTGAGCCCCAAGTGGTGCAGTCTTCCAGTTGTGGTGTGATCCCCATTGGTAAACTGATTGTTAGGATTCTGTGTTTCTCATACGGGCTAGTATTTGGAAATACTGCTTCGATTAGAATAATTTTTTGAGCTATCCAGAATGGAATTTGCTCACGTTTTGTGGGCATTTTACCCATGACTGCGTATAGAGTCTGTGGTGTAATTTTTAGTGTATTCCCCTGTTGGGGAGTTGGATTTGGAAGTGTCAGTGGTTGCTGGACTGTGAAAGTCTGCATGACATATTGGACCAATTGTCTGTAGATTTTTATTAACTCTGTGAGTTGAGTAAGTAATTCCTCGTCTGACATCTCTTCAATGTCAGGATGAGGTGTGTAGCCGGCTAGAATCGGCCACGTTGCTCCTGGTCTACCTAGTGGACCGAGCCTGGTAATGTTTTTGTGATGTTTTAGGGCGCCTTTAAACCAGAGCTGATGCTCTTGGTATGTTAATGGAATTTCAATATCCTCGAAAGGAATGTATTCCTCTGGTGGATCATCTTCTTTGTAGAAGTGAAACATGTGAGTTACTGGATTGGATTCAGGAAACATTACCCATGAATAGAATACCTCTGTCTGAAAGGATTCGTGTGCCTCTATCACGAAAACTGCTCTACCGCCTCTTGGTGGTAGGCCATGTTTTATAAGTTTTAGAGTGATGGCTCTTCTTAAGTTTGGAGCGATGTCTATAACACCCTCCTCGGTTTCATTTAAACCTGTAATGTTAAAAACTGCTGCTTGGGCTGGATCAGCCACAGCTCCACCGTTTCCGGTGGCATCGTCGGAGTCAGGCATATTGTTTTTTGAAAAATGTAGAACAAGTTTCAAGGAAACAAAGATAACGTGCACAATATTTTGGAACACTGTATCCTTCAACATTGAGCAAACCAAACAGCTAATATACAGGGTGTTTCCCTATGTAGCCTTGGTGGATACTTAACCCTGCCCACTCCAGACGTCTTTTGGAGTATATGGGTAGGGGTCTCTGAGAGAAAAAGCACGGCTGAGTTACTCAGTATCTAGCGTTAAATTACCGCCTTACCAAACGTTGGGCACCATGTAGTGTAGCTCCTATTTCCCTAATAGGCTCTGCGCATTGGAATAATATCCCCTATAGGTTTGACATAGGACTAAGGTCAGTATGTCCCTATCGAGTATATTAAACTTAATTACTTGTGCCAGCTAGCTCAGAGGCCACTAGAAACTCCTTGACGACAAGAAGGGAGTAGTTTCTGGCAGCCGCAAAACATGACCACTTTGTTTCCTTTTAGAATCAGAACGAGTCCCAGAGTCGTGGAAACAATAGATAACTATTTCACTCAGCTCAATCGTGCATGCTTAGTTTTCCTCAAAGTTACACAGAAAGAAATAGACGGGCGTTTCAATAAAAGATTTATTGAACAGTCTTGTTTCTTGTGTAAGTTAAATGTGCTGTTACGATCACAAGACAGTATGTGAGATAAATAATGTACAGCGTAAGCAGTAGAAATAAATAATACTGCGATAGCATTATCTTTTAGCAGATATTCATTCATATAAATAACACAGACTAAAAAAATGCGAGTACTCATAAGATGCGTTTGCTAAGCTAGGTCTACCCCAATGTACCTAACCTAACCTAGGTGTAGGGAGAGGTATGAAGTAGGTGAAGTATTCCTTACTATGGTATACTAAGAGTATGTTAAGTCTAGTATGCCTAGTATGCCAAGAGTCCCTCTAGGTTCTAGTCAGCTCCATACCTTTAGAATGAGAGAGGTGGGAATCTCTTTCCCAGATTCGAACTCCAACACCCCGCGAGGGAAGGCAGATCACTGGAAGCTGGACTCTCTGCGTGCAGGGATGACAGCGTCTTCTCAGTGCGTCAGGCCGGGAAACGGGCTCCTCTGAAGTCGAGGTCTCCTCTAGTTTACAAGGGCTAGGGAAGGTATATTTATACCTGAAAGGTACCTCAGCACGTTAGCATTGACGTGAATTGGACAGCGGAAGACGTCATGAATGAATCCCTAAGGTATAACGGTTCATGCATAATAGATGAGTCCTTGAAGAAATCAATAGTCCTGTGCTAGGGAAATTCCCGAAGCCTTAGGGTCTGTTCTTCAAGAACTCGTTGTGATGTTAGGGTGGACGGATGTCGGAGACCATGCCTGTATTTGGAGTGCACGGTTTAATGCCTAAATAAGGACTGGGATTTTATGCCTATATAAGGGCAGGGCGAATTGTGCCTATATAAGGACATGATACAGGAAAGCCCGTGTATGGACACCCTAAGAGGAATACAACAGAGCCACAGTAGCAGTTCACTCACATCTGAGCACCCAATACACCCCCTTAGATGTTGGTTTATGGTAGCTAGGGAGACCAAGGCCTAATCAGCAAGGGGGTATGGGCTAAAAACTGAGCATTTAGGTGACATAATGATGGCATACAGCAATGCTACCAGGCTATCCAGTGTTCTTAACTTAAAGGTCTTCATAGCAATAATCCTCTGTGCATAGGCTTTGTCAGGAGGATCTGATTGTGAGAAGAGAAGAACTCGGGGCAGTGTTTTAATGTGGATGAGAGTTAGACTCACTTTCTGGATGATCCTCTGTAGGCGATAAACTGTTTTCTTTTCAGATTCCACTGGGCTTGTGAGCTGAGATTGCGGACTCCACTTTAAAATGTGGGTCCACAGATTTCCATACTAGAGCAGGGCCAAGAGGCATACAGAGTGGTTGTGACTGTCAGCTGTGAGATTCATAGTGAGTGCTGCACTGACACAGCAAAAGACATGTCACCCTAAAGCTGCTCCTACCTGACGGAGCTCTGTGATTATCATTCAGATGTACTGTCTCGTTCTTAGATTCAGTGCCCTCCCCAAAAAACAGTGGGTGTCACTCCTAACAACATATGATCCTTCAGAGGCAAGTGAAAGCAAAAGGGATGAGTAAGAGTTCTTGTAGGGAACACATTGATGGGTCTAGTAACCGTTCACTCATATTCCCATGGAGAAGGAGTTCAACCTGAAAAGGCAATACTATACAGCTCCTAAAGGCAGTTAAGATTTTCCAATGGTTCCACACTAAAAATGTCTATCTTCACCAGGTGTTATTAATGAAATCACGCAATGTGTTAACGAAGTCACAACCCAATCCAGCATACTCACAAAGTCCTTGTCTTTAAAACCACTGACTGTTGTCAACGTTTCCCAATGCCTGGGCCACCAACAGTGCCTTGTGGGATGAGGTAAACTCACAAAGGCTCCAATGAAGCAAACCTTTAACCTCAAATATCTTCATAACTACAGTGCTGCTTTTCAGGTGGTTTGCAGCTGTCTATTCTTCTTCTGGCCAGTGACAGCAACCACCAGGGCAGGAAGAAGAGCTTTAGCCCATTCAAATTTCTTTTGTGGTTAACAGGAGCATGCTGGACTTGGATCAGAAGGAGCTTACCTTAAAGGGAGCCTGTAGATCTTATCCTTGGCTGCATGCATCATTGACCTCAGTTCTTTGACTTTCCTTCACAGGTGTAGTCTCCTCTTTTAGATATTGAAAGACTGCATGGACACACATCCTTTTCTTCTCTCATATTGAGATGGCCTTTTTCCTCTGCACTGATGCACAACTTCCTGCATGAGTAGCTGCAAGGTATTTTGGCCACTGTTAATGCATTTGTATATTTTGCAGATTTTCTGAAGTTATAAATGCAATAGCCACACAGATCATCTGCAGATCTTGAATTTTTGGCCCAGCTAATATCTACACTATTTATCTGGCCCTCCTGGAGCCCCAAAAACCATCATCACACAAGGATTGCCATCACCCGATTCTCGCTGGGACCTGCAGCACATATTCATTGTGTTGTATTCCATTTTAGGGGTCCGTATATAGGTTTTCCTGAATCATGTCCTTATATAGGCACAATTCACCTTGCCCTTATATAGGCATAGAATCCCTGTCCTTATTTAGGCATTAACTGTGCACTCCAAATACAGGCATGGTCACCGACATCCGTCCACCCTAACGTCACAACGAGTTCTTAGAAACCAGACCCTTAAGCTTCGGGATTTCCCCTAGCACAGGACTATTGATTTCTCCAACAACTCATCTATTATGTATGAACCGTTATACCTTAAGGGTTCATTCCTGACGTCTTCCTATGTCCGACTTCACGTCAATGCTAACATTCCTCGACACCTACCAGGTATAAATATACCTTCCCTTGCCCAAGCAAGTTAGAGGAGACCTCGACTTCAGAGGAGCCCGTATCCCGGCCTGAGGCACTGAGAAGACGCTGTCATTCCTGCACGCAGACGAATCCAGCTTCCAGTGTTCTGACTCCCTTCGCGGGGTGTTAGAGTTCCAAGATCCTGCAGGAGATTCCCACCTCTCGCATTCTCAAGGTATGGAGCTGACTAGAACCTAGAGGGACTCTTGGCATACTAGACTTTACACACTCTTAGTCTACCATACTAGAGAATACTGCACCTACTTCTACTCTTCCCTACACCTAGACTAGGTTAGGTACACTGGGGTAGAACTAGCATAGAGATGCATCAAATGAGTACCCGCATTCTTAGCTCATGTTATTTATGTACGTGAATATATGCTAAAAGATAATGCTAGCGCAGTATTATTTATTTCTACTGCTTACGCTGTACATTATTTATCTTGCATACTGTCTTGTGATCATAACAGCACATATCTCTTACACGAGAAACAAGACTGTTCAATAAAACCCTTTTATTGAAACGCCCGTCTTTCCTTTCTGTGTAACTCTGTAGAGACTAAGCATGCACGATTGAATGAGTGAAACTTATCTATTGTTTCCACGATTCTGAGACATGTTCCGCTTCTAAAGGGAAACAAAGTTGTCATGTTTTTCGGTTGCCAGAAACTACTCCCTTCTTGTTCTCAAGGAGTTTCTAGTGGCCTCTGAGCTAGCTGGCACAGGTAATTAAGTTTAATATAATCGATAGGGACATACCGACCTTAGTCCTATGTCAAACCTATAGGTTATATTATTCCAATGCGCAGAACCTATTAGGGAAATAGGAACTACACTACATGGCGCCCAACGGTTTGGTAAGGCAGTAATTTAACGCTAGATACTGAGTAACTCATTCGTGCTTTTCTCAGAGACCCCTACTCACATACTGCATAAGACGTCTGGAGTGGGTAGGGTTATCCGCCATAACTAAATAGGGAAGCACCCTATATATTAGTTGTTTGGTTTGTTCAATGTTGAAGGATACAGTGTTCCAAAATATTGTGCACCTTATCTTTTTGTTTCCTTGAAACTTGTTCTACATTTTTCAAAAAACAAAATGCCTGACTCCGACAACGGTGACGTTGCGGGTCACCCAGCTTTAACAGCTTATAACATCACAGGTTTTATTGAAACCGAGGACGGTGTCATAGACATCAATCTAAACTTAAGAAGAGCCATCACTCTAAAACTTATAAAACACGGCCTACCCCCAAGAGGAGGTAGAGCAGTTTTCGTGATAGAGGCACACGAATCCTTTCAGACAGAGTTATTCTATTCATGGGTCATATTTCCTGAATCAAATTCAGTAACAAGACTGTTTCACTTCTACAAAGAAGATGATCCACCAGAGGAATATATTCCTTTCGAGGATATTAAAATTACACTAACATACTAGGAGCATCAGCTCTGGTTTAAAGGCGCCCTAAAACATCACAGAAACATAACCAGGCTCGGTCCACTAGGTAGACCAGGAGCAACATGGCCGATCCTAGCCGGCTACACTCCTCATCCTGACCTCGATATAATGTCAGACGAGGAACTACTTACTCAACTACAAGAGTTAATAAAAATCTACAGACAACTAGTCCAATATGTCATGCGGACTTTCACAGTCCAACCACCATTGACACTTCCAAATCAAACTCCTCAACAGGGGAATACACTAAAAATTACACCACAGACTCTGTACGCAGTCATGGGTAAAATGCCCACAAAACGTGAGCAAATTCCATTCTGGATAGCTCAAAAAATTACTCAAATTGAAGCAGTATTTCCAAATACTAGCCCGTATGAGAAACACAGAATCCTAACCATCTGTTTACCGATGGGGATCACACCACAACTGGAAGACTGCACCACTTGGGGCTCAGTCTTTGCTGCCATCTATAGTAAATCACATGGTGTTCCGTCTATTGCGGTAATACCAGATGTCCTGAAACAAATTCAAAATGAATACGGGGCAGAGCCTGCTCTAAATTTAGGTTATGAAATTACTGAAAAATTTCGACCAGGTCTCAACAATAATATTATCTAATATTAAAGGGGAGGCAGCAGCAGTGGCGATCCGCCAACGATTAAGGGAATTCGATGTTACAGAACATCAAACAGAGCTACCCAGAATAATAGAACAATCTTATGCAGAATTAGGCAGAGATAGTTTGGGTTGAAGACCATTGAAGCCAAAACTATCTGAAAGTCCTGAGAAGGACTCTATTAAACAAACTCCTACATCTTCTAAAAAGAAGTGGGAAACTAATAAAAATAATTCAGAGAAACGTTCTCAATCCCGAGGTAGGTCTCCTCAAAAGGAGCCCTCTGAAAGGAGGTATAACCTCAGGAATAGGGATAATTTGAAAAAGCCTGACAGGTATCAAGATACTGATACACGTTCCTCTCGTACCTTTCAGATCTCGTCACAGACATCGGAAAGAAGAGGACGGTCAGAACATAGAGAAGAACGCGTGAAATCGAAAGACGACAAACACGTTCCGAAAAATAAATTAAAACCTCAATTCTCAAAGAAGAAGGTAGCAGGTCTGAAAGTCAGACATGCCGAGGATACTGAGAACACAACTCAAGAACGGAGAATGGGCTCAGACAATGCTGGACAGTGCAGCAGAAGTCATAATAGCTCGCCAGAACCTGAAGGAACTTCTGGAGATAGTGGACTTGAATGAGTACATTACAGTTGAGACTGTAGACACCAGGGTTAGTACTCCACAAAAGTTATATGAAATAACACTCCGGATGGAGGGAGACATACCTAGACAGGTGAAAGCACTTTTTGGGGAAAAACTTTCAAGGGGCTATGACATACTTCTAGCAGAAAAAGACTGGCCACCACAATTTGTCAGGGAGTGCCCACATGGCGAGGACATTATTATGCCTGCCTTCTCTAACCATATTCCAATTTATCTAAAATATACTTATGCCAGGAAATGGGCAGTTGCCCAGGCCCCAGCATTATACAAAAATCATGTAGGATGGGATGAGGATTCACCTCACCATAAAATACATCTGAAAAATGAACCTACTGCACAAAGGCAGTACCCAATAAAGCAAGAAGCTAAAAAACAGGTCAGGGAGATCTTAGATCAACTTGAATAACAGGGGGTTATTGAAACATGCACCTCTTCAATGAACAATCCTTTGTTTCCTGTCTCCAAACCAGACAATACCTATTTTGGATTACAGACACTTAAATACTTGTTCTAAAACATTTGCAGTGCAAAATGCACATAGCACAGCATTAATGAATAACATTGTGCGTAAAAATACAAAACCACATTAGATATCTCAAATGGTTTCTTTTGTCAAAACATAGCACCTGGAAGCAGGTACTTAACAGCTTTCTCAATAATGGGGACCCAGCGTCAATTTTGTCGACTCCCACAAGGGTTCAAGAACAGCCCAGGGTTATTCTCAGCGAGAGTAACGGAGTTACTTCAAATTGATGATGATGAGGCATTGTCATATGTCGATGACATCTATCTGACAGACGATGACCTGGACAAACACTTGAACAGGGTGAGCACCATTATACTGGGCTTCGCCTCTGAGGGCTACAAATTCAACTTCAAAAAGTCCAGCATTGCCCATCTCAATGTCCTGTTTCTAGGATATGAGCTTTCAAGTGAAGGCAGGAGCTTGGCAGCCAACTTTTTAGAAAGGTGTGCGCTGCTCCAACCTCCAAAGACGCTGAAAAATTTACAATCCATCCTGGGTTTCCTCAATTTTGGAAGAACTTACATTCTAAATTACGCAGAAAGGGTTAAACCTCTCTACGCATTAATCAAACCTGATTTTTCAATCAAAAACTGGACACAAGAACACACTTACGTTCACTCCAGGCTAACATGTTAGCAACAAATCACTTACAAACACGCGTAAGTCACCGCAATTTAGTGATCCGAATAATTTCGGGTCAACGCGGATTCACCTACTTAACATTTATTTAATGAGGGTGAAAAAGTACCAATTGCATACAAATCACACTTGCAGACACAAGCAGAAATGCGCTTCACTTCAACAGAAAAATTCTGACAGCAGTTCAAACCGCTGTAGCAAAAGAAAGAGCTCTAGCCCAAGGGAAACGCATTATTGTCGTAACCCCAGTTCCGGCCTTAGAGGCGGTAACAAAAGCAAGCATTCCAAATGCTAAAGCATTACATCCAAGATGGATACAATGGGTTAATTCTCTTGCTGCAACAGATGTTGAATATGTTTTTGATCCTGATCTAAAAACACAAGCGTTCCTGCAATATGAACATGAATGTCCTCTGCCTACTGAGATTCTGCCTCTTGATCAGTATGAATTCATAATTTACACTGACGGATCCGCACAACCCGCAACAGGGAGTAAGCAAGCTTACAGTGCAGCATGTGCAATCGTTAAAGGTCACATGCGCGATGGCAAATTCAGACCTATGGTCACAAAAACCCAGTCTCTAGGAGATTGCACAGCTCAGCGAGCTGAACTACAAGCATTCAAACTGGCACTTGAAAGTACAGATCGAGAATTCCCCACACTAATAGTGTGCGATTCTTTCTACTGTGTGCAGTCGTATAATGAATATATACAAACTTGGCCTGAAAATGGGTTCAAAGATGCAAAAGGTGGCACAATAAAGCATAAAACGCTTTGGGAACAAGTAGTTCAGTTAAAAAGCGAACTACCAAAGGCTCACGTGATCCATACACTGAGTCATCAATGTGATGGCGTTCACGTTGCAGGGAATTCATTGGCTGACGAAGCTGCAAAGGGGGCTGTTCAGACGGCTTCCGTAGCTGCGATCACTCGTTCAAAAACAAAAATAGACAGTGAGATAATGTTGGCTGTCAATGCTACGAGCAAAGGCAGTGGTGCAGCGTTACCAAAAAAGTTTCCACTCAAGTACTCATATGTAATTGATACGAACAGCGTTCCTTTTGCTCAAATCCCTGGAATGGGGGATAGGGTAATTCCAAACATGGAACGTAGAGCAGCTTTGATTTATGAAACACATCTGGGGGAGGGTTTGTCACATCAAGGGATCTCTAAAACAATATTGACATTAAAAGAGATGTACTGGTGGGCTGGAATGAATACAGAAATACACATATTCATCAATAACTGCTTAGACTGTAAATTACAGCGAGAAAGCCACCAGACACCATGCTACGTAATGTAGCTGCCCAGTACAGACACCATTGTTAGACAGCATTAGACTATCTATGCGTAGGCGTCCATCTGGACAAATGCATTCCCACAAATACTGAATCAAGGTTCCTATGGATATGGCCTCAGCGCTCGGCTGACGCTCGAACTGTTGTAAAAGATTTGCGAGTCTTTATCGGCACATACGCAATAGGCACGCTACATTCTGACCAGGGCCCTGCGTTTAGCTCTCGGGCTTACAAAGACGCCATGGCCAGTCTGGGCGTTGCATTGTGGTACTCCTCTTCGTTTCATCCTGAGGGAAATTCTGTTGTGGAAAGGAAAAACCGGGACATAAAGCAGTCTATAACAGCTAGGGTATTAGGTTTGGGTGATGGTTGGGTCAAACATCTTTATGGGGTCCAATGCTCATTAAACAACTTGCCAAGAAGTTCTCTAGGGGGGGGTCACTCCATATGAGGTCCTATTTGGGACAAGAATGTGGGTGCCTGATCTGGATTGCAGTGGCACAGTGGTGGAAAATAAACCCTTTGATATCAAAGATCGTTTGGCTGTTTTACAGGACTTAAATGAAATAAGAACGAAACAAAGCAATGTATTCCTGCAGCCAACCACCACTGGGGAAAAACCGGTGGTCCCAGCAAGGCCTGTCTGGATTCCAAAAGTTGGGGATCTGGTCAGAGAAAAGATTGCGGACAAGAAGGAATTTGGACCTTCATACAGACAACCAGTACCTGTCCTAGCCGTACACGGAACAAGAGCAGTACTTCTGCCGCCCCTTGCTGGAAGAAAGGAGAAAAGATTTTTGTCCATCGACCTCATCAAACCACAGTATGGGCCAATACTAAATAGTAGGCCTCGTGGACTCCGACCTAGTAGCAGACACACTCCTCTCGCTACTATCCAAGAGGTTCAGACTGAAAGACTGATAACCGTCAAGACTTCAGCAGTAACAGATGAAGGACTGAGCAACAATGCTATGGAACTCATCCCTCTTGAAACACAAGTAACAGTTCGTCCAAATACACCTGTCTACACCAATGTAACAAGTGATCAACTGGTCCCAGCGATTTCTACAAATCCTGATGCAATTCCAACAATTGACAGAACTGCTTCTGGCTACTTCATTAACTTTGATACATTTTCTGAGGATCCGAGTGAGCCCGAGACGTCGCCGCAACAAAAACTTTTAAACAACAAGTACAAGACTTTTTACATTTTTTGAAAAAGACTTATCTAGTTTCACCATGGATTGAACTTTGGGTTATTTCTGGAATATTTTTCTTCCTGCTTTGGCTAGCTTTGGTTATGACTATGAGCGTGCTTATAAATGGGAGATACATCCATTTGGACATTGAAAGAAAGGAAGTGAACTTACTTTTGACACCTCACAAATCATCCCATCGTGAAACAAGAGACTTGTCTGCAGTGAACATCACAGCCGTTCCTATACAGGATGGTATAGTGTGGGACAAAACAGATTTTGATATTTTTGGCCCTACGGAACATTTGAACATTCCACATTCATTTAAGATTTTACTAAGTGATTTTGTTTCATCCAGTACCTTTTCTGCTGATTGGGACTTTGAAACTGTGAATAATATAATGTTTGACCTAGAAAAATCTGCTGCATTTTCTAATAATGAATATTTAGAGGGTTCATCAGACTATGAACAGCTGTATTGCTATAACCACTATGGTCATCATTTTTTGCATAAATCTGCAACACCTAGAAATGTGTTTATGTTTAACCAATGGGAGCATTGTCCTACACCACCAAAAGGTAGTTCAAAAACATTTGCTAACAAGTTTCCATATTTTTCAGGATACAATACATCTGATCCAGAAACATTTTACTATAAAAATGTAAACAAAACAGGACTGAAAATTATGTTAACTAATACAAAACAGATTTACTCTGCAACATTTATTGCCCAACTGTCTAGACAGGGTTTCGACTTATGGAAAGACACAATAGACACAAAATCTGTCTGGGGTACTAAAGATTGGCAAGTGCAGGGGGTGGAAGCTTTATTTAGAGCCTGTATCGTCCCTCAGCAAATAAGCTTTTTGAATGACACGGTCCAACAAACGTCTTGCCTTGGGTTAGCCAAGATTAAAGACATGAAAAATCCTTCTGTACCAACACCTGCAAGTGATAACAATACACAGGCAGCGGTTACAGTTGACACCATACTAAAACTCAACAGAACAAATCCTGATTGGAGAAAATGGTTGATCTGGCCCACAGACACAAACAACTGTCAAGACAGATTCCTGAATAAAACACAGGGGTTTTCTATTCACAGGCCAGACCCAAGATACGTCCAAAGACAGCATCCGGGGGTAGTAACAACATACAGTGTAGGAAAATTATGCCTCGATTGGCTGCAAAAATCTACACTTAAGGATGTGAAACAACACTTATCTTTACTTAAAGAAGATGCAGACCTTAGGGAATTCTTGCTTGGACCAAGAAAACCGCGTCAAAAACGTTTCATATATGCCGGCATTTATGCTGCTTATAATGAAGCATTGAAGGTGTCACAGATGGAGGCCGCAGAACGAATACGTGAACTTGATCGTATTAATTTAGAGAAAACTCTCTCTGTGGTCGACAATGGGTTAACCACTTTGTCCTCCAGAATTTATTCATTGGACAGTGTTGTATCCTCTGCTATCGACATACTGGAACAAGATTTAGCCATGTTACAGCAAGGCCAGTCTCAGTTACGTTCTATTATGTTATTAAGCTGGACGCTGCAATCTTTGCGTGCGGGCTATGTGCCTTGGCGTTTTATCAACACGTCGGCTCTGTTTGCAGAATACAATCTAACTGATAAACAGATCGAATTGGCACAAAGGGGAGCAAAGTATACAGTACTGAGCATTGAAAAACTTGAAAAGTTACCATTCACAGTGACAGAAAAACCAGCTACAGAATGGCTTATTCATGGCAAAATGAGTCTACCTGTGACTACTTTCCAGTTTCAGTATTGCCTTAAACAGATGCAAGCAGGCAAATATGAAAGGTTGGGTAAAGAATACATTAAGACATCCTGGAATTTACCTTACACCTATAGATGTTGGAGTGGGGATCGTGAAGTGTTTCTGAGCGGTACACACTGTGAAAGTGCACTTAGCAGTTCACTGATTTGTCAGGACATTTCTTTACACGGGGCTTGTAATGGTTCTGTGGCAAACTTGTCCTGCCACCAGCAGGGTACACCAGCTGCTGTGATTAATCCAACTTTTGGACAACTTTCTAATGGGAGTTACCTCATGTTGAATGATCAGAGTTGCTGTGGCATGTTGCCAGGCATCCGATATCTAGTAACGGTCAACTCCAGGGTCACTTGCTGTATGCAAGTATTGTTTGCCCCAATAGACAGTCAGGGAGTCGCCTCTATGGCCTTCGTTGAATGTCTCTTTTATTCGTTTTGATACTTTAAGCAGAATGAAAGCCATGCTTATACAACAATCAGTGCCTTTGACCTCAGCCAAAGAAACCTATGATCTACAAGTTGCAAGGACTTCGGCTGAGATACAAGCTTTAATTAGTACAAACTGCCCTTTACATTTCGTAGAAATGATAGGACGTTATCTTTAACATGTCTGATACAAGCGGAATTGTACATGTATTTAAGACCATCTGTTCCGGACTATTAGCACCTTTCCAGGCTGTCCTCGGAATCATCCCAAACTTCGCACATTCGGTGTTTGGTGGTGTGCCGTTAATTCTAGCACTTGTTGCAGGAATTCTGTTTCTATTCCTCCTACTTCGCTATGGCAAGCCTCTTCGCCAACATCACTCCGAGCGATGTGGAGAGAGCCCTCCTTGAACGGAAATGCCGTGAGCGAATGAAATGAAATGAAATTAAATGAAATTCGTACTTGTAAAGCGCACTTATACCCCCAAAGAGGTGTCCTGGCGCTGTACGCATACCGCTGTGGAACCCTTCCTGGCTTTTCCCTGTGAAATGTCCACTCCTGGGCACCCCCAGGGTGAAGCCAGGCATCCCAGCGCTGTTGGGGCCGTTGTACAGCGAATAGTACAGCTTTTGGGCATGCCTCGTCTACGGGAACTTAATACAACTTGGTTCCTGTCATTCAGACCAATCTGGCAAGATTGCATCTTACCTGTTCTACGCTGCCTGTTTTGCGGTGAAGAATGCATGCTAGACACCTGTCTAACACTCCCATCAGTCATGCCAACTGATATCGATACTCTGCTGGACCCGATAACGGCCCATGCTGTGTGTTGTCCCCAGCGGCTTCCAATCCTGATGGCGGCATTCATTGAGATCTCACAGACGCTTCCGGCTGCTGCTGAGGTACGAGATGGATCAACGGGCACACAGGTAACAACGGACGCGAACGTTGCATCTTCTGCTGAAGGCGATGTTTCTCATCTCTGTGCAATTAACATTCTGAACGAGGTGTTCCAAATGTCACCGACTTCGGTAGATGATATTTTGGCTACGGAAATAGATGATCTAATGTTTACGCCAGACCCATACACTGACTTTGATTCGGCTCACAGTGTACCAGGGCAACAATGAAATTTGGCCTTCATATTTTTCAAACTTGGAACTTTTCCCAGAATTTAACTTTTTCTTTTTTACATTTTTGAAATGACATGGCAAATGAACAATCTGCTTACAGTAGAACTAGCCTTATAAAACAGACTTCTTTGAATACTTCCAGGGACACATTGTCACCTTACTTGTCTACAATTTCCTTTACTTCCATGATATACAAATGGCTTTGATTGTAAAAACGTATCGACCATTTCATCATATGTATATATTACTGTTTCATTCACGTTGCAATCCACTTCCGTTATATGCTTAGAATGAAAACACTGCTTTAAATGTACAGTACCTATGGCATTTCAACAGTTTTTAAGCTTCTTTTAAAAATGCTTTTAGAAATGTTTTTAGTAATATGTGGCACTCAATTTTATGTTTAGCATTTAAAATGTTTAGCATTTAGTATCATCGTTCACTCGAAGATGGAGTGGGTGTTGTATTCCGTTTTAGGGGTCTGTATATAGGTTTTCCTGAATCATGTCCTTATATAGGCACAATTCACCTTGCCCTTATATAGGCATAGAATCCCTGTCCTTATTTAGGCATTAACCCTGCACTCCAAATACAGGCATGGTCACCGACATCCGTCCATCCTAACGTCACAACGAGTTCTTAGAAACCAGACCCTTAAGCTTCGGGATTTCCCCTAGCACAGGACTATTGATTTCTCCAAGAATTCATCTATTATGTATGAACCGTTATACCTTAAGGGTTCATTCCTGACGTCTTCCTATGTCCAACTTCACGTCAATGCTAACATTCCTCGACACCTTCCAGGTATAAATATACCTTCCCTTGCCCAAGCAAGTTAGAGGAGACCTCGACTTCAGAGGAGCCCGTATCCCGGCCTGACGCACTAAGAAGACACTGTCATTCCTGCACGCAGACGAATCCAGCTTCCAGTGTTCTGACTCCCTTCGCGGGGTGTTAGAGTTCCAAGATCCGGCAGGAGATTCCCACCTCTCTCATTCTCAAGGTATGGAGCTGACTAGAACCTAGAGGGACTCTTGGCATACTAGACTTTACACACTCTTAGTCTACCATACTAGAGAATACTCCACCTACTTCTACTCTTCCCTACACCTAGACTAGGTTAGGTACACTGGGGTAGAACTAGCATAGAGATGCATCAAATGAGTACCCGCATTCTTAGCTCATGTTATTTATGTACGTGAATATATGCTAAAAGATAATGCTAGCGCAGTATTATTTATTTCTACTGCTTACGCTGTACATTATTTATCTTGCATACTGTCTTGTGATCATAACAGCACATATCTCTTACACGAGAAACAAGACTGTTCAATAAAACCCTTTTTATTGAAATGCCTGTCTTTCCTTTCTGTGTAACTCTGTAGAGACTAAGTATGCACGATTGAATGAGTGAAACTGTTATCTATTGTTTCCACGATTCTGAGACATGTTTCGCTTCTAAAGGGAAACAAAGTTGTCATGTTTTTCGGTTGCCAGAAACTACTCCCTTCTTGTTCTCAAGGAGTTTCTAGTGGCCTCTGAGCTAGCTGGCACAGGTAATTAAGTTTAATATAATTGATAGGGACATACCGACCTTAGTCCTAGGTCAAACCTATAGGTTATATTATTCCAATGCGCAGAGCCTATTAGGGAAATAGGAACTACACTACAATTGTCCCTGAGGTTGTGTGTGTGTGTGGTGTTGGAGCACCGTTCTTCCCAGCAGCTGAAGCTCTGTGACCAGAGGGGAAAGAGTCTGTATTGGGGCAGCAGCAGATGTATGAGGCGGTGCTATCTATGTTCCCCCAACTGAGTTGGAGCAGCGCCCACATCTTCCGGCCAGGTGGACCTGCAGTACATGTGGCCAAGAGATCCCAAGCAATTTGGCTCTTTGAGCGTCGGCTTCCAACTGTGATGCCAGACCTGGTGGGACATCTGACTGCATGAGGAACAATTAACGATAAGTGGATGCATGGAGATACAGTGCCCCTCTTTTCTTTAATGTTGAAGAGTTATCTCCTCATAACTACGTGCACTGCTGATAAAGGCATAAACAATGTTGAAACAGGACACTTTCTGACACAATAGCTCGAGTGCCGCACTGAACTAAATTTTGATTTATATAATGAGGATTTGTATTGTTCCATGAGTTGCTCTGGGGAACCAACAAAAAAGATCCAAGATATTACCTGAATAACCCCTCTGCCTCATCAGTTTTGTCCCTTGTTTTACTAGGTACTTCTGGTTGGATCCAAATACTGAGTAGCGGAGCCCTCTTCGCTCCTTAAACAACACAGTGGGAACCACACAAACACACTCTAACTGTTGGGCCTGGTGCAACACCTGTGCTAGGCACAACTTTGTACCTGCATCAAAATGAAGAACCCCAAGACTACCAAATCGCAGCCGGGGAGCCGTATGCAGGAGGGTCACTCACAGGTGCCTTTTTGGCATGTATTTTGTACATTGCGCCTTTGCATTATTTGTGCCAGGCGCACCTTTTAAAAGGTGCACTAAGAGCAAACAATGATAATGCCCCCTATTATGGGGAATGCGCTGCCCCCAGGGCAGCCGCAAACTCGTGCTGCCCTGGAAGCAGCACATTCCAGTGAAAAACAGAGCGGCTGCGTGTTTTCACTGTGCAGACGGCAACCTGCCTGCACTTTTAAAGGGGATTAGGGATCCCCTTGCAGGCAGGTGCCATCAGTGACTACACCTGCCTGCAAGGGGATGTCTGGGGTGTCCATAGGACCCTTTTTACCCCCAGCAGAGGGCTGCTGTCAGTGCACCTCCTAGGAGCTTCTTTGCCTCTGCGCCCCGCCTGTAGTACGGCGCGGGCGCAGAGGCAAAGGGCTTCCTTAATTTTCATGGGGCATGCCCCCATGCAAATGAGGGAATGCCCGCTACAGATAGCACTGGAGCTTCATGTGCGCCAGAGCTTTGAGTATTACAAAAGGGGCCGCACAAGCTTCTGCGGCCCCTTCAGTAATACCGAAGTTCCCCAGGAGCACGCAAAGCGGGTGCAGGCACCCGGTGCGCCCCCAGGGCACTTTCGGTAATACAGCCCCAGATGTTACCCTACAACAAGTTGAAACAGCACTGGAAGACAAATTTGACACTATGTTTCTGGTGGTAATGGACACCAAAACCGAACTAGAGAATGATCGATAGGGTTACTTTTGATGTTAACTTGCTACAAACTGATCACAAAAATCTTGCAGACAGAATGACGATTAATGAATCTACTTTGTCCTTGCTGCGCCAAAAAGTGGCAGAATTGCATTCCCAAGTTAAAATGTTATCAGAGATGGTCGAGCAACTCAGTCACAGAGCAGAGAACATGGAAGGGTGTTCTCACCACAACAATGTGCATTTGATTGGACTCCTGAAGAATTCTGAAGTCACAGCCCCAGAAGAGGATATTGAGCAGTGGTTGCTCCGTATTGTCTATGAAGATGTCAACACCTCTGCACTTCTGCTGCCAGGATCCCAGGCTGTCCCGCTCACTGTCTAGGAAACTATAAAACTACAGGGATGGCGATCTCATTCATAAAACCCCCAGAGGACATGGCCTGTGGGACTTCGAAAATTCAATAATTCATAGCTTTCCGGACTACACTAACATGACCCGATGGCAACGTTGCACCTTTCTGGATGTCAAGACAATAATATTTAAACATACCTTTTGTTACCCACTTTTTCTGTTCCAAGCATGTTAAAGGATATCGGATAAACACAAGACAGATGTCTTTAACCCCTTCGCTGCTAGGCCTTTTCCCCTCCTGTGCTAAGCCTTTTTTTGGCTATTTGGGGTAGTTCGCGCTTAGGGCCCTGTAACGTTTTGACCACATAAGGTATCCATGCCAAATTTGCGTCCTTTTTTTTCCAACATCATGGAGATTCTAAAGGTACCCAGGGTTTGTGGATTCCCCTGGAGGGGACCCAGACCTGGGCGAATGCTGGGTGGTAGGAAATTTGTGACAGCCCGGTGATGCCACAACTTTCCCACACACAAATGTGTGAAAAAGTGAATTTTCAGCACAATTTCAGGTTTGCAGGGGATTCTGGGTAATAAAACGTTGGGGGATCCATGCAAGCCATACCTCCCTGGAATCCCCCGGGTGTCTACTTTTCAGAAATGTGTGGGTTTGGTAGGTTTCCCTAGGTGGCCGCCGAGCCCTGGGCCAAAACGTCATGGGACCCCCCTTGCAAAACCAGGTCGTTTTGTGATAGGCAATTTTGATGTCGCCTCAATACGTTTTGGGCCCTTGCCTGTCGCGGGTACTTGGGCCTCCCACCCGAGTGAGTCAGCATTTTTATCGGGAGACCTGGGCAAACGCTGGGTGGTAGGAAATTTGTGTCAGCCCGGTGATGCCAGAACTTTCCCACACACAAATGTGTTTAAAAAATGATTTTTTCAGCAAAATTTCAGGTTTGCAGGGGATTCTGGGTAAGAAAACGTTGTGGGATCCACGCAAGCTATACCTCCCTGGAATCCCCCGGGTGTCTAGTTTTCAGAAATGTGTAGGTTTGGTAGGTTTCTCTAGGTGGCCGCCGAGCCCTGGGCCAAAAAGTCATGGGACCCCCCTTGCAAAACCAGGTCGTTTTGTGATAGGCAATTTTGATGTCGCCTCAATACGTTTTGGGCCCTTGCCTGTCGCGGGTACTTGGGCCTCCCACCCGAGTGAGGCACCATTTTTATCGGGAGACCAGGGGGAACGCTGGCTGGTAGGAAATTTGTGTCAGCCCGGTGATGCCACAACTTTCCCAAACACATATGTGTGAAAAAAGTGATTTTTTTCAGCAAAATTTCAGGTTTGCAGGGTATTCTGGGTAAGAAAACATTGGGGGATCCACGCAAGCCATACCTCCCTGGAATCCCCCGGGTGTCTAGCTTTCAGAAATGTGTGGGTTTGGTAGGTTTCCCTAGGTGACCGCCGAGCCCCGGGCCAAAAAGTCATGGGACCCCCCTTGCAAAACCAGGTCGTTTTGTGATAGGCAATTTTGATGTCGCCTCAATACGGTTTGGGCCCTTGCCAGTCGCGGGTACTTGGGCCTCCCACCCGAGTGAGGCACCATTTTTATCGTGAGACCTGGGCGAACGCTGGGTGGTAGGAAATTTGTGTCAGCCCGGTGATGCCACAACTTTCCCACACACAAATGTGTGAAAAAAGTGATTTTTTCAGCAAAATTTCATGTTTGCAGGGGATTCTGGGTAAGTAAACGTTGGGGGATCCACGCAAGCCATACCTCCCTGGAATCCCCCGGGTGTTTACTTTTCAGAAATGTGTGGATTTGGTAGGTTTCCCTTGGTGGCCGCCGAGCACGGGCCAAAACCCCAGGTGACCCCCCTTGCAAAACCAGGTCATTTTGTGATAGGCAATTTTGACGTCGCCTCAATACGTTTTTGGCCTTTGCCTGTCGCGGGTACTTGTGCCTCCCACACGAGTGAGGCACCATTTTTATCGGGAGACCTGGGGGAATGCTGGGTGGTAGGAAATTTGTGTCAGCACAGTGATGCCACAACTTTCCCACACAAAAATGTGTGGAAAAAGTGATTTTTTTCAGCTAAATTTGAGGTTTGCAGGGGATTCTGGGTAAGAAAACGTTGGGGGATCCATGCAAGCCATACCTCCCTGGAATCCCCCGGGTGTCTAGTTTTCAGAAATGTGTGGGTTTGGTAGGTTTTCCTAGATGGCCGCCGACCCCGGGGCCAAAAACCCAGGTAACCCCCCGTGCAAAACCAGGTTGGTTTGTGATAGGTAATTTTGATGTCGCCTCACTAGGTTTTGGGCCCTTGCCTGTCGCGGGTACTTGACCCACCCACACAAGTGAGGTACCATTTTTCTCGGAAGACTTTGGGGAATGCGGGGTGAGTTTAATTTGGTGGATCCACACAGATTCCAGAACTTTCCTCCACAGAAATGTGAGGAAAATTTGTTTTTTTATACACATTATGAGGTTTGCAAGGGATTCTGGGTAACAGAACCTGGTGAGAGCCAGTCAAGCCACCCCATCCTGGATTCCCCTGGGTGTCTAGTTTTCAAAAATGTACAGGTTTGCTAGGTTTCCCTATGTGCCGGCTGCGCTAGGGCCAAAAATCCACAGGTAGGCATATTGCTAAAAACAAATCTGTGCCTAGTTGGCTTTCTGCCGACCTGGGGGGGTATATCGGGGGTGGGGTTGCCCCGATATGCCCCCAAGGGGGGCAGAAACACTGTGGCTATTTTTTTGGGGGGTAGGGGCATTGGTATGCCCATTCTGGGCAGCCCCCACCCCCACACATAAAAAACCCAGCATAATCGTTGGCGTCTAGTGGTCTTTTTGCCTTCCCGGGGGGGGCATATTGGGGGCTACTGCCCCCATCTTCCCCCCAGGGGGGCAGAAAGGCTGTAATTGTTGCGGGTGGGGGCATTGACATGCCCGTTTTGGGCAGCCCCCACCCTAATTAAAATTTGCCCAAAAAAATTCCTGGCGTCTAGTGGGCTTTTTGCCCCCCGGGGGGGCAGATTGGGGTCTACTGCCCCATCTGCCCCGCAGGAGGGGCAGGAAGGCTGTAATTTTTGCGGGGAGGGGGTGGGGGCATGGGCATGCACGTTTTGGGCAGCCCCCACCCTAATTCAGATTTGCCCCAAAAAAATCCCTGGCGTCTAGTGGGCTTTTTGCCCCCCTGGGGGGGCAGATTGGGGGCTTCTGCCCCATCTGCCCCCAGGGGGGGCAGGAAGGCTGTTATTTTTGCGGGGGAGGGGGTGGGTGCATGGGCATGCCCGTTTTGGGAGCCCACACCCTAATTCAAGTTTGCCCAAAAAAAATCCCTGGCGACTAGTGGGCTTTTTGCCCCCCCGGCGGGGCAGATTGTGGGCTAATGCCCCCATCTGCCCCCCAGGGGGGGCAGAAAGTCCACTAGATGCCAGGGAGTTTTTTGGGCAAATTTTAATTAGGGTGGGGGCTGCCCAAAACGGGCATGCCAATGCCCCCACCCTAATTAAAATTTGCCCCAAAAAATCCCTGCCATCTAGTGGGCTTTTTGCCCCCCCGGGGGGGGCAGATTGGGGGCAACTGCCCCTTCTGCCCCCCAGGGGCGGCAGGAAGGCTGTTATTTTTGCGGGGGAGGGGTGGGGGCATGGGCATGCCCGTTTTGGGAGCCCCCACCCTAATTCAAATTTGCCCCCAAAAAATCCCTGGCATCTAGTGGGCTTTTTGCCCCCCCGGCATGGCATATTGGGGGCTAATGCCCCCATCTGCCCCCCAGGGGGGGGCAAAAAGCCCACTAGACGCCAGGGAGTTTTTTGGGCAAATTTTAATTAAGGTGGGGGCTGCCCAAAATGGGCATGCCAATGCCCCCACCCTAATTAAAATTTGCCCAAAAATATCCCTGGGGTCTAATGGGCTTTTTGCCCCCCCCTGGGGGGGCAGATTGGGGGCTACTGCCCCATCTGCCCCCCAAGGGGTGCAGGAAGGCTGTTATTTTTGTGGGGGAGGGGGTGGGCGCATGGGCATGCCCGTTTTGGGAGCCCCCACCCTAATTCAAATTTGCCCCAAAAAAATCCCTGGCGTCTAGTGGGCTTTTTGCCCCCCCGGCGGGGCATATTGAGGGCTCATGCCCCCATCTGCCCCCCAGGGGGGGCAGAAAGTCCACTAGACGCCAGGGAGTTTTTTGGGCACATTTTAATTAGGGTGGGGGCTGCCCAAAACAGGCATGCCAATGCCCCCACCCTAATTAAAATTTGCCACAAAAAATACCTGGTGTCTAGTGGGCTTTTTGCCCCCTGGGGGGCAGATTGGGGGCTACTGCCCCATCTGCCCCCAGGGGGCAGAAAGTCCACTAGACGCTAGGGAGTTTTGGGCAAATTTTAATTAGGGTGGGGGCTGCCCAAAACAGGCATGCCAATGCCCCCACCCTAATTAAAATTTGCCACAAAAAATACCTGGCGTCTAGTGGCTTTTTGCCCCCCTGGGGGGGGCAGATTGGGGGTTACTGCCCCATCTGCCCCAAAGGGGGGCAGAAAGGCTGTTATTTTTGCGGGGGAGGGGGTGGGTGCATGGGCATGCCCGTTTTGGGAGCCCCCATCCTAATTCAAGTTTGCCCAAAAAAAATCCCTGGCTAATGCCCCCATCTGCCCCCCAGGGGGGGCAGAAAGTCAACTAGATGCCAGGAGTTTTTGGGCAAATTTAACTAGGGTGGGGCTGCCCAAACGGGCATGCCAATGCCCCCACCCTAATTAAAATTTGCCCAAAAAATCCCTGGCATCTAGTGGGCTTTTGCCCCCGGGGGCAGATTGGGGGCAACTGCCCCATCTTCCCCCAGGGGGGCAGGAAGGCTGTTATTTTTGCGGGGGAGGGGTGGGGGCATGGGCATGCCCGTTTTGGGAGCCCCCACCCTAATTCAAATTTGCCCCCAAAAAATCCCTGGCATCTAGTGGGTTTTTTGCCCCCCCGGCGGGGCATATTGGGGGCTAATGCCCCCATCTGCCCCCAGGGGCAAAGCCCACTAGACGCCAGGGAGTTTTTGGGGAAATTTTAGTTAGGGTGGGGGCTGTCCAAAACGGGCATGCCAATGCCCCCACCCTAATTTAAATTTGCCCCAAAAATCCCTGGCGTCTAGTGGGCTTTTGCCCCCCGGGGGCAGATTGGGGGCTACTGCCCCATCTGCCCCCAGGGGGGCAGGAAGGCTGTTATTTTTGCGGGGGAGGGGGTGGGGGCATGGGCATGCCCGTTTTGGGAGCCCCCACCCTAATTCAGATTTGCCCCAAAAAATCCCTGGTGTCTAGTGGGCTTTTTGCCCCTCGGCGGGGCAGATTGGGGGCTAATGCCCCATCTGCCCTCAGGGGGCAAAAGCCCACTAGACGCCAGGGAGTTTGGGCAAGTCTTAATTAGGGTGGGGCTGCCCAAAACGGGCATGCCAATGCCCCCACCCTAATTAAAATTTGCCCAAAAATATCCCTGGGGTCTAATGGGCTTTTTTGCCCCCCCCCTGGGGGGGCAGATTGGGGGCTACTGCCCCATCTGCCCCCCAGGGGGTACAGGAAGGCTGTTATTTTTGCGGGGGAGGGGGTGGGCGCATGGGCATGCCCGTTTTGGGATCCCCCACCCTAATTCAAATTTGCCCCAAAAAAATCCCTGGCTTCTAGTTGGCTTTTTGTCCCCCCCGGCGGGGCAGATTGGGGGCTAATGCCCCCATCTGCCCCCCAGGGGGGGCAGAAAGTCCACTAGACGCCAGGGAGTTTTTTGGGCAAATTTTAATTAGGGTGGGGGCTGCCCAAAATGGACATGCCAATGCCCCCACCCTAATTAAAATTTGCCCATAAAATCCCTGGCGTCTACTGGGATTTTTGCCCCCCCGGGGGGGCATATTTGGGGCTAATGCCCCCAGCAGCCCCCCAGGGAGGTCAGAACGGCTGTCATTTTTGCGGGGGGTGGGTGAGGGCATGGGCATGCCCATATTGGGCAGCCCCCACCACAAATTATAATTTAAAAAAAATTCCTGGCATATAGTGGGCTTTTTGCCCCCTCGGGGGCAGAAAGGCTGTAATTTTTGCGGGGTGGGGGCATGGACATGCCCTTTATGGGCAGCCCCCACCCTAATAAATTATGCGGCAAACAAAAATATCCCTGGGGTCTAGTGGGCTTTTTGCCCCCCCCGGGGGCAGATGGGGGAAGTAGGCCCAGGGGGGGCAGGAAGGCTGTTATTTTTGCGGGGGTGGGGGCATGGGCATGCCCGTTTTGGGAGCCCCCACCCTAATTCAAATTTGCCCCCAAAAAATCCCTAGCATCTAGTGGGCTTTTTGCCCCTCCGGCGGGGCATATTGGGGGCTAATGCCCCCATCTGCCCCCCAGGGGGGGCAAAAAGCCCACTAGACGCCGGGGACTTTTGGGGGAAATTTTAATTAGGGTGGGGGCTGTCCAAAACGGGCATGCCAATGCCCCCACCCTAATTTAAATTTGCTCCAAAAAATCCCTGGCATCTAGTGGGCTTTTTGCCCCCCCGGGGGGGCAGATTGGGGGCTACTGCCCCATCTGCCACCCAGGGGGGGCAGGACGGCTGTTATTTTTGCGGGGGGAGGGGGTGGGCGCATGGGCATGCCCGTTTTGGGAGCCCCCACCCTAATTCAAATTTGCCCCAAAAAAATCCCTGGCTTCTAGTGGGCTTTTTGTCTTCCCCGGCGGGGCAGAAAGTCCACTAGACGCCAGGGAGTGTTAGGCAGCTTTAATTAGGGTGGGGCTGCCCAAAATGGGCATGCCAATGCCCCCACCCTAATTAAAATTTGCCCATAAAATCCCTGGCGTCTACTGGGCTTTTGCCCCCCGGGGGCAGATTTGGGGCTAATGCCCCCAGCAGCCCCCAGGGAGGTCAGAACGGCTGTAATTTTTGCAGGGGGCGGGTCGGGGCATGGGCATGCCCATATTGGGCAGCCCCCACCACAAATTATAATAAAAAAAAAAATCCTGGCGTATAGTGGGCTTTTTGCCCCCTCGTGGGGGCAGAAAGGCTGTAAATTTTGCAGGGTGGGGGCATGGACATGCCCTTTATGGGCAGCCCCCACCCTAATAAATTGTGCGGCAAACAAAAATATCCCTGGGGTCTAGTGGGCTTTTTGCCCCCCCCCCCGGGGGGGGCAAAAAGACTAAATCGCACCCCAAAAAATTGGGGGGAGCAAAAGCCCTTGCCCAAGGGGCCGCTCCCCCCTCCCTGGTGTCTAGTGGGTGGATCCCTGCTTGGGGATCGCCCTCCTGGGGCAATCCCCAAGTAGGGATCCACTAGGGAGGGTACTCATTGGAAAGGGAGATTCTCCCCTTTCCAATGATACCTCTCCTGTCTTTCTACGTGCCCGGGGGGCTGAGATAGCCCCCTGAGCACAAAGAAAGTGAAACTGAAATGAGCCTAAAGGCTCATTTCAGTTTCGATTTCTGTGCCATGAGGACAGCGCGACATGCACGCTGATCCTCATGGCACAGAAACCAGGGAGGGGGCCTCGGGAGCTGGAGAAGCTCTTCCCCAGCTCCCAAGGTCACAGGGGTGAAATAGAAATCCCTCTGCTGTCTGCAGCAGAGGGATTTCGTGCCCCAGGCCTCATGACGGAATGGTTCCGTCATGAGCACAGGGGCACCGATGCTCATGACGGAACCATTCCGTCATGAGCATCGAAGGGGTTAACAATCCGGAGGGCGTCCCATTCTGGTTGGGATGCAATGGTACTGAATATGATATCTGAACTGGGGGAGGCCCTCCGTGACGTACATTAGGCTGTCAGAGGACCAAATCGCTGCAACCTTGGAACAGCAGCTATGGGGGAGATTTTCCAAAAAGTCACGCAACGCAACACAGTGCAGCCCCCGATGAGGCTGCACTGCATTGCTCGACAGGGAGGGAGCAGGAGAGCGCCATATCTTCAGAGATATGGCTCTCCCTCCCCTTTCCCTTGCTCTGGTGCTGATTTTAGCTACCGTGCGCCATGCAGACACCATAGCGCTGCAGCGCTAGGGAGTGTGCATGTGTGTAGCATACGTTTTGTATAGGAAGGGTACCCTTCCTGTACAAAATACTATGCTAGGCACGATGCAAAGCTTTTCCCACTTTGCATTGGTGCTACACAGTGCAGCACTCATGGAAAGTCGGAAAAGCACAGAGAAATGAAAGCATTTCTCCTGTTGGCGCCTCCTTTGAAGGGGAGTTAACTTTTGGCGCAAAACCATGTTTACAAATCTTTGTAAATATGGTTTTGCGTCAAAAGGTATGGGTGGTTGCATGAGAACGCCCATGTACCACCCATGTAACGCCCCCTCGGCACAAAGTAACGCATAGCAGTGCTCGCGCTGTTTTGCGCTACTTAGAGGGTGCTTTCCAGCGCAAAATAAGTTTTGTGCTTGAAAGAAAATAGCAAAAAAAATAATTTGCGCAGGTTGGCGTCCCTTTTGTTACGCTAAACCAGCGCAAAATGTTTGAAAATCTCCCCCTATACGTGTAACAGGCAGCGAGGAAGAGGGCTCTCCTGATGAAGGCCGTCCTGCAGGACAGAGCACAGAGATTACCCCTTTCAGCATCTGACCAATGGCTCCTCTGTGTAGGACTCAGACACTGATGATATGTCAACAAAGTACATGTGGGCATCTGAGCCAGCTCTTACTCCAATGACTGCTGAACATAATACTTAAAAATCATTTAACCAGTTGTAAGATGTCATAGGAGCTCATGGACTTTAATTTGATTTATATATTATTTACTGGCCACCTGCCATGGTGCGTCCTAGAGAATAAAGATAGACGATTGCGGCCATTATTATTGAATGGACTGCACTAGACCACATGCTCCTCTAGAATCTGTAATTACTTTAGCCACACATGCAACACAGGAGTTCCATTTAGAAACTATACTCTGTTTGTTGAATTTTATGTTCAGGTTGGTGAGGTAGTAACCCAAACCTCAGCCAAGAGGTGGGAAAGTCCAGCCACTAGGCACACTATTATAGTGACAAAAAACACAATGACACCGGCGAGCCCCACTGCATGTTGTACACAGTTCTGGACTTTGACAGAGAGAGTAATTTGCTCTTTTATATGCAGGTCAGGAAGTTTGCATTAAATATGACATCTCAATTGAATGTTTCTCCTCGATGCCTTCCCTGATCGGGCCCGAGTTTTGAGCCTACTAAGCATGCATAGCCCAATTGGGCAATTTTTGCGCTCTGTTTGGGCTAAGTGCAGTCTTGTTTCTACTCCTCCTTGCTGACACATTCTTTTAACGCTCAGCACCGTGCTAGTTTTAAATGCTCACAGCATGGACTAGATGCCTGCTCTCGGGCTGCAAGAACTGAGTTTGCCTTATTACGAGCGGAGTGCACAGTCTGTTTATTTACAGAATTCAGGCTCTCCCTGACACCCACAATCGTTCTTACAGCAAGGGCTGCAAAAATTGTGAGTACAGTGCATGATGAGGAGCCATACTACACTGCTTAACCCTTTACACTTGGGGTTGGCTCTCTCCCTTATTATACGTCTGGATAGACCTGGCTGCATATCATCAAACGGTCCCTCTTTTTTCATGATGACTGATGGGGTGCCATTTGAGGAGGAGTACTATGAGCCCTATTATGAACAGGGACAAGGGTGCCATTTGAAAGATGATCTGGTTGACACCCTTGACGCTTCAGTGCAGCAGTCTGTCAACAGGGCGATTGAAACTACAGTCCCTCTTACTGTTAATCAGGCCTTGGCGGCAGCCTTGAAGCCCATTATGGCCCACCTGGAACTGTTTTCAAATGACAGGGATATGATCAACAGGTTGCCCCGAAACCTGCCGGAGGTAGTTCTGATCCACCTCATAAGGCAAAAGCCAAGTCATCTAATGGGCTCACGCTGAAGCTTTGTCCGCTCTCTCCCAAAGTTCTCTTGGGGATCTCCAGTATTGTTCAGCTCCTTCCACTTTTAAGGGTCTCACTCCAAATGTAAAGCAGACATGGACACATATTCTACGCATACGGACTCTACTCAACTCATTCCCATCACAATGTCACCCCAAGGTGCAAGAAGCCCAAAAAAGTCCACCCCATCAAGGCCTCTGGCTTCCTCCCGTCCCCCTTCCAACCCCTTCAGTTTTAACCCGGAGGACATTGTCAATCCAAGATCTTTAGACTGGGTTCCCACTCCAACGGTATCAGAATAACTGCATGCTAAATTGCACAAGGGGTTTGACAAAAAAGTCTGCAAGAGACTCAGGGCTGAGTGCCCAAGACTGGATCTTCCGAACAAAGTTGCTGAAACTCCTGAAAATGACTTTAGCATGCTGACCTTTCTAAAAAATGTCTCTAAGGACCCTAAAAAGGAATTGACTGTGCTTGGTGTGGAGCCAAGATAAGGTGCTTGATCTTATGGGTGCCATGGAGACTGGTTCCCCTATCGACCCCGATATCCTGGCAGAGTGGACCCAACGGGCCATATGCCTGTTGGGAAACACCAATTATGCCATGCCCTTAGAGAGAAGAAAATCCCTCCTGATGCGTATGTAAATAAACTTGACAAAGCTGGCTTCGGCTGGTCCATAGGCAGATGGACAGCTTTTCTGGGACAAGTTTGTGAAAGACATCTCCAAATACGTTGCCACATTTACGACATAAGACAAAGCACAATCCAGCTTAAAAAATTTGTTCCAGGCAAGCCTTTTTGGACGGGTGAGGCAGGGGCCACTCGCCAGGTCATCCGTACTGCCAAGGCCCTCCCGGAGGATCTTACAGGCTTGGTGGTGGAGACTGGCAGGACCCCACAAGAGGAGGCACATTCTTCCCATTCAGAAAGAGCTTCTCCAGATGCTGCTTTAACAGAGACAGACCTAGGACCAGCTTCCAATCAAATAATTCCACAGGTAAGAGTTATAGATGCCTCCGAGGTTCAGTTGGGTGGTCGAGTACTTTTCTTTCTCTACAATTGGAACGTTTTGACTCAAGATGCATGGGCATTACAAACCATTCAGAGTTTCAGGCTGGAGTTCTATCAGATGCCCCGTCAACAAGGGGTTCTTCCCCAGCTACATTTTTCCTTCAAGAGTCAGTTTTTATAGATGTCGAAATAGAAGATTTGCTGCAGAAGCTTGCGGTGGCCTGTTGCAACCCTCATTCGGCGGGTTTCTGCAGCATCACCTTTCTATCACAAAAGAGAGGTGGAGGATGGAGACTGGTCTTGAATCTGCTGGACTTCAATTCTTACATCACATAAATTTCAAGATGGAAGGTATCCATCTTGTGATAGATTTATTGCAGGAAGGAGACTGGATGGTCTGTTTGGACCTTAAAGATGCCTAACTATCCATTCCCATTTTTCCTCCCCACAGAAAGTTCCTTAAATTCAGGTGGAAAGACAAGTGGCTGGAATATTTGGTCCCTCCTTTCGGGCTTTCTTCAGTGCCACAGTGTTTCACCAAGGTGATGAAGCCGGTGATAGCCCATCTCAGGGAGAAGGGAGTACACATGATCATTTATCTCAAAGATGTTCTGATCATGGTGCACTCCCAGGAGTTAGTCACTCAACACCTGCAGATGACAATATCTCTTTTACAAGACTTGGGATTGTAATCAACAATACTAAATCAATCCTTTGTCCCTCTTGCTCCATAGAGGTCCTGGGGTGTGTGATCAACTTGGAATCCGCTTAGTTGAGGCATTCCCAAAACCAAGCTACAGGACATCAAGAAATAACTGAAGTTGGTTCTCTCTCTAACAGTCTCTCTGTGGGCGATCGCTTCCCTTGTGGGTCTGTAGGCCTCATCCATGCAATCAGTATTTCCGGGTCCCCTCCACTACAGAGCACTTCAGCGGTTAAAAATTCAACACTTGAGGAAGGGTTTGGCTTAAACTGGTCAGGTCTTTTGACGGAAGAGGTGAGAGCAGAACTCCGGTGGTGGTTGGGACACGTAGAGGCATGGAATGGCACAGCCATCATCGGGAGTCATCCACAAGTGGTTATAGAGTCAGACGCAGCCAAAGGGGCCAGGGAACATGCTGCAGAGATATCTCAACAGTCAGCAGATGGTCTCTTCAGGAGTAAAACCTCCACATCAATTGTCTGGAGCTACTTGCGGGGTCCTTTGCCATAAGGACTCTCTCCCCCACAAAGATGGACAATATATCAGCGGTAAGGTACATCAACAGGTTGGGGGAACCAGATTGCCTCTATTAGTGGAGGTAGCCAAGGACTTTTGGCATTACTCTCCATGCCACAGGATATCTGTTGTTGCGGACTATATTCTTGGGCAATCCAAAGTAGTTGCAGTTTGGAGTTCCAGTTACCCGATAGATCACAGCGACTGGAAGCTCCATCCTCTGTTATTCAGGTTAATCCAGAATGTTTGGGGTCCTTGCAGAATAGATCTCTTTGCCTACAGAAGGAATCTCCAATTGGACGAGTTGTTCAGCAGGAGACTGGACCCGCTAGTGAGGGCAACGGACTCCTTTTCTCAGGACTGATTGAAAGGCCTGAAATATGCCTTTCCTCCTTTCGCAATGATCCCCAGAGTAGCAACTCAGATCAAGCGTCAGGTAGCAGAAGTGGTGATAGTCACCTCTGTGTGGAAGGTGCATCCTTGGTTCCCAGTCCTCTTGGAGTTGACATGCGATCCTCCTCTCCTTCATTGGTCTCAGATGATGCTCCAGGGCCCTCAGGGGGAACTGCATCCGATGGTGGTATCAGAGCAACTGTCCCTGATGGCCTGCAGGCTTTCCGGCAACAGTGGTGTTTGCCAGGCATTTCAGATGCGGCTTCAGAATTCGAGCCTGGCCCCCCTCTCCTAGAAAGAGTTATTCTTCAGCATGGGGATACTGGATGGGTTGGCGCTTGGAAGGGCACATTGATCAAGTAGCAGCAGGAATATCCCACATTGTGAACTTTTTGTCTCAGAAGGCAACTGAAGGTTTATCCTACAGATCAGTGAGCAATGTTCGCTCTGCTATTTCATCAGGACATGGACAGGTTAATAATAGCCCTGAAGGGATGCATTACATCATCTGTCAGCTTCTTAAGGGTATCAGGGTTACTAATCCTCTCACACCTAAGTATTCTTTTTTGTGGAATGTAAATTTGGTCCTAGATCTCTTTGAAAAATGGCTGAATAATGATCTGTTGACCAGGAAACAGTTGTCGGCTAAGCTACGCATGCTATTATGTCTCACCGCATGCAGAAGGACTTCGGATGTGAGAGTTCTGGACATCGCAGGCAGAGTGTTTACTCTGAGGGAGTTTCTTTTTTTCTTACTTACAGAACTAAAACCTTTTCAAAGTGTATTGATTATCATGCACTTCCTGCTAATGATAAACTGTGTGTGGTTAAATGTTTAAAAGCATATGAAGAATGTACTGTAGCATTGAGAAATTATGCTTCAGGCCAATTATTGAAGGGTTTTGCAAAAGCCCTTCAAATCAGTGTCATCTACCACTATAGCCAGATGGTTAAAATCAGTAATGGCAGAAGCTAGGATCGATACTCATGTGTTTGGGGCTCATTCTGTTCGATGTGCTATGGCCTCTAAATCCTTTATGTTTGCTTCGACTTTTCAGGATATCATGAAATTGTCCAACTGGTCATCTGATTCTACTTTTAGACAATTCTATTACAAACCTGTGTGTGATATTGCCTTTGCAGTGCTTAATAATCTTTAAACTAGCATAATCAGAGCCTCCGATCATGACATAGAATAAAACATTACTAGCATTCGCACCAAGAATTTTTTATACTTTTAAGGACACGGAGGTGAGGATTACACACCCAGGAATATCATTCATTTGATTTGATTGCTACTTGGTATTGACTGTTCTTCTCTCATTGTTTACCCTACCTGTATTTTTAATTATCTGTGGTAAATAGATATTATGGAGCCTTATTTCTCTTTTGTAGGTTCTGATCAGAAGACAGAATTGAAATTTGGATATCGTTCCCAAAGTTGGCGCTTCAGGCTTCAATTGCTGGCTGAGCTGTTGCTCACAGATTGGTAACATCCGATGGAGTTGTCCCTTCGGCTTCAGTTTGTTATCATTGGTCAATCAATCAATCAATCAGTCAGGGACTGATAAAGCGTGGATACTCACCCGTAAGGGTCTCAAGGCGCTGCTTTCATAGTTCTTATGGACTACTGCTGAGCAAAGGAAAAGGCTCTCAAGATGGTGTTGACTGTACTTCTATGGTCTAGTGGGCCATGATTGGTGGTTAATGGGCAGAGCATCATGGGTTTTGTAGTTAGTATTATATGTAAGATGTTTTTTCATTAGCTGCTGTTTTTGAGTAATAAAGAAAGTGTAGCATATCCTCGCCTCCGTGTCCTTAATAAAATTGAAAATTCTTCACGCGAGTGCTAGCCATTTTATTTTATTAATAGAGGGAACGTACATGTCATTTGATGTTCTCAGGGATTAATTCAATCTTAGTTCTGGGCAATTTATGGCTCATGCTGTGTTATCCAAAGCAACCAAGGCAACCTGGCTCTGCATTCCAGAAGAACCAACCCAGAGAGAAACACTCTACAATATCTACTCTGGGGAACAGTTTCCACGCTGTGTCTATGATGTGTAGCGCACTGTACCCATCTTTTCAAGCAGAGACATTTAGGGTCAGATCTATGTGGGAGGAGTGGGTGTGGAGGTCCTGACGACACGTGGGAGAAAATATTAATGTATGCTAAAATGTTTACTAGAAATGTGCAATTTAAATTCACTCAATTCAATTATATTCATCAGATATATTTATACCCCACACAGAGGGGCTCATTTATGAGAACTGATGCATCACTGCTGCAAGGCAGTGATGAGTCTGAAAAAGTTGCACTACGGTACTACAGTTCCTAATGACATGATGTTCCGTATTTATAGTATGGCGTACCATGTCGTGAGGACCCAAGCTGCAACAAATTTATTGACGCACCAAGAATGGATGCCACAGAGAAATGTGACGCATTTTCAGCCAAACTGATGCTAAGCTGCACTGCGGGTCGCGAAGCAACACTTACGTGCTGCAAATCAGCTTTGCGTCACATTGGAGTGCATTATGTGTCAAAAATACCTTACAAAGTGACGCATTGGAAAAAAGATTCCGACACATCAAAAGGGAGACATGGAGCAGGCAGCAGCAGTCAGGGCAACAAGCCCAACACCAGCCAGGATGTCCAGGCAGAACCCCAAGGGAAGAGGAAGAGTAGTTTTAGTGAGGAGAAGCACATTTTAATAACAGAGGTGACAAAGCATGAACAACAACTCTTTGTCACCTCAAAAATGCCATTAGGGAAGAAAGAAGCCATTTGGCAGTCCATAACGGAGAAGATAAACTGTGTAGGGCAAACTAAAAGGCCAGTGTCAGAGTGCAAGAAGTGCTGGTATGACTATAAGTGCAGGACCAAGGAGAAACTGGCCAACAACCAGAGGGCAGCCATGAGGACCGGAGGAGGACCTGAGGAACAGGAGGTGCTGAACCCTTTGGAGGAGCAGATGGCGTCAGTCATACCAGCAGAGTTGATGGCAGGAGTTTCCGGACAACACAGTGCTGGGTTCGAGCACAAGGAATATCTACAGGGTAAGTGGCAACAAGGGACAATATAGTAAAAATTGTCATGCTGTGCAGCGCACCAACCTACGTTCCTGTGCTGTGTACAAGGGAAAGGGCACGAATCTCTCACTTGTTAATTCATACATCATAAGTCATACTGCCCAGTTACATGTTGTACAGCCCAGTCCAGCTTCGTCAAGTATGTCCAGTCAATGTTTGATGTGCAGCACTAGCCCAGGTTCACCTTTGTATACTGGGACTTGTAGTGGAATGTAGAATATGAGTGACCAGGACTACAAGTCCCACAATACGATGCAAAAAAACTAGACTGGAGCAGCACATCATGCAGGGACACTTGAGCCCTGCCCAACTTGACTGTGACAATGCAGGCCCCCTTGCACCATGAGGCCAGTGTGTCTAACTTGGGCCCATGCAGTGAATCTGGGCTGTAAAGCAATGAAATGGAATGGGGTTTCCAGAGGATTAACTCCTCATCTGAGAGGGGGTTCAGGTTTGGAGTATGTGAAGTATCACCAAGTAGGATCATGCGAAGAGCCACGTGTATAGACACTAGTATGAAACTACTTGCCTTGCTGCTGTCCTGATGTGGAGGGTGAGAGCACACAGGTGTCGCCCGCCATGTCAGAGACCACCCTACCCCCTGTCATGTACAAATGTTTACTGGGAGTGGGGGTGAATGCAAATGATGCACACCAGAGGATCATGAGTGTTTGTTGGAAGAATGAATGGTGTGTGAGCCTGGTGGGCCCCTGGTAGTGTAGAGCAATGTAGTTGTGCCTGAGCACATTGAACTGGCACTGTGTCTGAATGGGGTGCCATTGCATAGTAAGGAGGTGAGTTGTGACATGTGTTCTGCAAGGTAGCCTGAGTGATAGTCACTCACTGCTGTGTCTGATAGTATCACACTTGTGTTGCAACTGTGAAGGGATGCTGCAGAAGAGTGTATTGGTGTACTACACCCCACAAGTAATGTGGACAAGGGTGAAGATATAGCAGGTGTCAGGAGGGAACCGTAAAAACAAATGTTTGACTATGCCATATATGTCAAAGCAGGAGGATGTGAAACAGGGAGTAGTGAAATGACAGGATGAGATAGGTTTCCACAATGATTAGTGGGATTTAGGGATGGTTGGAGGGTGAGGTGTATGGGCCTAGTTGTGTGGCCAACCGGGGTAGGTACATGTCACAGAATATCATTACTACTAGCATGTGGGGTACAGCTTGAGCCATAGGTCTCAAATACAGGCAGCCATGTCAGTCAATTGCACATGGTAACTTTTATTGGTGGTGTTGGTGTTACATGAGAGTCAATGTATGATCTGGGTGTTATCAGTGTGAGCCAGGACGTTGAGTCCCTGGCTCTAAATTAGGATTGCCAGAAGAGTCATGTACAGGTCAAAGTGAGCAGGGCTGAGTTGAGCGATGTGTGATACTTTGCAGATAACCAACTATGGCAATGACGAAATGGGGTGAGTGTCAGTGGGAGCAATTTTCCAACTTTGACTGGGCCTACCCCCCTCAGAGTTGGTACACAGTGCCTAATATTCTGAACTATGGGGACGACTGTGTGTGGAATGAAATTACATGAGTTTACACAAATAGGTAAACCATTGAAAGTACATACCCTTACACAGTCCTGCAGTGTAGCAAGGTTTCTAGCTGTGTAGAGTTGTGTGGCTGATTGTTAAATGTGACCACTTGGCCACATGAATGCACATGTGCATGCAAGGCAGTTCCACAAGGCAGACTGGTGTGGTGTATTGTGTGAAAGGCAGACTGCAGGATCAAATCAAATACATGACCAAACCTACATCCCTTTCCCAGGACCTGTGGGCTGAGTAGTGCCTGGAGGGAATGCAGGCACCCTGGTAATGGTGTCAATAAGTGAAACTCAAATCAGTGTAGCCATCATGAAAATGAAAGCTAATCACCAAAGCAGATGTGGCCCTTACCTCAACCTACCCTCACAGTTAGGGCAGGCCAGCAAATTGTGTAACTGTGTTGCAATGTATGGTATGGCATGAAAAGGCACCCTTGTCACATAGTGGTTGTGTAAATAATGAAAATATATTGCCATCTGAAAGGCAACTACAGTGCAACCTGGCCTCATTTCCTACGAGTAACATATGTCCTACCCATTAATGTTTAACTGAAAGTTAATGAGAACAAACTCTGTATGCCAGCCAAATTACTCACAGCAACACCTAGCATAGATCATCATTAACATATTTCAATTTCATTGCAGAGAGACCTGCAGTCTGTCCTGGATGACCAACCTGTTGGCGATGACATCCTGCCCCCCATGGATGATGACACCTTCCAGTAACTCCTGGAGTCCATTGGAATACCTTCTCCAGTCATGGCAAGGGATAACAGCGTCGCTGGGTCTCCAGAGGAACCGTAAACCACAGGATATGCCCCATCGGCCAGCCCAAGCCCAGCACTGGACTCCGAGGACCCCCAAGTTGTCTTCCAATGGCGAGCGGTAGGAGTCCAGTGGCAGCTGGTAGATGAGGTGCGGGTGGGGATGGACACCATTGCGAGCACCCTAGATGGAGTCCATAGATGCCTCAGTCCCAATAAGGGCACCTCTAAGGCAATCAAAGGCACCTACCCTTCACTCCATAGAATGTAACAGTCCATGGTTGGCATTACTGGTGTCATGATGCAGAGTTAAAAGCGACAGCCCCGCCAATGTGACATTAGTGAGGTTGTCACCCATTTAGAGGCCATCTGCACCATCCTACAATCTATGGAGAGCAAGCAGTACTCCTATATTGCAACTATGGGTGCCTTCAACAGTGACGTTGTTGCCTTTTTGACAAGCCATCAAGCCCTTGTCAGCGCTGTCCTGCCTTCCTAGCTGGCACAGACAAATACTGCTGAGAACATGGGAGCCATATCATCTGCCCCTGATGTGTGTATGCCTCAGATGCTTCCTACACAAACACCACCAACCTCAAGGGGTGCACAACACACATCAGGGGAGGAAGATGTGAACTTCACCAATTCCGGTGGTGAGCTGCCCAGTAACATTTGTCTGTGCTTCTTGGTCAGCTTCTCATTGGACCTGTGGTTATCATCATGCCACCTCCCTTGTCATCTGGTACTGTCCCCTTTTCGTATACTCATCTGTTTTTGATACATCTGTGGACTGTTGATGAGGTCTACTTTCCCTAATAGCAATTTGGACCACCTCCTCACCTGAATTCTCTCCACCTCGACATGTCCCATTAAATATATCCATCCCATATGAACTCTGTCTGGACATCCTTTGGTCTAGAAAAATCCTGGGATTGTTGCCCCAAGCACTGCAAGATTGTAAATGCCTATGCACACTCCTGTAAAGAAATGCACTCCTATGAACCAGTGTGTTGTATGTCTGTTGCAGATATGACAAACTAGACCATGGAGGATGTGTATATACAAAAGCCACTTTTTAGCATCTCAAGCAAATAGCGCTACAGTCACTATCACCTGCTCTGGTTGGACATGCAAGCATCATGTACATCCACTGCCATGGCATTATGCGGAAAGTCTCACTTAACTTTTGAACATCATGGTGTGACAATAAGCATCAGTTCCTTGAGTGGCACACAGTAAAAATGCCATACTAATCACACAAATGCCTACCTGCACAAAATGGGTCCTGTGAGGCATGTAAGTCACTAACACAGTTTTCACACATTCACATATATGTTGCTCAGTGATCATGACTACGTGGCCAAGCAGATATGATAGTTTCAATGCTTACATTGAAGATATCCTATAAGTGCCATAAGTAAACATGCATGGACAATATGCAGATACTCATGCCCAGACTCCTTCTGATTGAACATCATCCCTATGCTATTCAAGGATGTAGAAGCTCAGTGCAACACCTTGGATGTCAGTATGCATGAAATGCCAGTAATAAGTATTTGGGGTCCTGTGTCAATGGATACATGGTGTTGAAAGGCGCACTGGGATACATAGGGCCTATTTGTTCCTCTGCCCCTGAGAGCCCTCACATGCATTGAGTGTGAGTATAATGACACATGACATCAATTGCACAATATACGCACATATCACTAATTAGGAGCCATAGCACAGACCCAGGAACAAAGCTACACATCTCCAATGTAAGAGGATATGTGAGACTTATGGTTTTCCAACTTAGCAAGAAGTTACACAAAGTCACATGCATGAAGTGCCACACTTAGCAAGTACTCAATACCAAGGATGAATAAGGTTATCCAGGCAGGTGGGGGCCACATTCATGATTACTAACCAGCTAACAACAATGACCTACTAGTACAATGGTGCAAGGGTGAGTGCGTAAGTGGCACGCCCCAGTGTGTGTATTGGCACAACCATGAATGGGTAATCTGGAGTGACAGAACCATCCCTACAATTCATGCAGCATCTCTTACACACACAGTGCAACAGTAGGTGACCATCTGTGTTGGGCTGTGCGCCAATTCACATCAAGAGGACTACTCACAGTGCCTAAAGAATGGTGAAGAGTCCTTAAGTGACTCAATGTGAGGTAGACTGACTCTTGTCCATAGGCATCTCACAAGTAAGTCATATCTACAAACACTGCAGGGAATTGCTACATCACGAAGTCAACTCAACCTAAGCAATGATGACAACTTTTAAGCATGAAATGATTACAAAGTCATGAACATAGAAAATGTATTTATATAAAGAGAATGTCATCTTAACAAACTAAAACTACCTATCCTACACTAACTTACTCTATCTAAACCAAGCCTAAACTACCTTACCTACCTATCCTTCACTAACTTACACAATTTATACTAAGCTTAACCTACCTTAACCCACCTATCCTACACTAACTAACCTTTACACTAACTTAACTCATCTTAATCTATCCTATACATTTAACACAAATGACATGTTAGACATCAAATATATATATATATATATATATATATATATTCACTGAAAAAACCGTAGGTTTCAGGCACGTTATAGTTACAAATTAGCATTTTAAAAACCTTTGAAATTCACTGAAAAAACCATAGGTTTCAGACACGTTATAGTTAGAAATTAGCATTTAAAAAACCTTTGAAATTCACTGAAAAAACAGAGGTTTTAGGGACAGTTATAGTTAGTTGGACATTGCACTCGTACAAAACCCGTGAAATTCCCCCGTTATAGTTAGTTCAGCTAACTATAACTCGCGCCCGCAATGCACTGCTGATGACGTCACATATTACATCACTCATGACATGGTCAGTGACATCACTGATGACATCACTGATGACATCTCAAATGACATCACTGATGACATCATCCAGTGACTGTGTGTTTCTGTAAAGTTTAAATATGTTTAATATATATAGGGAAAGGCGTATTGAAGAATGAGTGGGTGTATAAGTGTCTGAATGGATGATTTAGTACATGCGTGACTGACTCTACAAGTGAGTGATTAAACGTATCTTACTGAATGCATGGGTTAGTGACTAAACTGTGTGAATGTCTGTATCCGTCTGTTGGTGTGTAAGTGGATGCATGGATTTGCGAATAGCTACATGAGTGTCTATATGGGTTATTTATTGGTTCTATGAGTATCTGTATGGGTGCCTGAGTGTTTGTGTGGATGGGGTGTGTGCGACTGTGCATAGATGTGTGAGTGGGTGATTCACTTGGTGGATGGTTTCAAGAGTGCATCTGTGATAGACTGTATGGGTGGGTAAGTGTGTGTAAGAGTGTGTTAGTGAGTGAATGTATGTCCCAGTGGTACATGTGTGAGTAACTAAATATGTGAAAGGCAGTATATATGTGTATTGGAGTATATAAATAGCTATAAGCGAGAGTGAGTGATTGTGATAGTGGCTGTATGGATGAGTGTGTGCTTGTATCAGTGATTGTATAAGAGCGTAACAATGTGCTAGTATTTGTATGATTAAGTGAGCTGGTGTGTGTATAACTGTATAGGTGAGTAAATGGCAGTGTGTTTAATTATTTGCATGACTGACTAGGTGTGTGAGTACCTCTATGGATGAGTGGCGGTGTTTGAGTGTCTATATAGGAGTAAGAGTGCATATGATAGTCCTGTACTGAGTGACCATAAGTATGAGTGACTGTACGGGTGAGTGAGTGGATGTGTGTGTGTGTAGACCTAAGAATCAGTGAGTGGGTATGTAGTTATTGGTGTTGGAGTGTCTATGGTTTTGCGAATGGCACTCTGTAATTTAGATTGGGTGTATCAAAGGTTATATTAGGGTGTGAGGAGCTGCATCAGATTATCACGTGGATGATGTCATCAGTGATGTCATTTGAGATGTCATCAGTGATGTCATCAGTGATGTCACTGACCATGTCATGAGTGATGTAATATGTGACGTCATCAGCAGTGCATTGCGGGGCGCGAGTTATAGTTAGCTGAACTAACTATAACGGGGGAATTTCACGGGTTTTGTACGAGTGCAATGTCCAACTAACTATAACTGTCCCTAAAACCTCTGGTTTTTTCAGTGAATTTCAAAGGTTTTTTAAATGCTAATTTCTAACTATAACGTGTCTGAAACCTATGGTTTTTTCAGTGAATTTCAAAGGTTTTTAAAATGCTAATTTGTAACTATAACGTGCCTGAAACCTACGGTTTTTTCAGTGAATTTCAAAGGTTTTTTAAATGACAATTTTTAAATGTATTAATTTTTATATTAATTTTTTTCATACTGATTTACTACATTTTTAGAAACAATTTCTTTTACATATTTTATTTTTTAAATTACATTGTAATTACATTATACATTACATTACAAAAAATACTTTCTCAGAATGAATTACTTTAGTTTAAATACTTTGCACATAGGCAATAGACTTTTAAGTACAGTAGTTACAGTTGTTGCAATGGGCAACACATTTTCAAACACAATGCAACATTCAGCTCAATGTGAATTTCTAGTTAAATGCAATTAGTTACTTTATGGATTACTTTTCTAACCACAGGACTGGATCCTAGATTCAGTCCTGGTACATCTCCTGTAAACAGTTGAGTAAAAGCGTTTTGGTTACAGTCGTGATTTTTAAGGAATATTATTGTATTTTAAAAGTTGACACTTAGAAACTTTTTCTCATAGAATCACCAATGTTATCCTATGGAAGGAAATTCACTTAGCAGGTAAAAACTGTTATCGTTACTTTTTCTTACTCAGTGTTGGATCCTGGATCCAGCACTGGTGCATCTCCTGTAAACAGTTGAAAGAATGCGTTTAAGTCATACAGGCGATTTTTAAGGAATATTTGTAGTTTGTGAAAATCGACACTTTGAAACTTTTCTGCTGAAAACCAGACAATGGATTCCTATGGAAGAAAATATAAGTTACTGGTAAGTACGGTTAAAATTACTTTTCAGTACCAGTACTGGGCTGAAAGATACAGCACTGAGGTCTCTCCTGATAACAGGTGAGTAAATCGGAATTCGTTTTTCGGCTGATTTTAGAGGAATATTTGTATGTTTCAAAAATCAACACTTAGAAACCTTTTCAGCAAAAAGCAGGCAATGATATCCTATGGAAGGAAATTCAAGTTACTGGTAAGTACGGTTAAAATTACTTTTGAGGATCAGTACTGGGCTGAAAGATGCAGCACTGAGGTCTCTCCTGATAACAGGTGAGTAAATCGGAATTCGTATTTCGGCTGATTTTAGAGGAATATTTTAAAGTTCCAAAACTCCACACTTAGAAGAATTTCCAAGTGAAACCAGTCAATGTTAGCCTATGTAAGGAAATTCAAGTTACTGGTAAGTACGGTTAAAATTACTTTTCAGGACCAGTATTGGGCTGAAAGATGCAGCACTGAGGTCTCTCCTGATAACAGGTGAGTAAATCTGAATTCGGATTTCGGCTGATTTTAGAGGAATATTTGTATGTTTCAAAAATCAACACTTAGAAACTTTTTCAGCAAAAAGCAGTCAATGATATGCTATGGAAGGAAATTCAAGTTACTGGTAAGTACGGTTAAAATTACTTTTGAGGATCAGTACTGGGCTGAAAGATGCAGCACTGAGGTCTCTCCTGATAGCAGGTGAGTAAATCGGAATTCGTATTTCGGCTGATTTTAGAGGAATATTTTAAAGTTCCAAAACTCCACACTTAGAAGAATTTCCAAGTGAAACCAGTCAATGTTAGCCTATGAAGGAAATTCAAGTTACCGGTAAGTACGGTTAAAATTACTTTTCAGGACCAGTACTGGGCTGAAAGATGCAGCACTGAGGTCTCTCCTGATAGCAGGTGAGTAAATCGGAATTTGTATTTCGGCTGATTTTAGAGGAATATTTTAAAGTTCCAAAACTCCACACTTAGAAGAATTTCCAAGTGAAACCAGTCAATGTTAGCCTATGAAGGAAATTCAAGTTACCGGTAAGTACGGTTAAAATTACTTTTCAGGACCAGTACTGGGCTGAAAGATGCAGCACTGAGGTCTCTCCTGATAGCAGGTGAGTAAATCGGAATTTGTATTTCGGCTGATTTTAGAGGAATATTTTAAAGTTCCAAAACTCCACACTTAGAAGAATTTCCAAGTGAAACCAGTCAATGTTAGCCTATGAAGGAAATTCAAGTTACCGGTAAGTACGGTTAAAATTACTTTTGAGGATCAGTACTGGGCTGAAAGATGCAGCACTGAGGTCTCTCCTGATAACAGGTGAGTAAATCGGAATTCGGATTTCGGCTGATTTTAGAGGAATATTTGCACAATGGTGATGGGAGGGGGCGGGGCCTGAGGTGACATCTGTGCAAACGCGCCCCGTGGTGCGTTTTAAGTTGGGAGATTAAGTCCCCTTGAATCATGAGGGTCCCTACGGGCCAACTAGCCCACCAGGAACCTCCAGTATGCGCCAGGGGCTGCGTTGCAGAGACATGTACAGAGGCCACACCCCTTTTACACCTCTCTGCAACGCAGCTCTGTGGCGCTTTCTGGACGTACCTGTTGGGCTAGTTGGCCCCCAGGGACCCTCAGGATTGAAGAGGATTTAATTCCCCATCTTAAAACGCGCCACGGGGCCTGTTTGCACACATGTCACCTGAAGCCCCGCCCCCTCCCTTCACCACTGTGCAAACGCGCCCCGTGGCGCGTTTTAAGTCGGGGGATTAACTCCCCTTGAATCCTGAGGGTCCCTGGGGTGCAACTAGCCCACCATATACCTCCAAAAAGCGCCATAGAGCTGCGTTGCAGAGAGGTGTAAAAAGGGGCGTGGCCTCTGTACACCTCTCTGCAAGGCAGCCCCCTGGCACATACTGGAGGTTCCTGGTGGGCTAGTTGGCCCCCAGGGACCCCCAGTATTCAAGGGGAATTCGTTCCCCCTCTGCAAACGCGCCAGGGGGCGCGTTTGCAGAGTGGTGAAGGAAGGGGGCGGGGCCTGCGGGCCCGATCGTTTTTTTTTTGTTTTTTTTTGGGGGGAGGGGGGCCGCATGGCCCCCCTCCCGGGCCACTACTTGCCCCGGGGACCCCATCCCCCGGGGCTGGCCCTCTCGTTGGGGACTGTGGGGGGGTCCCCAATCCCCCCACAGTCCCGCCGGCTCCCCGTGTCCTACGGGAGCCGGCATTGCTTTTACACATGGGGAGCAGCAGCTAACATGCTGCTCCCCATGTGGAAAAGCAATCGGCTTTGGATATTGGAAGAGAGAGCAGGTTTCCTGCTCTCTCTTCCAATATCCAAAGCAGTTTGCAATGACAGGACGGGAGCCGCGAGGCTCCCGTCCTGTCATTGCAAACAGCAGTGTCCCGGGGGTAGGCACCCCGGGACACTGCAGGAGCCGGCCCTGGGGGGTGGTGGTCTCCAGGGCCATCAAGGGCTCCAGGAGGGGGGCCGCGCGGCCCCCCTCCCATTCAGTGCACAGCCCCGGGGAGGTGGTGGTCCCCGGGGCTCTGGGGGTCCAAAACGGACCCCCATTGTAATTTTTCTTAGTGCCCCGGGGAGGTGGTGGTCCCCGGGGCGTGTGGGGGGGCTGGAGCCCCCCCACACAGGTTTTTAATTAAAAAAAAAGAAGCCCCGGGGAGGTGGTGGTCCCCGGGGCTGCGGGAGGGCTCAGAGCCCTCCCGCACCATTCTACATAAAGCCCCGGGGGGTGGTGGTCCCCGGGGCTTGGGGGGCCCTTAGAGGCCCCCCACACATAAAATTAACCCCCCCCCCAGCATGCCCCCGGGACTTGGCCCACCCGGGGGCCAATTAACATCGAAGCGCGGGAGACCGCGCTTCGATTTTTTTTTTTTTTTTTTCGGCAGGGTTCGCGCTCCCTGAGCGCATCCTGCCGATTTTTTAAAAAAAAAAAAAAAAATTTTTTTTTGCCCAGGGGGTCCTTGTGGGACCCCCTGAGCAGACCTAGGGGGTCAGGGTGTTTCTACCCTGCCCCCTTTGTGCGCTTTGCGCACTTGTTTCTGTCCCTCGGTTCTACCGAGGGACAAAATGGCTGCCAACACTTCCTGATTTGGAGTGTTGACAGCCAATTAACATAAAGCTCGTGCTCGGGAGGATCCGCGGCCCTAGATATATATATCTTTTTTACTTTTCATTTTCTCAGCAACTACTGAACGGATTTACACCATTTAACAAAAAGGGTTCTTTCTGAACCAAGAACTACCTCTTTGCCAAATTTGGTGTAATTCCGTTCAGCAGTTCGGGCTGTAGCCGTGTCTAAAGTTTCCTATGGAAAATTGCATGGGGAAAACGCGTTTTGGGACCCCCTTTTTTCTCGGCCCCCGCTTGACGAATCCCCCGAGACTTTCAGGGTAGGAGCGGACCGGAGCGCCCCACAAAGTTTGAAAATTTTGCGAAGATACGTCAACCGGCAAGACAGTTATTTCAAATAGAATGTCGCGGATTTCCTATGGATAATAGGTTGTAACTATAACTATCTACTGGCGACCGCCAGTAGATAATATATATATATATATATACATATATATATATATATATATATATGGTTATTTTTTTTTACAAAGCCTAAACTTCCAGCCCCAACCACTAAAATCTCATAGATACTGCTTCATGGCCTCCTCCATGTTCTTCATTCTCTGCTGTAAGCTGGCGTGCTCACTCCTAATGTCATCAAGTTTTTTGTTTTCACCTTCCTCAGTTCTTTGATTATGGTATAACTGAAGATAAAATCCCTTCCTCTTTTGCGCCTCCTAGCCCGTGTGGTTCTTGACTGTGTGCCTGCAGGGGTAGCCGGTGGTATCGGGGTTTGGGTAGCCTGTCTCTGGCTTGGTCCTGCTGTGTTTTGACTTGTGGCAGATGTTGCCCTTGAAGATGTTGTAGGTTGAGGAACGTTCAAAGTCCCTGCTGCATTGGAATGCTCGTACAGCTTCTTCATCTTGTGATATGCCTTTGTGACGTTCTTTATATGCCCGTACCTGCCACAGCAAAACCAAAGGGGATGATGGACGGAGTGTTGAACATTGCAAGCACTCACCCCCAGTCAACTGATCTGGGTTTAATCCATCATCATTCTTTAGCTCACTCCGCCACCCCAGTTCAGACATGGCCATATGCAAATCAGTCTGACCCTGTGCCTCAAGGGAACAGTCCAGCCGGAACTGCCAAGCCATGTCTTCCCTGGACCGGAAACAAGCATCCTGGGACCGGTTTCGGGTTCATAACCCTCATCAGCCAGGCTATCTTGAATCCAGTGGCAAAGTGAGCAAGGGACCCACGTCTGGGCATACCCTGCCAACTTAGGGCGAACTTAGCAAAACCAAAGGGGATGATGGACGGAGTGTTGAACATTGCAAGCACTCACCCCCAGTCAACTGATCTGGGTTTAATCCATCATCATTCTTTAGCTCACTCCGCCACCCCAGTTCAGACATGGCCATATGCAAATCAGTCTGACCCTGTGCCTCAAGGGAACAGTCCAGCCGGAACTGCCAAGCCATGTCTTCCCTGGACCGGAAACAAGCATCCTGGGACCGGTTTCGGGTTCATAACCCTCATCAGCCAGGCTATCTTGAATCCAGTGGCAAAGTGAGCAAGGGACCCACGTCTGGGCATACCCTGCCAACTTAGGGCGAACTTAGCAAAACCAAAGGGGATGATGGACGGAGTGTTGAACATTGCAAGCACTCACCCCCAGTCAACTGATCTGGGTTTAATCCATCATCATTCTTTAGCTCACTCCGCCACCCCAGTTCAGACATGGCGTACCTGCCACAGAGCATTTCAAAGGTTCTCGTTGCTTCAGCTGTCGTGTTATCTAGGGTGATAATGGGCAAAATAATTGCACATGAGGTACAGGTACATGATGTGTGTGAGAAATAGACTGACATTGTAACACAATCATATGTGCCTGAGCAGATCAACACCAACAATATTGATAGATATATGGACAATATAATGTCACTACATAGACATCCCCTACTTGAGCCAGGAAAACTGAGTCAGGTGCCATCTGTGTAGGTGCACCAAATGTAACAGTGATCACAATGAGATTACTACCATATCATACAGGACAAAAATTCACACTCATGATAATGTCCATATTTGAAATTGTAATCATTAGTAGGAGTAGTTCCTCGTTGGCCAGATGGTCACCAGGGGTGGGACCATGTAGCTAGTGCTTCTGTCGCTGGAAATCTGAAACTCAGATATAAGTGCCCTCACACACCTGTTAGGGTGTCATGCTTCATCATTAGGTGCTCCTCGTCTGGCCAGCACTGCAATGCCTGACAGGCCTGGGGGCTTTTTATCAGAGATCTTTTGATCTGGTAATGCCGTGAAGGTGAATGCATGAAGGGGGCTATAAAAATAAAGTTTATTTCAAGGCGACACACATTGCTGACTTCACTCAATCTGTGTCAGATAGTCATTAAATGGATAGAGTGTGGTCACGTTTCTCCTGTAGACCAGGACTGGGGAGGATTACTAGTATTTACCCTCAGGCAATTGTACAGAAATGTAACCTTTAACTTCTGCTTCACACTTGTAGGGAAAATCATGGTGTGTCATACTGAAACATGTTTATGTACGCACATCATCCCAAGGCTGCATTTGGATGCATACATTATAAATTGTATATAGCATCTCAGTAGAGTGTGTATGCTTGCCGGACTACCCATCTGACCAAAAACATTTTTTGATATGATACATGGACCCTTGCACCATGACTCTGAGGGAGGCTCAAGCACTATTGAGGCTGGATTTCAACAGACAAACCTTGTGGTAGGCGAAAACATAGAATAAGGAACAAACACATGAACAGACACACATGTAGCCATGTCATTTGGTGTCTGTCATGGGCAAAATACATTACTTATGAAGATTTAAGTCCATCACAAAAACATATGATGCAACTACCATATTAAAAGCTGGTTAGATTGTGATGGCAACCCTGTTACACTGTCATACATGTTTTCACAATTCTGCTTTAGTTTTGTCACACAGCTTTAGGAACAGTTATCTTTTCCGCAAGCATATTAGGTGTAACACAGCAGGTATTTTAGCCCACTCTTATGGTCAGTCAAACTGAAATGGCATACCTGTAGAGCGCAAACGTATGCTGCATGTCTGAGCCCATTATGCTGCATGTTGATGGATCATATGTCGCATAATCACACAGTGTGTCATTCTGATTTCATGATACCTATCCTATCCATTCTTGCTAACAGTGACTGTGTATAAATACTGCACATCATCTGCACCTGGGTCATGCACAATTTTGGACATATACAACTGAACCCTGCCCAGACATGCTTAACAACACACATTTCACTGTGCTACTAGATACGTTGAATACAGATTTCTGTTGGTTTTTGCCATTTGTTGCACAAGATACTGTGTTTGTGTGGAACACATGCAGAGTCTGTAACACTGAAATAAATAGTATCCTGCCTGAGGGATACTTTAATAGGCGGGAAACTAATTCGCATTTAGAATGTGCTCAAAAAGAGCCACACATGAGCCAAACAGACACTACGCTCACTAAACGTACAGATAATAAGGGTATAGATATTCAATCACATACAATGCGTTTATAGGTCACAATAATTAGGCAAAGAGAAAATACATTCTTATTTTTATTATGAGCATCAAAACAGTCTGAACTAAGTACTATATTATTACAACATGATAAATCAAGCAGTTAATGAAAACAACGCCAAGACACAAAGGAATGTATTAATATATCTGATCCCACACTTCCAAACATACCACATTCATACCACAAACAGTTTGCACATACTAAAAACAAAGAATGAAAAAATCTAGGAAGACCATCCCTCAGACATATTCAGAGAACTGCCAAAGGTGTAATGTCTGCTTATACAACAATAAATCAGTCTCAGTGTCTTTGGGTAGTGTATATGACAGCAAGATTTTTTTGCACAGTATTATTATATTGTCATAATACAATTTTGTAAATGCCCTAAGTAAATAAAATCCTGAATAGAAGTAAGTTTATCACTACTGTAGACATTGTATATAGTGATTCTGTTATTTGGTGGTCTACACAACATGCGCCGACACACGTTTCGGTAATGACCTATAGATAAGGTCGCACCTTCATCAGGGCGCTAAAAACATGGGAGGATCAGAGAGTCTTGGTGTCAAACAGTCAACAACTTCTGAAAGAATGGAAAAAAATACTTTTGAGCGGAGTGACTAGGCTCATGCAAAAGTCAAATGGAATGGACAAAAAAGAAAGGATCCGGGAGGTGTAGAAGGTAGCTCGTGTCTAGGCTACTTGTGTAAAACATAGGAAGGTGTCTAGTGTGCCCAGTGTAAAACATAGGATAGAATCCTATCTCACCAGTGGGTCATATTATAAGCGATATAGTTAACACAGCAGAGATACACCAGGCACAACCATTTCAGTGTCCCAAAGACAAGAGGGTTAATGGCTACAAGACATCACTGTCCGCTGCCTTTCACAGGGTAGCCGCCAACCAGGAATGTATGCCGTTCACCGTAGATGCCGGTAACATGGCAGTCTGGGGAGCCAGGTACTTACTTGTCCTTCTGGACGAAGTTCAAAGTCAAGAGGTGTAGGTGCTTCCAAGATAAAACAAGATTAACACAGAAATGGCCCAAACAGAAAGGGCTCCTAGGACGAATCTAATAAGATTGGATAAAGATGATATTCAATGATGCTAGAAATAGTTAATGCAGAGAGAGGCCGCTAAATGTCTGTCTGAAAGGCTAAGCCCTATCCCGCATACCTTGTAAGTGGTTCCTGAGATGGTCCTCCTCTCAGAAGGGATGTGGACGCCAAAATTCAAATGGATGGAAACTGATGCGGGTCCTCTGGGAAGGAGTAGTGAGGTATCGGTACATCCCTCTGAAACTGGGTGGGAAAGGCGCCTTTTGAAATAGATAGAAAACACGGTCTAGGGGATAAAGGAGGAAAGTTACAAAACTTAGTGAAAGTGGCTAGATAAGCCTCCAATAAAATGTAGTTCATGTCGAGGTATGCCACGCAGAACTCTTTCTACAGGGAAGAAATGATTTTTGAACTCTGCACAGAAGCAGAATAAAGCTAACAGATGCTCAAAATGCCGCCTACATATAATATTGCCTACATGAAAAAGTACTTGGGCCACCTAAGGAGTCAAATGCCCCGGTGCTAAGGGTGGAACAAAGAACAATAGCTGTGTGCTAATCAACCGCTCATGGTTAACATCTACTACACAGTGCCTCGTGTAAGATGAATGCGCCGCTAGCGCTGTTAAGAAAGAGATAGCATTTAATAGGCCTGTTCACAAAAACAAATGGACACAGAAATGGTGTGGTCCGAACAGGCGCTTACCGTCTGAATCGGTGAAAGGGACTCGGCTCCTGCCGTATGGGAAGCGATGCTGACAATGACGTGCGATCAACATGCAGTGGGCGGTGTCCGTCAGCATTTTAAATCAGCATATCTCCCCCGGACGAGAGTGCGCAAATAAACTAGTACACGAACCCACGTAGCGCCCCCCTGTTGGCCGGCCTAGACCTGCACCATGTTAAAATTCAAGAATCCCTCATTTGATAATAGTCTTAATAGGGCTAATTGGCAGACCAGGACAAACCACAACAAACCACATCCAAGCTCAGAGCCCAAACAATCAGAAATTAAATAAAAGGTTAAATAAAAACAGAAATAGGGCCAAATGAACAATGATGTTGTGCCGACATAAAGGATGTCATAAAGGCATAAAATGCCCCAAAGTCGACATCCATGCATCAGAGACCACACTGGGCCGATACTGAAAATGGACAATCATCCAGAAAGGGTATCCAAGCAGGCAACAGGATGTTTCACAGGGAACATTCCCAAGGTGTTGTTTCATCTAATCCTCCCTTTTCTGCATTAAGAAAGAATATCCAGAAAACCTCTCTCTTTTTGCGGTGTGCTTTATTGTCCCTTCCTTTGAATGAATACATTTTTTCCAGGATGGTCCATTCGAGTCCAAAGGAACGCCTGATACACACACCACCGAAACCCTGACTTGCCTCCTGCTCAACGTGCGCTCCCTGCACCAACACACCGTTGAGATCTGGGACCTGCTCGACACCCTCTCGCCCGACGTCGCCTTCTTCACGGAAACCTGGACCAACACCACCTCCGGTCCCGACATCGCCACCGCCATCCCGGACGGCTACAAGATCCAGAGAAAGGACCGTCCGCACCGCCCAGGAGGAGGACTCGACATCGCACACAAGACCCCCCTCTGACATCCAGCACGAGTGAGCCCCACTCCAACACAGAACACCTCCACTTCCAGGTCCAGACAAGCCCCAGGACCACCCTACGCGGCACCCTCATCTACAGACCCCCAGGACCTCGCACCCACCATGCAACCACCATCGCTGAGCTCGCTGCACCCCACGCCATCACCTCCACAGACTACATTCTACTCGGGGACCTGAACTTCCACCTCAACAACAGCAATGACCCCGACTCGACTACTCTCCTCGACATCCTCGCCAACCTTGGATTGAAGCAGCTCATCAACACACCTACCCACAGAGCGGGTCACACCCTCGACCCCATCTTCGCGGGAGGAACAAACTTCCGCTTCTGCCACACCACCCAGCCCTTCTGGACTGACCACCACTGCGTTCATTTCACCTTCAACACCACCCCCGTACCCAAACCCGCCCCACGCCCACCATGACGGAACTGGAGCAAGGTCACAGAGGAGCACCTCAACACCACCCTCCGTCAATACCCCTCCATCGCTGCGACTGACACCAACTCCGCAGCCAGAGAGTTTCACCGCTGGATCTCCAGCTGCGTCGACAAGGTCGCACCCCTCCGCCCGCCCGCCAAACAACGCCCGCAGAAAGTCGCCTGGTTCACCACAGAACTTCAAGATGCCAGACGCTCCTGCAGACGCCTAGAGAGAACTTGGCGAAACCTGAAAACCACAGAAGCACGGAACGACCACAAGAGCGCCCTAAAGGAATTCCACCAGCGCATAAGAGACACCAAATGGACCTTCATAAGAGACAAAATCCAGACCAACGTGACCAACACCAAGGAACTGTTCAATGTCATACAGCGGTTCGCAAAACCCACCTGCGAAGCCACGGACGTCACACCTTCCCAGGAACTCTGCGACAAGCTCAGCTCCTACTTCCATCTCAAGATCAAGGCTCTCTACGACAACTTCAGCGAACCAATGACGGGCACCACCCCCTATCCACCGCCGCCGATAAGCCGACCATCACGTCCTGGGATCCCGCTACCGTTGAACTCATCACAGTGACCATGAAGAAAACCCACTCAGGAGCCCCAACAGACCCCTGCCCACCGCAAATCTTCCACAGAGCCGCCACCCTCATCACACCCGAACTAGGATGCACCATCAACGCCTCCCTCAGATCAGGCATCTGCCCAGATGACTGGAAACGGGCGGAGCTAAAACCCATCCTCAAGAAACCATCGGCCGACCCAACGGACCTGAAAAACTACCTGCCCATCTCTCTCCTCCCTTTTGCGACCAAAGTCACCGAGAGACTCGTAAACGCCCAGCTGACCGCCTTCATAGAAGAGAACGCCATCCTAGACGCCTCCCAGTCTGGATTCCGCAGCAACCACAGCACCGAGACCGCCCTCCTCGCTGCCACTGATGACATCCGCACGCTACTCGACCAGGGACACACCGCGGCCCTCATACTTCTAGACCTCTCCGCAGCCTTCGACACCGTGTCTCATCGCACTCTCGCAGCCAGACTGCACGATGCGGGAATACAAGGAGCCGCCCTCGACTGGATCCAATCCTTCCTCTTCGGCAGAACCCAGAGGATCCGACTCCCTCCCTTCCTCTCCAAACCCACTGAAATCAACTGCGGAGTACCCCAGGGATCATCACTCAGCCCCACGCTCTTCAACATCTACATGGCCCCCCTCGCCGCCATCGTCAGACAGCATCGGCTCAGCCTCGTACCCTACGCCAACGACACCCAGCTCATCCTCTCGCTCACGAAGAATACCGAGGACACCAGCCTCTGTTTCCAGGAAGGTATGAAGGACATGGCAGCCTGGATGAAGGACAGCTGCCTGAAGCTAAACTCAGAGAAGACCGAGGTCCTCATCCTCGAGCCCTGCACCTCCGCCTGGGACAACTCCTGGTGGCCCTCCGCCCTCGGGAGCCCACCCACCCCTACGGACCACGCTCGGAACCTCTGCATCATCCTTGACTCCTCCCTCTCCATGAACCGCCAGATCAACGCCGTTGCCGCCACTAGTTTCAACTGCCTTCGCATCCTCCGGAAGACCTTCAAGTGGATCCCCCCAGACTGCAGAAGAACCATCACCCACGCACTCCTCACTAGCAGGCTGGACTACGGCAACGCCCTCTACGCCGGAATCAACAAGACTCTTCTGCACAGGCTCCAGACCATCCAGAATGCCGCAGCCAGACTCGTCCTCGGGACACCACGCCATGAGCACATGACCCAACACCTACGAGACCTCCACTGGCTCCCCATCGAGAAGAGGGTCACCTTCAAACTCCTCACCCACGCCTACAAATCCCTCCACAACATCCGACCCAAATACCTCAACGAGCGTATATCCTTCCACGTACCCGAGAGGAACCTCCGCTCCGCCGACCTCGCCCTGGCAAAGGTCCCCCGCATCTGCAGAAATAGAACCGGCGGAAGAGCTTTCGCCTACATCGCAGCCAAAACCTGGAACGAGCTCCCTGTGAACATCAGACTCTCCCCGACCCTGCACACGTTCAGGAAGGACCTCAAGACCTGGCTCTTCGACTGATCCGGAGCCCCCCCCCCCAGTGCCTTGAGACCCTCATGGGTGAGTAGTGCGCTTTACAAACCCCTGATTGATTGATTGACTGATCTAAGTGTTTCCATGTGAGCCAATGCTGGACCAGGGGTGGGAGTGATTTTTTGGTTGCAAATGTTGGACTTGTGTTCTCCCATTCTTATTCTACATTCGCGTACACTTTCCCCCACATACCCCAGTCCACTGGAGCATCTAATAAGATATACTATATCTTCAGTCCTGTAGTTAGTCATGTATTCCAGTTTGATATTTTTAGCTCCTACAGTGATCGTATTTGATACATTAGCGATTTTACAAGTGTAGCAGGAGACACATTTGTTGTTATCCCCTTGGTGGGTAATGTCCTGTAGATAGATTTTTGAATGAAGGTTTTCTCCTCCTTGATTTTGGCACTGACTAATACATTACGTGAGTTCTTATTGAGCCTGAATGCAAAGGTAGGTGGAGAAAGTTTGCCCTCATCGTTGTTAATATTCATGAGATGCCATTGGGAGTTGATGGTTTGTCTCACCTTATGATCGAAGTTCGAATGTCAGGTAACACAGATGAGTTTATCCTCAATCTGTATCTGTTTAGGCTCAAACCTACTGTCTTGATTGTATTATCTAGCTCTTTTGTATGTGTCTCTGACTATGTTTTTGGGGTATCCTCTGTCCAATAGTTTAGTTTTAAACGTTTCAGCCTGAGAAATGAATTGTTTGATGTTCGTACAGTTTCTCTGTAATCGGAGAAATTGGCTGAAGGGGATCCCCTGTTTTTGACAACGTGGGTAAAAACTGTTAAAGTGGAGGATAGTATTCCTAGCAGTAGGTTTTTGTGAACAGTGACACCTGGAGTTGTGAATTATGGTGCTCAATCCAAAGGTGAAGAAATTTGACTTTGTCATTGCTGGATTTAGATACAAATTTCAAATTAGGGTCACAGAGATTAATCCAAAGACTAAGAGGGATATTACCAAGGAATTGCGATAATTATCGCAAAGCGCGCTTAGCGCTGTTTTTTTTATCGCCGGCTATCGCTGGATTTCATCGCGGAGATAACGCGTTATTATCAACGCTTATCTCCAAGGCGATAAAAAATCCAGCGATAGCGGCGAAACCCAGCAATAGCGCGAGGAATCGAGCGATAAATTCAACGCGCTAATGAAAAGCTTGCTAATAGGCAGGTGAGGACTTAACCTTACAATCCACATCCCATTGACTAGAATGGTTAAGTCAGGTTTTTAGCAGGTGTTAGATTCTAGCGATATTCGCGCTTAGCGCGAGTTTTTTTATCGCTTCGCGGGCATTGCTAATAGGGGGAAGTTGTGTTTGCGACTGTTTACAGTCGCTTTTAGTTGGGAATGCCTACTTTGCATGTCATTAGCGATATATATCGCTGACATGCAAAGCGGCACCAAAACGGTTGCTTTCGCCATAAAGCGACAGCTTGCTAATAGGGCGATAGAAATATCGCCGCTTTAGCGGCAAAAAGTGCTGCTAAAGTGGCGATCAGGCCCTTGCTAATATGCCCCCAAATTCTTTAAGATCTTCTTCATTGCCATGCCATAAGAAGAAGATATCGATTATGTACCGGGACCAATTGGAGATGTTTTCAAAGAAAGGGGCAACCACATTGTTTATGTGTTTATCCTCAAAGTGTCCCATGTAGAGGTTAGCTGCACTAGGAGCACAGGCGACCCCCATGCTGACCCCTTTCATTTGTTGATAATGTACCGGGACCAATTGGAGATGTTTTCAAAGAAAGGGGCAACCACATTGTTTATGTGTTTATCCTCAAAGTGTCCCATGTAGAGGTTAGCTGCACTAGGAGCACAGGCGACCCCCATGCTGACCCCTTTCATTTGTTGATAATATTCTCCATCGAACTCAAAGAAGTTATAGGAGAGCACTAATTCCAGACATTGTAAGATGAAATTAGAGTTGGACAGTGTTTCTTCTATACTGAGGATGTCTCCAATCACTCTAAGGGCTTCTTTTTGGGGTACATTTGTGTAAAGCACTTCTATGTCCATGACCACCAGCAGGTCTCTCTGGGGGTTATATGGCAGACCCTCTATCTTGGAAATGAAGTGTTCTGAGTCCTTGATGTATGATGTTAACTTGCTGACTAACGGCTTCAAAAATATATCAATGTATTTGGACAGTGGTTCCGTTGCTGCTCCAATCATGGACACGATTGGGCGCAGAGGAGGGTTGTTAGTGTCTTTGTGTGTTTTAGGGACACCATAAATGACTGGTAGTCAAGTATTGATGGGTGTAAGCTATTCTGCTTCTTTTTGACAAATGATACCCTCTTGATGGGTCCTCTCTACCAGGTTCACTATATTTTGTTTAAGTTTGCTCTCAGGATCAACTCTAGAGCGAACATAGTGTTCCGATACATCCAGCATGCGCTTCATTTGTTCTTTGTAGTTTGGTGTGCTAAAGATGACAATGCCTCCTCCCTTGTCACAGGGTTTGATTGTAATATTTAGATTATCCTTTAGTTGGTGGAGAGCCGCCATTTCCCCATGTGACAGGTTGGGTGCAGGTCTGGGCAGAAATTTGATAACTTTAGTAATTTTGGATATAACCGCCTTTTCAAAGATTTCTACTTCAGGTCCTAGTTGGTCCAAGGTGGGAATAAAGCTTGATGGTGGTTTAAGCCCAGAGACATTACTATCATAGGTGTTTTCGCGAGGCATAAAGAATTTTTTTACTCTGATGCGTCAGAAAAACGCATAAAGATCTTTCATAAGCTCAAACTTATTCATGAATGTAGAAGGGACGAATGAAGTCCCTTAGAGAGAAGGTTTTCGTGACCCTATCTAGATCTTCAGTAAACAGATTGAAAACCGGTATGGAGTCTAATTTCTCCAATATTGCTGGCTTCTGGTTTGTTAATACTTTTGAGGAGGGTCCTGGTTCTGAGTGTAATTCCTGGTTTGGTTTCGATATCTGGGGTAACCCATATACCCAGGGCAGGAAAATTAAATGCTACTAGTGGCCCTGCAGCACATATTGCACAACCCACAGAAGTAGCCTCTCAATCCTGTCTCAGGCCTGCCACTGCAGTGCCTGTGTGCACAGTTTACTGCCACATTGACTTGGCATGTAAAACAACTTGTCAAGCCTTAAACTTTCCTTTTACTACATATAGGTCATCCCTCAGGTAGGCCCTAGGAAGCCCTCTGGGCGGGGTGCTGTGTAAGTAGAAGTTACACCATGTGCCTTTAGTGTGTTGCATGTCCTGGTAGTGGCAAACACCCCATTTTGTTTCTCACTACTGTGAGGCCTACTCCTCTTATAGACTAGCATTAGGAATTCCATTATATATGTTTACGTTTTTATTCCTGATCTGAAAGAAGTAGTGCTGCCATGTTTGGTATGTTTAGAATGGTAGTGAAAAATTATGCTTACTGGTGTAGGTGGATTTTTTATTACTATTTTAGATATGCCACTTTTTGAAAGTAAGCATTTCTCTGTGCTTATAACTCTATGTGCTTTGCAGCCTGACTCCAATCCATGTCTGGCCCTAGTTGACTGTTACACTTTGTGCATACTTTTCAGGCAGCCATAATACAGAAAAGGCTGGGTGTGACAAGAGAGGCATCTGCATCCATCTTCATAATGATAGTCTTCCCGGTCTGGAGAGAGGGAGGTGGGGCACACATACATTTGTATAGGCTGTGTCCTGCCCTCACACAAAGGGCTCATTTACCCCCTTCTGTACATCTGGAGCCAGGGCTAGTATTGAAAGAGAGTGTTGTGCACTTATAAGGTTTCTTTCGATGTGCCCCCTAGATCAAAGACATTTTGAATATAAGTACATGGGCTCTGAATCCATGATTTTAGAGCACTTTTGGGATTGGGACGGAAACTCTGCCAAAAGGACTTCCTGCGGTGCACAAAGGACTCATCTGAACTGCTCTTCTGCTGGTGTCCTGCTGCCTGCTGTTTGCTGGGTGGCACAAAGGACTCACTGGATTGCTTTTCTGCTTCTTGCCCTGCTGCCAGCTGCTCCCTGATTCTGGTTTGCCAGAGGACTGCTGTTTATCAGGAGGAACCACCGTCAGGGCTAACTGCCCCATGTGCTGGCCTGCTAATTACTAGCCCCCTCTGTGCCCCACACCTAGTGTTTTCCAGGGCTGGCTGGAGGACTCCTGCCCTCTCAGAGTCCCCATGTTGGTGAGAATTGTTGGTTGACCCTCCTGTCTCTGCAAATCTAGCGCATGGTGAGCTTTTTACTCTTCAGACTAACGTGTGTTGGGAACTTTTTAACTAGTGCAGAGAGAGTGCTTTATACTTTCCCTGGAAAACCAGCATTTGGTGAGTGCTCTATTTTCCCTTACTGCATGATGTAGAATGCATCATACAGAGAAAAAGGAAGTAAAGGGGAGAAGTAAAGATATTTCTCCTTGTTACGTCTGTTGGTGGGAGCCATACTATTGTGATGCATTCCCAGGTTTACAACCCTTTGTAAATCTGGGAAGGCACCAAAATCCATGGGTGGATGCGTAAGAACACCCATATTCCACCCATGGAATGTCTCCATACGCAAGGTAATGCAAAGCAGTGAAATGCACTGCCTTGTGTTACCTTGGATTTTCTAAACCACACAGAGCCACGCAAGGTAGCTTTGATTGTCTTAGTAAATCCCAGTGACACAAGGGCAACATAAGCCCTTCGTAAATCTGACATTTAGGGGTCGATTCCGATTCGGGCCGGAAATTTCTCCGACCGAGCCGGACCCGGAGAGATTTCCGACCGAATCGGACCCGTGCAGTCCGACCGAACGAGTACGATGCGCACGTATGCCATCGGACCCGAGTCGGTCGGACTCCCATTGAAGTCAATGGGAGCCGGTCGCGCAACGCGTACGCGGGCTCCCATTGACTCAATGGGTGCGAGTCGGACAAGTGCGCCCCCTACAGCGGGTACGCGGCGAAGCGATTCGCGCCGTACACGCACAGGTAGGGGGACCCATGGGTCCCCCCTGTGTGCGACTCGCGCGGCTACGCGTACAGGGGGTCCGACACGGACCCCCAAAGTACGGCTCCGACAGCTCTTTCGAGCCGGAGTGCGCGGCTCGGTCGGACTGCTCGCGGCGCGCATCGTACTCACCCGGCCGGGAAACGTCTCCATTGCGCGGTGCGAGTCGGAGTCCGAGCGAGTCGGTCGGTGCGGTTCGAGCCGGGAACGAGTCGGTTGGAGCGGTCGGGATGCCCGGACGAGTCGGTCGGCGATTTCGCATCGTACTCGCTCGTCCGGATGCGCGTACGGATCGGTCGGGAAACAGGGCTCCGAATCGGATCCGGTAAAGCCGAATCCGATTCGGAGCCCTACCGGCCGAGATCGGAATCGGCCCCTTAGTTTTGACTATTGCTAAGTATTACATGGGGATGAACTGGATAGCTTAAAGACACCAGAAATGAGTAGATGGCTCCAGCATGCTTTGAAATGGTCACATGCAGAACTGTTTACATTATTAGCCTCACACAGAAGAAATATTAAGGGGCAGATTTATTATGATTTTGTATGGGATTGTGTCACTTTTGTGGTGCAGCCCTGATGCAAATTCATTTTTGGTAAGCCATCCAAAGCCACATTGAAAGGATTTTTGTGGTTTACTAAATGCAAAGTAGCACAACGCGGCACATAGCGCTACCTTGCATTACCTTGCATTGGGAAGGCGTTCCATGGGTGGAGCATGGTTGTTCCCATGCGTTCACCCATGGATTTTGACACATTGTCAGATTTACTAAAGCTAGTACACCTGGGAATGCGTCAAAATGCTGGGCCTTCCTCAGTGAGGGGCAACAAGGAGAAATATATTTATTTCTCCTCATTACTCCCTGTTTCTATGTGTGCTGCAGCATGCAACACACATAGAAAGAGAAATATACCTCTATGGATTGTTTTTGTGCAGGAAGGCATCCCTTCCTGCACAAAAACAATCCTGCACGCTAGGCAGCCTCAAGCGCTCCAGCTCAGGGGGAGAGCTCCACTGCCTTGCATGAATTCCAAGTAAATTTGCCCCTGAGGGGCAGATTTACAAGCCCCTTGCGCCACTTTTGCGTCACTTTTCCCATGTTAAAAATGACACAAAAGTGGCGCAAGGGGCTTGTAAATAAGCCCCTCAGTGTCTAGTTCTGGATACATGGGATGACATTTTACAGACTTTAGACGATAAATCTAACACAAGCCCTTTTCATAATTTATGATGGTTTATGTTATACGTAATTATGTGAGTTCCTGACTGAGCCCTAATATGATATTATGATAGCATGATATTTATACGGTTCTAGTGTTTGAATATGTACAGCACACGTTTGCAAGTGGGGGTGGAAGTTGCGGGTTGTACTTTTTCTAAGAGGTTTCTTTTCATCGAGTTTCAACTTTATAATAATTGATACTGGTGCCCTGATTATGATGTTTGTCGGATTTGCCTCCGACCGACATCATCGCGGATTGTGGAACAACTGACCTCCAGTCGGCGGTCCAGACCACGGTATTACAATGCAACTACACATGGTGCGGTCGCATACTCCCATTTCTCTGTGGGAGCTTGTGCTGCGGCTGGAAACTGCCCGTAGCACAAGCTTCCATAGAGAAATGGAAGATTCTGTTAATCCCTGCACCGCGTGGCGTGCCTGCCACACAGTGGAGGGATTACCAGGGGGGGCACCATAGGTGGCCCCTCGGCCCCCAACCAGAGGCCGTAGAGGAATGGGAGCCCTGCTAGGGGCCCCTAAATTCGCTTTCCGACAGACTTCCCATGTCGGAAAGCCCAACCTGAAAAGCCTGTCGGAAACCGACATCATGATCCCGATGGCGAAAACGCCATCCTCAGTGATTACAGTGGGGCCTCCGACTGGCCGACGGGCTCCTTGGGCCCATTGGAATCCAGACGGAATGACCGGCCGGTTTCACTTTTGACTGCTGGCATTGTAATGCGGCGGTCAAAAGTGAAAACTACGACTGAGTCAGAAAGCCTCCGACAGTTCCGTCTCACATCGTAATCAGGCCCTTGATTGTAAATGTCAAGTTTCATGAAATACCAAACCACAAACATTTTCTGTGTATTTGTAACAAGTGCCTTTCTTCAAAGGGTTGAATGTACAAACTGTGTAAGCCATCTCTGTTACTGTATATTTTTTCAACCATTAAGATCAATAAAAAAAATTACAACATTGTAGTGCCTGCAGTTTAAGTAATAATAAAATGTACGGTACAACTGAAAGATTTGTTGTTCAATACATTGCTTGTAAAACAGCCACATCGGTGAAAGTTTTCTTTTTTTAAAATTTACAAACTTCTATTCAACCACGTGGCTTCCACGTTTAGGTGGCACAATGTTTTTTTTTCTTTATCTCTTTGTGGCATATACCTAAAACAAAGCATTTAAAAAATTCAAAAACTTTGCCAGTCCTTATTATATCATTATCTGAAATCTCTGAGCAGGGATTACAATTTACACATATAAAGAGAATTTTCATATGTACGAGTGAATCAGCCCGAGTGTCACGAGCTGAACGTATTCCATTGCTTTCTCCGCCAATTCGATATTTCCTCTGATGGAGAGTCTAGGTTATTTGTTCCTTATGTGAAATATTTTGATGTCCTTTCTCCCTTGCTCCCCATGATCCTGCCTTTACCTCCCCATACTTGGAGCTCATGAAGCAACAAATTGCAGAGATGAAAGGCTGGGAAAAATAAAGGAGGGTGAATGTGTGTTGGAAATGGCCCTTTCTAGGGTGCTTTCCCTTGACCTTTTGATTTTATCCTTCCCAGTTTTCCACTGATCTAGGTGCTAGCCTTAAGACTTTGAGCGCCTTTGACACTGCCATTCAGTGCCAAAGTGCTGTGCTTGTCATATACGGATCACTGACAGAATATCGATTACAAGAATATCGACCTACAACAATATCGAAGTAAAAATATAGAATGCCAAAATATCGAATCCCTATCTACAAACAGGTAAGTACAAAAATATCGAATCCAAAATATAGTTGTAAAAAATATAGTTAGTCAAAATATCGAATTTTTTAAATATCTTAAAAGTAATGTAAAATTAATGAAATAATATATATAATTAACTAAAACATACTTAAAAATACTTAAATAACTTTAATATTAATAAATAATTAATGTAAGTAAAAAAAAATAAACATACATTTTTATTTTTTAATACATATATTAACGTAATATTTATAAAAAATATTCAATATTTTTAGCGTAGGATAGCGGGAGGGTAAAATTTACTATTACCACTCCAGTGAGTGCAACAGTAGTGAAAGCATTGGATAGCGGGAGGGTTAAAATTACTATTCCCACTCCAGTGAGTGCAACAGTAGGGAAAGCGTTGGATAGCGGGAGGGTAAAAATTACTATTTCCACTCCAGAGAGTGCAACAGTAGGGAAAACGTTGGATAGCGTAGGGGTAAAAATTACTATTCCCACTCCAGAGAGTGCAACTGTAGGGAAAACGTTGGATAGCGGGAGGGTAAAAATTACTATTCCCACTCCAGAGAGTGCAACAGTAGGGAAAGCGTTGGATAACGGGAGGGTAAAAATTACTATTCCCACTCCAGTGAGTGCAACAGTAGGGAAAGCGTTGGATAGCGTAGGGGTATAAATTACTATTCCCACTCCAGAGAGTGCAACAGTAGGGAAAGAGTTGGATAGCGTAGGGGTAAAAATTACTATTCCCACTCCAGTGAGTGCAACAGTAGGGAAAGCGTTGGATAGCGTAGGGGTAAAAATTACTATTCCCACTCCAAAGAGTGCAACAGTAGGGAAAATAATGATTTAATATTTTAATAAAAATAAAATAATTATCAATACCAATAAAAAATTAATTAAAATGACTTACCAATTACAAAATATTTAATAATTAATTCTAAATACCAATAAATATTATTTCTTAAAAATTAATTACCAATTAATAAAAATTAATTACCAATTAATAAAAATTAATTACCAAATAAGAATTAATTAACAATAAATTAATAATCAATACCAATAAATAAAAATAAATAATTACTGAATTACAATTAAATTACTTCCCACCCTATTCCCCTATAAACCCACAACCCGCTCTGAATAATAAATTAATACAATTAATATAATTATCAATTAAAAAATTAATAAAAATTAATTACCAATTAATAAAAATTAATTACCAATTAATACAAATTAATTACCAATTAATCATTAATTAACAATGAATTATTTATCAATACCAATAAATAAAATTTAATAATTACTTAATTAAATTTAAATTACTTCCCACCCTATTCCCCTATAAACCCACAACCCGCTACAGAACTAAAACGCAAAATTAAATTAAATATAATTAATAATTCCTAAAAATTAATATTTAATTTACTATAATTAAATTACTTCCCACCCTATTCCCCTATAAACCCACAACCCGCTACAGAATTAAATTACGCAAAAATTAAATAACATAAAATTCATTACTTAAAAAAAATTAAAACATACATTACAAAAATAATACATACTTTTAACACATATACTAACACTTAAAACACTATAAAAAAATTCGATATTTTTAACAACTATATTATGACTGTCGATATTTTGACAATAGATATTTCTTACCTGAATTTCGATATTCTTAACCACTATATTTTGGCAATTCGATATTCTGTCCATTCTATATTTACAACTCGATATTTTGGCAATTCGATATTAAAAATTCGATATTATGTCTGTTTACCGTCATATACATACTGGTGGTTGGTGAGTACATGATTGGCTGATTTGAGTTAGCTGTAAGTCCCTTGTCTAGGGTTAAGACATATACCTAGGACATGTTATTCAAATGCACCTCCGTGGGCCTGCAGGACAGGTTATGCCATCCATGGAGGTAGCTCATCGACTGGGCCACAGTTTTGCCCTGGTGGGGCCTGTGTGCACAGGTTACTGTTACTCGACTTGGCATTTAAAAAGCTACGTGCCAAGGTTCTGCTAGTCTCCTGCTATATCGGAGTTCTCCCTAGTGACAGGGTGCGGTGTTTGGGAAGAGGTAGGGCATGTGTGCTTGAGCGTTATATGCAAGGGTCGTGAATCGTACCAGATGGTTTGTTCGGAATTACGAGGCCTGCTTCTCCCATTGGATTAGCATAAGGGAATGCAGGGAAAGGCTATTGAGCAGGATTCCCTACGGGCAGAATAGAAACAGTATAGTGTTTGGTATCAATGAGAAATAACAGCCAGGATGAAAGGGAAAAGAAATATATTCAGTGTGCGCTGGAATTAGAGGACTCCCAAGGTTTGGGGAGTAATCAGAGTCTGGTGTACTGCTGGTTGGTAGCTGATAAGAATTGGGATAGAAAAATACCCCTGGTGGGAAACTTGGAAGATCAGCATATTTTGAGTCGCTCTTGGGTCCGTCCCTAAATTTGGAGCCTGTATCGTGGACAGCATTCTTTTTTTTTCCAGCACTGCTCGAGTTATCTGCCTGAAAAAAAGCACTGAAAAGATTTATTCTAAATGTCTCTTTTGGTTCATTTATTTCCTGTGTTCATCTCTCCCTGCACTATAAAATATTTACACCTCTCCATGAAACCAACAACAAAAGAGACCTACTTCTACAGGGGCGTCTGGTATTAAGGGGCACAGTGGGCGTTACCCCTCTAACAGAAACAGAAAAACAAATCCACTGAGCTTCTTTAACATTAGGCTCATTGGTGCTCAGTAAAATGCAGTAATCTGGAACTCGAGAGGATACAGTTCTGTATGTGCCTAGCCTGGCAAGGGTTTACTCACCTGTATTGACACGCAGGCTGATCTTGATTTAACACATACATTTATTACTATGTTGAGACTGGATCCTCACTCCTTGTCCTCAGCTCTGCTCCTGAAACTGAACTGCATTTGAACAGTAATATTCTATATGTGGGCATGATCTCATACCACATACTATAGTTTATACTACATCACTTCATTGTTCCCCATTCTTTAACAAATGAGCAAGAAAAAGTAAACATCAAACAAAACAAACAAACAAATAAATAAATTAACATTGTTCAATAAGTCTTTGTGGTCATTTGAGTATTCTTGTTGTTGCTGAAAGAGTCACAATCATTTCCTCTTGTTCATTTTTAGGTCTCGCCTAGCGTTGCAGTGCATGCGCTGTTCGCTTTGCGAGGCATGCTGTATTAGGGTAATTTTTAGAAGTGGTGTGGAAGCCCCGCCCATATTTTTCATTGGCTGGCTTCATCGTCCATGGTAAATGCTGGCTTCCGATTGATAATGAAGCTTCTTAGTCCCTCCTTGTTACCACCCTGTCTCCTTTTGGGACCGCCCATCAGGACTGGATCGTTTACTTGCGGTGTTATACTGTCTCCTTCAATTTACTGGATTAGCACTTTTTTTTTTCATTCGCGCAATGGCGACAGCTTGTTTTATTGGGGGGGCGTGTCACGCACGAGTCTGCCATGCAGGGCAAACTCAGTGAGGGGGACTTCTATGGCGCACATGAAGTGCTCGAGCCAGAGCCCCTCGGGGAGAAGACAATGAGCATTCTGTGCTGCCGTCCACTGGCTGGGCCCGGAGCCCGTGAGGCAATGGGCCGGGAATGCGCGGCCTGCAACAGCAGCACTCACCCACCTCAAAGGGGACCACTAATTAAAGGGGGCTCGGGACATCTTTACTTTTCTCTGGGCGTTAATGGGGCAGGTATGTGAAGACACTGGGCGGGGAAAGTGAGCTCTGAGAGGGGGACAGGATGGTGAATGAAAGGGGCCGACGGCGGGGGAAAGAGACAGCAGCCAAGGGACATTGTTCCAGCCCAGCAGCAGCACCACCAGGCTCAGACTCTCATTCTCTAGGAGCGGGAGCTGCTCTTAAAAGGCCACAGCTGCACAGTTTTCCAGGCTCATTAAACATGTACACTTTGTTACGCAGATTTATTTTTACACACAACACAGTGCACTAGCAACATTCAATTGACCAGACTAGTATAGTCGGAAAACAACATTCCTCAATGAAATAAGTGATGTGAAGCTGGGTTCCAACAACAAAATCTACCGGACTTGCACTAAAAGCTGCGCATACTGCCGATCAAACTGTGTAACTAACACACAAATCAAGAGTAAAGATGCAAGGGAGATTTAAACTAGTACATATAAAAAGAAAAACAGGCAAGAAAATGTAAATCTTCTTTGTTGATTAAATGACTGAACTTTAACAATTGCATATTATAGTGAGTTTGTATACCTTGTTGATTATGTTGGCAAAAGTGTAAAAAAATAAACAAAAACCCGACAACCGACAGTGAGTCCCCCCTCCCCCCTCCCCCGTTTTAGCCTGAAATAAAGTTGTTTGCCTACTCAATTTTACGTTCTCTATATTGAAACATCCCTCGTGTTACTTAAGCTCGGGAGATTCTAGGTAACCAGATGTATAGTTCAAAAACGTGATGCATGATAACTGGATAAAATAGAACAAATGTTTAACTGGTCAACACAGGGTATAGCAATTCAAGAGACAGTGCTCCAATCCGGGGCTTTCATTAAGCAACAAATACATTATAGAAGTAAAGTCACTTCACCTGCAGCCTGAGATAAGGGGGCAGCACAGAGCTTTGCTCTTACATTACTGCATATATTGTCCATCACCTTCTTATGGATGTAAATAATCCTTCTCTTTCAGCCATGCATATTCAATATATATAAAAAAAATACTGCAAATAACACGCTTTAAGTAGCGCTTCGAGCAACATTTTGCTGTTACTGAGAGCTAGCGCTTCGAGCAACATTTTGCTGTTATGGTGAGCAGAGAAAAACAGGCATTATTGTCAAGAAAATAATCGCGCCCCTTTTATCAAGCAAGAAAAGGAGGGACGGTGGGAGCAATAATGTTGTATCCCATAGGCATTAAAGGGTAAAGGGTTGAATTTTCGTAACGCGTCACTACGAAGCGTCAGAACACTCAAGGGCAAAGCTTACGCTATGCAGAATAACTGCTGAGTCACTCAACCTCTGGAATGCTAAACACTGACCTACAGGGCAGGTTACAAAGATCTCTGCAGGCGGCGCATGAACCCCATAGGCTGCTGAGTGGACGAAAATGAGCAAATGGTCTTGAAGTCCCCCAACCTCAAAAATAGGGTGTGCCCGGGTTTTAACACTATACTTAAGAGCGAACTGATATGGCTTGATTTAACCAGGCTCACAAAATGGGTAATGCAAAGGGACAGGTTATACACATCCTGGGTAAACTTAATATATTCCCTACTAGTTATATCAAAATGGTGTGACTCGCTTTAAAGCCCATAGAAGGTTTTGCCCTCGCCAAGATACAGCTAGTGTAAAAAAAAACAAGCATTTGCAATGCAAGAGGTCTCGCATTACTGAAAGTTTGAGTTATTGGCATTGCATTATTATTTGGAACGCCAATAGCTCAAACTTACAGTAATGCGAGACCTAGTGCATTGCAAATGCTTGTTGTTCTTGAACTGGGGTAAAATACTTTTTGAAATGTGCTTTGTTTCCCACCATTGTTCTGTTTTTATTCTGTGCAGTAATTGCCAACCCCTTTATTTTTATTACTTCCAACAGCGATGGATGAAATCTACTAACAGATTTCATACCTTGGTTTGGTCTCCAATCTAATATCTTTTCTCTTGAATGTTTTCCCTTTGATCTGCATACAGTTTAATTTTTCCTTTCATGATTTCATCTTTCTTTGCAATTTGCTCATGTTCCCTAGGGGGTTTTAACAGCACCTGCGGCAAATGTGTTTGCCTGGCTTGCCCAAATAACAACTCTGAAGGACATTTTCCTGTTGTACCATGAGGTGTGTTGCTATAATCAAATAAAACCTGACACAGAGATTGATTTATAGAAATGTGTGACAAATTGGCTCTTTGAATAGATTTTTTTGTAGTAGCCACCATCCTTTTGACTATTCCTGTGAGCAAAGTGGAGTAATTATTTTATGTGCCACTCCCATATAGTCAAGCAATTTACAGGATTCGCTTTCATTAAAAGGTGGACCATTGTCTGTCTTCAATAATTTGGGTATATCCCACAAAGAGAAAATATCATCCAGGGCGGGAAGTAATACAGATGCACAAGTGGATAACACCATCTTTACAATTGGAAATCTAGGGCCTCATTTATGAGTTTTTGGCGCAGGGAAACACAGTAATTCACTTTGCTGTACTGTCCTGCGTCAAAAGGAAAGGGCAAGAATGGGCGGTATTAATGATATATGGCACAGTCCTGTCCTTTTCCACTGTGCTGGTGCTTTTTTGGCTTCCTTATGCCAGTGCAGGCACCCTTGCACAATGGTGCAAGCGTGTCTGTGTTGTTGTTAACATGATTGTTTTTGTACAGGAAGGAGCAACTTCCAGCACAAAAACAATCATGAGAGGCATTTTCTTTGTTCTATGTGTGCTACAGAATGCAGCACACAAGGAAAGAGGAAAATACGAGAATAAAAGAAAACATTTGTCCTTGCTATGCCTGCTCTGGGGAGCCGTAAGGTTTTGGTGCTGCCCCAGGTTTACGTGATTTTGTAAATCTGGGCAGCTTCAAAATCCATGGTTGTTGGGTGGGAGTGCGTACTCACGTTCCAAATCCTGCACAAACAGCACTACGCGGTTCTCATGTGCGTCTTTGTGTTTCAAATCACTAGTGAACAGCACCACGCGGTTCGCATGGGTGCAGCCATCTTGTTTTTCTACTTTGTTATGATGCAGGCATAATTTTCAATCCCTCTTTAATCTCTTTAATCCTCCCTCTATCAAATGTATTTACCCCTCATTTTTATTTATTATATTAGTATGCCTTGTGTGTATTTCAGGTTTTTTTCGAATTTGTTTGGTATGTTTCGTGACTTTTTGTATTTTGTTTATTTTTTCCCTTATGTCCTTATTTCTTCTTTCCTTTCCTTCCTTGCAGGCAGCGCCACTGCCCAGGTGTGCAGCCCAGGGTGATTTTCAGAGAGGAGGAGGTAGCAGCCCTAGTTTTGTTTGTGCAGCGTCACCTCCCCTCCATGTTTGCAGCAGGAGACAAGCAGGCAGTGGACACCCCCTGCTGGATCGTTGGCTGCGCTGGGGTTAGGTGCGCCAGTGCCTGCGGCACACTGGGCGGATATTCGTGACCAGGAGCAAGACCTGCTCAGTGTCGAGATTACAGTACTCGTGAGTATTAATTTAGTTGTGTTTCTACAATGCTAACAATTTTTTTCTGAATAGCAGTTCACATTTAGAGGTAACTTCCGTTTAGTTTACGCTAAGAATATTATTATTATTATTATGTGATCCAGTTTCCAGTTTCTGGGAGGCAGGTGCTTAGGGCTACCTAATTGTACTCATCATTGGCGCTCACCATAGTGAATCAGTGATAGCAGTGAGTTGGCGTTCTCTCTGTTACCTTGTTTATGCAGCTCGTACAAATAGAAGCTATTTTACAGCGATGTGTAGTATGCATATTTGCATTGCAAAAAAAAGAGACTGAGTTGGTCCATCAAGGTGGTTGAGAAATGAGAATAGAATCAAAGATCATTCACTGCAATGCATTAGCTCCAAATGTAGATTTTGTTAAAGAAATTTGGACTAAGGATTTGAGGATTATCATGGGCAACTCAACAGTAGTCAATATACTCAAAACTAGTACTATGGGTGATCTGTTTTAGCAAAGTACAATTATGTGACTGCATTTGCCTGTTATAATAATTATGTGGAGATTAACGGAATCACAAATCTATTTTTTTTATCTTCTTCATTTCTTACATTAGCACCCAAGGGCAAGAAGAAGGACGTTGCAGAGGTTCCAGGAGTAGCTGGTCAGCAGGAGGCGCCGACGACCAGCACCACTACCGTGGGCTCTGCTAACCCCAGTAAGTCCAATTATTTCTTATTATTGTTTCCTTAATATTTGGTTTCATGAATGGTGTAGGCTTAGGGTAGAACCTTTGGATAATGGAATATTGGTGCTGGGTTCCAGGATGGGAGTTGCTGCCTGGAGGCTGGTGTTGCTTTTAAGAAGTAAAGTTGCTCTGACACCCTTTCCTGCCGTCTTCCTTTCACATGGTGATGAGGATGGGATACGAACCCACTTGTGCAAAGCACAATGGATTACATTTTTGTTTCATTCCTGCTATCCCTGCATTATCTTTTGTTTCCTTATATTACATGATTTTCTTTTTTGGTAGCTGACTTTTTCCGGTCTCTAGTCTCTACTTCACTTATCTTCTACTTTGTTGGTAATATTTTCCTCTCTCCTATATATCTTGTAGACCAAGAACACATTTTTGGTACTCTATTGTCTACCATGAAGATTGCCGGCCCAAGTAAGCTAGTACTATAATTATTATTCACCATGTATGTTTATTGAGAAAGGCTTTCTTTTTCCTGCTCATGCTCTAACAGTTGAATTCATGAGAGAGTGGCCATAGACATGGACCACCCCCCCAATGTTGTGTGCTGTGTAATTCATTTATACTGTATACCAGCAGCTTCCATGACAGTGCAGAATGGCTGGAAAAAAGTATGAGGTCCCATTGCATTTGCCAACCAACATCATATGTGTTAATACAAGCAACTCACCTGCACTCCAGATTGTTCTGCACTGGTGACGACAAGTCCCCAGGCCTATGGGAACTAATGGAAAGGCAATAGCCATAAATACACACTGCCAATCCGGAAGACCCCAGGGGGAAAGGGGATTGGGACAAGAAAAAGAGACAAGATAATAAAGATACCAGGATGTCTTGTTGGACTGGAAAGTTCTCCCTCGGAGTGTCTAGGAAATCTTGGATCTCGGGGGTCAGGAATTCAAACTGCGTGCAACCCTTGCTCAGAGAAACTGTTCTTCATATTGTCACTTAGCATTAAAGGAAAAGAACATACATATAAGTGATCATATGAATTACTCTAAGTGCGTTTTATATTATCTGCAATGCACATCATACATCATACCTATTATTGTTATATATTTTGTACTTCTGAATATAGTCTCTTTTGATATGAACTTTTTCAGGCAGGAAAATGAAGAGCGATCATCTTCAGCTGATCTTGCAGCCGATTTCAAGTTCACCTGCTTGTTTTGCAAAAGAAAATACTTAAAAGAAACATATAAAAATAATAGAGTGCACAAGTTTCACAGAGCACAAAAAGTCAATAATTGTTCCTTTTATGTGACGATTATTGTGCCAATGTCTCTATACAGCAGATGACAGTTTCTTCGTAATTACGGTTAATCCTCACCGTAATGTTAGTCTTGTTTTTATATGCTTTTCAATACTGCCTCCTATTTCACTTGAATCTTAGCTACTCTTTTTAAAAAATGTACCAAGCTCTGAGCACTTAATGAATAAAAAGTTTTTTAACTCACCGGAATGCGAGCGAGATGTCTGTTTTATCTTGTTTTGATTATGTAGCTGTTCTCATTGTTTTGTTCTTTCTTGTGTTTCATTTTACAGGATCCGTGGATGTGACAGCGAGAAACAGGAAGAAGAGGGATGCCGGAGGAAACGCAGACAGAAGTGAGCACCGCCAGAGTAGGATGGAGCCAGGAAGAAGAACTCCAGGAGGGGCCGATGCCGACAAGGATCTGGAGCCAGGTAAGTGGTACCGATAAATGAGGCTAAGCAAGACTTGAAGGGCGGGAGTGGTTTAAATACCCTTTCTCCACAGATGTTGGTTCTTGACATGTGTAACATGTCTTTGACAGTTTAAACGTGTGCACATGTAGGAGAAGGATGCAGAGGAATACTTCATTTGAATAATCATGTTTCCAGCAAGTTCAGTTTACATTTGCATAGCAATCGTTGTAGGAATTTTGTAACCAGTTCCAAACACCATGTCTTCTAACCAAGCAAATAGTATATCACCATGAAAACCTTGCATTCAGTTATTCTTGATCTTACGTTGCGCATCACACGATTGTACTGCATTTTACCATCAGTTATTCTTGATCTTACATTGCGCATCACACAATTGTACTACATTTTATCATGAGGTGAGTTGGGCAGTGACCAGATCCATAACAATATGTCTTTCATTGACCATTATTCCACTCCTTCATTGTGCTTCAATGACTGAGTCATCATGATTCATGATCACCATAGGATATAGCTCTGCCCCGTTAGTACAAAATGTGTTTTTGGTTGGCTTCATTACCTGGCTTATCTAACATTGTTAACCAACCAAATGCCCAGAGTTATAGTTTTGTTAGAAGATACTGCAGTGCTAATCGAACTGTAGTGATGTATTGTGGTTGTATTTTTTGATTTAAAAAATTAAGGGAAGGCCGTACTTGGCATCTAAAATATTATGCAAAATGTTTTATTCTAGCCACACAGACCACCAGTGATGCTGGCTCAAGTTTGCCGTCGCAGGAGGAGAGTCAGTTGAAGGGGGAGAAGCGGTGGCAGGGACGGCACTTGTAAGTCACATAATAGCTTGCTTATTGACAATTACTATTATGCTCACTAACTAGTACCAGGGCGTTGTCAACTCGTGAACCTGAATCCCCCCAGCTTTACCAGCTGTAGCAGTGGTTGAGTTATTATGGCCTCTTCTATCTGCCACTCACCAAAAGCTCATATAATGAGCATTGATGGCTGGAGAAAAACATGAAGGAATGGAAGGTGAAAAGAAAGGAAAATGGTATATAAGTAAAAGGGTGGGAGGGTGAAAGGGTGCATGAGTGGGTAAAGGGATGGATGGGAAAAGGATGGTTGGAAGAAAAGGTAGATCTTGAATGGATAGATAATGGATTTGAAATTTTTGATAAAGACAGGATGAGAGGAAGTAAAACGTAATCATGGTGGCTATGGTTGAATTAGAATGAAAGGATGAATGAATATTTGGATTGCTTGTATGAATAAGCAAGGCAGCTCTTCTCATGGAGAGGGGCATGCTGCTCACCTACTTTGATTACTTTGTTTATGTAGGGTTATCAAAGCTATGGTTCAAAGTGGGGGGTATTTTTTAAATTTTTGTTCAACTCCCTTGACTCACTGTATTTGTTAAGCAAGGCAGATATATCCCATCCATCATTCATGACACCCCCTCCCTGTCCATGGCATTGTGCCACTTATGACTGACATACAGTGTGGTTCAATTAGGGACTGCAGTGTTGGCTGTGCAATGTGCATCTGCTTCAGTTAACGCAGCATTTACAAAGTTTTCAATGTATTGCAAACTGAACACAAGGTGTGTTTCCCTTTGCCCACTCAGTCACCTCTTAGTACTTCACTCCTTTATTTTTGCCTAAATTCCTCTGTCCTAGCCTAGCAAAAAATTGGAAAAAACCCATTCTTGGCATGTACCGCATTTGATTGTATAGCCACGTGAAGTGATTCCAAAATATATTTCATAGTTTCCCATAACAGATATATTTTATGCCTGTTCAGATTTTTCCCTTTCGACCTACGTCGACTAGTACAGTGACTGAACAAGCCAAAGATGATGAATCGATGATCAGTGTAGTGATCCCTCTATTCTTTATCAAAAGTCCTACCCTACCCACCTAATCGCTCTACCCTACCCTGCAGTAGAGTAAGTCAAGTTTCCTATCCTTGCTGCCCAACGAATTAATTTGTTGGAAATAATATGTGGTGTGGGCGAGGCCAGTGAGTAAAGTAGGAGTAAGTGTATGATTTGATGTCAAATTTGGCATATGGGATACGCTGTGACAAATGATCCAAATACAATCTATATAGCCCGTTCCTTACCTTGTAGGGCAGTGCATAATTTTCCCCAGCGTCTACTTATGGCAGACAGGATAACATCCGCATTTCATATGTGAAGTGTGTGATGCAGTACCTTACTTATTATTCATCTGCCTCTTTGGAGTCGGAGTAGAACGAGAAAGGCATTTGGAGAAGAGCAGGGCCATTGGAATTAGAAATAGGTACCTGTCAACTACATCTACCCCAGCTGCAAACAGTAGCAAAATACCTGAAGCGCTGACTAGCAATGAGCATGGCTCGGTTAATGTAGCACAACACACAACTTGTACTCCATAGTGCATAATGCCTTGCTCATTACTGAGAGGTAATTTATTTTTGCACTCAAAGTGTCTGTTTAGTTACTTGAAAAACCTTTAGAAGAAAAAATAAATCAAATCATTGTTTTTTTAATCTGGTGTCATTCTTATTTTGACTAATACATTTCTGGCAGACAATCAGTACTTTTTATGCGAGACATTTGTGGGTAAAACTTAAAATTGACCTCGTGACTCTCCTAATCATAATCAAATAAAATTCCAATTGCCCTAGGCGACCAGAAATGCATTGCTACTGTGCCACCCATGAATTTAAAACAATTGTTTGCACAGAGCATTATTTACACTTTTTTCTGTTTGTTTTTCTCAATATAGCTACTTCTGCTGGTCCACCCGTAGCACCCAACAGGCAGGAGATAGCGGTCAATCTGTGGTGGCAGAGGCTGGACCGTATCCAGCAGGAATACTGGTGGCTGCTGGTCCTCGAGGAAGTAGAGGCAGGAATAGCTGCCTTTCAGTCTCAGCCAGCCCCAGTGCAGCCAGTCCCCCTCATCCTCCAGCCTCCCGGCCAGCCCATCGCCGGCGATACCGCCAACTGATCATAACTGCTGTTGCCCCCTCCCGCTCTGACAGGCCATTAATGCGGCAGATCCTGCAGCGGCTGATGGTATGGAGAGCCGGCTCGTCAGGATGGAGCAGAGCCTGGACCAGCTCTGGACCCAAATACACAATGCCCTTTTCTAGTACTTTTTAAAAAAAAATGTTTTATACGTTTTTGTTTTGATGGGAGGGACCTGTTGTTCGTGGAGAAGGTGGGAAGGGAGTTGCAACCGTTTTTTTTATTCATTGGACAGTTCAGATTTTTGGACATTGGTGGTTGAGGCAGTTTGGGGAGAAGGGCCTTGGGCCTTGTGTTTTGTTTAAAAAAAAATAAAGGGGAAACTTATATTTTATCGAAATTTATGTCTGAAGTACATTTACTTTGCACTGCTGCCTTTAGTTTCTATGCAGCCTGTTTATGTGCTTGTAAGAGTGTACCACTTAGTTACAGAGTTATACCTCTCTAACTATCTTGACCATTAGGGGGTGCTGCCATGACCTACATAGTCTACAACAACCTAGATAAACAATTACTTGCAGCTGTAGTTAGTTACTTACTTACTAGCTTAACTAGTTCACTTCACTCCACAGTTGTCTTACCAGAATATAGATGAAGCAATAGGAAAGGCATCACAGCTTCACAAGCTAGCTCCAACTTCCACCCAGGTGAGCTCCATCTGTAGGATTAATCGGAAGGATTATCCATCAGAAGGCAACTAAATGGAAATAAAAACACTGAGCTAGTGGATTATATCAAAGCTTTACAAAGAATTGAGACCAGACTACCACATGATGACAGAACAAGAATTCCTAATAGTGATAAGGGTTTACTAGTAACTTACGAAGTCCTCGAGTCATAAAAAAATGGACTAAAAGTCTGGTGTGGACAAGCTAAGGATAGGCATTTACGGTTGCGCAACACAATGCCTGAATGATGATGCTGATGACTGATGTTCTTCATTCTATATTTAAAATATGGATCACATTTATGCAAAGTGGATAAATGGGGCCAGTGTGGGCTATTGCTTAGAAGATCCTGCAGTGAGTTGGTGTTGCTTTCACCATATCCGCCCCACCAAGTGTGTGATCCATTGTTGGTGTAAATTAAGCCACACCTCAATAAATCACACAGCCCGGGGGAAGAGGGTTAGGGGTTTGATGAATGAATGAGAAAGGGGATTTGAGGAAAGGTTTGACAAAGACAAACACTACACAAGGACAATATTCATCTGGGCAATGAGCAGCACATCATTTGTCATCAATCTGTTGTGGAAGGAAACAAAGGAATCAGTATGACACAGTGCAGTTACATGCATTCCAAACAGTCCATCTGCTCCTGAGACCCAGGTTATCAGATATCTAAATGTTCTGTCTTCTAGGTTGGGAGTGAACCCACCCACACAGTTCCCCAAGTATGATTGTTAAAAGAAAAATGATACCATATTGCAAAATTAGGAGGTGCATCTGCATTCTACCCTGAAATGTCCATCACTCTTGGGTGCCTGTCTGGAATGGTTCAGTAGGTAAGCAGGAGTGTTGAGCTCAGCTTTCACCTTTTGTTAATGTAGGAAACTAGAATCCCTGCAGATTGTCAAACAGAAACTATATTTTAGAGTCAAGGAGAAGGACAGAAGGAAGGTAAGCTTCATGATGAGTGTATCAAGAAGACTCGGAGGCAGAGCAAAAAAAAAACAAGAGGGGGACTCAGAGTTCCACCAGTGCAACACACACACACAGAGAAGCATTTCACAAATCAACGCACTACTCTCCCTTCCACATACCTGAGTACTAGGCCTCAGAATCATGGTTTCCCTTTGAAGTCGATAACATCTTGCTTCTAGCTGTTGATGAGGTAGTCCCATGGCTCCCACCCTGAGTTCTTCCATCCTCCTCCTGAGTCCAAGTAACGCAGTCTCAGACCAGTCATGACTCGAGCAAGTTAGACGTGTTGTGCAATGTTGTTGAAGAACAAAGAACAAGTAAAGAAACAGAATTGCAGTATTTTTCATAGGTATTTGTTTGTTAACTAAAGTGACTGTTCTGGTCTCTGATGAACCAGAAAAAAGGAGAAGACCCTGCAGGTAAATCTGGCTAAGTGTGAAAAGGCCAATCAACTCCAGGGAAAAAATGATTGCCCATCATTCTGGCCCGAAACATAGCAAATCATCTCAAGCAAGTTCCCAAATTAAAGTTCAACACACTCCCTCACTGTCTGCCATCACATGAATCATCAATCATCACTCATAATCACATAATCAGATCACTCATTGGTGCAATAGTTTCCTGTTCCAATCCAAGCACGGTGGTAGGTACACTGTCTCCCCTTTGATGCAAGCAACAGATTGGAATTTGGCAGTCTTGGAAATCAAATAATTGTCTGGGGCAGCCTTCTAGGTCATGAAAAAACACAAGGATCATAGGAGTGGACCATACAGGTTAAATCATTTTCGTTAAGTAAGTCTGTGAAGGCCAATCATCTCCAGGTAAAAAATGATCGACAAGCACTCAGGCCTCAAACATTGCAAATCATCACAAGCAAGTTCAACACCCTCCCTCACTGTCTGCCGCCACATGAATCATCAATCATCACTCACACAATCACTCACTCATCGTTGCAATAGTTCTAGTTACCTCTTCCAATCCATCATGGGTAGGTTAGGTAGTAGATACACAATCCATCTTTGACACAGGCAACACATTGGAACTTGGTATTGGCACTCTTGTAAATCAATGATCTTCTGGGGCTGCCCAGCTAGTGCAAAGTGATGCAAAAAAGGATGGGTATGCGAGGGGGGCAGGCATTGTCTCCAAAGCCTTGAAAGAATTGTGGAGGCTTCTTCAATGTACACTGGTCCAACTGGTGACAAGGATATTCTTTATTGTATAGTTAATTAAAACCGACACAATATTCCAATATCTAAAAAGCAATATACCCTTATTATTATTTCATTTTTATACACATTAAGGTTAAAATTAATCATCAGTGTTTATATTTAGTGATTTAAAATCAAGTTTCCGTGTTATAAGTATGATTAGCTGGAGCAAGATCAATACAGTATTTAACCAATTCACTGTGATACCAGTTTCTTGTAACAAATTAGGAAATTTATCAAATGACATATTAATTTTGGTTCCTTTGAGTCCAGAGTTTGTAGTATAGCTGATCTGCATGTACGGATGCCTTTCTCATTGAAGTGGCTCCTCAGGAAGTGTCGACGATGGATACCTAATACTGGGCAGATGCATATTAAATGTACGAGATCCTGTTTTGTGACCCACATAGACTACATGCTTTCGAACCATTGAACTCCCAGCTGGGACGGTCAGCGTTAGAGGGCAGCTTTCCCATGCGCAGTTGAAGAAACTGTGTTTTTATATGAGCAGGGAAGGCGAGGCCCAGATATACCGCTGGCTCTGGTTTAATGTAGGAATGTAGGACCATCCATGCATGTGCTCGTTTGCTTAATCTCAATTTGTCGTCTAATTGCGAGTGCATTTTTACTGCTCTTTTCATGGCTAGTTGAAATGAAGTCCAAGGTAGATTTCTTTGCCAGAGCTCGGCCGTCCTTGTAATTTTTAGTGAGGCATCTAAATACTTTGCATATTCCGATTTAGGATCGTTTTGCAGGGCATCCCAGAGTGCTTTGTTGATTTCTAATCCCTGGTTCAACCAGATTTTATACCAGATTTTAATTGCCTCGTACTTTCTAAGCAATCGCTGTTCCTGCAGGCCGAACTCCAAGCGTACCTGGGCTGGTGAGGCATCTCGTGGTAAACAAAATACTCTTTTGTACACTCGTATTTGAATATTATCCAGAATTGCTGCATTGTTTCCACTATGGACCACGCTTCCGTAAGCGATAGTTGGAAGCAACTTTGCTTTGATCACTGCCATTAGTGGAGTAAACAGTGGACCTTTTATATTTTTTGATAAGTTGCAGAATGCAAAGAGCAATGCATTACCCTTTTTTTGTATGGCTTCGTGTTGCTTTGTAAAAGAAAACCTTCTATCCAGATATATCCCGAGATACTTGTAGCTGTTGACCACTTCTAGCCTTGAATTATTTATTATAAAAGACTTTTGTGTGCGGAATCTGTGGGTTATGATCATGACTTTTGTTTTCTGTATGTTTATTTCCATCAAATTAGCTTTGGCGAATTCAGCTAACTCGTGAATAGATCTTTGCAGGCCAATTCTCGTGTGGCTTAAGAGAACCACGTCATCTGCATAGGACAGATGCGTCATTGGTAATGTATGCAAACGTGGTGAATGAGAATTGACCCCGTCTAGCCGTGGTGTTAAATCGGCCATAAATAGATTGAACAGGTGCGGGGCCAATACACATCCTTGCTTTAAACCCTCGTTGGTGACCATCTTTCTAGTGAGTCTCCGTCCATCTGCGATTTTGACCTCCATCCAGGTGTCTGTGTAAAGATCTATTATTGATGTCAAGATAGCGTCCGATAGACCCTGGTGCCTCAATTTGGCCCACAGCTTGCATCTATTCACCCGGTCAAAGGCCGCCTTAAAGTCCACGAAGCATAAAAATAGATCTTGTCGTTGTCGTAAACTTTTATCGGCGACTAGCCCTATTGCTAGGGCATTTATGATTGTGCCTGTACCTCGACGAAAGCCGGATTGATTGAAAGGTATTTTTTTAATTACAATCAGACCAACTTATCAGGTCTGCTAAAAGCAACGACGCATAATATTTAGCCTCTGCATCTATTAACGCTATCAGACGGTAATTGGCAGGATCTGTGCGGTCTCCACCTTTGTGTATTGGGTTTATTATTGCTCCTCGCCAACTCTCAGGGATACGACTAGTTGAGCCTACCAACCGAAATAGGGTAAACATCTTACTAGCCCAATAGGATGGATCTTGTTTATATATTGCTTGAGGTACCCCGTTGGGGCCTGGTGCTCCATCAAGGCGACTTTTTGTGATAACTTTTAAAATTTCTGCTTCTGAATAAAAGGTGTGTGACTGTGGCGTTGAGCTTTTTTGTTTCCCCTTTAAGTTGATTGTGCTACTGTTTGACCCACCTGCATTTGCCAATGAAAAAGTAGTGGTTATATGTTGTACCCACACAGACTCCGTGACACAGGTCGTATTTATCACTTTTAGTGGTCTGTTCAAGAAGTTTACTTGTTCCCAAAAGGCTCTAGCATTTGATTTCTTTGCATTGTGTAGAAGCTTTGTCCAGAAGTTGTTATATTGAATTTTTTATCAATCCAAAGCTGTTTTTTATATTTTTTCTTCAGTTGTCGTACTTGATGCCAAATTGTTGAGGAGAAACATTGGTGATGTGCGCTCCGAAGAGCCTTTCTCAGTTGTTTCCTTATGGTATGTGCAGCATGACTGAGGTGACTATCGTGATTTGTCCACTTTTTATTTGACTGTGTTATGTTTAATGACTGAAGACCTGCCAGAAAAGTGATCCATGTGTCAATTGTCGGGTCGATTCGTGACTCGAGGGACAACATTAGTTCCTTTGCCTTTAAAGCGATGTGAGGTAATGTTTTGGTTGTCCATCGCAGGCGTTTCAAGTTTATTGTCGATAGTGTCCCCTCCACTGCCATTGCCTCGATGTGAGCTTGAAATGTCAATTTGAGCTCTATTTGCTGAGCCGAGTGATCACTATCCACAGTGCATACAATCTGAAAACTTTCTATTTGCCCCAAGAGCGGAAGGGTTACTATAGTGTAGTCCAGAGTCGAAGTCGAATGGGGGCCAATGTATGTACATGCCGCCGGTCTGTCTTGTTTTATTCTCCCATTTAATGTACGCATCCCTAGGTGTTCCAGTTCCATTATAAGTTGCCGGCCTATGTTGTCCTTACGTTTTGGGTAGGGATAGGATAGAGCTTGTACATCCCAAATTGCGTTTTCTGCCATGATATTTTCTTCGTCTTGTATGGTATGCAATAAATTTGAATTAAAGTCTCCAGTTAAAATGATTTCCCAATTTGGCTGCTCAAAACGAAATTCTGCAATGGTAGCAATAAGTTTTTTGAATATGTCTTTTTTGAGCTTTTGACTCGGTTGTCCATAGGTATTAATTAGAATGATGGTGCTAAACCCCGATTGGGGGCCCAGTTCCATTTTTATTATTTGCATAAATGATGTAGTAGTTGGGAGTTGGACTGCGGACACTTTTAATTCGGTTGCAATGTAGACAGCAAGACCACCTTTGGGTCTTCCATATTGCTTCGTTCGTGTGGCGTTTACGCAATGGAGAATCCTGCCTGGAACCTCTACTGGAGCTGTCAGCCAGGTTTCTTGCAGTACTACGATTTCATAATTATTCCAGTAATCTAGGGCTCCTTTTACCTGAAAGATATCCTTTGCTACTGCTATGTTCAAGGACAGAATTTTAATTGAAGAGTACTTTGATGTGTTTGCAGTTCATTCTCCTTTTTGACCCAATAGGTGTGAATTTTGAAATCTTTGACACAGGCAACACATTGGAACTTGGTATTGGCACTCTTGTAAATCAATGATCTTCTGGGGCTGCCCAGCTAGTGCAAAGTGATGCAAAAAAGGATGGGCATGCGAGGGGGCAGGCATTGTCTCCAAAGCCATGAAAGAATTGTGGAGGCTTCTTCAATGTACACTGGTCCAACTGCAATCAGGCAATATATGTGATTAAAAATGGCGGGGCAGCATAAATCTAACACAAAAATAATAATGTTCCACCAGCTACTTTTTTTTCTGCAAAGATAGAAGTTCAACAAGAAATATTTAAAAAGTTCTATGGGGACACTGGTATACTCAGTCTGGGAAATAGAGTTTGTACTCACCAGACGTTGGTCAGCTAACACACTTGATTCTGACCAATCATCCTCCTCCTGTGCTGTTTTAAGAATGGTGTAATTGCGCTGTATGAAATGCTGGTTCATTTTGATCATAGTCAATCTCTCCACATTTTGAGGCAAGAGACTCATCCTGCTCACTGTAACCACTGCACCGGCTGCACTGAACACACACGCAGCAGACACTCTGGATTGCGGACAAGCCAGATACTTTATTGTTAGCCTGCTGAGGTCTGGCCATTGACGCATCTTCATATACCATTACATCAATGGGTTTTGATCCACATAGACCTCTTTTGGATCATCCAGATACTCCTGGAACATCCTGTGGATGGTCATTGGTGGTGCCACTTGCTCAACGTCTTTTGCCATTGCCTCTGCACTAGTCCTGCAGATTGAAACCAATACAAGACTTTGTTGCACAGCTTGTCCAACCAACTGCAGCACATTGTGATGCAGCAATGGAACAGCAAATCTGGCTAAATAGGTCCAACTTGGTACCTTCTATTTTGGGCAAGTGGCTGCCACAACTTATAAGAATCCCACTCCTTCCACAAAAGAAAAAAGGGAGAAGATCCAGCTGTAACATTTTTACCAGCTTCCCATTGTACAAACGTGTAGTAGGGCCTCTCCTGCCTAAACATGCACGTATTAGCCTGTATTTTCTTCTTTTCTGGGGTCACTGACACAGGCGTCTTTTGAGAAGTTGATGGTGGTTGTAGACTCAATGTGCGTCTTCTTGTGCCATTGTGAAGTCGCTGAGGTGGGTGATTCTGCTGCGCACTGCTGGGACAGGGCTGCTTTGCTTGAGGATGCCACCTTCTTCTTCCTCATCATCACCTCCCACCATTATTGAACTCACCACCACGACCACATTCAGCAATTTGTTTAAAGTGCTCCTCCCACCGGAATGTGTGGTGTTTTTTCACATGGGTTGTTTAGCCTCCAGTACCGTAATGTGAACCAGGCTTACCTCGATGAACAGGCATGTTGCTAATGCTGCATACTGCAATGTGGTCCCCCTGTGTGCTAACCGTAAAAAAGTCCCAAACTGGGGAGAAGTACTTTTGTACTGTGCCAATGCCTGAAAAAAGCTGGAGGTAGGTGGGTGTGTCATCGATTGCCTCTCTGCAGTGAATACTTCTCCTGAGGAAGGGTTTGGCGCAGGTCTCAGCTGGGGCTATCCAAATATGGGAGCTGGCGGTGCTACCTGTGCTACATCCGTAGCGATCAGGTTGAATAGCAATGTCGGACTCCTCTGTGTCACCTTCCACAATGACTGCCTCATCATCATCATTCTCCTCATCATCCCCTTCCATAAGTCTAAGGCTTCCAGGAACTTTTCTTTTCACTTGCCTCTATGGTTGTCTCCTGAACTCTGCTGTGGTCCACTCCATCTCCCTATCATCATAATCGGAAGATGGTGGAGAAGTACCCTTCTTTTTCCCTGCTGCAGATCTGGGAGCCAATGATTCTAAAAGAGGGGGTTCTTGCTCGGAAGGAGGCTCAACCTTCTGTTCTGCTCCAACATCAGGAAAATTTACTATTGCTGGATGCAGCTGCTGTCCTTTTGCTGTATTTCCTGAAATGGCTGGATAGTATTTTGTGAAAGGAACAAATCTAATTCAGTGTCACTGCTCGTTGGCTTCGCAATGATTGCAATGGCCGCCTCACTGACAGACATGGTCTTGGGCTTAGGTTTAGTGCTGCTGTTGATGCGGGAGTGCTGCTCATGATGCAGGAGTGCTGCTCTCAGCTTGCTCCTCAGAGGCCGGTGCGGCAGGCACAAGATGTGGTGGTCCAAAAAAGATTTGGGGCGATATGCCACTGGTGGCAGGCTGCTTCTTCTCACTGACCACTTTCTTGAAAGCATCTTTCTTTGGGGCCATCTTACAGCTCTCAGTTGGCAGTTGCACTAATCTGCACAAGCGGAAGACATTGGAGGACTGACGTGCGACTGCAAAGGCCTTCTGTTTGGCAGTACTGAAGGTGATGCCTCTTCTCTTGTGCACCTAAAAGCAAACAAGCAAGAGAAATATTTAGGGGCCAAATACGATGTCGTTAGGAAAGGCTCCGGATGGGATTCGGTATTGCGGAATCCGAATCGGAACCCTTGTTTCCTACCGAATCGTACAGATTTCTGTATGACCAATTACGATGCCCATAAACCGTTCAAGTAGACCGAATCGGTTCCGAAAGGCATCCTTACAGCCCGAGTCTTTGAGAGCCGATTCATACAGCTCTATGGCCACAGTTTCTGGATGAGCGATTACGATGCCCGTTTCGGACAGGGTTCCAATTAGGTTTGACCGAAACGGCTGCCAGAATCTGTCTTGGGGGTCCATTGCTGGCCCCCCTTCAAATGGAGACGTATGAATGTAGCCCATGGGGGTACTCAAGGGACCCCTCTTCCCAGCCATGTACAATGTGGCAGGCACCCTGGGGTGCCCGCCACTGGGTGCAAGGTTTTCCCCAACCACCCCTTTTTTCAATGGGAGCCTGTGTTCTCGTTCGGAACACAGACTCCCATTGTAGTTAATGCGAGTCCGAATAAACGATGTTGGGAAGCATGGTAATCGGTCGTCCGGACTCACAGGACCCGATTCGTTTGGAAACTATTCCGGAACCGATTCGTTCGGGACAGTTTCCTAACAACATCGTATTCGGCCCCTTAGTGTGAAATGTCTTGTGGCATTGTTTGCAGTTTGAATTAGTACAGACAAAGGCAATATTAGTGGGGTTGTTTACTTAGGTAATACATAATAACCACTTTAAAATCAAACCAAACCGCCATACCATAAAATGTAATTCTCCACCAGAATAACACACACAATAAACAGAATTATAGGGCTAATTCCTTTATGTCCATATATTCTAAAGGAGACACCTGAGGCACTCAGGGAACTGCATAGGTTAATGGAATACTAATCATTTAATAAAATGAAGGTTAGTGTGTGCCTATGACAGGCAATGTGGTCCAGGGGGAAATGGAATAATCATTATTACACAAATGGATGATTCTGATGTGTCTGAATTGCGCTGCAGCCAGGAGGAAATGGAATTTTATATCTAAAAACTGAATGCTATTACACAGCTGTGCACCTATGGTGGATGGATGGATGGATGGATGATAGATCAACCTAGGCAAAATTTTAAAAAAACTACATTTGAAAAAAATTAAAAATATAATAAAATAAAAATCATTCTTTTTTTAAATAAAAATGTAAAAAAATTGAGAAAGTTACAATAAAAAATACAAATTACAATTAAAAAAAATTAAAATTTGAATTAAAATAAATAAGTGAAATGTAAAAAAAATGTACAATAAAATAAAACTTATCATTAAAAAAATCAGTAATTGCCGATGTTTATATTGGAGGATGAGAAGAAACCCATTGGAGGTGCAAAATAACAGGAAAGCAAAAAATGCATGTAATATATATAAGCATTGTTCATCAAAATCATATTTTTAATGTAAATACTACAATAATCCTCAAGCATATTATTAAACTGATATCTCATCCATCCATGCAAGTCTGTGGCAAAGGCACACTGGCTGGATGCACAAAATGGCTGCCAGCCCGTGCCACATGGTCACAACAACAACAACCAGAAAGGAGGCATGGCCACAACAAAGAGCATATGCAGGCCTATGGGAAAAGTACAGTGGCTGGGTACACAAAATGGCCGCCAGCCACATGGTCACAACAACAGCCAGCAAGGAGACATGGCCAGAACAAAGAACACATGCAGGCCTGTGGTAAAAGCACACTGGCTGCCTACACAATAAAGCCGCCAGACACATGGTCACAACAACAACAACCAACAAGAAGGCATGGCCACAATAAAGAACACATGCAGGCCTAAGGCAAAAAAAGCGCACTGGCTGCCTACACAAAATGTCCGCCAGCCACATGGTCACAACAACACCCAGCAAGGAGGCATGGGAACAACAAAGAACATACGCAGAACTATGGCAAACGAACGCTGGCTGCCTACACAAAATGTCAACCAGCCACATGGTCACAACAACAACTACCAGCAAGGAGGCATGGCCACAACAAAGAACACATGCAGGCCTATGGCGAAAGCACCTGTGCTGCCTACACAAAATGTCTGCCAGCCATGTGGTCACAACAACAACAACCAGCAAGTACATGGCCGCTACAAAGAACACATGCAGGCCTATGGCGAAATCACACTGGCTGCCTAAACAAATTGTCTACTAGCCACATGGTCCCAACAACCAGCAAGGAGGCACGGCCGCAATAAAGAACACATGCAGGCTATGGCAAAAGCACACTGGCTGCCTACACAAAATGCCCACCAGCCACATGGTCACAACAACAACAACCAGCAAGGAGGCATGGCCACAATAAAGAGCACATGAAGGCTATGGCAAAAGCACACTGGCTGCCTACACAAAATGGCCGCCAGCCACTTGGTCAAACAACAAGCAGGAGGCATGGGAAACAAAGAACACATACAGGCCTATGGCAAAAGCTCACTGGCTGCCTAGAAAAAATGTCCGATAGCCACATGGTCAAACAACAAGCATGAGGCATGTAAAACAAAGAACACATACCAGCCTATGGACACTGACTATACAAAAAATGGCCCCTGGCCACACAGCAAGGGGAAAAAAGACAAATGGTGGCCTATGGCAAACACACTCACACACTGGCCAGACAAAAGAGGCATGGTAGCATAGGATAGAAAAACAGCATTAATTCAGCAATGCCAAAAACGAAAATGAACTGGGCTAAAAATGTTTACAACAACACACATCCTCCAACAGCCTCATATATATTACCCCACCTATACACTGTTTGCAGAAAAAAATGTGAAATACCCCAAATAAACGTATTTTGCCATTTAATCCAATGCCCTTCATGGCCTAATTGAATTTTCAATTTAACAGACACCACAGAAACAGCTGTTTGATGCACCCATAACTAATACTGGGCTTACTGGCTGGAAGGCCCATTGACAGACTATGCCACATACTGAATTAAATGAATATTGCACATTTTTTTTTTTTTAAACCATGGAGAACATGTTTTAAACTGTGCAACTTTCCCCCTTATAATAGAAGAAAAATTACATGCACAGAAAATAACTAGGCCCCTACTGAAACTGCAGGCATCCCACCACCATAAATGTTTAAAATCGAATAAAACTAGAAATAAATCTTGGTGCATGCCCCCAATCAAACAAACAACACCTTTATACACCAGTTTTTGACCTTACTAGTGAAATCTCAAATACAAAGTCCTTAAATCCAACGGTATATATGCAGCAGACAAGGAGAGTGATCCTTCCAGCTCCAAATCCAAATGAAAAGGAGATGGACAAAGTACTGAGAGGAGCCTGCTGGACAGGAACAGGACATTGAAGCCTCTGTGGAACTTCCTTCCTGTTGTGAAAAAAAGTTTAAAAAAAAGATTCTCGCACAAAAAATCAAAATCCAGCAGAGAAGAATATCCACACAAAGAGCCTCTCAACTGCCTCTCGAGCACAAAAGCTGCTCGAGTGGTGCGTTTGTGATTGGCATTACATTGGCATCATCACAGCCAGAAGCCTTGCAAGCGAGCGCGAAGTATAGCACCAACTCACTAGCGGGCAAAGATTATTGAGCGCCAAAACAAATCTGGAGTACACAAATGGAAAAAACTCTGCTTCGCGCCCGGGAAGGTGGAATTCAGGAACTCTGTGCTCCTCCACAGAGCACGGAGTGCCTGAATTCCGCAAACTTCGTGAGCGGAGCGGAGTTTACCAC